>OU342738.1:339247340-339896253 GCA_910589765.1 Avena atlantica | reverse complement strand
ACGCTCGGTCCAACGATCAATGGAGTGTGCCACGCTGTACCTTATCTGTTCATGGAAAAACGATGAAGCCAATCAGATTCCAGAATCATCCATCCCACGGATTGCCAAGAGCTAGCCACAAAATCATTCTATGAGACGCCAACCAATCAGGTTGCAGAACAAGCCCATCCACGGATCGCCTAGAGCCACCCGCGGAATCCTTCTAGAAGACGCGACCGGACGGCCACAATGTCGCGCTAGGGTTAGATCTACGTTCCTCATTCGGCCTTAGGGTTAGCTGGGTTTAGGATGCAGTCAACGGGGTTTCACAAGTTTGACCAGACATTCAAATGTGCATAACTAATTCAAAAAAATCAAAAAAATACAAAACCTTCGCATGGTGTCATGTTATGTGACATAGTTGTGAGGAAAAATATCAAACTTGGTCTATTGATCATATTTCAAAAAACCTTCACAAAATGACCTATCTCCTCCGAGGTTTTCTGGCTTTCGGGTCAAATGACCAATGATATGGCTAGAATCAAGGCATATTTTGTGATAATGTGCCCATATTGGGCATGCATGTCTATAATGGGATGACTAACAATGTTGTAGCACAAAGTTTTCCTTTTCGACGCACAGAAAATCCATTTTCTATTTTCTAAGTGCCGAAAGAGGGGGGATTTGTGAAGCAACCACCAAATTGAAGTTTCAAAATGGTAACATCCTATTTTTCAAAAATACTAGACCACCTAGCATGTACAATTTCCCAACTTGAGTATCTCAAACCTTTTATTCCATCCCTGGTGAAAAAGACAAATCCTGCCGAATCGGCTGGAAGTGGGTAAGATATGAACTACAGGTACATGATTTCATGTTGATGATTTTTTGAAAAAATCATTTTTAGGTTCAAAACATGCTATTTCATCAGAGATTCAATGCTAGTTTTGTGAGCCTCGGCCCCTAGCTAAGAATATTTATGAAAACCCTTCAAGTTTGACCAGACATTCAAATGTGCATAACTAATTCAAAAAAAAACAAAAAAATACAAAACCTTCGCATGGTGCCATTTTATGTGACATAGTTCTGAGTAAAAATATCAAACTTGGTTTTAGAAATGGTTAAAAAAAACTTGCTTAGAAATGGGGTGGTTTACCCTAGCTTTGGAGCCCATTTCTACCCCATTTTGGGTGAGGGTGAGTTGTACTTCACAAAAGGGATCAGGGTGAGGATGAGTTGTGTTGTACATATGAGAAAAACGTTGGAAGCTCATACAAACATAAAAAAGTGACATAGCTACATTTGTTGAAATTCAAATTTACCATCATATTTGAATTTTGTCCAAATTATCAACAAGTGACAAATTATTATAATAACAAATGTTTACAACAACAACTGCCAAATTATTACAATAACAAATATTTATAACAAGTGCCAAATTTAAAGTCTATTTCTTTTGGCTCTTCTTACCCCTCGTTTTCTTCTCCTTCACAAGTTTCACACCACACAAGAGGTTTATGCTCTTCTTTTTCTTACCATTACCATCTGGCATCCCCACAGCACGTCCAAGAGTCTCCTTCACCTCCTGCACCTCCTCAACAACCTCATGATCATGATCCAGAGCCTCATCAACATGGTCACTTTGCACCAGAGCCTCAACAACATGGTCAGTTTGCACCAGAGCCTCAACAACAGGCTCATTTTGCACCAGAGCCTCAACAACAGGCTCATTTTGCACCAGAGCCTCAACAACATGCTCATTTTGCCCCTCATTTTTCACCAGAGCTTCCAAATCAGAAACGGTGTGCCCTAAAGCCTCAACAGTTTGCACATCATCCTCCAAAACAAGTTCAGATTGCACCTCAGCAGCACCAAACATGATCTGGTTAGTTCTCTTCTTTCTTTGGCCATTGATTCTTGCCCTTTTCACTGGCCAGCATTCGTCAACAACAAGAGGTGGGCCTTTTTCTCCACGCTTCCT
This sequence comes from Avena atlantica, assembly GCA_910589765.1. NCBI lineage: Eukaryota > Viridiplantae > Streptophyta > Magnoliopsida > Poales > Poaceae > Avena > Avena atlantica. The sequence goes on along the minus strand of OU342738.1, from coordinate 339,894,293 downwards.
CCTGAAAACAAGCAAGTTAGCTGGGGGAGAAAAATCATCAACAAGAAATGGGATAGATTTTGGATGACATACTTTGGCTTTTCAGCAGTGTATCTGCACTTGGTAGAGCCAGCTCGGTGTCCAAGTTCTTCACAGAGTTTGCATCTATTCTTGTTACCTTTTTGGGCCCTTTTTGGCTTGGCATCTTTCTTTTCATCTTTCTTTCCCTTCTTGCTGCTCCCACCTTTCTCAAACCAAGCCTTGAATCTACTCTGCTTGGGCCTGCCAGCCTTTCTTTTCATCAAAGGAGGACACAAGGAGAACTGAATGTCCACTTCAGGCCACTGAGACTGATTTGTAAGTGCTGGAATTGGTGTTCCATATGCATCCTTGAATTTTGCTACAGAATAATACTCATGCAAATATGGGTGCATATTTAGCTTGTGTTTGGAGGCCAAGAAAAGTATGGCATGTTCACAAGGCTTCCCGGTGTGTTGCCACTCAAGGCATGTGCATTCATGCAATTGAGTGTCAACAACATGCCTCCTGCTAGTCTTTGTATCTCTGACTTCAGCACCCCACAATGAGGATTTCTCAACACGCAAATGTGCAAGATTTCTGCTCCTGTTGACCACCTGCTGCACAACATCAGGAAGCTTATCTCCTTGAATAACATCATCAAGCCTTCTTCTCAATTCCCACAACCTCATGATCATGATCCTGATCTGGTCAACCATGTCATGGACAGGCAAGTCTTTTAACTCCTTCACTTTGTTGTTGAAACTTTCTGCCAAATTATTGTTCATATGATCACATTTGATGATAGTGTTAAAATCAGACCTGTACCATAAAAGAGAATGGTAGGTTTCCAACCATGTACAAAACTTGACCCTATCCTCCTCAGAGCATGCCGCCTTAATCTTCTCAAGGTGATATGAATGTGTCTGCCTGGTGTAAGATCTGTTGGAGATATGCCCTAGAGGCAATAATAAATGTAGTTATTATTATATCTTTGTGTTTATGATAAATGTTTACATTCATGCTATAATAGTATTAACAAGGAAACATTAATACTTGTGTGATTTGTAAACCTAATTTGAAGTCCCTAGTAAAGCCTCTATATAATACTAGCTTGTTGGTTAATAGATGATTGTGGTTTCCCTATCATGAACATTGAGATGTTATTAACAACAAGATCATATCGTTAGGAGAATGATATGATGGACATACTCCTATAGATAAGTGTAGCATAAAGATCAAGTCATTTCAATAGTTCAATTGCTATATGCTTTCTGATACATAGTAACCTAATTCCTTCGACCATGAGATCATGCATATCACCTTTGCCGGATGGATGCTTTGATGACATCAAACACCACACCGTAACTGGGTGGCTATAAAGGTGGCATTGAGTGTTCGGAAAGTATTGGTTGAAACACATGGATCAAGAGTGGGATTTGTCCATCCATATGACGGATAGATATACTCTGGGCCCTCTCGGTGAAATGTCATCCAATTAGCTTGCAAGCATGTGACTGGCTCACAAGGGATCACATATCACAGGAACGAGAAAAGAGTACTTATCGGTAACGAGGTTGAACTAGGTATGCAGAGATACCGACGATCATAACCTCGGATAAGTAAACTATCGTGAGACAAAGGGAAATTGGTATCGTATGTAAGTGGTTCATTCGATCGCAAAGTAATCGTAGAAATATGTGGGAGCCATATGAATTTCCAGATTCCTCTATTGGTTATTGTTCGGAGAAGTGTCTCGATCATGTCCGCATAATTCACGAACCGTAGGGAGACACACTTAAGGATTCGACGTTGTTTGAGTAGTTATGGTATGATGAGAAAGAGACCGAATGTTGTTCGGAGTCTCGGATGGGATCCGGGATATCACGAGGAGATCCGTAATGGTCCGGAGAATAAGATTCATATAAGGAAAGTCTCGTTTCGGAGTTCGGGAATGATTCCGGTGTTTTCATCGGGAATGTTCTAGAAGGTTCCGGAATGTCCGGCACTTCGGAGGGGAAGGGGTACATGAATGTGTCATTGCAAGTTGGAATGATTGCATCATGTACTAAGTGTCTTCGCTGTCCAAAATAAAGGGTTTATTCAAATCCTAAATTGAAAAGTCAAACGGCTAGTTTGAAAGTCAAACGACAAGTTTTGGAAAGAGGAGGAGGAGTGGGAAACCGAGTTGGGGAGGGAATCCCTCCTCCAACCGGCGGCGCACCACCCAAGCCGAGTTGGGGAGGGACTCCCCTCCCTCCCCTTGGCCGGCCGGCCCCTCCACCTATATAAGGAGGGGCAGGGCTCCCTCCTAGGACACACAAGTTCCCTGCCCCAAACCCTAGCTTGACGCCACCACCTCCTGCAGCTGCCGCCGGATCCTAGGGTTGCCCTAGCCGCCGACTTGGGCTGCCCCTTGCCCTAGCCGCCGGCTCTAGCACCTCCTCCTTGGTGTGTCTAAACCCTAGATCGCCGAGGAGCTCTCTCATACTCCACCATACTCGCTCCGGCTTAAGGCGAAGCCCTGCGAGATCTCCCCTCTACTTCCGGTACCATGCCGTTGTGCTGCCGGAATCACGAGGAGAGTGCTACAACCTCCGCTGCCTGCTGGAACAAGGGAGAGGAAGGTCTTCCTCGAGTATCGAACGTGTGACCGACTGCGGGAGCGCTGCCGGAACGCAGCGCCGGAAGGATCGTCTACGCGATCTTGAGATCGGGAAGAGTACGACTACATCACCCACGAGAATCCGCTCTCGTTAAACACTTTGGAATCTTCGAGGGTGAGTTATTCCATCGACTCGTTGCTACAATCTAGTAGATAGATCTTGGCTTGTTTGTTTGTATGCGGTAGAAAATTTTTGTTTTCCATGCTACGAAACCCTACAGTGGTATCAGAGCCGTGTCTATATGTAGATCTGTTGCACGAGTAGAACACAATGGTCATTGTGGGCGTTGATGCTTTTATTGTTGATTGCTTCGTGTGTACTTTGCATCTTGCGGTATGTTGGGATGAAGCGGCCCGGGCTAACCTTACATGACATCGTTCATGAGACTTGTTCCACGCGTGACATGCAACTTGTATTGCATAAGTGGCTTTGCGGGTGCCTGTTTCTCCTAGCATAGTTAAGATCCAATTTACAACGGGTGATTAATAATACTAGTATCAATGTTGTGGTTCTTGTTCGTAAGTTAGAACGACACTTATTGAAAGCCCCAAACCACGTAAAAATGCAAAGAAAGTAGAGGCGTCTAACTTTGTTTTGCAGGGGTGTGCTGTGATGTGATATGGCCATGATTGTGATTATATTTGATGTATGCAATGTTCCTTATTGTAAGTTGGCAACCGGCAGGAGCCATATGGTTGTCTTTGTTGGAATTATGCCCTAGAGGCAATAATAAAGATGTTATTATTATAATTCTTGTTCATGATAAAGTTTATATTCCATGCTAGAATTGTATTAAGCGGAAACTTTAATACTTGTGTGGTTTGTGAACAACACCGTGTCCCTAGTACGCCTCTATGGATTAGCTCATTGATCAATGATGGTTAAGGTTTCCTAACCATAGACATGAGTTGTCAATTGATAATGAGATCATATCATTGGAGAATGATATGATGGACAGACCCAAACTAAGCAAAGCAATTAGATCGTTTCATCGTGTTCATCTTTGCGAAGCTTTTCCTATGTCAAATATTGTATTCCTTAGACCATGAGATAATACAACTCCCTGGTATCGGAAGAAAGCTTTGAGGTCATCAAACGTCATCCTATGAGAGGGTGATCATAAAGGTGTCTCTCAGGTGATCGGAAAGTATCTGTTGGGTTGTATGTATCGAGATGGGATTTGTCCCTCCCAAGTCGGAGAGATATACTTCGGGCCCACTCGGTAATCGATATCAACAACGCTTGCAAGCATGTGGTTAAGGAGTTAATCACAAAGTGATATCGGATTACGGAACGAGTAAAGTACTTGCTGTGAACGAGATTGAACTAGGTATGACGGTACCGACGATCGAAACTCGGGCAAGTAAAATATCGCGAGACGAAGGGAATATATATATGGGATTGATTGAATCCTGGCATCGTGGTTCATCCGATATGATCATCGATGAATGTGTGGGAGTCAATATGGGTGCCCAGACCCCACTGTTGATTATTGATAGAAGATCATGTCTGCATATTCTCGAACCCGCAGGGTCACACACTTAACGTGTCTTGACGCTAGGATAGATTGGATAATTGGTTTATGAATTTTTGTTTGGAGTCTCGGATGGGATCCAGGACATCACGAGAGGTTCCGAAATGGTCCGAAAAATAAGATTCATATAAGGCAGTGCAGTTTTTGGAGTTCGGAATTGTTCCGGGTTAATCGGTATTGTACCGGAAGCTTCTAGAACCTTCCGGAAGGGGACCAACGTGGCCCCACCTTCCGGGAGGGGGCATGGGCCTATGAGGGAGTGTCCTGGCCGCATTGGGCCAGGGGCACAAGGCCCCATAGGGCCCAGCCGATCCTAGAGAGTTTAAATCGTTTAAACTAGAGATAGGGTTTCTAGAAGAGGGGAGAGTCCATGCCCCCCACTCCTTATCCTTTGGGCTTGGGGGAGGGGCTAGGGCTGCGCCCCCCTCTATATAAATAGGGCTGGGGGCGCACCAAACCCCTACACCTCTCCTCCAAACCCTAGCCACCTTGCTAGCTTTCCTCTCTCCCTCCCGACTGTTTGTAGGCGAAGCCCTGCTGCAGAAATTCTCCACCATATACACCACGCCATCGTGTTGTAGATCCAATCTATCTCTCCACCATACTTGCTGGTCCGAGGAAGGAGGAGACGTCGAGGTGCTGCACGTGTGCATCTCACGGAGGCACCGCCACTTGTGGTGCTAGATCGGATCGGATCGCGAGGAGGAGAAGCGAGTACGACTACATCACCCACGTTCCGACGAACGTTCCGCTGTGCGAATCTTCAAGGGTATGAAGATCTAATCCAATCTCTCTCGTTGTTTGCATCTCCTAGATTAGATCTTGGCTTTCCCTCTGTTCGCTCCGCAGAAAATTTTGATTTACTATGCCGCGAAACCCTTCAGTGGTATCAGAGCTAGATCTATGCGTAGATGTGATTCACGAGTAGAACGCAACATGGTTGTTGCGGGCGTTGATGTTTTCTGTTGCAAGCCTCTTGTTTGTGTTCTTCTTATGACGCGGGATAGTGAGATTGAAGCGGTCCAGGCCAACCTTACGCGACATCGTTCGCGAGACCGGCTCCGCACTTGACGTGTGGCTTGTTCCACACATGCGGCTGGTGGATGTCAGTTTCTCTCACTATAGTTGTCATGGGATTAACACCGGAGTTTGGCAACCATAATATCACCGTTGTGTCTTTCCATAGGTAAGAATCGTTCTTAGCATCTACTCCCATAAGCCACGTAAAACATGCAACAACAAAGTAGAGGCGTCTAACTTGTTTTTGCAGGGAGTGTTTTCTGTGATATGGTATGGCCCAAGATGTGATGTGTATATTGTATGCGATGATCATGTTTTGTAATGTTTCATGACTTGCATGTCGATGAGTACACAACCGGCAGGAGCCATATGGTTGTCTTTATAATTGTGTATGACCTGCGAGTCAACTTCTTATACGCCATGTAATAGCTTCACTTTATCGCTAAGTAGTTAGCAATAGTTGTAGTTGCTATTCGTGGTGGAGGCAATCATGGTGGAGTGATGGAGATCATGCCGGAACGCACAAGATGGAGATCATTGCGCGAAGATTGGCTATACCATGTCACATAAAGTTATATGCATGTGATGTTTATCCCTTTATGTATCTTATTATGCTTAGATCGCGACGGTAGCATTATAAGATGATTCCTCACTTAAAGATCAAGATAAAAACTGTGTTCTCCCCAAGTATGCACCGTTGCGAAAGTTCGTCGTTTCCAAGCATCACGTGATGATCGGGTGCTATAGACTCTACGCTCACATACAACGGGTGCAAGCCAGTTTTGCACACGCGGAAATACTTGGGTCTAACTTGACGAGCCTAGCATGTACAGACATGGCCTCGGAACACAAGAACCGAAAGGTTAAGCATGAGTCATATGAATGATATGATCAACACTTCGTTGTCCACCATTGAAACCACATCTCTTCTCGTGATGATCGGATTACATGTGGTGAATTTGGATCGTGTTCACTAAACAACTTGAGGGATGTTGAATTTAGTGGGAGTTCATCTAGTAATTCGATTAAGTTGAACTATTTATCATGAACATAGTCTAAATTGTACTTGCAAATACTGTAGATCACATGGCCAAGTCCAACTTCAACTTCAACGTTTTTGCTGAGAAGGAAAAGCTTAGAAATAATGGGTCTAACTTCACCAATTGGTTCCGCAATCTAAGAATCATTCTGTCTGGCGGACAAAAGGACTATGTCCTTGGAAAAGCGTTAGGTGACCCCCCTGCTGCAACTGCGCCGGCTGATGAGAAAGCTGTCTATCAGTCGCGTAAAGAAGATTATGGTGTGATTAAGAGCACCATGTTGTTTGCTATGGAACCGGAACTTCAAAATCGTTTTGAAGAGTATCCCGGGCCCTTTGAGATTCTCGAAGAGTTGAAAACCATGTTTCAGACTCAGGCCCGTTCTGAGAGATATGAGATCTCCGAGAAGTTCTTTAACTGCAAGATGGAGGAAGGGAGTTCCGTTAGTGAGCACGCCATTAAGATGACGGGCTACACTCAACGCCTTGAGCAACTGTAATGCACGATTCCAGAGGAGCTCAAGATTGACAGGGTTCTGCAATCACTCCCTCCCAGCTACAAAAGTTTTGTAGTGACTCATAATCAGATTGGTTCCACTGATACGATCACTGAGCTCTTCGCAAAGCTGAAGGCTGCGGAAGTGGACATCAAGAAGGATAATCATGTGTTGATGGTCAACAAGCCCACCTTTAAGAAAGGTAAGGGAGATAAGAAGCCCTTCAAGAAGGGCGGCGGCAAGCGCAATGCCCCTGCTGAGAAGAAGCTCAGGTCTGGTCCCAAGCCAGACACTGAGTGCTTCTATTGCAAGGACAAGGGTCACTGGAAGCGCAACTGTCCGAAGTACTTAGCGGACAAGAAGGCTGGCACCATCAAAGGTATATTTGATATACATGTTATTGATGTTTTCTTTACTAGCCCTCGTTGTAGTGTCTGGGTATTTGATACCGGTTCAGTTGCTAATATTTGTAACTCGAAACAGGAGCTACGGAATAGACGACGGCTTGCGAGGGATGAGATGACGATGCGCGTTGGCAACGGATCAAGAGTTGATGTGATGGCCGTCGGCATGCTCTCCTTAGTTTTACCTTCGGGATTAGTTTTAAACCTTAATAAATGTTATTATGTGCATGCGTTGAGCATGAACATTATTTCTGGATCGTGTTTATTGCAAGACGGTTATTCATTTAAATCGGAGAATAATGGTTGTTCTATTTATATGAGTAACATCTTTAATGGTCATGCACCTCTTGTAAATGGTTTATTTCTTCTAAATCTCAAAATGGATGAAACACACATCCATAACATTGAGGCTAAGAGATGCAAAGTAGATAGTGATAATACTACTTATTTGTGGCACTGTAGTCTAGGTCATATTGGTGTAAAGCGCATGAAGAAACTCCATTCTGATGGACTTTTGGAGTCTCTTGATTTTGAATCATTTGACACATGCGAACCATGCCTCATGGGCAAGATGATCAAAACCCCATTCTCTGGTATGATGGAGCGAGCAACGGACTTGTTGGAAATCATACATACCGATGTATGCGGACCGATGAGTGTTTCGACGCGCGGTGGATATCCCTATTTCCTCACTTTTACCGATGACTTAAGTAGATATGGGTATATCTATTTAATGAAACATAAATCTGAAACATTTGAAAAGTTCAAGGAATTTCAGAATGAAGTGGAGAACCATCATAACAGAAAGATTAAGTTTCTACGATCCGATCGTGGAGGTGAATATTTGAGTTATGATTTTCTCACGCATCTTAAAGCAAGTGGAATCGTTTCACAACTCACGCCACCTGGAACACCACAGCGCAATGGTGTGTCTGAACGCCGGAATCGAACCCTATTAGATATGGTCCGATCAATGATGTCTCTTACTGATTTGCCGTTATCATTTTGGGGTTATGCATTAGAAACCGCTGCATTCACTTTAAATACGGCTCCATCTAAATCCGTTGAGACGACACCGTATGAACTGTGGTTTGGTGCTAAACCTAAGTTGTCGTTTCTTAAAGTTTGGGGATGCGAGGCTTACGTCAAGAAGTTGATGCCGGACAAGCTCGAACCCAAAGCGGAGAAATGCGTCTTCATAGTATACCCTAAGGAAACTATTGGGTATACCTTCTATCACAGAACCGAAGGCAAAGTGTTTGTCGCAAAGAACGGTTCCTTTCTTGAGAAGGAGTTTCTCTCGAAAGAAGTGAGTGGGAGGAAAGTAGAGCTTGACAAGGTTATTGAACCTTCTCTTGAATTGGAGAGTAGCGCAGCACCTGAAATTGTTCCAGTGCCGCCTGCACCCACAATAGAGGAAGCTAATGACAAGGATCATGAAGCTTCGGACGATGCTGCTACTGAACGTCGCAGGTCGACAAGGTCGCGTGCCCCTCCTGAGTGGTACGGCAACCCTGTCTTGACTGTCTTGTTATAGAAGACAGTGAACCTATGAACTATGAGGAAGCGATGATGAGCCCAGACTCTGAGAAATGGCTAGAAGACATGAAATCCGAATTGGGATCCATGAGCGAAAACCAAGTATGGACTTTGGTGGACCCTCCTAGCGACCGAAAGGCCGTTGAGTGCAAATGGATATTCAAGAAGAAAACGGACGCGGATGGTAATGTTACCGTCTATAAAGCACGGCTTGTCGCGAAAGGTTTTCGACAAGTTCAAGGTGTTGACTACGATGAGACTTTTTCTCCCGTAGCGATGTTTAAGTCCATTCGGATTTTATTAGCAATTGCTGCGTTTCATGATTATGAAATATGGCAGATGGATGTCAAGACTGCTTTCCTCAATGGCAACATTGATGAATAGTTGTATATGATGCAACCCGAAGGTTTTGTCGATCCTAAGGATGCTAGTAAAGTATGCAAACTTCAGCGTTCCATTTATGGACTGAAGCAAGCATCTCGGAGTTGGAACCTTCGTTTTGATCAAGTGATCAAGAGCTTTGGATTTGTTCCAAATTGCTACGAAGCTTGTATCTACAAGAAAGTGAGTGGGAGCTCGGTGACGTTTCTGGTACTATATGTGGATGACATATTGATTATCGGAAATGACATCAACATGCTTAACGATGTGAAGAGTTATTTGAACAAGTGTTTTTCAATGAAAGACCTAGGTGAAGCTGCTTATATATTGGGCATCAAGATCTATAGAGATAGACAAAGACGCCTGATAGCTTTAAGCCAGAGTACATACCTAGACAAAGTTCTGAAAAGGTTCGGAATGGATAAGGCAAAGAAAGGTTCAGTGCCTATGTTATCAGGTAAGATATTGAGCAAGGCTCAGTGTCCAGCTACGGTAAATGATAGGGAAGCTATGAGCAAAGTGCCTTATGCCTCGGCCATAGGTTCCATCATGTAGGCCATGTTGTGTACTAGACCGGATGTGTCCAATGCTCTTAGTTTGGCGAGCAGATATCAAAGTGATCCAGGAGTGGAACACTGGACAGCCGTGAAGAACATCCTAAAGTACCTAAATAGGACTAAAGAAATGTTCTTAGTCTATGAGGGTGATGAACAGCATGTCGTAAAAGGTTACGTCGACGCTAGTTTTGACACCGACAAGGATGATTCCAAATCTCAGACAGGATACGTTTATATTTTGAATGGAGGAGCTATGAGCTGGAGAAGCTGCAAGCAAAGCGTGATCGCGGGATCTACAGCGGAAGCGGAATACATGGCTGCTACAGAAGCGTCAAGTGAAGGAGTTTGGATCAGAAACTTCATCACTGAGCTTGGCGTGGTTCCAAGTGCATTGGACCCACTGGAGATATTGTGTGACAACACTGGCACCATAGCACTCGCTAAGGAACCAAGATATCATCCAAAGACCAAGCATATCAACCGCAAGTTTCATATAATCCGAGATTATATTGCAGATGGAGATCTAAAGATTAGCAAAGTACATACAGATCTGAATGTCGCAGATCCATTGACTAAACCTCTTCCACGTGTAAAACATGATCAACACCTCAGTGCCATGGGTGTGAGATTGTTGCCAGATGTAAACTAGATTATTGACTCTAGTGCAAGTGGGAGACTGTTGGAATTATGCCCTAGAGGCAATAATAAAGATGTTATTATTATAATTCTTGTTCATGATAAAGTTTATATTCCATGCTAGAATTGTATTAAGCGGAAACTTTAATACTTGTGTGGTTTGTGAACAACACCGTGTCCCTAGTACGCCTCTATGGATTAGCTCATTGATCAATGATGGTTAAGGTTTCCTAACCATAGACATGAGTTGTCAATTGATAATGAGATCATATCATTGGAGAATGATATGATGGACAGACCCAAACTAAGCAAAGCAATTAGATCGTTTCATCGTGTTCATCTTTGCGAAGCTTTTCCTATGTCAAATATTGTATTCCTTAGACCATGAGATAATACAACTCCCTGGTATCGGAAGAAAGCTTTGAGGTCATCAAACGTCATCCTATGAGAGGGTGATCATAAAGGTGTCTCTCAGGTGATCGGAAAGTATCTGTTGGGTTGTATGTATCGAGATGGGATTTGTCCCTCCCAAGTCGGAGAGATATACTTCGGGCCCACTCGGTAATCGATATCAACAACGCTTGCAAGCATGTGGTTAAGGAGTTAATCACAAAGTGATATCGGATTACGGAACGAGTAAAGTACTTGCTGTGAACGAGATTGAACTAGGTATGACGGTACCAACGATCGAAACTCGGGCAAGTAAAATATCGCGAGACGAAGGGAATATATATATGGGATTGATTGAATCCTGGCATCGTGGTTCATCCGATATGATCATCGATGAATGTATGGGAGTCAATATGGGTGCCCAGACCCCACTGTTGATTATTGATAGAAGATCATGTCTGCATATTCTCGAACCCGCAGGGTCACACACTTAACGTGTCTTGACGCTAGGATAGATTGGATAATTGGTTTAGGAATTTTTGTTTGGAGTCTCGGATGGGATCCGGGACATAACGAGAGGTTCCGGAATGGTCCGGAGAATAAGATTCATATAAGGCAGTGCAGTTTTTGGAGTTCGGAATTGTTCCGGGTTAATCGGTATTGTACCGGAAGCTTCTAGAACCTTCCGGAAGGGGACCAACGTGGCCCCACCTTCCGGGAGGGGGAATGGGCCTATGAGGGAGTGTCCTGGCCGCATTGGGCCAGGGGCACAAGGCCCCATAGGGCCCAGCCGATCCTAGAGAGTTTAAATCGTTTAAACTAGAGATAGGGTTTCTAGAAGAGGGGAGAGTCCATGCCCCCCACTCCTTATCCTTTGGGCTTGGGGGAGGGGCTAGGGCTGCGCCCCCCTCTATATAAATAGGGCTAGGGGCGCACCAAACCCCTACACCTCTCCTCCAAACCCTAGCCACCTTGCTAGCTTTCCTCTCTCCCTCCCGACTGTTTGTAGGCGAAGCCCTGCTGCAGAAATTCTCCACCATATACACCACGCCGTCGTGTTGTAGATCCAATCTATCTCTCCACCATACTTGCTGGTCCGAGGAAGGAGGAGACGTCGAGGTGCTGCACGTGTGCATCTCACGGAGGCACCGCCACTTGTGGTGCTAGATCGGATCGGATCGCGAGGAGGAGAAGCGAGTACGACTACATCACCCACGTTCCGACGAACGTTCCGCTGTGCGAATCTTCAAGGGTATGAAGATCTAATCCCATCTCTCTTGTTGTTTGCATCTCCTAGATTAGATCTTGGCTTTCCCTCTGTTCGCTCCGTAGAAAATTTTGATTTACTATGCCGTGAAACCCTTTAGTCTTTAATTTATGTTAAGACCCGCGTGTCTATTCAAAGTAGTTGTAATAGTTGAAGCCGGTGGACGACAACCATGGAGAAGCGTCATTGACCTTGATGCAATGCCGGTGATGATGGAGATCATGTTCGTGCTAGAAGATGGAGATCGGAAGCACAAAGAAGAAAGGCCATATCATATCACATATTATGAATTGCATGTGATGTTAATCCTTTATGCATCTTGTATTGCTTAGTAGACGACGGTAGTATTATAAGATGATCCCTCATGCACATGAATTTCAAGTCATAAAGTGTTCACCCTCGGTTAGCACCGTCGCTAAAGCTTGTTGTTTCGAAGCACCACGTGATGATCGGGTGTGTTAGATTCCGCAAGTGTATACAACATGAGCAAGCCAGATTTGCTCATGCGGAAACTAAGGTTTGATCTTGACGAGCCTAGCATGTACAGACATAGTCTCGGAACACGGATCACCGAAAGGTAAAGAATGAATCATATAGTAGATATGATGAACATGTCGATTGTTCGCCATTGAAACTATATCAACTCTCGTGATGATCGGTGTTGATGTGGTGGATTTGGTTCGTGTGATCACTAAAACAATGTGAGGGATATTGTTTTGAGTGGGAGTTCACCTAGATTAATTTTATTATTAATTTGAACTCAATTTGTCATAAACTTAGTCTAAATTATTGCAAATATGTTGTAGATCAATGGCAGCCCCTACCATCAATTTTAATGCGTTCCTAGAGAAAGAAAAGTTGAAAAACAATGGAAGCAACTTCGCGGATTGGTTCCGCAATTTGAGGATTGTCCTCACAGCTGGTAATTTGACCTATGTGCTGGATGCACCGCTGGGTGACCCAGCTGCAGCTGATGCTGCCGATGAAGTAAAGAACGTTTACCTCACTTGGAAGACTCAGTACTCCACAGTTCAGTGTGCTATCTTGTATGGTTTAGAATCGGAGCTTCAGAAAAGGTTTGAGAATTCATACCTCTATGATATTGTCGAGGATCTCAAATTGATCTTTGAGACTCATGCGGCAATTGAAAGCTATGAGGCTTCTGAAAAGTTCTTTAACTGCAAGATGGAAGAGGGCAGCTCCGTCAGTGAGCATGTGCTTAAGATGTCTGGGCACGCAAACAAACTTCAAAGCTTGGGTATTGTGATTCCTAATGCTTTGGGGATTTACCGCGTCCTCCAATCACTACCACCAAGTTACAAGAACTTTGTGATGAACTACAACATGCAGAACATGAACAAGACGTTGCCAGAACTCTTTGCCATGTTGAAATCTGCAGAAGTGGAGATAAAGAAAGAGCACCAAGTGTTGTTGGTCAATAAGACCACCAAATTCAAGAAAGGCAAGTCTAAGCAGAAGGGACACTTCAAGAAGGGTGGTAAGAAAGTTACCACGCTGACGAAGAAGACCAAGGCTGGACCTAAGCCTGATACTGAGTGCTTTTACTGCAAGGGAGAAGGTCACTGGAAGCGGAATTGCCCAAAGTACTTTGCGGATTTGAAGAACGGCAACATCAAGAAGAAAGGTATATCTGATATACATGTTATTGATGTGTATCTCACTAGTACTCGTAGTAGTGCCTGGGTATTTGATACTGGTTCGGTTGCTCATATTTGTAACTCGAAACAGGTGTTGCAGAATAAACGGAAGCTAGCGAAGAACAAGGTGACGATGCGCGTGGGAAATAGATCAAAGGTTGATGTGATCGCGGTCGGCACGCTACCCCTTCATCTACCATCGGGATTAGTTTTATACTTAAATAATTGTTATTTGGTGCCTGCGTTGAGCATGAACATTATATCGGGATCTTGTTTATTGCGAGACGGTTACTTGTTTAAGTCCGAGAATAATGGTTGTTCGATTTATATGAGTAATATGTTTTATGCACATGCACCTTTGATAGATGGTCTATTCTTATTGAATCTCGATAGTGGAAATACACATATCAACAACATTGAGGCTAAACGTTTGAAATCAAGCGATAATTCGACCTATATGTGGCACTGTCGTCTTGGTCACATTGGAGTGAAACGTATGAAGAAACTCCATTCCGATGGACTTCTTGAATCACTTGATTTCGAATCATTTGATAGATGAGAAGCATGTCTGATGGGTAAAATGACTAAGACTCCATTTACTGGTATGATGGAGCGAGCTACGGACTTATTGGAAATCATACATACCGATGTGTGTGGTCCAATGAGTGTAGCATCGCGCGGTGGTTATCGTTATGTTCTTACCTTCACAGATGACTTGAGTAGATATGGGTATATCTATTTCATGAAACATAAGTCCGAAACTTTCGAGAAGTTTAAGGAATTTCAAAGTGAGGTAGAGAATCAACGTAACAAGAAGATTAAATTTCTATGTTCTGATCGTGTAGGTGAATATCTAAGTTACGAGTTTGGCGATCATTTGAAGAAATGCGGAATACTTTCACAGTTGACACCGCCAAGAACACCACAGCGTAATGGTGTGTCCGAACGTCGTAATCGAACTCTCTTAGATATGGTTCGTTCTATGATGTCACTTACATATTTACCGCTATCATTTTGGGGTTATGCATTAGAAACAGCCGCATTCACTTTAAATAGGGCACCGTCTAAATCCGTTGAAACGACACCGTATGAATTATGGTTTGGGAAGAAACCTAAATTGTCGTTCCTTAAAGTTTGGGGTTGCGAAGCCTATGTAAAGAAGTTACAGCCGGACAAGCTTGAACCCAAAGCGGAAAAATGCGTCTTCATAGGATACCCAAAGGAAACTATTGGGTATACTTTCTATCATAGATCCGAAGGCAAAATCTTCGTTGCCAAGAATGGATCCTTTCTAGAGAAGGAATTTCTCTCGAAAGAAGTGACTGGAAGGAAAGTAGAACTCGACGAGGTTGTCGAACCTTCTCTCGAAATTGCGAGTAGCGTAGCACCGGAAGAAGTTCCTGTGGTGCCTGCACCAATTAGAGAGGAAGCTAATGATGATGATCATGAAACTTTGGTTGAAGTTGCTACAGAGCCTCGCAGGTCAACGAGAACTCGTACCACTCCAGATTGGTATGATCCCGTTATGAGTGTCATGTTGGTAGACAACACTGATGACCCTGAGACATATGAGGAAGCGATGATGAGCCCAGATTCCAATAAATGGCAAGAAGCCATGAAATCCGAGATTGGATCCATGTACGAAAACCAAGTATGGACTTTGGTGGACTTACCGGATGGCCGGAAGGCTGTCGAGAACAAATGGATTTTCAAGAAGAAAACAGATGCTGATGGTAATGTTACTGTCTATTAAGCTCGACTTGTCGCAAAAGGGTTTCGACAAATTCAAGGAGTTGACTACGATGAGACTTTCTCACCAGTAGCGAAGCTAAAGTCTATGAGTATTATGTTAGCAACCGCTGCATATTATGATTATGAGATATGGCAGATGGATGTCAAAACAGCATTCCTCAATGGAGACATTGATGAAGAGTTGTATATGATGCAACCCAAAGGTTTTGTCGATCCTAAAGATGCTAACAAGGTATGCAAACTTCAACGGTCCATCTATGGATTGAAGCAAGCATCCCGAAGTTGGAATCAATGTTTTGATAAGGTGATCAAAAGTTTTGGTTTTATACAAACTTATGGAGAAGCTTGTATTTACAAGAAAGTGAGTGGGAGATCTGTGGCATTCTTAATACTATATGTAGATGACATATTGTTGATTGGGAATGATGTAGACCTTCTTAATAGTGTCAAGGAATATTTGAATAATAGTTTTTCAATGAAGGATCTTGGCGAAGCAGCTTACATATTAGGCATAAAGATTTATAGAGATAGATCGAAACGCCAAATATCATTGTCACAAAGTACATATTTGGACAAAGTTCTAAAGAGGTTTGGAATGGAAGACAGCAAGAAAGGGTTCTTGCCCATGTTGCCCAATACGACCTTGAGTAAAACTCAAAGTCCGACATCGGCAGAAGATAGAGAAAGGATGAGTAAGACTCCATATGCCTCAGCCATAGGATCTCTAATGTATGCCATGCTATGTACTAGACCCGACATTGCATATGTTTTTAGTTTAACTAGCAGATATCAAAGTGATCCAGGAGTGGATCATTGGACAGCGGTCAAAAACATCCTTAAGTACTTAAGAAGAACTAAGGATATGGTTCTTTCTTATGGAGGTGATGAACAGCTCGTTGTTAATGGTTACACCGATGCTAGTTGGAACACCGATCCAGATGATTCTAAATCACAATCTGGATACGTATTTATTTTGAATGGTGCAGCAGTTAGCTGGAGGAGTGCAAAGCAAAGCGTTGTGGCGAGATCTTCAACTGAATCGGAATACATGGCTGCTTCGGAGGCTTCACAAGAAGCGATATGGATGAAAGAGTTCATTACAGAGCTGGGTGTGGTTCCTAGTGCGCTGGACCCAATGTCTATCTACTGTGATAACATGGGCGCCGTAGCCAATGCGCAAGAACCAAGGTCACACAAGAAGCTGAAGCATATCAAGCTACGTTTTCACGCTATTCGAGAACATATCCAAGATGGGGATATAAAGATTTGCAAAGTACACACAGATCTGAATGTGGCGGATCCGTTGACTAAACCTCTCCCAAGGGCAAAACATGACCAACACCAAACTGCCATGGGTGTTCGGTATATTACCATGTAATCTAGATTAGATGACTCTAGTGCAAGTGGGAGACTGTTGGAGATATGCCCTAGAGGCAATAATAAATGTAGTTATTATTATATCTTTGTGTTTATGATAAATGTTTACATTCATGCTATAATAGTATTAACAAGGAAACATTAATACTTGTGTGATTTGTAAACCTAATTTGAAGTCCCTAGTAAAGCCTCTATATAATACTCCCTCCATTTCAAGGCTTAAGGCCTATATTTTTCTTGAAAAGTCAAGCCAACTGAACTTTGACCAAACTTTTAGAAAAAACTATCAATAAACATGATATTTTATAGACATCATAAGAAAATATATTTCAATATCTATCTAATGATATTGATTATGTATTTTGCATATTAATATTTTTTGGTAAAAACTTGGTCAAACTTGACATACTTTGACTTTTCAAAAAAAATATAGGCCTTAAGCCTTGGGATGGAGGTAGTACTAGCTTGTTGGTTAATAGATGATTGTGGTTTCCCTATCATGAACATTGAGATGTTATTAACAACAAGATCATATCGTTAGGAGAATGATATGATGGACATACTCCTATAGATAAGCGTAGCATAAAGATCAAGTCATTTCAATAGTTCAATTGCTATATGCTTTCTGATACATAGTAACCTAATTCCTTCGACCATGAGATCATGCATATCACCTTTGCCGGATGGATGCTTTGATGACATCAAACACCACACCGTAACTGGGTGGCTATAAAGGTGGCATTGAGTGTTCGGAAAGTATTGGTTGAAACACATGGATCAAGAGTGGGATTTGTCCATCCATATGACGGATAGATATACTCTGGGCCCTCTCGGTGAAATTTCATCCAATTAGCTTGCAAGCATGTGACTGGCTCACAAGGGATCACATATCATGGTAACGAGAAAAGAGTACTTATCGGTAACGAGGTTGAACTAGGTATGCAGAGATACCGACGATCATAACCTCGTATAAGTAAACTATCGTGAGACAAAGGGAAATTGGTACCGTATGTAAGTGGTTCATTCGATCGCAAAGTAATCGTAGAAATATGTGGGAGCCATATGAATTTCCAGATTCCTCTATTGGTTATTGTTCGGAGAAATGTCTCGATCATGTCCGCATAATTCACGAACCGTAGGGAGACACACTTAAGGATTCGATGTTGTTTGAGTAGTTATGGTATGATGAGAAAGAGACCGAATGTTGTTCGGAGTCTCGGATGGGATCCGGGATATCACGAGGAGATCCGGAATGGTCCGGAAAATAAGATTCATATAAGGAAAGTCTCGTTTCGGAGTTCGGGAATGATTCCGGTGTTTTCATCGGGAATGTTCTAGAAGGTTCCGGAATGTCCGGCACTCCGGAGGGGAAGGGGTACATGAATGTGTCATTGCAAGTTGGAATGATTGCATCATGTACTAAGTGTCTTCGCTGTCCAAAATAAAGGGTTTATTCAAATCCTAAATTGAAAAGTCAAACGGCTAGTTTGAAAGTCAAACGACAAGTTTTGGAAAGAGGAGGAGGAGTGGGAAACCGAGTTGGGGAGGGAATCCCTCCTCCAACCGGCGGCGCACCACCCAAGCCGAGTTGGGGAGGGACTCCCCTCCCTCCCCTTGGCCGGCCGGCCCCTCCACCTATATAAGGAGGGGCAGGGCTCCCTCCTACGACACACAAGTTCCCTGCCCCAAACCCTAGCTTGGCGCCACCACCTCCTGCAGCTGCCGCCGCCTCCTAGGGTTGCCCTAGCCGCCGACTTGGGCTGCCCCTTGCCCTAGCCGCCGGCTCTATCACCTCCTCCTTGGTGTGTCTAAACCCTAGATCGCCGAGGAGCTCTCTCATACTCCACCATACTCGCTCCGGCTTAAGGCGAAGCCCTACGAGATCTCCCCTCTACTTCCGGTACCACGCCGTTGTGCTGCCGGAATCACGAGGAGAGTGCTACAACCTCTGCTGCCTACTGGAACAAGGGAGAGGAAGGTCTTCGTCGAGTACCGAACGTGTGACCGACTGCGGGAGCGCTGCCGGAACGCAGCGCCGGAAGGATCGTCTACGCGATCTTGAGATCGGGAAGAGTACGACTACATCACCCACGAGAATCCGCTCTCGTTAAACACTTTGGAATCTTCGAGGGTGAGTTATTCCATCGACTCGTTGCTACAATCTAGTAGATAATCTTGGCTTGTTTGTTTGTATGCGGTAGAAATTTTTTGTTTTCCATGCTACGAAACCCTACAAGATCTTGCTGGTGGCCACATGTGTCCAAAATCATCTCCTCGGAATTTTTTGATCAAATTCATCCACATATGGCCGAAGCACTCCCTCTGCTCAGCATGAGGGAAAACAATCTTCACTGCATTTTCTAAACCTTGACATGCATCTGTGTGCACTGCCAATGGAGAGACTGGCCCTATGCATCTTTTCAACTGCATCATGAACCATGTCCATGATGCCTCTATCTCAGACTGAAACATGCCAATAGCTACAGGGAACATCCAACTGTGTCCATCTAAAGCATTGCATGCTGCTAGTTGACCATTCCACTTTCTAGTCAAGAAAGATGAGTCTATACTCAAATATGGACGGCACCCTGCTTTGAAGACATCGATGCAAGGCTTTAAAGCCATGAATAATTTAGAGAAGAAGACTTTCCCATCAGCTGTTGCCTCAGTATCTATCTCCACAACACTGTCAGGTGACCTCTTCTCTACTTCTGCTTTGAAGTTATAAAGCATTCAAAAGGTATTTGCCAAATCATCATATAGCTCTTTCATTGCCCTTTGCTTTGCCTTCCACACTGTAGTATAATTCAGCTTAATGGGGTACTGCTTTTCCAAGTCTATTTTCAGTCTCTTTGCAGTGTTGTTTGGTGTTGTGGCTAAAATGGGCTTGATCTTTTCTGCAACCCATAATTGTGATGTCATCTTTGTAACTATTTGAGAACTTGTAATGCAAGTATGAGGTTTTGGAATTTGATTCACTCTTATTGTGCTTCCATCAGGTTGGCGTCTAGCAGATATATACCACTTGCAAGGCTTGGCACCACCATCATAACCTATGCATTTTGCATAGAACTTCTTTTTATCAGTCCACATAGTCTTGGTAGAAAACTCACGTTTGACTGCATATGTCCTGAAACACATCCTGAATTCATCCATGCTTGGAAACAATCTCCCAACTTCAATAATTGGGTCCTCTTTGTCATAAACTGTTACTAGCTCATCATCATGTGCATCATCTACATGAACTGCAGCATTTTCCAACAACTCTAGATCTATATCTGCCTCTTCATCTCTTAAATGGTTGTCACCATCATTTGCAGCTTCATCCCTCTTCTTCTCCTTGTCTTTGTCATCTATAGAAATGCCAAAAAGCTTTGCCATTTCAATGTCATCTATTGGTGCAATGACCAAATCAGTCCGGTCACGTATCTCAACTGAATTCCAATCAACAGTTACAATCCTTTGTGCATTACCATCTGCAGCCTCCCCTTGTGCATTAGCATCATCATCCTCCACTGTTAACACTTCCAACTCAGTAAGTATAGGCATTACTTGCCTTTGTGCAGCCCAATCATCCTCGACCATCTGAGCAGCCAGCTTCGAGGCCACATATCCAACCTTCGAATCAGGTTCCAGATCAATGACTTGTGCTAAAAACATAACAGTTTTGCTTGTCCAACCGTTTCGCTTATCAATTTCATCAACTATATGTTCACCTGTCTCAACCCTAACATAGTCACATTTGTAATCATCAAATGGTAACAGAAAAACTTCTTGCTCTGGCCCCCAAACCACACTATCCCCAATTTTTTCCACCATTTTCCTCACCGCCTCCTCTCCCATGGTTATTAGCTCTTGGGGATCAACATGTTCTAATTCCACCTCCCATTTAACAACTGTGTCTCTCTCAATGATCTGCGTGCTGCCATCAACTAAAACAGCCCTAGAGAGAAAGAAATTGATGCGAAATTCGAAGGTTTGGCGCGCAACATCGTCTCCCCTGTTTTTGGCGGGCACTATGAGCTAGCGGAAGCGAACAAAGAGCTCAACCTTAGAGAAATTAAGTGCAGAGATACGGGATATACCGATTAGAAGTCCCCTCTCCATGCTCCATATCGTTCCCTCTCGCCCCGTTCAACACACCCTCGTCTCCACAATCTAGCATCAATGGGCACGCTCAGATCTCGAATTGAGAAGAATGGGAGAGGAATTAGCTTTCAAATGACACTCACCACCTTCGCCGTCGAACGAAAGCGCCACCGCCTAAATTAATTGCCGTGTCGCCGTCGGCGCCGAGAACGATGGGTAAGGTCCGCCGCCGCCGTCGGGGAAGCTACAGTCAGTGTGACGCGCGCTCTCGGTCAGAAATGGTTGGCTTGACTGGCTGTCCCAACCAACCGGTTTGGCTTAATCCTAATCTTGGAACAAAATTAAATGTGTCCTTACGACCGTTTTAAGGCCCGCGTGGTCCTGAGATATTAGCTTCCTCACAACCGTCGCATGCGAGCTATTCTCTTCAACGATGTCGCTTTCCTTCAAATTCCACGTAAAGACGTCGCATGGGAGCTATAAGCCCCTATCTAATCCCTACCTATAAATGTACAATGCCTCTATCAATATTTAGTACCACATAGAAAATTTACTGAAGGTTAAATCAGTTTATAAACCCGAAAATGAAAAAGCATGAATGTAGACATCAAACACCAGCTACCAACTTGTCTTTGTACTGCCGGTTTACTTGCCGTTTGATAGCCGGTATTTCACATCTACGATTTTCGGCCTAACTTACACGCTCATGTGTGCGCTTTCCATTTAATCTCAACATATCTTGATGCGATTTTATTATCAAATGTATTTTCTATCGCTGCACTCTTATACTTAGCATTTCAAGAACATATATTTTCTCTTGCACGTACATGTAGCACAATCACATCATAAAATGTTCTGTCTATCGGGCCGTGCCCTGGGGCCGCAGAGAGAAGTCTAGTATTTTATAATAGGATAAATGGAGTATCTATTTCATATCGCATAGTTAAACCGAACTTTCCGTGACATTTCAACGCTACTACAAGCTGGAATTCATGGAATAGATAAAGAAAATTACAGTTAACATCACTCTTTGTGGCATTTGTTGCATAAAATATGTAAACAACATTTTTTTGTAGCTACCATGGTTTGTGGCTTAATCTTTTGCACCTGGACCAACCCAAATGAACAATTTTTTTGCGGGTAACATGTTATCTAGTTGGCTGGGCCCACCATTTTGCTCATAACATAATTTTTGAAACATAAATATTTGAAAATAAATATATTACCAATAAAATCATTTTGACACACGAACACCAATGATCCCTTTTTCAAAAAAAAAATCGTTTTTGTCTATTAAAAACAGACATATACATATACCCCGTGTAGTATGTATGGACAAATTTGCATCAAAAATATTAGTGAATAAAGGCGGAAGCAATACTAAAGATGACAATTTTAGATATTTGGATTCCAAGGTGGAGCTGTATCATCGATGTATAGTGGTAAGTTAATATCAAACTCTCATGCTTTGCACACCTTACAAACAACAAATTGAATTCATGCATGCAGTTATCATGTGTTTGTTGGGTGGCTTAGTAGGATTACGTGATCCATGACCAGTTTCTGACGCGTCTTCATCAAATTAACATTAGTGTTGTGAAAAACAAGATGATTTACATGAATAGGGTGAACACCTTTATAAAAGGGAGAGGCCGCTCCCATCTCTATTCTAGAGGTCCTTTAAGAATATTGTGCATGCACTGATCAACTACACAGTTGATCAAAGCTTATAGCTATACATGTGAGATGAGATTTTAGAAGAATACTGAATATGCGCTGATGCACATACGAGCTATCTGTAGATTGCTTCTTGCTAACTTCCGGTTGTAGGAGACGGCTCCCGTCTCAAGGAGATATTGCTTCTGAGATGGACAGCAGGACTTCAACTAGACGTGGTAGAGGGTTCGCTGTGAAAACAAGTATGCCGCGTAGTCGGATAAAGAGAAAGACAAGAAGAAGCAGGATGTAGTGGGCCTTGATTAATCGCGCCGATGGGCCGAGTGAAATTTTCACTCGATCTGATCGCGTGACACAAGCACGTGCTCTGGTTTCCTTCCACGACGGCGTTGTAATTCTGGCAACAGGACGCAGCGGGCCTCATGACCAAATTGTTCGTCAGATATGGCAGACAAGGAAAGACACTGAGAAGGGGCCCGGAACAACCTGGGCCCGGCTCGGAGCTTGAGAGATGCGCGCCCGCGCCCGCACCAGTAGGAGCCAGGCCCAGGGTCATCGTGGCCGCCAGGACGCCGACGACGAAGGACAACACCCACTTGCTGCTTGGTGCCATCTCTTTTTGACTGTGGTGTGATCTTCTTCTCTCTGATCACTCCTCTTGGGCTTCGTTTATGTACCAAGCCCAGCTTCTTCGTGTTTCTTTTTCTTTTACTAGCGTGGCTTGGTGACGAGTCCCCTACCCTAGCCCCACTCGTCAGTGACGGGGTTAACCCAGCCTCGGTACAAAAGGTCACCGTGCCTGCGCTGGCATCAGCCTTGCGCCTTCAATTTTTTCCGTTTCATGATAACATATTTTAGCTTTGTAAAGAAATATATCTAAACTACTTTTAACCTACACACGGATATATCTAAACTACGTTTCATGATAGCATAGGCTTAGGACCGTTGGATAAAGAGATCACATACACTACTAGTTTAGATAATGGCTGACTCTTGAAAGTAGTAACGGTCTCTAACGGCGTTTGCAGCACCGCGCGTGTGTACATGCATGCAATGCCTAGGTGCTCGTGAAAACCCTAAAAAATTTAGCTCGCTGTTTGGCAAAAAAACTTTTAGCATCTAAAATGGAAAGATAAGTCAACAAGGCTTAAAATGAGTTCTACATAGTATGCAAACCCTAGTGAAGGTTTGTTGTACTATGCAAAGCCTAAATTTTCATCTAAGTGGTTTAGTGTCTTGTTTTTTTGGCGGGAGAGAGTTACTTGTCGCGTGCATCCCTCCATATTTTTTTGTAAAACAATAACCGGTCCATAATAACGATGAAAAACAATAGCTCGTGATTAGAGAAAGCAATGGTACGTACCAAACAAAAGTGCACGATGAGGGATGAGGTAGAGGGAAGAAAGCAATAACCGGTTCCACCTAGTTTTTCAAATGAGCAAGTAAAGTTGAAGAGAGACTAAATAAGTTAGGGTTTCTCAGCATGTTGTTCGTTAGGGTTTGCCTCATCTAAACGAAATTAGATAAGCTTTGTTTTGCATGTTGTTCGTTAGGGTTTGCCTCACCTAAACGAAATTAGATAAGCTTTGTTTTGCATGTTGCTCATTAGGGTTTGCCTCATGCGACCGAAAATAGACAAGCTTTGTTTTGCATGTTGCTCGTTAGGGTTTGCCTCATGCAAACGAAATTAGACAAGCTTTGTTTTGCATGTTGCTCGTTAGGGTTTGCCTCATGCAAACGAAATTAGACAAGCTTTGTTTTGCATGTTGCTCGTTAGGGTTTGCCTCATGCAAACGAAATTAGACAAGCTTTGTTTTGCATGTTGCTCGTTAGGATTTGCCTCATGCAAACGAAATTAGACAAGCTTTGTTTTGCTAGGGCTTCATGCATGCATGCCAAAGGAACACTAACGGCGTTAGTTCTTAGACAAATCCTGGGTCTGGATACATGTGCTCCCTATATCAAAAGAGGATAGAATCAACGGTGGATAGGCTATGCGTAGCTATTCCCGTGTTTAGCAGGCTATTTCCCATATATATATATATATATATATATATATATATATATATATATATATATATATGTGAATCCTATGATTTTAAATTATTTTGATTCTTGCCATGCTGCATACGGTTTCAAAGTATTTTATCGATAGATAGAGTTATCCTATCTGATGCATCATATCTTTGTAGCCTATATTCCCTGATCCACTACTCCTAACATAACTATGGTTTAGCGTATGAGCATTGCTAAAGTTGTTGTATCGGTAGTGCTTAGACATGCTTAGATGTTACCGTTGGTCCATCCGAATGATCAATCAGAACTTTGAATGAACCTATATGTAAGACAAATATGCTAAGGCTTGTATGGAGGCCACATTGCGTTGGGATTTTTGTAGTCCCATACTTGCCATCCCTAGGACCCGAGTTCTTGCCTCTTGAACCAATGGGGGCGTACAACCACACGGGGGCCTAAAAACCCCCTCGATCAACTAACTTGTCTAGTAGATTCCATGAGTCATATAGTTTAGGCTCCATTTGGCATATGCATTTTGGATGTTTTGATAAAGGCGGTGAAGAAGGTGCATTCATAATGGTAAAAGGCATGGCAGGGAACTAGAAAGGCACGGCCTTCGTAATCTTGGACCCTGTTCACATATTTAGGTATCGACTTTGGAACTTGACCCATTACGGTGGCATCTCCTTAGGGCATGACTCATGGTATTGGCGAAAGAAAGGTAAAACTCGTGTCTAACCACCCTCTTTCGGCACCCCCAGAAGCGTGCTAATCATTTTGGCACTAAGAGTCGGTTGGTTAGTGTGCATAAAGTTATACACCCCTACAGGATAAAATATTTTTTGAAAAGTCGTGTCCATTGTTATGGATAACTTAGGAACGGACATGTGGGTCGTGATTTTGAGTACTTCATCGATAATATCATCAACTCTAACTATGTTATGGTGACTTGATAATGTTCTCGTCAAAGATATAACCTTGTTAACTATACACCGATATTGATATTGAGTTCATCGTGCGTAGTAATTCTTTGTATTTTTTGTACCACGTTCCTTGCACCTATTGTAGTATATTCTAGCAAATAAATATGCCTAATATTATGTACATCTTATCCAATAAATGTTGCATAATGATATGCATACACAAGTTTCTTGCTTGATGACAATGTTTATATCTCAAGTTTACCTTAGTAAGACTATCGTGTGGTGAAATGGAAAACCTCATTGAAAGGATAGGTTGTATTCATAAGATGTTCTAGATATGATGTAAAACAAATTCCATGGTCAAATAATACTCATTACTATGTTAAAACATGAAAGTGTCTTTTGTTTTACTCTTTGTATTTGATTATAAAGTTGATCGGATGTGGCTTACAACCACTTTTATGGCCCGGTCTTCATAGATTCGAGGGGATTTGGGGGAGGAGAGCAAAGAACACGATGTACATGAAAGGGAAATCGAAGATACAAATGCACATCACACCCAAATCAGTTTGCTCTCATTGGCCCGAACCACCAACCCAATAAAATCGCAGAGGGAGAGACCAAAGGTAGAATCCCTTGCGAGAGATTGGTTAGCTCTTGATATAATCACACATAGGAAGAGATTAGCAACCAAGTAGAATCCCAAAGGGGAGAGACCTAGCACTATTAGAATCCATACATGGGAGAGATCAAGAACTAGAAGAGCGCCTTGATGACTTCAATTAAGAAGGCCTTGATACAACTCGATAATCTAATGAGAGGGGGTTCCCATCCAGGGTTTGGCCTAAGCCATGAGTCTCAACTTAATCCATCATCATCTATAATTAGATCAGAGCCACAAGGGGATATTTATAGTACTTGGGGCGAAGGGGTAGGTTGGGGGAATATTCCTAGGCATCCAACCCTAAATAGCGCGCAGACTGAACATTTCGGTGGTAAAGTCGGTGGTGCCGGGCTGGGCGTCGGACGGGTCGTCGGCTAAGTCGGCGAGTCGGGCCATGCGCCGGATGCTTCGGTGCGACGTTGGTTCGTCTGTGGGCTGCTGGATGAGCATACTAGCACGTCTTTCGGCGGGGCCGGTCGGTTCGTCGTGGCCCCGGACTGATCCGGTGGTGGATCCGGCGGCACCGGGCCTGGCGATGGAAGCCTTCTTCCGCCTTCTCTTCCATGCCTCGATGATGTCGGACTTGAGTCCTTGGGCACTCTTCTCTCCTGCTCTTGGAATCATGGTCATGGGCCTAGTCATACAATAGGCACTTGGCTCAAGTAGGATCGCATTCATGTGATTACCAAATGAAGACAAGATATGGAAGGAAATCACCTTTGTAGAAACAGTTGGTGTAGCATGATGTGGACAAACGGTGATTCATGTATGTTGGGCTACATCGTCTCCCTCCCACTTGAAAAAGAGTCGACCTCGACGATATTCCGTCATCATCTTGTAAGGAAGGACATATGCCCACTATGTCTTGATGGACGCTCTCAAGAGATTGTTTCGTCAACTCGTTGTCAATCGAGGTTGACATTGGAACATGGGTACCTACACACACCATAGATGAAATAAACAACGTATGTGTGTGGTAGATGAATACATCATACATCATGATGCATCTTCTCTTCTGCACATCACCATTAGCATCAAGCAATATATCATAGAAGGCATGGTGATTATCCAAGCAAATGGTAGGAACATACTTATCATGGCAAGTATCAAAATCTCCAAATGTTGAGAAAGCTATGGGGGCGATATTATTATGAACCATACGACAATTATTGCAAGCAAAACATGTGAAAGAGCAATTATTCAACATATTGCGAGCAACAACGGGAGAAAATGAAGTACATGCATGATCAAGCATTTCCAATGTATGAGTATGGTTGCCGACAAACATAGGGAAAGAGAAATTGTTTATCAAGTTTGCCACAACAATTAGGGAGTCGCCATCATAGTCGATGAAGTGTTCCATGTACGCCGTGCTTGAGAATTCGAAGTCCGTATGGTTCTCCATGTGCTCCATCCTTCAGGAGTCGTCGTTGGTGTAGTACTCGAAGTCCTCCAAGCATGCAGAGCCAATGTCCGTGTGGTGCTTCGTCATGTCATCGATGCTTGTGGAGTCGTCGTTGTTGTGGATCATCATGGTTTGTTCCTCGTTAGTTCCGGAGTCCCTGGACATGTTGCTCATAAGACAAAGTGTGATATAGTGGAAATTGGATTCAAGGATTCTACACCTTAGCTCACCTTATAGATAGTATTAGATAAATGGTATGGATCAAGAGCAAACCAAATACAAAGGGTAAGTGGCATTGTATCAACGAACATAAGAAACACCAAACGCACCCGGCTTATGAGGAGCTTAGGTATGGAAAGTGGCATGCAAATTGGAACAGCCGGAAATCTAGATTTGTAAAGGCAAGTAAAGAACCATAATGATCACAAAGTAAACAAGTCAATCCATAAGATAGGAAATATGATCAAGGAAACACACACGGTGGTATAAACATGACTTGCATGATGGAAGAAGTGAGCTAACAACCAAATGAAGGCCTAGCGAATACTATAACCAGTACAAGGAGAGACGCTAGTTCGATTGCATGAAATTTGGAGGGCTACACAATTTGCACAATAAGTACCACCTACAAGTTTGTCATCGAGAATGTTAGTCTGATCTCTCCCGATCGAACCCAAAGGCTCGACGGACCCCTTGACATGCGGCCTGATCGGGGGCGCCCAACCGAACTCTGGTTGGTAGGCCCCTGCCGCAGCGCTGGTGGGGGCCGGTGGCACACATGTCAAGGTTCATCGCGTGGCCGCACACCCCACCAACAACCCCCTGGCCGATCTAGGGTTAGCGGCTAGCGACGTGAAGCACCACCGCCGCCACTCTCGCTCGCCGCACTCGCAGCGCCCACGCACCCCACTCTCTCGCCGTCGCCCTTGTCAAGCTTCATGCACTAGCCAACACAACCAAAAGTCCGAACTGATGGAAAGGGCTAGTGCAATCCACTTATACACTTCAACACCCCCTCTCACGTGTGACGGGGAGAAGTCAGCACGTGCAACCAGAAGATAGAGACGGCGTGCGAAACTCACGTATGACTCAAGAGGCCTATATGTGGACATAGAGGGGTCAACAGCAATTTTAGAATAAATTGCGAAAGCCAGGACTTGAACTCGAGACCTTAGGCTCTGATACCATGTTAGGGTAATAGACTTTTTGTATTACCAGAGGGCCAAAGGACACGATATATAGTACATGTACATGCGCAAATATACAGGAAACCCCCTAACACACGGGGAAACTACAATATACAAATATATACGCTAACACACGAGCAAGAAGATCCTGAATATACTTTTCTTGAGAGATAGAAAAGCCATCAGAAATGGAGGAGACCTCAATCCCAAGAAAATAGCGAAGACGACCAAGATCAGTCATAAGAAACTGATCACGAAGACGAGCCTTGACAAAGGCAATATACTCAGGATCATCACCAGTAATGATCATATCATCAACATAGAGAAGAAGAAGAGTGCGTCCACGAGGACAAGTGTGAACAAATAGCGCTGGATCATGAAAACTAGGAGAGAAACCAGCAGCAGTCACCACAGAGGCAAAGCGCTCAAACCAGGCACGAGGGGCCTGTTTCAGGCCATAAAGGGAACGTCGAAGACGACAAACCATCCCATCGGGAACAGAATACCTAGGAGGAGGCTGCATGTAAACCTCCTCACTCAACTCGCCATTAAGAAAAGCGTTCTGAACATCAAGCTGAGACACAGACCAGCATCGAACAGAAGCAACATCAAGAAGAATACGCACAGTGGTCATATGAGCCACAGGGGCAAAAGTCTCATGATAGTCACGGTCGTGCTCCTGCTGAAAGCCACGAGCCACAAGACACGCTTTATAGCGCTCAAGAGATCCATAAGAGCGGGTCTTAATTTTATAGACCCACTTACACGTGATAGGACGAACACCAGGAGGGGGAGAAACAAGATCCCAGGTGCCAGTGCGCTCAAGCGCAGCGATCTCCTCAGCCATGGAAAGCTGCCATTCAGGATGATGCTCGGCATCCCGATAAGAAGTCGGCTCAGAGACGACAGAGAGACCATACTGACTAGGAGAGTAACGGTCTGGAGCACGACACTGATGTAGGGTTTCGTAGCATGGAAAACAAAAAATTCTACCGCATACAAACAAACAAGCCAAGATCTATCTACTAGATTGTAGTAACGAGTCGATGGAATAACTCACCCTCAAAGATTCCAAAGTGTTTAACGAGAGCGGATTCTCGTGGGTGATGTAGTCGTACTCTTGCCGATCTCAAGATCGCGTAGACGATCCTTTCGGCGCTGCGTTCCGGCAGCGCTCCCGCAGTCGGTCACACGTTCGGGACTCGACGAAGACCTTCCTCTCCCTTGTTCCAGCAGGCAGCGGAGGTTGTAGCACTCTCCTCGCGATTCCGGCAACACAACGGCGTGGTACCGGAAGTAGAGGGGAGATCTCGCAGGGCTTCGCCTTAAGCCGGAGCGAGTATGGTGGACTATGAGAGAGCCCTCGATGAAATAGGGTTTAGAAACACCAAGGAGGGGGCAAGGCCGGCGGATAGGGTTTGACCTAGCCGGCGGCGACGAGTTGCCCTAGGCCGGCGGCGGCTATGGAGGGCGGCGGTGGCTAGGAGCTAGGGTTTTGGGTGGAGATCTTGTGTACTAGGAGGGGCAGCCCTGCCCCTCCTTATATAGGTGGAGGGGGCGCGCCAGGGGAGGGGAGTCCCTCCCCAACTCGGTTTCCCAAGTGGGCCGGCGGTGGAGGGGAGGAACTCCTCCCCAAGTAGGTTTCCTACTTCCCCTCCACCTTCCAAAATAGCCGTTTGACTTTTCAAATTGGCGTTTGACTTTTCAAACTAGGATTTGATTAAACCCTTTATTTTGTTCAGCGATGACATCTAGTACATGATGCAATCATTCCAACTTGATATGACACATTCATGTACCCTTCCCCTCTGGAGTGCCGGACATTCCGGAACCTTCTAGAACATTCCCGATGAAAACACCAGAACCATTCTCCAACCCCGAAACAGGACTTTCCTTATATGAATCTTATTCTCCGGACCATTCCGGATCTCCTCGTGATATCCCGAATCCCATCTGAGATTCCAAACAACATTCGATCTCTTACTCATCATTCCATAACTACTCAAACAACGTCGAATCCTTAAGTGTGTCTCCCTACGGTTCGTGAATTATGCGGACATGATCGAGACACTTCTCCGAACAATAACCAATAGAGGAATCTGGAAATTCATATGGCTCCCACATATTTCTACGTTTACTTTGCGATTGAATGAACCACTTACATACGATACCAATTTCCCTTTGTCTCACGATAGTTTACTTATCCGAGGTTATGATTGTCGGTATCTCTGTATACCTAGTTCAACCTCGTTACTGATAAGTACTCTTTTATCGTTCCCATGATATGTGATCCCTTGTGAGCCAGTCACATGCTTGCAAGCTAATTGGATGACGTTCCACCGAGAGGGCCCAGAGTATATCTATCCGTCATATGGATGGACAAATCCCACTCTTGATCCATGTGTCTCAACCAATACTTTCCGAACACTCAATGCCACCTTTATAGCCACCCAGTTACGGTGTGGTGTTTAATGTCATCAAAGCATCCTTCCGGTGAAGGTGATATGCATGATCTCATGGTCGAAGGAATTAGGTTACTATGTATCAGAAAGCATATAGAAATTGAACTATTAAAATGACTTGATCTTCATGCTACGCTTATCTATAGGAGTATGTCCACCATATCATTCTCCTAACGATATGATCTTGTTGTTAATAACATCTCAATGTTCATGATAGGGAAACCACAATCATTTATTAACCAACAAGCTAGTATTATAAACAGGCTTTACTAGGGACTCTATTTTAGTTTACAAATCACACAAGTATTAATGTTTCCTTGTTAATACTATTATAGCATGAATGTAAACATTTATCATAAACACAAAGATATAATAATAACTACATTTATTATTGCCTCTAGGGCATATCTCCAACAGTCTCCCACTTGCACTAGAGTCATCTAATCTAGATTACATGGTAATATACCGAACACCCATGGCAGTTTGGTGCTGGTCATGTTTTGCCCTCGGGAGAGGTTTAGTCAACGGATCCGCCACATTCAGATTTGTGTGTACTTAGGAAATCTTTATGTCCCCATCTTGGACATGTTCTCGAATAGCGTGAAAACGTAGCTTGATATGCTTCAGCTTCTTGTGTGACCTTGGTTCTTGCGCATTGGCTATGGCGCCCATGTTATCACAGTAGATAGACATTGGGTCTAGCGCACTAGGAACCACACCCAGCTCTGTAATGAACTCTTTCATCCATATCGCTTCTTGTGAAGCCTCTGAAGCAGCCATGTATTCCGATTCAGTTGAAGATCTCGCCACAACGCTTTGCTTTGCACTCCTCCAGCTAACTGCTGCACCATTCAAAGTAAATACGTATCTAGATTGTGATTTAGAATCATCTGGATCGGTGTTCCAACTAGCATCGGTGTAACCATTAACATCGATCTTGTTCGTCACCTCCATAAGAAAGAACCATATCCTTAGTTCTTCTCAAGTACTTAAGGATGTTTTTTACCGCTGTCCAATGATCCACTCCTGGATCACTTTGATATCTGCTAGTTAAACTAACAGCATATGCAATGTCGGTTCTAGTACATAGCATGGCATACATCAGAGATCCTATGGCTGAGGCATAGGGAATCTTACTCATCCTTTCTCTATCTTCTGCCGTTGTCGGACTTTGAGTTTTACTCAAGGTCGTATTGGGCAACATGGGCAAGAACCCTTTCTTTGCTATCTTCCATTCCAAACCTCTTTAGGACCTTGTCCAAATATGTACTTTGTGACAATGATATTAGGCGTCTCGATCTATCTCTATAAATCTTTATGCCTAATATGTAAGCTGCTTCGCCGAGATCCTTCATTGAAAAACTATTATTCAAATATTCCTTGACACTATTAAGAAGGTCTACATCATTCCCAATCAACAATATGTCATCTACATATAGGATTAATAATGCTAAAGAGCTCCCACTCACTTTCTTGTAAATACAAGCTTCTCCATAAGTTTGTATAAAACCAAAACTTTTGATCACCTTATCAAAAAGGTGATTCCAACTTCGGGATGCTTACTTCAATCCATAGATGGACCGTTGAAGTTTGCATACCTTGTTAGCATCTTTAGGATCGACAAAACCATTGGGTTGCATCATATACAACTCTTCATCAATGTCTCCATTGAGGAATGTTGTTTTGACATCCATCTGCCATATCTCATAATCATAATATGCAGCGATTGCTAACATAATCCTCACAGACTTTAGCTTCACTACTGGTGAGAAAGTCTCATCGTAGTCAACTCCTTGAATTTGTCGAAACCCTTTTGTGACAAGTTGAGCTTTATAGACAGTAACATTACCATCACCATATGTTTTCTTCTTGAAAATCCATTTGTTCTCGACAGCCTTCCGGCCATCCGGTAAGTCCACCAAAGTCCATACTTGGTTTTCGTACATGGATCCAATCTCGGATTTCATGGCTTCTTGCCATTTATTGGAATCTGGGCTCATCATTGCTTCCTCATATGTCGCAGGGTCATCGGTGTTGTCCACCAACATGACACTCATAACGGGATCATACCAATCAGGAGTGGTACGAGTTCTCGTTGACATGCGAGGCTCTGTAGCAACTACAACCGAAGTTTCATGATCATCATCATTAGCTTCCTCTCTTATTGGTGCAGTCGTCACATGAACTACTTCCGGTGCTGCGCTACTCGCAAGTTTGAGAGAAGGTTCGACAACCTCGTCGAGTTCTACTTTCCTTCCAGTCACTTCTTTCGAGAGAAATTCCTTCTCTAGAAAGGATCCATTCTTGGCAAGGAAGATTTTGCCTTCGGATCTATGATAGAAGATATACCCAATAGTTTCCTTCGGGTATCCTATGAAGACGCATTTTTCCGCTTTGGGTTCAAGCTTGTCCGGCTGTAACTTATTTACATAGTCTTCGCAACCCCAAACTTTAAGGAACAACAATTTAGGTTTCTTCCCAAACCATAATTCATACGGTATCGTTTCAACGGATTTAGATGGTGCCCTATTTAAAGTGAATGCGGCTGTTTCTAATGCATAACCCCAAAATGATAGCGGTAAATCTGTAAGTGACATCATAGAATGAACCATATCTAAGAGAGTTCGATTACGACGTTCGTGAAGGGTTTCGCGGCATAGTATATCAAAATTTTCTACGGATGCGAACAGAGGGAAAGCCAAGATCTAATCTAGGAGATGCAAACAACGAGAGAGATTGGATTAGATCTTCATACCCTTGAAGATTCGCACAGCGGAACATTCGTCGGAACGTGGGTGATGTAGTCGTACTCGCTTCTCCTCCTCGCGATCCGATCCGATCTAGCACCACAAGTGGCGGTGCCTCCGTGAGATGCACACGTGCAGCACCTCGACGTCTCCTCCTTCCTCGGACCAGAAAGTATGGTGGAGAGATGGATTGGATCTACAACACGACGGCGTGGTGTATATGGTGGAGAATTTCTGCAGCAGGGCTTCGCCTACAAACAGTCGGGAGGGAGAGAGGAAGGACAGCAGGGCGGCTAGGGTTGGATGGGAAGGTGTAGGGAGTTGGTGCGCCCCCACCCCTCTTTATATAGAGGGGGGCGCAGCCCTAGCCCCTCCCCCAAGCCCAAACCGGCGGCCCCAAAGGATAAGGAGTGGGGGTCAAGGAAACCCCCCCCTTCTAGAAGGTCTATCTCGAGTTTAAACCTCTCTTGGCCGGCTGGGCCCTATGGGGCCTTGTGCCCCTGGCCCAATGCATCCAGGGCACTCCCTCATAGGCCCATTCCCCCTCCCGGAAGGTGGGTACACGTTGGTCCCCTTCCGGAAGGTTCTAGAAGCTTCCGGTACAATACTGATTAACCCGGAACAATTCCGAACTCCAAATACTGCACTGCCTTATATGAATCTTATTCTCCGGACCACTCCGGAACCTCTCGTGATGTCCCGGATCCCATCCGAGACTCCGAACAAAAACTCATAAACCAATTATCCAATCTATCCTAGCGTCGAGACACGTTAAGTGTGTGACCCTGCGGGTTCGAGAATATGCAGACATGATCTTCTATCAATAATCAACAGCGGGGTCTGGAAACCCATATTGACTCCTACACATTCATCGATGATCATATCGTATGAACCACGATGCCAGGATTCAATAAATCCCATATATATATTCCCTTCGTCTCGAGATATTTTACTTGCCCGAGATTCGATCGTCGGTACCTTCATACCTTGTTCAATCTCGTTCACAGCAAGTACTTTACTCGTTCCGTAATCCGATATCACTTTGTGATTAACTCCTTAACCACATGCTTGCAAGCGGTGTTGATATCGATTACCGAGTGGGCCCGAAGTATATCTCTCCGACTTGGGTGGGACAAATCCCATCTCGATACATACAACCCAACAGATACTTTCCGATCACCTGAGAGACACCTTTATGATCACCCTCTCATAGGATGACGTTTGATGACCTCAAAGCTTTCTTCCGATACCAGGGAGTTGTATTATCTCATGGTCTAAGGAATACAATATTTGACATAAGAAAAGCTTCGCAAAGACGAACACGATGACACGATCTAATTGCTTCGCTTAGTTTGGGTCTGTCCACCATATCATTCTCCCAATGATATGATCATCTTATTAATTGACAACTCATGTCTATGGTTAGGAAACCTTAACCATCATTAATCAATGAGCTAGTCCATAGAGGCGTACTAGGGACACGGTGTTGTTCACAAACCACACAAGTATTAAAGTTTCCGCTTAATACAATTCTAGCATGGAATATAAACATTATCATGAACAAGAATTATAATAATAACATCTTTATTATTGCCTCTAGGGCATAATTCCAACAGTTCGGACACACCATTACGCTGTGGTGTTCCCGGCGGTGTCAATTGTGAAAGTATTCCGCATTTGTTCAAATGCTCGCCAAACTCGTAACTTAGATATTCACCTCCACGATCAGAACGTAGAAATTTAATCTTCTTGTTACGTTGATTCTCAACCTCACTTTGAAATTCCTTAAACTTCTCGAAAGTTTCGGACTTATGTTTCATGAAATAGATATACCCATATCTACTCAAGTCATCCGTGAAGGTAAGAACATAACGATAACCACCGCGCGATGCTACACTCATTGGACCACACACATCGGTATGTATGATTTCCAATAAGTCCGTAGCTCGCTCCATCATACCAGAAAATGGAGTCTTAGTCATTTTACCCATCAGACATGCTTCGCATCTTTCAAGTGATTCGAAATCAAGTGATTCAAGAAGTCCATCGGAATGGAGTTTCTTCATGCGCTTCACTCCAATGTGACCAAGACGACAGTGCCACATATAGGTCGAGTTATCGCTCGATTTCAAACGTTTAGCCTCAATGTTATTAATATGTGTATTTTCACTATCGAGATTCAACAAGAATAGACCATCTATCAAAGGTGCATGTGCATAAAACATATTACTCATATAAATCGAACAACCAGTATTCTCGGACTTAAACAAGTAACCGTCTCGCAATAAACAAGATCCCGATATAATGTTCATGCTTAACGCAGGCACCAAATAACAATTATTTAAGTATAAAACTAATCCCGATGGTAGATGAAGAGGTAGCGTGCCGACCGCGATCACATCAACCTTTGATCCGTTTCCCACGCGCATCGTCACCTCGTTCTTCGCTAGCTTTCGTTTATTCTGCAGCACCTGTTTCGAGTTACAAATATGAGCAACCGAACCAGTATCAAATACCCAGGAACTACTACGAGTACTAGTGAGATACACATCAATAACATGTATATCGGATATACCTTTCTTCTTGATGTTGCCGTTCTTCAAATCCGCCAAGTACTTTGGGCAATTCCGCTTCCAGTGACCTTCTCCCTTGCAGTAAAAGCACTCAGTATCAGGCTTAGGTCCAGCCTTGGTCTTCTTCGTCGGCGCGGTAACTTTCTTACCACCCTTCTTGAAGTGTCCCTTTTGCTTAGACTTGCCTTTCTTGAATTTGGTGGTCTTATTGACCATCAACACTTGGTGCTCTTTATTGATCTCCACTTCTGCAGATTTTAGCATGGCAAAGAGTTCTGGCAACTGCTTGTTCATGTTTTGCATATTGTAGTTCATCACAAAGTTCTTGTAACTTGGTGGTAGTGATTGGAGGACACGATAAATCCCCAAAGCATTAGGAATCACTATACCCAAGCTTTGAAGTTTGTTTGCATGCCCAGACATCTTAAGCACATGCTCACTGACGGAGCTGCCCTCTTCCATCTTGCAGTTAAAGAACTTTTCAGAAGCCTCATAGCTCTCAATTGCTGCGTGAGTCTCAAAGATCAATTTGAGATCACGGACAATATCATGTGGGTCTGAATTCTCAAACCTTTTCTGAAGCTCCGATTCTAAACCATACAAGATAGCACACTGAACTGTGTAGTACTAAGTCTTCCAAGCGAGGTAAACATTCTTTACTTCATCGGTAGCAGTAGCTGCAGGTGGGTCACCCAGCGGTGCATCCAGCACATAGGTCAAATTACCAGCTGTGAGGATAATCCTCAAATTGCAGAACCAATCCGTGAAGTTGCTTCCATTGTTTTTCAACTTTTCTTTCTTTAGGAACGCATTAAAATTGATGGTAGGGGCCGCCATTGATCTACAACATATTTGCAATAGTTTAGACTAAGTTTATGACAAATTGAGTTCTAATTAATAGTTAAATTAATCTAGGTGAACTCCCACTCAAAACAATATCCCTCACATTGTTTTAGTGATCACACGAACCAAATACACCACATCAACACCGATCATCACGAGAGTTGATATAGTTTCAATGGCGAACAATCGACATGTTCATCATATCTACTATATGATTCATGCTTTACCTTTCGGTGATCCGTGTTCTGAGACCATGTCTGTACATGCTAGGCTCGTCAAGATCAAACCTTAGCTTCCGCATGAGCAACTCTGGCTTGCTCACGTTGTATACACTTGCGGAATCTAACACACCCGACCATCACGTGGTGTTTCGAAACAACAAGCTTTAGCAACGGTGCTTACTAAGGGTGAACACTTTAGAACTTGAAATTCATGTGCATGAGGGATCATCTTATAATTCTACCGTCATTAACTAATCAATACAAGATGCATAAAGGATTAACATCACATGCAATTCATAATATGTGATATGATATGGCCTTTCTTCTTTGTGCTTCCGATCTCCATCTTCAAGCACGAACATGATCTCCATCATCACCGGCATTGCATCAAGGTCAATGATGCTTCTCCATGGTTGTCGTCCACCGGCTTCAACTATTACAACTACTTTGAATAGACACGCGGGTCTTAACATAAATTAAATACAACCATATGGCTCCTGCCGGTTGCCAACTTACAATAAGGAACATTGCATACATCAAATATAATCACAATCATGGCCATATCACATCACTGCACACCCCTGCAAAACAAAGTTAGACGCCTCTACTTTCTTTGCATGTTTTACGTGGTTTGGGGCTTTCAATAAGTGTCGTTCTAACTTACGAACAAGAACCACAACATTGATACTAGCATTGTCAATCACCCGTTGTAAATTGAATCTTAACTATGCTGGGAGAAACAGGCACCCGCAAAGCCACTTATGCAATACAAGTTGCATGTCAAGCGTGGAGCAAGTCTCATGAACGATGTCATGTAAGGTTAGCCCGGGCCGCTTCATCCCAACATCCCGCAAGATGCAAAGTACACAAGAAGTAATCGACAATAAAAGCATCAACGCCCATAATGACCATTGTGTTCTACTCGTGCAACAGATCTACATATAGACCTGGCTCTGATACCACTGTAGGGTTTCGTAGCATGGAAAACAAAAAACTTTCTACCGCATACAAACAAACAAGCCAAGATCTATCTACTAGATTGTAGCAACGAGTCGATGGAATAACTCACCCTCGAAGATTCCAAAGTGTTTAACGAGAGCGGATTCTCGTGGGTGATGTAGTCGTACTCTTGCCGATCTCAAGATCGCGTAGACGATTCTTCCGGCGCTGCGTTCCGGCAGCGCTCCCGCAGTCGGTCACACTTTCGGTACTCGATGAAGACCTTCCTCTCCCTTGTTCCAGCAGGCAGCGAAGGTTGTAGCACTCTCCTCGCGATTCCGGCAGCACAACGGCATGGTACCGGAAGTAGAGGGGAGATCTCGCAGGGCTTCGCCTTAAGCCGGAGCGAGTATGGTGGACTATGAGAGAGCCCTCGGTGATCTAGGGTTTAGACACACCAAGGAGGGGGCAAGGCCGGCGGCTAGGGTTTGACCTAGCCGGCGGCGACGAGTTGCCCTAGGCCGGCGGCGGCTATGGAGGGCGGCGGCGGCTAGGAGCTAGGGTTTTGGGTGGAGATCTTGTGTACTTTGAGGGGCAGCCCTGCCCCTCCTTATATAGGTGGAGGGGGCGCGCCAGGGGAGTGGAGTCCCTCCCCAACTCGGTTTCCCAAGTGGGCTGGCGGTGGAGGGGAGGAACTCCTCCCCAAGTAGGTTTCCTACTTCCCCTCCACCTTCCAAAATAGCCGTTTGACTTTTCAAATTGGCGTTTGATTTTTCAAACTAGGATTTGATTAAACCCTTTATTTTGTTCAACGATGACACCTAGTACATGATGCAATCATTCCAACTTGATATGACACATTCATGTACCCTTCCCCTCCGGAGTGCCGGACATTCCGGAACCTTCTAGAACATTCCCGATGAAAACACCGGAACCATTCTCCAACCCCGAAACAGGACTTTCCTTATATGAATCTTACTCTCCGGACCATTCCGGATCTCCTCGTGATATCCCGAATCCCATCTGAGATTCCGAACAACATTCGGTCTCTTACTCATCATTCCATAACTACTCAAACAACGTTGAATCCTTAAGTGTGTCTCCCTACGATTCGTGAATTATGCGGACATGATCGAGACACTTCTCCGAACAATAACCAATAGAGGAATCTGGAAATTCATATGGCTCCCACATATTTCTATGATTACTTTGCGATCGAATGAACCACTTACATACAATACCAATTTCCCTTTGTCTCACGATAGTTTACTTATCCGAGGCTATGTTCGTTGGTATCTCTGCATACCTAGTTCAACCTCGTTATTGATAAGTACTCTTTTCTCGTTCCCGTGATATGTGATCCCTTGTGAGCCAGTCACATGCTTGCAAGCTAATTGGATGACATTCCACCGAGAGGGCCTAGAGTATATCTATCCGTCATATGGATGGACAAATCCCACTCTTGATCCATGTGTCTCAACCAATACTTTCCGAACACTCAATGCCACCTTTATAGCCACCCAGTTACGGTGTGGTCTTTGATGTCATCAAAGCATCCTTCCGGTGAAGGTGATATGCATGATCTCATGGTCGAAGGAATTAGGTTACTATGTATCAGAAAGCATATAGCAATTGAACTATTAAAATGACTTGATCTTTATGCTACGCTTATCTATAGGAGTATGTCCACCATATCATTCTCCTAACGATATGATCTTGTTGTTAATAACATCTCAATGTTCATGATAGGGAAACCACAATCATTTATTAACCAACAAGTTAGTATTATAAAGAGGCTTTACTAGGGACTCTATTTTAGTTTACAAATCACACAAGTATTAATGTTTCCTTGTTAATACTATTATAGCATGAATGTAAACATTTATCATAAACACAAAGATATAATAATAACTACATTTATTATTGCCTCTAGGTTATATCTCCAACAACTGACGAACAGGCCGTGAAAAGGGAAGCTCATCAGCGGAGGACGACTCATCAGAAGAAGAGGAAGAAGGAACAGCAGAGGAAGGGTTCGAAGCCGGAGAACGAGGTGGAGAAGAAACTAGGGGAGAATGAGGAGAACTAGGGGAACTAGACGGAGGAGAGGATGGCGCCGAAATTGAAGGGGGCGCATCAGAAGTAAGAGGTGGAGAAGAAGGGACAACAGGAGGTGCATCAGGAAAAAGAAGAAAAGAGATATCATCCACCGGGTAAGTATCAGAGGTGGGGCGAGGATAAAAGGGACGCGTCTCATCAAACGTGACATCACGAGAGATGCGCATCCTACGACCAACGGGGTCCCAACAGCGATAGCCCTTATGCTCATCACTGTATCCGAGAAAAACACACTTAATAGACTGAGCGGTCAGTTTGGTGCGTTCGCGAGGAGGTAGAAGGACATAGCAAACGCAACCAAATAAACAAAGAGTCGAATAGTCCGACGAGATACCAGAGAGACCTCGAGAGGAATACCACCTTGAAGGGCAGCAGAAGGCTGAATGTTAATGAGGTAAGTGGACGTAGTGACAGCCTCAGCCCAGAAATGCGGCGGAAGAGAGGAAGCAATCATCATAGCACAGGTAGTTTCAAGAATATGACGATGCTACGCTCGGCGACACCATTTTGAGCATGGGTGCCGGGACACGAGAACTAAGCGAGGGTGCCCTGCTCAGCAAGGACACCACGCAGGTGCTGGGAGATATACTCTCCTGCGGAATCAGCATGAAGCACACGAATAGGCGTGGAATACTGAGTACGAACCATGGCCGCAAAACGCTGATAAATAGAGAGCACCTCACTGCGAGAGCGCATAAAAAACAATCAGGTGTACCGTGAAAAATCATCAATGAATAAAATATAGTATCGATGGCCCCCTTTGGAAGCAAAGG
The DNA here is from genome assembly GCA_910589765.1 of Avena atlantica. Taxonomy (NCBI): domain Eukaryota; kingdom Viridiplantae; phylum Streptophyta; class Magnoliopsida; order Poales; family Poaceae; genus Avena; species Avena atlantica. Next base: position 339,852,942 of record OU342738.1, on the reverse strand, counting down.
GAGCCGGACCCCAAACATCTGAATGAACTAAATCAAAAGGTCGCTGAGATACAGACACATTAGTAGGATTGGGAAGCTAAATCTGTTTGCCTAACCTATAACCGTGACACGAATGTAAAGACACATCTCCTGAGACAGACCCCAGAAGACCATGACGAACTAAGGACGATAAACGGGAGCCACAAAGGTGACCCAACCGATGATGCCACTGCTGAAAAGAGCCAGTGACAGAAGCAGCAACCGCAGAAGAACTAGTAGATGAATTGTCAGTGGATGGAACACGAAGCCAGTCTAACTCCCATATCCCTGGAGACTCAAGGCTGCGAGGACCAGCTCCAACCAGGGCCTAGGCACGACGGTCCTGAATCGCACAAGAATCAGCATCAAGAATGACACGACAACCAGAATCAGTAAGCTGACTAGTAGAGAAGAGGTTCGTCTTAAGACTAGGAACATGAGAAACGTCAGGAACAGAGAAATATGAAGTAGAAAGGGTGCCTCGACTGGAAACAGGAAGAGAGGTACCATCAGCCATGATAACACGGACAGGAGAAAGAAGAGAGTGAAGAGCAGAAAGAATATAGGACACAGAAGTCATATGAAAAGAAGCTTCAGAATCCAAATACAACGGGGTTGACGTACTTGACTGTGTAGAAGGTGGTGGTCGCGCGGTGCCAGAAGAGCTAGGCATAGAACCAGCAGTACCCGACGAGGAAGAGCCTGTAGCAGCGAGTAGACCACGAAGAATGCCCTGATCAAACAGTGCAACAGCAGAAGATCCTGAAGAACCAGCCTGCCTACGAGCATGGTACTGCTAACGTAAGCTAGGATCCCTCCTCCAGCAGCTAGAGACATCGTGGCCAGGCTTGCCACAGTAGGCACATGGAGGACGAGGAGGTGCTGTCATACCACGAGGCTGCTGAGGCTGACTCTGGCCCTGTACCGGAGTAGAGAGTATCGGCGATACTGGAGACCGCAACGAAGCCGACGGCACAGGAGGACCATGAGCAACAAGTACAGAGGGAACCTCAAGAAGACCAGCACCACGAAGACGAGTCTCCTCAGCACGAAGCTCATACAGTACCTCAGAGAGCGGAACACGACCATGGGCAAGCAACTGGGCACGGCGCGGCTCAAACTCCTTACGGAGCCGCGACAAGAACTCAAAAACGCGCTGAAACTCTAGATCCGCGCGCACAGTCAGACAGCAGGGACAAGTGGCACACACAACTGTACGAAGAGAATCAAGCGGACGCCAAATAGAAGCACTCTGAGTATAGAACTCATCAACAGTAGAGTCACCCTGCTGAAGAGCATGCTTCTAGCGAACCACAGACAGGTAAACAACATCCCTAGACGGCTGATAGCGCTGACGAAGAAAAGCCCACTGAGCAGCAGCAGTGGGAAGACCCATGAACTCAGCAGCATACTGAGGCAGAACACTGGAAGTGAGAATAGTAGCAGCACAAGCATCCTCATATATCACTGAGTGTTGTCAGTTAGATCCTGAGGAGCATCGGGGGCAAGGGCAATAGGCGACGTAGGAGCAGCGGAGCGCGGCGGACAGGAGACCTCGCTAGAAAGCACACCCCAAAGACGAAGACCGTGCATGTGGACGCGCATAAAGGCAGCGAAATCAGGATAATTCGCGCCATAAAAAATCATCGGACAGCTAGGAATCGCAAGATAGCCCGACGAGAAAGACATTTTTTTGCTCTTTTTTTGCTTTTTTTTGACGAAAATCAGATCAGATCTGATCCGCAACACGCAGCAACAGCCGCGGTGGACGGGGTCGACAGGCCGGGCGGCGGCCAGGCGGCGGACGGCGACATGCCGGCGGGCGGGCAGGGCGGTCGGGCGGCGGCCGGGGCGGATTGGATGGGCGACAGCGACCGGGGAGGACGGGGCAAGCTCTCAGGAGGCGAGGGAGAGGCAGCAGCGGCGGCAGGAAGCCGGAGCGGGCGGCGGCGGCGAGGAGAGGAGCTACCTTACAGCTCTGATACCATGTCAAGCTTCATGCACTAGCCAATTTAACCAAAAGTTCAAACTGATGAAAAAGACTAGTGCAATTTACTTATACACTTCAACAGCCCTTCCCTGCGGCCAACGGCTCGGACTCATCGAGCCAAAACGAAGATACAACTCCCCTCTCTCTCTCTGCATCTAATCTACACCGACATGTATTGATTTATAGATAGGGACTACCAAAAGATCTACACCTAGTCGATCTAGCAACCTAACAGGAAGAAGTGCACTATTTTGCGACAATGCCACAAGAATAACGCAAACGAAGATCATGGCCCGCAGAGTTACCCGCATGAAACATGCCACGTGAGAAATACAGCAACAAGACAAAATTGTCCTGCGCACCCTGCTCTTCCTCATGCTAGCTTAATGTCAACAACATCAAACCGATGTGGAGCTATGCAGAGTCACTTCCCATCCCGTGCGTACCATGTACTATACAATCTCTAGCTCTAGTCGGTTTGCAAAAAACCACTAATAGATAAACCTGCACGATATCATGAGATGAACGCAACGGGCACGTCCGCCCGTCCGTCGACCCGGTCAAGGAACGAGCCCCGGCAGCGAAACAACCTAGCGCGCGCGGGCGCCGCACCGTAGCCGACAGCGCAACGGCAGGTCAAAGTCACACACCAACACTTGCGCGCCGAGCCGGGCATCGCTCGCCGCGACGACGCCGACGCTGCCCCTCCCTCCGGCCACGCGAGCGCGTCACCGTCACGTGCCCCCCGCCCCGCGGACGGAACGGCGCCGTCTGCCCCGGCCGCACCACGTGGCCTCGCGCGGCGCTTTTGGCGCATTTGCCCGATGCCGCGGCGCTGCGTGCCCGTTGGTTCGCGCCCTGCCTGCCTGCTTGTGCGGGTTGCCGCCATCTTTGCGGGCCGGGCGCGGGCACCCGTTACGGGTTTCCGTCGGAGCCGTGTTGGTGGGAGGGAGGGGGCGCTGGGACCAGAAAGCGATGGTTGCACGTTGGAGCAGGCGTGGGGAGGGGCCGCGCGGCTCGCCTCCGTTTCTGATGCGCGGGCAGGCAGGCTGGCTGGCTGGCAGGCGGTCGACCATGATTTCTCGGGAGCAAATGGTCTAGGAGAAGCTGATCTATCGAGAATGTTGGTTGATTTGAAAGCTAATCTTATACGGCCACGGAAGGAACACGGTGTCACGGTGAACACTGCAAGCGTGGGAACTTGGATGTAGCTGTACTGTATGGCACCGGTACTTCATTTGCAAGGAATGGTACTAGTACCATCTACCAATGGAAGTACTTACTTGTCGTCCCAAATCCCGTTGCTTACAAGACATCCATGTTTAAGTTTGAAAGAGAGCGTGACATACCTGAACCTTAAATCAAGGAGCACTCTGACTAAACTGACGGCTACTACAGACCCTAAATTTTCGCACCCACAGAAAGGAACCATCACATTCACCCACTCCCTCCCCCCGCACATCTTTGGCAGTACATGCCCGCGATTCGGCGATCAATCATCCTTCACCCAGGGAAGGAAAACCAGAGCAGCACAGCACAGCTTGCATTCCTGCTAGAACTAGTAGAAGAAATTCACAAACTTATCGGAAAGATTCTACAGATCGGCCTCGCCGTTTGGGTGACCCTGGCGAAAGAACCATACTGTATCGAGCAAGCGAGTGAAAGCACGGGCAGGAACAGAAACAGGCTTGGTCTTGGTCTCTCTCTCCTCCCGACATCCCCACCACCTCCGCCTCTTTCCCTTTCGCCCCTGCGCTCTCACGTCAAACGGTTTCCCCATCTCTCCTCCCTTTATCTTTTGCTCTTTTCCGCCCCCCTTCTTTTCCCCATCGCCTTCTACCTCTCGCACTCCCTTCACATTTTACCCACTCCCCTCCCTGCTGCTTCTTCTACTCCACTCCCCGCCCGCACTCTCCATGCCCTCCTCCTGAAGCAAGCACATCCCTTTCGCGTCTCTCTCTCTCTCTTAGCGCTCTTCTAGCTGCGATGGAGAAGGAGAGGAAGCAGGGCTTCTTCCGCGCCCTCAAGGACGAGGTGGTACGAGGCCTGTCACCCGCGAGGTCCCGAGGGAAGACTCCGGCGAGGAGCGCGTCGCCGGCCAGAATGCTGATCCCGCGCCGCCGCAAGGAGCCACCGCCTCCTGACAAGCAGCAGATGCAGCAACAGCAGTACATCCCGGAGCAGCTCATCGCGCGCTCCGGCAGCCTTAGGCCGGGCGGCGAGGCGCTGGAGCCGCTCATCGAGGGCCCCGACGCCGACCGCCTCGCCGCCGGTGACTTCGTCGGGGAGGACTCCGGCAGGAGGGAGGGGTTCGGCCACTGGGTCCGCGGCCACCTCACTCGCACGCCGTCCATGGCCTCCGGTGCCGGTCCTGGCGGCTCCAGCGGCTCGTTCCGGCACTCCGACCTCCGCCTCCTGCTCGGCGTCATGGGCGCCCCGCTCGCGCCCATCTCCTCCAACCTCGCCGACCCGGCTCTCCTCCTCTCCATCAAGGGCGCCCCCATTGTACGTCACACGTCCCCTCTTGATTCGCTTCCAGGTGATGCCGTTTATGGTCCGGTCGGGCGTGCATCTGGTGGTACTGACTTCAAATCTTCACCTGCTCCGGAAACTGCAGGAGTCGTCGTCCGCACAGTACATCCTGCAGCAGTACATGGCGGCGTCCGGCGGCTACAGGACGCTGCAGTCGGTGCGGAACGCCTACGCCATGGGCAAGGTGCGGATGGTGGCCTCCGAGTTCGAGACGGCCACGCGCGTAGTCAAGAACCGCGGGCCCAGCGGCCGCGGCGCCGCCGCCGTCGAGCAGGGCGGCTTCGTGCTCTGGACCATGGCACCCGGCATGTGGTACGTCGAGCTCGCCGTCGGCGGCAGCAAGGTCCACGCCGGCTGCAACGGCCGCCTCGTCTGGCGCCACACCCCCTGGCTCGGCGCCCACGCCGCCAAAGGCCCCGTTCGCCCCCTCCGCCGCGTCCTCCAGGTCACATTGCCACCTCCTCTCTAGCTTCTGTCTTCCCTCGCAACGAAAGATCGCAAATCCCCTTACCAGTTACCGAAATCTTGCCAAATGCTGCAGGGTCTCGATCCGCTCACGACGGCCGGTCTGTTCGCGGAGGCGCGGTGCGTGGGCGAGAAGAAAGTGAACGGCGAGGACTGCTTCATCCTGAAGCTGTCGGCTGACCCGCAGACGCTGAAGCTGCGCAGCGAGGGGCCAGCGGAGATCATCCGGCACGTCCTGTTCGGCTACTTCAGCCAGCGCACGGGGCTGATCGTGCACATCGAGGACTCGCACCTGACCCGCATCCAGCCGCACTCGGGCGGGGACGCCGTGTACTGGGAGACCACCATCAGCTCGTCCCTGGAGGACTACCGCGCCGTGGAGGGCATCATGATCGCGCACGCCGGCCGCTCCGCCGTGACGCTGTTCCGGTTTGGGGAGGCGGCCATGAGCCACACCAAGACGCGCATGGAGGAGGCCTGGAGCATCGAGGAGGTGGCGTTCAACGTGCCGGGGCTGTCGGTGGACTGCTTCATCCCGCCCGCCGACATCCGGTCCGGCTCCGTCGGCGAGGCCTGCGAGCTGCCGCCGCACGGCGACCGCGCCGCCAAGTCCGGCGCCATCCATCCTGCCCGCGTCGCCGCCGTAGAGCAGCGCGCCCACGGCCACAGCGCCGCCGCCATGAACGCGGGAGGCCGCGGCGGCGAGAAGATCGTGTGGAGAGTGGAAGTATGATACAATAAGAAGCACAGCACATCCGCGAAGAATTAGCTCTTTGAGTTGCTAGAGAGAATTGAACCAGCCCAATCTGTCCATACCAGAGTTTGATTTTCCATCTGCCTAGCCTAGCTAGTGATCAAAATCAGATACTAACATTGTTGCTTCCACCGCTTCATCTTTGCCCTCTGTAAATAGGAGCATAAATGTTGTCATCAGGCCGCCGCTCGTGTTACCACCTGGCCGCCTGGATGAATCTTTATCCTCTGAACGCAGAAATTTTAGTGCAACCTTTCCCCCCTGCATTCCCTAGTCTTGTAATCGTGGCCAACCTTTGGTGATACGTACTTACCTCTGCCATTTCTTGGTAGTGCCACTTGACAGATGATACTCGATACCTAGTACTGGTGCATATTTTGAGCTTGGTGCCTCTGTACCGGTGCTTATTTTGAGCTTGGTGCCGCCTCTGCTTACCTCTTCCAGAAGAAAGAAAAGGGGACAGCTGCTGAAAACATGACTGTTTATCAGTTAGAAATTAACTGCAAAATTTGTCTTAACACTGTACTCTGCCCAGATCGATCAGTGTGCACATGACTATCTCCATCTGAAAGCTACTGGTACTAGTATAGTACTACCATGAGCCCAGATCTTGCTTAGAAGTTAACCAAGTTGTGGTACCCGTATCTTGGCACTAGCTGTGTCTAGCCTGCGCTGTGTTCCTGGAGCAAGAACGAGAACGACAGCGGAATGCATCGGATGCTGAGATCAGCGGTACATCACACCGCCATTCAGCAGCAGCGCACTTGGTCGCCTCCCTCCCTCCTCCGTTTCAGTTGGTCCATCGTACGGGTCCCCCCCCCGCCCCGCCCCCGCCGCAGGACTGACCCGTCAGAACAGTTGCCTGCCGGGGCCCCGCTGGCAGCGCCACTGGTGCGGTGGCATGGCATCTACTGCCGCTGCTCATCAGCAGCAGCGCTTTATTTTATGATCTTTATTGACCAAGGACCTGGCCTGAGATGAGCGCAGCGCAGGCGAGGGTGAGCCAAGCCTGCCCTGCCGCGTGATGGGTGTGCCTGCGATCATGGAAATGTTTTTGTATGTATGCTCATCGCTGCAGCAGCAGCAGCAGCAGCGAGCTCGTGGACAGTAGTAGTACTACGTACGTTTTCTTTACTCTTTTTTGGTGTATTTTCACTTCCTTTTTTGTCTCTTGTTTTCGGCTTGAGAAACAGCGGTAAATTATTTTTGACAGTTTTTGGGCCTCGGCAAGGCGAGGAGGAAGGCGCTGGGAAGGTAGTAGCAGGCGGGGTGACATAACGCTAGTGCAGGTGTGCAGTGTAGGAAGTCAGCTGCTGCCGATCGATCGATGGGGGTGCCCCGCCCCGCCCCGCCCCGCCCCGTTCGTGCAGGCAAATAATTGTGGCCTTGGGCGACGAGCACGCTGTCCGATCGGTGACTAGTATCATGACGCTTGGCCTTGTCCAATGTCCATTGTCCCACGAACTCGAACGTTGCCTGGATCCGTCACCTCCCCCCCTCGCTTTTCTGCGCGCGCCACGTCCAGGTCGCCTGAACAATGAGTACTGCTACCACTAGCGCGCGCGCGGTGGTTGTAACGGGAACATAGCAGCACTGCTTACGGTCAATGGTCGTGCGGGGTCTGACCCGAGAACAGGGAGACTTTGCGAATATTTCTACGAAAACATTCGCTGCATTTTTTTGGGAGTTAAACCATGGTTATTCATTGAACTTGCTTAAGAAAATCAATAAGATCACTTTGCTTCGTAAATACGAGTTTACAAAGAGTAAACTAGCGTGAGAGTGTAAGGCGTGGTCACCGCTTGTGGCGTAGCTCTATATTAGAGTGGTGGGTTTCACTGTCATACGACTAGACGGTTAAATTAGGGAAGGACGAAGGAAAAAACCGAAGGTGAGCAAGCATGAGCCAAGAGTGACAAGTGTGCAAGGCCAGGAGCAGCATCCGATGATGCTTTTAGAGGAAGTGAGACAAATGGTGGTTCTCGTTAAGATTACAAAGGGTGTGTTGTGTGTGGTATGTGCTATGTTTGTCGTTCTACTAGTGAAGTAGTGAGGCCCGAGGGTGTTATATGTAGTTTAGGATGCAGCGGATGATGTAGTCTTGACCTAGTGATTGTGTAGTGTTGATCTAGTTAAGTATGCAGTAGTGACTGAATTTTGTGATGCCTTTTGGCCATTATGTATATAAACCTGATGCAGTGTAGTTAAATGTAATGCCTTTTGGTCATATGTGAGTTAAAATGTGTATGTGAGTCAAATAAAATGCATTGCAACTCTAAAGAAAATAGTTTATTTGTCACACTCAATAGAAACAACCTTCTGGATGATTGACATGAACTAATATTTGCATAATTCATAACATTCAGCTTGGCATGATTTGGGAAACCAAAAGAACATAATTCACAGGAACATCTATTTGCATAATTCATAGCCAAATGGAAGATGGACTCATGCAGGAGTTCTAGAAAGCCAACACACCAACATGAATTTAACTCCAACACAAATTAAGTTCTAGGACACCAAAAAGACAAAGTTATCTAACACCTTAAACGAGAAACTAGAGCTAATTATCTTGGACTACTCCTTCTCCACCTTTGTTAGCACCTAACTACCACTCCATCCTCCTTGATTTTGGCACTGTCCTATAACTACCTGGAACATGGGAATGGTTTCATTCCTTGTCGAATGTAGCTAAGGGACAATATGAACATTAGCATCTTCCGTTTCACCTTCTTTACCTAAAGCAGTGGCTACCATCATAGCTCTATGAACTAGCATTTCAGGCAGCTTCATGGGTTTCCCTTTGTGTTGTTCCTGCTGCACTTTGAGAATCTCTCTTTGTTTTTATAATATCTTCAGCTGCTAGTATCTTGTCTAGTGCCTTCTTATTTGCAGCATCTTTCCTTTTCTTCTTAGATACCTCTTCTATAATCTATGCTAGGATTCTATTGGTCCCACTCTTAGCTTCTTCTTAAGCTCGCCATCTCTCTTTCTTTTCTCTCTCTTCCCTGCAACAATTTTTTGCTTCGGCTACTACAAGTTCAACCTTCAACTTTTCTTGCTTCACCTTCTTCCTAGCTTTATACTCTAGTTTTTTGACATCAGCTTGATAGAGAGTTATTATTTTTCTCCTAGCTATCTTCATGAGTTGATACTTTAGTACATCACCCTTGAACAATCGTTGAAAGTTATGGCACAGATGTCTCACATGGAACTTGTGTTCCACATCTAGGAACACATCTTTCACAACATTGATAAGTCCTTGTAACTAATTCATAAGGAATGATTAGTCCCTTCAATAAAAATATTAAGTCTTTCACAACATTCATAGTACAAGGTGTAGTAAGTACAATTCATAAGGATGAAAGCAAGTACAATGTTACCTTTTGTTGTCTAACATGATATTCGAAGGTGTAGTGTCGTTTATTCCTAAATCAGCTTTCAAGGTCTCTATGAACCATGTCAATGATGATGTATCTTCCACTTCTACATTATCCACAACAAGAAAAATACAATCATTGGGATCCATCCCAACAGCCGTGGGCACTAGCCTTTATACCTTGTTTTTAAGTGGCATCCATCAATGAATATAACTGGCATGCACCCTTGTAGAAACTCCCTTTTGCAAGCTTCAAGACTCATGTAAAATTGCTTGAATCTTGCACTATCATAAAATCAAAGCCAGAAAGTGTTGTCTAAATTACTCCTCCCGATCTTATCTTAATAGTCCGAGAGCATCTTTACTGCTCCTCATCATCTCCATATATCATATTCATTGCAATCCTTTTATCCCTCAACAATTTACTCCTAGAAGGTGTCATGTTCCACCCTTTCTGAATGACCCATGATAAATTATTCAGACTCATTCCTTGATCAGCTCTAAAGCTCTCTAAATAATTGTCTACAATGAATTGAGCTATAAATGCAACAACTTTCCATTTCCCACTACAAGTGTGCTCACCTATAAGCTCTTTATCTAGAATGCTTCAATCCTTAAATCACTTGATGCCCAAAGATACCAAGATAAATTCTTTTCACAAACTTCTCTTACTCATATCTTGTCATTAATAGGTAGTTTTATGCCCTTCTTGTGAATACAATTGTATGTCCTGATAGCTTTCCTAAGTAACTCTACATTAGCAAAAAGTTGGCCATTTGAAAGTTTGGGATCATTTAAATCATCCTCTCTGAAAGTTTTGGATTTCATGTTGACTACCTTATCATTAGTGCCAGGTCCTCATAGATCATCTCCCTTGAGTCCTCCTATTTTATTTCACACTATAATCCTTTCTCATTTTCAGCACTGCCTCTTCTCTTCCTTTTCTTCTTAATAGATGCACTATTGCCTTTGCCAGACGCCCTCTTATCATAATTTGATATGTGATTTACATTATCTGCATGTAAATCATCATCACTATCACTAAGATCATTATCAGAATCAGCCAGTTCAAAGTCTAAATCTGCTGCATGAACACTGTCAGTCAGTGCATCAATGTCTTCTTTTTGAGAGTTACTTGTGCATTTTCTTGATTACTGCAACTTTCGACAATGTTGGTTCTCACCCTCTTCCTTTGCCTCACTCTACTAGCAACACAATCTTCCTCTACCCTCTCCATTGAATCTTGAACAATGCTTGTTGAAAACACAACTTGACATTGTACTGGAGGATCATCTAAAATTGCATCTTCAGGTTGGTTGGGGGTACTTGTCTTAGTAGGGCTAATTACATGAGGCAAAGGAATAATTGGGAAATGTACAACATCATACCAGCCTTTGAAGCTCAAGCTCTGATCATGATCCACGTGAAGACTAAAGAAATGGTTGTCAATGTCAACTGAAGTAACCATAGCCATGAATGCATGGTCATCTTTTAACTCTATTAGTCCACAGTTAGCAATTGTGAGCACTGGAATACATTAGTGTACCTTGATTCTACCTGCCATCTTATAACCAATTTGCTCAATTATGTTGTCAATCATCACTTCTCACCATGTTAGGCGATCAACTTCATGATAGTATATAATGTTCCCACCAACATAGCTTCTATTGCTACCAGTGCCCAGGAAATATCAACCATAATTTATCTCCGATGTAAAGCATGCACTTCCTGCTCCTGCAAATTATAACAACAAAATCCTATGATCACTCGACCAGTTAATTAAGTAGTACAAGCTTTATGTAACACCCTCAGAATCGATCCTATGCAAGTCTCAGCGGTTCCCGCCAAACCCGCATAGAAACGATTCAAAGGTGCCCACCAGGTACTTTCGTGCGGGTGGAAAACGAAGTAATACCATTACACAATAGTCCACGATGGAACCCACAGAACAGATATATACAACACTGACTCAAAGAGTCAAGAATCCAGATATACAATACAAAGATCCAAATCACCTTAAAAACGATACAACGTCCGACTACGGACAAGATGCAAATGGGGCTAAGAGCCCTGAAGAATAACCAATGGCGTCCATAACCCTGCCCAGGCCAAGCCGGAAGGGTAACCCTGCTAACGTCGTCGATCTCAAAACCTGCTTAAACAAAAGGGGTGCCGACAAAGGGCACAGGAAAAGAGAGCGGTTAGTACTGAGGCCAGTACACGGCGAGACTAGAATTCGGCGGTCCTCGCCTACATAGGTATGGTGGACTGAAGCGGCAGCGCAACATGCACTAAACAACCTATAGAGACTCAATACCACTGGCGGCTATCAGACAGGGATAAGAAATACCTACTCGGATCCAACCTGATTCTAACACCAAACATACCCATCCTGGTATTCCCCCTCGATACCAACCGAGGAAGTCAACCGAGGAACTCACACAGTTGGCAGTTTTATTCATTTCGTTATAGTTGCGGCAATTACTAGTCAGATATAGATAGCATGAGTCATCCTGATATATTAAGCGGTGGGCCATTTTAATTAACCATTCCGTTATAGTTGTAGTACTTACTAGTCAGATACATATAGCATGAGGCATCCCAAAACCCAGCAGTTGTTGGTACTTTTATTCAGTCATTCCGTTGTAGTTGCAATACTTACTAGTCAGATACAATGGTAACAGGTGACAACCCAAACCAGCAGTTGTTGGCACTTTTATTTAGCCATTCCATTATAGTGAAGCTGATTACTAGTCATTATAAAGTCAAATTTATAGAACTACTTTAGTTATAGTTGTCTATGATCGAGATACTGTGCTCAAAGTCGTCCATAACCGCGGACACGGCTTTCAGAAAGTTTTACCCTGCAGGGGGGCACAAATAGCAACACACGCACGATCAACCTCGAGAAAAACCAATAAAAACCCAACGAGGCATCACGACAGAGCAATTGCAAGATTCATATAAATTTCAGGGGGACACCCCACCAAGCTACCCGCGACGAAGTTGGCCGGCTCCTAAACGGACCCAGAGGTTTGTGTCAATGGCTGTAAACGGCTGGGAACCTGAAAGTGTGACTGGGCTTGTCGATACCGTGGAAACATTCCACTTACCTAAACAGTACAGGCGCTCCACGCGCAATCGTAAATAAAGCAGTAAAGCATGGCATAAGTACAGGATAGTAATAAAGCCCCAAACTACTTTGTGGCCCCAAGAAATAAATATGACTCAAGCTCTGGCTAGGGGGATTCATGGTCCCACATGCGGATAGTGCGAATGTTCAAAGAACAGGTATCAAGTACTCGGGGTCCTACGGGACACAAGTGGACGGTTAAAAACCAAATAACATCTATTGCCCACATGTGCCTCTGCATTATTCACCTACTTCAATTTTAGTTATTAAACGATAATTAAAGTTATAATCATCTCCAACATAAATCATATGGCAGTCTTCCAACAACTGTGGTACTTGACGACACACGACAGCACTTGAGCAAGCGACTACGACACGCAAGTCCAACTATCTACCAAACAACAGGAAATAGGATGTGTCCAAGGCAATATAAGGCTGCAAGGGATATCACGGGTACGAAAACTATAGCATCGCAGCACAGATAGCAATAGATCAACAGGAGGAAATAAAGACTAGAAAGATAAAATAGGTAGAAAGGGGAGAATGCTTGCCTGAAAACATTGCCGAAGATTTATCCGAAGATCGGATCGACACTCGCATCATCTCAACGGCCTTATTCGCGAAGAAGCAAAACACTAGAAGAAACACCGGATGCACTATTTAAGATTACGGCAGAAGACCGGGCATGATGCATGTATGATGTATGGCATGACAAAGATGCGATGCAATTAGGCAATATTAAGCGGAACCGGGGTTCCGACATTTAATTAAATACTTCATGTTATTTAGATACCCTGCAATTTAAATGTTGTCTTAACATGGCAAAATATATCACCGGTTCGCTACACAAATTTAAATAGAGACAATATAAAGCTATAAACACCCGCATATGGTCTCCATATTTAATTATGAGGTGAATTGGCATAATGCCCCCAAACCACCAAATATGTATGCAAGCATGTCAATTTAAGATGCATGAGTTTATATTACAATTTATAAATTAGGGCTCGGAAAGGGGATCACACATGGGGGGGGGGGTCTCGGCGATCTTGGGGTTCCGAGGGTTTTGGGTTCTGGGATCGGTCTTCGAATTTCCGAGAAGTAGATCTTGGCGTTCCGTGACAACGTTCTTGGTCCGAGGTCATCGGTTCCCTCTCGATGATCTTGTGGTTTGTGGCTCCACTTTCGATGACGATCTTGTTTTGATGTCGGGGCCTTCAGAAGATCTTGGCAAAACAATGTCCGAGACTTGACGACGACGCGATGCAAAGTGCTCTTGCAACCGGGAGGAGACGCATCTGTTCTAGCTACTGCGGGTTTTATTCAACGGTTATTATAGAATCACACCACCAGGACACATCCAAACACAAGTACGGTACATACTCAATTCGGTATGAACGAGGGATGACGGCAGCGACGGTGGATGAGGGGTCCCCGACGGCGAACAAAGGACTGCAAAGGCGATGATGGGAGTCGCTAACGCGGCTCGGGTATGGTGGCGGCCGGTCTAGATGGGGAGGAGATCCCACGGAGGAAGACAGCGAGGACAGGGCCGCCGGTTGTCGGGCAAGGGTTGGCGACGGCGGAGGAGCTCGACGGGGAGACGAGGAAGGCACAGCAGCAACAGTTCTAGGAGGGAGGCGGGGCTGGCATGGGACACCGGTCGAGGCAGAGCTCGCGTGGCCGCTGGGCTCGGCGCGAGGAGGCGGAGAAGCTCTACCACGGGCGTAGCGCGAAGCCGAGGAAGGAAAGGCCCGCGGCCGATGGAGAGGGCGGGCAGCGGCGACAGGGTGGAGGCGAGGTGGCCGGTGGCGGTGCAGAGCCGAAGAGGAGGGGCGGTCGCAGAGGAGGAGGGGCGCTCGGGAATGGGGAGTGGCACCGGGGAAGTAGGCGAGGGCGCGGGGCCACTCTAGGGAACGTTAGGAGGCGGCGTCGGGAGGGTGCCGGGGGGAGCGGGGCTGCGCGGCGGCGCTCGCCTGGGACGCGAGGAAGATGAGAGGAGGCGGTCGACGGGATTGAGCAAGGAGCGAGGCGAGGTGGGGTTCGTGCGGCAGGTGGGTGGGTCCGCTCGCGTGGGGTGGACGTGTTGGCACCGCGTGCGTGTTGTGTGGTGTGTGTGTTTGGTGTGGGTTGAAACGGGGTGGAGGCAGCAGGGAGTGTGGTGGGGAAGGGTTAGGGTAGGGGTCAGGCTAGGGTTAGATATAGGAATCAAGGGCCAGGATAGCTGGGGTGGTAGGCTGCTGCCAGCTGGGCCTTTGGGCCTGGCCGGTGGCGGCCTCCCCCAGGGTTTTAAAAATTAGTTTTATTTTATTTATAAATTTGTTTAATATAATGCCTTTGTAAATAGTTTTTTTTTGACAAAATAATTTATCCGAAAGAGGCCGGGTTTGACATTTGAAATAAGGACGGGGATATTTAGAAAACAAAACTAGGCTTTTAGAGAAATAGTTTTAGACAGATCAATGCATGCTAATGTCATGATGATGCACATAATACAAAACAACAGCGATTTCTAGTAGTGGTTTTACTGGGGTGCTACACTTTACTACTAGAAAATGAACATAACACATCCTTTTTGCAACCAAACATTATGAAAAAATTATCCTTATCAACATAATATGCACATGCTACCATCATCCTATACATTATGAAGAAATTATGTGCAAAAAAGGTTAATTTTTAAAACCCTAAGAAACCCAAATCTTCTACCAAAACCCCATCCAAACCAAACTTCTAAACACTAAAATAGAACTCACACAAAGACAAAGCACTTCAGATACCTACCACCTGAACAGAAAATCGCCAAAAAAATTCAAATTTCCATCGACTATAACGACAGTTGAGGGCTTGCCATAGATGGGTGAGAGCATTGTCCGTCCGTCGGGTTGGAAATATGGTTATGGCTCCTCGCCACAACATGGAACTAGCACCACCTCGTCCGCCGCCGTGGATGAAGATCCCAACCAACAACGTCGATCAACATCGAGCCCATTCCTTCTCTCTCCCCTTCCCAGTGACATAGCAACGTTCCTACTCCCTATTTCCACCTTTTCACCTCAAGCTCTCTGCAACACAAAAAGAGTTAAACAGGGTGGGAAGGGTTTTATGAAATTAGATACTTGTCCACGGGCCTATGGGCTAATAAATGATTGCTTAGGACACCATAAATGCATGTGTGACACTGCAAGCGGGTGATGACCCACAAGTATAGGGGATCGCAACAGTCTTCGCGGGTAGTATTACCCAATTTATTGATTCGACACAAGGGGAGCCAAAGAATACTTGCAAGCCTTAACAACTGAGTTATCAATCCAGCTGCACATGGAAATAGTTCTTGCTCATAGAAGTTTATTAGTAGTAACAGTTTGGTAGTAGCAACAGCAAAGCAACAACAACAGTGAAACAAGAGCAATAGTAACAGTAATAGTAAACAGTGGGATTCGAGTGCGGTAGGCATAGGGATGGATGACGGGCGTTGCATGGACGAGTCTAAATATGTAACTTCAAGATCTAGGGCATTTCATATAAATAATAACAAGCATCCAAGTACTAAACAATCCGAGGCATGTGCTCCAAATATAGTCATACGTGCTCGCAATGAGAACTTACACAACATCTTCTGTCTAGCCAGCCCGTGGCAGCGGGACTCTAGGAAACTACTGGTAATTAAGGTGCTCCCTTTAATAGAGCACCGGAGCAAAGCATTAACACTATGTGAACACATGTGATCCTCACACCACATCCATCCCCTCCGGTTGTCCCAATTATTGTCACTTTGGGGCCTTTGGATCTGGACAATGATATGTGTACACAACTTGCAGATAAGATCACAAACAATACTATCATAATGATTCAATAATAAGTTCAGATCTAAGATCATGGCACTCAGGACCTAGTGACAAGCATTAAGCACAACAAATTGCAACAAAGTCAAATAGCACTAATAGAGACACTAGGCACTATGCCCTAACAGATCTTATTAGATTACATGATAGAACTCATCCAATCTCTACCATCCCCAAGCCTATAGCGGGGTATTACTCACTCATGGCTGAGGGAAACATCGGTGGTTGATGGAGATGCGTTGGTGATGACGATGATCCTCTCCAAATTCCCCGTCCCGGCAGGGTGCCAGAACGGAGTTTCTGGATCCGAATCTTGGTTTCTGGTGGCGGCGGCGGAGCGGAACTCTTTCTGGAAAACTCTCGAACCCCCCTCGGTTTTTAGGTCGAAAGACAACTTATAGGCATAGAGGGAGGCAAAAAAGAAAGCGAAACAATGGATATACAAAGTATCGACCGAAGATGATATATATATGAGTGTGTGATGTCGGTATACATCCCCCAAGCTTAGGCTTTTGGCCTAAGTGGGGCTCAATAGCGCGGGTAGTAACCCCATGTTGGTGGGTCATCATAGGAATGATCATAGTCAGACGCTTTCAATGAAGAAGAATATGCGCCCCAATCAAATGAGGGTTGCTGGTATAAAGACTCTCCCAAGTTGGAGGACTGAACCGAATTATCTTCGGCATCCTCTTCAACATTCTCCTCTTGCTGGGAGAGCTCCGCCTCATATGTGTTGACCTCCTCCTCCGTAAGCGACCATCCTTGCCTGTTATCAAAATTGAAAAAAGCAGGTGCAGGAAAATAAACTATTTTATCAGTCCTACCCTTTATCCGACCTTGCTGGGCAAACGATAATTCATATGGCAAATTTCTCACATTAGGTCCCAAAAACCATGCTGAATCATGGATTCAATATCAAGCCTCTCTATGGGAAACTGAAAATCTGAAAAGTGAGGCTCTAAACCCTAGAAAGCTAGCAACCTAGAAGCAATGAGACCCCCACAAATTCCACCCTTCTCACGGTTGGTGGTGAGACGTTGAGCTATCAAAGCACCCAGGCTATAGGATCTATTCCTATTCAGAGCAGCTGCAATAAAATCTAGATCAAAAGAAGACAACTTTCTAGCAAGAACACACTTGGTAATGAAATAGGCAAATTATCTAATAGCTGGGAGCTGAATGATCCGAATTTTACCACTTTCCTTTGAGAAGTCAAAACCTTGGCAAATCTCAGCATATACATCCATAAGTGACTTGGGCCTTTCCTTGATATTCTCACAAGATCCCCACTGAGGTACTCTAATTGCTGCACAGAAATCAACAAAAGGCAGGTCGACGGGTATATTATATATTTTGTAATAGACCATGGGATTAGATGTATACCAAGTGAACCGTTCACCTTCAACAAAGTGTTCCAACCCTGCATTTGTAACCATAGTTTGGAAATCTTGGAGGATCCCCGTGTTGGAGATATGCCCTCGAGGCAATAATAAAAGTGGCTATTATTATATCTTTGTGTTTATGATAAATGTTTACATTCATGCTATAACAGTATTAAATCAAAAACATTAATACTTGTGTGATTTGTAAACTAAATTAGAGTCCCTAGTAAAAGCCTCTTTGTAATACTAACTTGTTGGTTAATAGATGATCGTGGTTTCCCGATCATGAACATTGAGATGTTGTTAACAATAAGATCATATCATTAGGAGAATGGTATGATGGACATACTCCTATAGATAAGCGTAGCATAAAGATCAAGTCATTTCAATAGTTCATTTGCTATAAGCTTTCTGATACATAGTAACCTAATTCCTTCGACCATGAGATCATGCTAATCACCATCACCGGAAGGATGATTTGATGATATCAAACACCACACCTTAACTGGGTGGCTATAAAGGTGGCATTGAGTGTTCGGAAAGTATGTGTTGAGGCACATGGATCAAGAGTGGGATTTGTCCATCCATATGACGGATAGATATACTCTGGGCCCTCTCGGTGGAATGTCATCCAATTGGCTTGCAAGCATATGACTGGCTCACAAGGGATCACATATCACGGGAACGAGAAAAGAGTACTTATCGGTAACGAGGTTGAACTAGGTATATGCAGAGATATCGACGATCAAAACCTCGGATAAGTAAACTATCATGAGACAAAGGGAAATTGGTATCGTATGTAAGTGGTTCATTCGATCGCAAAGTAATTTTAGAAATATGTGAGATCCGTATGAATTTCCATATTCCTCTATTGGTTATTGATTAGAGAAGTTTCTCGGTCATGTCCGCATAATTCACGAACCGTAGGGAGACACACTTAAGGATTCGATGTTGTTTAGTAGATATGGAATGTAAGTAGGGATACCGAATGTTGTTCGGAGTCTTGGATGGGATCCGAGATATCGTGAGGAGATATGGAATGGTCCGGAGAATAAGATTCATATAAGGAAAGTCCGATTCCGGAGTTCAGGGGAGATTCTGATGTTTTCATCGGAGAGGTTCTAGAAGGGTGTAGAAGGTTCACCGGACTGGAAGGGGAATGGACCAGAATGTGTCATGGATAAGTGGAATGATTGGATCATATCCTAGGCCACTTGGTTTGGGCATTTGCAAGAGAGAGTTAAAGCTCTAAATTGGAAGTCAAACTGGAAGTTTGAAAAGTCAAACTGGAACAATGGTTTCCTAGTGGAAGAAGGAAAGAGTTCTTCCCTCAATCCAACTTGGGTTTGGGTTTGGATTCAAACCCACCCCTCCCAAGGCTGCCCCCTCTCATAAATAGAGGGGAGGGATGCCCCAAAAGCCAAGCCCTAGCCCTCCCACACCCGCGCTGCCGCCGCCTGCCTGTCACCGCCGCCCTAGTCGCCGCCGACACCTCCTCCTCCCGGCCTTCTAAACCCTAGATCGTCAGGAAACCCTAAATCCACCATAACTCGCACCAGCTTAGGCGAAGCCCTACGGGATCTTTCCTCTACTTCCGACACCACGCCGTCGTGCTGCCGGAATCGCAAGGGGAGAATTACAACCTTCGCTGCCTGCTGGAACAAGGGAGAGGAAGGTCTTCATCGAGTACCGAACGTGTGACTGACTGCTTAAGCGCTGCCGGAACACAGCGCCAGAAGGATCGTCTACGCGATCTTGAGATCGGCAAGTGTACGACTACATCAACCACGAGAATCTGCTCTCGTTAACCGCTTTGGAATCTTCGAGGGTGAGTGCTCCTATCGACTCGTTGCTACAATCTAGTAGATAGATCTTGGCTTGTTTGTGTGCATGCGGTAGAATTTTTTTGTTTTCCATGCTACGAACCCCTACACCCTGCAATTCTTATAAATTCATGGCATGGATATATGGAAGGAAAAACTGCCTCCTCACGATGAACCTTCATTGGCTCATGCACCATCAAGTCATATTGATTCAGTGGATAAGCACTCATCTTCCTTGCTGAAATTTTTAGACAACCATCAAACAAAGTGATTTCTAAGTTGATAAATGATAAGTAACTACTATAGGAACTTGCTAGAGGGATACACATGCATCAAAATGAAATCTCTAAGCATAGAATAAGCATGCAAGCTCAAACAACCTGACATCTATAGCAGCAAAATACTCAAGATACAATCTACCAATCACAAATCTAATTGGACAAGTGGAGGAGGCACATACCAAGGAGAAAAACCTCCAAAAATCAGCACTTGAGAGGGGCTGAACAAGGAGATCGAAAATCGCGGGCAAGTACAGCAAGAACTTGATCTTGAGGAAGTTTTCCGGTATTTTTCGGGAGAGAGAATGAAGATGGCTTTGAAGAGGCAGCCTGGAGGGGCCTA
The DNA here is from genome assembly GCA_910589765.1 of Avena atlantica. Taxonomy (NCBI): domain Eukaryota; kingdom Viridiplantae; phylum Streptophyta; class Magnoliopsida; order Poales; family Poaceae; genus Avena; species Avena atlantica. Next base: position 339,833,000 of record OU342738.1, on the reverse strand, counting down.
GGTGGGCCAGACCCCCTAGGCGCCACCCCTGGTAGGCCGCGCCTACCATGGGTGTGGTGGCCCCCTGGGTCACTTCAGGTGTCTCTCTACCCTTTTTTTGAGGAAAAAATTATTTTGAATTTTCTGGGATTTTTCCGGAAACTTTATTTTTGGCCAATTTTCAGGGTATGAAAATTGATTTTCTTACAGAAACAGTTTTTTTTCAGAAGAAGCAAAAGCAAACCAAAAGCCAAACTACAGTAGCTCTAATAAACTCTAACAATCAAACAACTAGCAAAACTAAATCTAAAGCAAAGACTAGGAAGGAGAAAATTAGAAGGAAGCAAGAATAACCATAGTGGAAACATTATTTTGTTCATTAAAATCCTTTTGTTAACAAGGTTGATCAAGTCTTGTTACCAAAACAATCTTATATGAAACAAAACTTTGCATTCCACAAGGTGATTATGTTACCTCATACTTGATAGCAATGGTCCCAATCATAATAGTTTAAATTTTTTCTTGTGGAATGGGACAATATATTTCTCCACCCTTGATGCTCTCAATATTTTTAATGGAATTTAGGCAATAGCTTTTAGCAACCTTCTTGGGGAAATAGACAGTATGCTCTTTGTCGTCAATATTGAATGTTACTTTCCCTTGATTACAATTGATGACAACACCTGCAGTATTAAGAAAAGGTCTCCCAAGAATAATAGACATATTATCATCTTCAGGCATTTCAAGCACAACGAAATCAGTTAAAACCATGCAATTATGAGCAACTTGAACAGGAACATCCTCACATATACCAACAGGAATAGTAGTTGACTTATCAGCCATTTGCAAAGATATATCATTTGGTATCAACTTTTCTAGATGGAGTCTCTTATAGAGATAAAAAGGCATAACACTAACTCCAGCTCCCAAGTCACATAAAGGAGTTCTAACATAATTATTCTTAATGGAGCAAGGAATAGTTGGTATACCTGGATCACCAAGTTTCTTTGGAACCTTACCATTGAAGGAGTAATTAGCAAGCAAAGTAGAAATCTCCTCATTAGGAATCTTACTTTTATTAGAGATAATATCCTTCATATACTTTGAATAAGGAGGCAACTTAATAACATCAGTCAAAGGAATTTGCAAGAATAAAGGATTCATTCACTCGCAAAACTTGTTGTAGTGTTCTTCCTCCTTTTACTTGTGTTTCTTACCTGGAAAAGGCATAGGTTTCTGCACCCAAGGTTCTCTCTCTTTACCATGTTTATTGGCAATAAAATCTTCCTTTGTGTACCTAGTGTGCTTCTCAGGTTCTTCCTCACCTTCCTCCTTATCAGGAGACTCATTTTTATCATTACCACTCTCAGTTTCAGCATCAGAGACAGATATACTATTAGGATATACAACAGGTTCAAGGGGTTCCTCAACTATCTTATGTTTCTTTTTCTTTCTCTTATGAGGACTATCTCTATTCTCACCTTGTTGAGAATCCTACTCATTTCTTTTAGGGTGTCCTTCAGGATATAAAGGATCTTGAGTAGCTATACCACTCCTAGTTCTAATTCCATAAGCATGTTTATCTCCTGAAGCATTAACTAGCATATCCTTTTGTACCTTAGCAAGTTGATCAAGTTGGGTTTGAACCATTTGAAAGTGTTTACAAAGAATTTTAATATCATTAGAAGTTATTTCCATAATATCTTTCAACTCATGGATAGCTCTAGAGTTTTCCAACAAATGATTCTGAACTTGTTTATTTAAATACCCTTGTTTAACAATAAATGTGTCAAGTTCCTCTAAACATTGATAAGGAGGCTTACCATAAGGAATATCACCTTCATCAAAGTGTTGGAGAGAGTGTACCTCAATAGCAGATGAGTGGGGAATTGGCTTACATAATTCTTCTATAGGAGGTAGATTCTTCACATCTTCAACTCTAATACCTTTCTCCTTTAGACACTTCTTAGCTTCCTTTATCACTTCATCATTTAATGCAATAACTCCCCTCTTCTTTGTTGTTGGTGTTGGAACTGGTTCAGGCATAACTGGTTTAGGAGTAATAGGCTCATGTGCATTCAGCTCAGTTGAAGTCCAATCATCATAATTCTTGCTGATCTTAGCCATTAATTCTTCAGCATCTGTAGGAGTTCTTTTCCTGAAAAAACAATCAGCAAAGGTATCTAGGTAGGTCCTAAAATCATCAGTTAGTCCATTATAATAAATATCAAGAAGCTCATTCTTAGGTAATGGACACCCAGGATGTGCATGAATCAAGGCACATAATCTTGTCCATGACTCAGGCAATTTATCTTCTTCTCCATGTTTAAAATCAAATAGTCTCTACAAAGCAGCATGTCTAGCACTAGGAGGAAAATATTTCTAGAAGAAAGAAGCAATCAAGCAATCAGGGCTATCAATGGAACCGGGAGGTAATCTATTAAACCAAGCCCTAGCTTATCCTTTTAGTGAAAAAGGGAAGATCTTAGTAACAAAGTACTTGCGCATCTTAAAATCATCAGAGAATAAAGCACTCATAGTAGAAAGCTCATTCATATGAGCCACAACACTCTCATTTTCAGTCCCACAAAAAGGTTCTTTCTCAACAATATCTAAATAAATAAATCAAGAGAGAAATGATAATCTTTATCTTTAATATCTATGGGAGAGGTGGCAAACTTAGGATCAGAGGACAACTTAGGCATAATAGTACGTCTATCAAGGAGGCTCTTAATAGCACTAGTACCATGTGTGTTTCGGCACTCTTCAACAAAATCATCAGTGAACTCAATGTAACCATCATTAATATCATACTCTCACTAGACTCAGGTGAGCTAACAGGTGTAACAGTGTCTTCACTAGGAGTTCCGGTATTTCCTAGACTAGCCATAGTAGCATCTATAAAAGAACCTAATGAACCACTCGCATCAAGCACAGTAGAAGTAACATCATAAGTATCAAAAGCAGTTTTAGATTCAACAGTAGTAGCAGTGTGTGTAGCATGAGTATGTGGTGGTGGTGTGACAAGCTTACTTATAACCGACGATGAATCAAGAGTAGCAGATGTGTTTAGGACTGTACCTCTTCTTGTAGTGGATGGTCAAATAGGGAACTTTCCATCACGAGACTTCCCCATGATGAAAGGAGTAGCAGTGAACAATAATATATCCAAGTGAACTTACAAATAAAGCTATGCTCCCCGGCAACGGTGCCAGAAAATAGTCTTGATGACCCACAAGTATAGGGGATCGCAACAGTCTTCGCGGGTAGTATTACCCAATTTATTGATTCGACACAAGAGGATCCAAAGAATACTTGCAAGCCTTAACAACTGAGTTATCAATTCAGCTGCACCTGGAAATAGTTCTTGGTCATAGAAGTTTATCAGTAGCAACAGTTTGGTAGTAGCAACAACAAAGCAACAGCAACAGTGAAACAAGGGCAATAGTAACAGTAACAGTAAATAATGGGATTCGAGTGCGGTAGGCATAGGGATGGATGGATGGGCGTTGCATGGATGAGTCTAAACATGTAACTTCAAGATCTAGGGCATTGTAGATAAATAATAACAAGCATCCAAGTACTAAGCAATCCTAGGCATGTGCTCCAAATATAGTCATACGTGCTCGCAATGAGAACTTGCACAACATCTTCTATCCAGCCAGCCCGTGGCAGCGAGGCCTCTAGGGAACTACTGGCAATTAAGGTGCTCCTTTTAATAGAGCACCGGAGAAAAGCATTAACATTCCGTTAACACATGTGAACCTCAAACCATAGCCATCCCCTCCGGTTGTCCAATTATTGTCACTTTGGGGCCTTTGGATCCGGACAATAATATGTGTACACAACTTGCAGATAAGATCACAAACAATACTATCATAATGATTCAATAATAAGTTCAGATCTGAGATCATGGCACTCGGGCCCTAGTGACAAGCATTAAGCACAACAAGTTGCAACAAAGTCAAATAGCACTAATAGAGACACTAGGCACTATGCCCCAACAGATCTTATTCGATTACATGATAGAACTCATCCAATCCCTACCATCCCCAAGCCTACAGCGGGGGATTACTCACTCATGGATGAGGGAAACATCGGTGGTTGATGGATATGCGTTGGTGATGACGATGTCGATGATCCTCTCCAAATTCCCCGCCCTGGCAGGGTGCCAGAACGTAGTTTCTCGATCCGAATCTTGGTTTCTTTTGGCGGCGGCGGAGCGGAACTCTTTCTGGAAAACTATCGAATCCTCCTCGTTTTTTAGGTCTAAATGCATCTTATAGTAGCAGAGGGAGGCCGAAGGGGGTGCCTGGGGTGGCTGCACCCCCCCTAGGCGCGACCAGTGGTGGGCCCGCGCATGGCATGGGTGTGGGCCCCAAGGAACCTTATCCGTCTCGTCTTCTGGCTCCGTGGATCTTCTGGTGAAATATAATTTTTGGCATATTTTCCGGGATTTTTCCTGATAGTTCATTTTATGCAAAAAAACAAGACAACAAGGTAATTCTGCTGAAAAAAGCATCAGTCAGTGTTATTTGTATCCAAATCACACAAGTTTAGAGAATAAATAATAGCAAAGTGTTCGAGAAAGTAGATACGTTTTGGACGTATCAGCGGGTCCCACTAACTTCTATGTCATCCAATATAACGCTCCATATCTCTTAGTGACCACGTCTGACGCGCTCGTGCGAGTTCACTGACCATAAACTCGTATTTCCGACGGTGATTGTATTCAAGTTTTAAAGAAAACACAATAACTAACCATGGATTTAACTCCCTCTTTTGGAAAATGATAACTTTTGGAAAATGATAAACTTCCCCGTGGAAATCGCTTAATCACATCGTATGGGTCGACACGCCTTGCATTTCCTCCCAGTTGTGCCATGCGATCCCGTGGCCCCAACACCCGATGTCTTGCCTTATCCATCCCCTCATTTTTCTATTTGTTTCCCAATTCTCATTCTGTGTCCCATCCCAATGGGTGCTGCCATGGAGAGGCCCTCACCGTCATCCACAACTATCGCAAGCAAGGCACGCGCTGCTGCCTGTCTCCTCTCCCTCCAGCGGGCATGCCCTCTTCCGCATCCACAGCTGCCGCCACAGAGCCACACACAACCTCCTCCTCAGCCTCTATAGTCCTCCACTCCACCTTCTCCTTGGCCACTTCTTCCTCTACACCAAGCACGGCTCGTAGGTGCCCCCGCCTTCTATGGCCCACTCTACTAGGATGTTGCTACCGGTGGAGGGTTCTTTAACAATGGGAAGCCGGCCTTGCTACAAGAGGCAAATGGCATTGCTACCTTTGATGGGGGATCTACTGCTAGTGTTGCTACCGGTGGTGGGGGTTCTACTACAACGGACGTCCGGTCTTGCTACAAGAGGTGGCCTACGTTGCTACCTAGGGTGGGGGATCTGCTACAATGGGTCAGCGGCCTTGATGCTAATGGCAGAGCCTCTACTAGAAGGGTCATTGGACTTTCTACAAGGGGCATCCGGCCTTTCTACCGGCAACGAATTGTGCGATACTGCTAGTTGTCGACCATATGCTACCAACCAGAGGCGGGGGTGGTACCACCTTTGGTTGGTGAGGTCTCTTGCTGGAGGTTCAAGTGACAAGGCGTCTTCCCTAGCAACCACGAAGTTGCAAGGTGATACGTCGTAAACGTATCTATAATTTTTGATGCTCCATGATTGTTTTATATCAAGTTTTTTATGTTTTGTTTACACTTTGATTTATTTTTATACATTTTCTGGAACTAACCTATTGACAAGATGTCGTAGTGTCAGTTGCCTATTTTCTGTTGTTTTTGGTTTCAGAAAAGCTAGTAAAGAAATCTTCTCGGAATTGGACAGAATAAAAGCCAAAGTCAATATTTTACCAGAAGGAACACGAAGTCCGGAGGGGAGACAAAGTGGGGCCATGAGGTGGCCACACCTAGGGCTGGTGCGACAATCCCCTAGGGCGCGCCGCCCCATGGTGTGGGCCCCTCGGGCACCCACCGACCTTGCCTCTTCGCCTATATAAGCACCCCGTTGCAGAAACCCTAAGCACCCGATCAAATCTCCACGAAACAGTCTGTAGCCGCCGCCATCTCCATCCCTAGATCGGGGGGGGGGGGGTGTCCGAAGCTCTTCCCGGCACCGTGCCGGAGGGGAGAGATCATCTCGGAGGCCTTCTTCATCACCATGCCAGACTTCGGAGTAATGCTTGAGTAGTTCACCCTTGGACTATGGGTCCACACAGTATCTAGATGGTTGTTTCTACTACTTTGTGCTATCATGTTTAGATCTTGTGAGATCCGTTCATGATGAAGATCATCTATTTGTAATCCTACATGTTGTGTTTGCGGGGATACAATGGATATTGAGATACTATGTCAGATTGATTATTGATTCTATCATGTCTATGCTATTTGTGATCTTGCATGCTCTCCGTTGTTAGTCGCTATCTTGTCCAAGTAGATGCTTGTAACTCCAAGAGGGAGTATTTATGCTCGATAGTGTAGGGTTTCGTAGCATGGAAAACAAAAAAATTCTATCGCATACAAACAAACAAGCCAAGATCTATATACTAGATTGTAGCAACGAGTCGATGGAATAACTTACCCTCGAAGATTCCAAAGTGTTTAACGAGAGCGGATTCTCGTGGGTGATGTAGTCGTACTCTTCCCGATCTCAAGATCGCGTAGACGATCCTTCCGGCGCTGCGTTCTGGCAGCGCTCCCGCAGTCGGTCACACGTTCGGTACTCGACAAAGACCTTCCTCTCCCTTGTTCCAGCAGGCAGCGGAGGTTGTAGCACTCTCCTCGCGATTCCGGCAGCACAACGGCGTGGTACCGGAAGTAGAGGGGATATCTCGCAGGGCTTCGCCTTAAGCCAGAGCGAGTATGGTGGAGTATGAGAGAGCTCCTCGGCGATCTAGGGTTTAGACACACCAAGGAGGAAGTGCTAGAGCCGGCGGCTAGGGTTCCGGGGACCCCAAGTCGGCGGCTAGGGCAAAACCCTAGGGGGAGGCGGCGGCTATGGTGGGCTGCAGCTTCTAGGGTTTGAGGTGAGGGACTTGTCTATTCTAGGAGGGAGCCCTGCCCCTCCTTATAAGGTGGAGGGGGGCCGGCGGCCAAGGGGATGGAGAGGAGTCCCTCCCCAACTCGGCTTGGAGGGTTGCCGCCGGTTGGAGGAGGGAACTCCTCCCCAACTCGGATTCCCCCCTCCTCCTCTTTTCCACTTTCCAATTTTAGCTATTTGACTTTTCAATTTAGCTATTTGACTTTTTCAAACTAGGATTCAATTTAATCCTTTATTTGGAACAGCGAGGACACTTAGTACATGATGCAATCATACCAACTTGATACAACACATTCATGTTGTCGGGGGGTTGACCTCGGGTAGGTCAGAGACGGGGAAAGACAGAGGGGCAATCCCCGTCTAGTTTCCGAGTTACGGTCTAGGTCGGCCGAATCATGAATATGTCGGCCGAGGTACGGAGGCGAGAAGCCCGTGTATGTGTATCACGCAGCCACCCGGCCGAGTTACTGCGAGGGTCGGCCGGGTTAGCCCGAGTGATCTCGATGCAGGTAAAGGACAAGCCGAGTTACGCAAGGTAAGGTAAGGCCGAGTGATACGAAGCTTGCTGGAGAAGGAGAAACCCAAGGTCAAACTGTAGCTGCAGGCTAGAAGGAATAAGAGCGGAGCCAAGCACAAGAGACAAAGATGCAGGACGTCAGAGGGGCAGAAGGAGGTCACGAGGGTGACAGTCCTGGAGCCTGAGGCATGCAGGAGGGGTCCTCTGGAGCCTTGCCGTCGTTAGAAGGGCGACAGGGAAAGGAGGCCGCCGAACTACTATTTTGGGACAAGCATATTCCTCGAATATGCTTGCCTCGTCAGCCCTAAGGGCACCCAAGGCACCCCTTTATAAGGGGAGGCTTGGACCCTGAGAAGGGCATCGACTCTTTTCAGTACCGTTAGGCTGGTAAGATTCATCTGGTCTCCCCGTATACAGCTCGAGGAGCACTTGTAACCCAAAAGAAGAGAAATAAAGATCTTTACCTTAACCACTTGAGTGTAGAATCAGTTGCATCTTCCCTCCCCAGATCCCACTAGCGCCCATTGGCCCCATACTTTAGCCTACCCATGGCATCTGCCGTGCCACCACCACGACAGTTGGCGCCCACCGTGGGGCCAGCAGCGGTGCTAGCTGGAGTTATGATCCGGACGGGAAACTTCATCGACACGGGCGAGCGCGTTGTTTCTGGCTTGGTCCAGAGATTTGGTCTCTGCGACTATGTCAGCGACAATGCAGGAAGCTTCAGGGGGAAGACTCCCCCGCGCAATGGCGTCTTCATCAGCCTGGGCAAGCACAAGGTTTACGTCGGCATCGACATCACCGGCATTTATCCCCACCAGGTTGTTGTTGCAGGAGAGCCACCACTAAACGCAGCAAGCCGTTCGTTCAAGGCACATCCTGCAAGCAGTGTCGAGGTGATGGTCACTACAGGAGCACAAGCTGGAGCAGCAGTAGCCGGGTCAAGCAGAGAGCCCGCCACAGGCGCACAAGGCGCACCCAAGCAGACCACGCCGCAACCCACTGAGGTAATCCCGCCAGTAACAAACCCAACCGAGCTACAAGACACAACCCCAAAGGCACCAAGAGTGAGAGGGCCACCTCTAGAAAGGCCAGAGAACATTCTTCAAGCAACAATAGAAAACCTGACTACACCTGTAGCGCCAATACTCGATCCGGCAAATGCTCAGGCAGAGTTAGAGGAAACCAGGCAAAAGGTGCTGGTAGAGGCAAAGAAAGTATCGGCCTTGCGGGAGTCCTTGAATAGGACCCTGAGGGAATATGCTAAAGCTAATAAGCTTGATGTCGCACCCGAGCGGGTGGACGAGTTAAGATTGAGAGGAAAGAACCTCATAGATGATATTAACAGAGAACATGAAGCTCACAGAGCAGTATCAGGTGATTTGGGTTTGCCGAGGTACAATACCCCGGCGAAGAACTTGAGAGCGGCAAACGCCGCAGCATTGGAATTAGAGGGGTTGACCGGGGAAGCCCGGCAGAGACAACAAGAAAGAGTGAATGAGCTGGTACGCATCGCAAACCAGCAAAATGAGGAAATACTCAGAACAAACCCGGCAAGGCTCGGAGCCTCGCGGATGGTTCACTCAGCAGGAGCAGCACCTGCCTTGTCCGCGGCAGCACCTTCTTCACCCGGAAACAACGCACGAAGAGACAAGGCAGTAACCTCAGGAAAGAGGAACAAGCAAATTGCTTCGTATGATCCGGCGATAGATGGAAGGGCGAATGAGAACGGAGGCAACGCAAGCCGGGGTAACAGTGGGGAGAGGAACCACCGCCGTGTGGAGAAAGACGGCGGAAGCCGAGGTAATGGAGATCTCGGCAGAAGAGAACCCACAAGGGGCAATCATGAGAACAATACCCCGGCTGAAGTAAGGAGAGAGCAGCCGCTCAACCCACAACCAAGGCATGAACCCCGGCAGGAAAGAGAAGCGAGGCCAGTTCGCCATAATCAAGTGAATGAAAGGTACAATGATGGTTATTCCGAGATGGAATATGCGATCCATGGTGGAAATAACCATTATGGAATGCAAGACAGAATTATGTACAGAGATTTGCCATCAAATGATGCAAGAGTGAAGCTGGACCGACTATACCGGTCCGAGTTGTTGGAAGAACAGGGTCCACCGGGTCCGACTTGCTTTGGACCACGGATAATGGGAGAACCACCCGTGCCGAACTTTCAGCTAGCAAGAGGCACAAAAACATATAATGGGAGCACCAAGCCACAAGACTGGTTAATTGACTATGCCACTGCTGTGAAAATAGCGGGTGGGAACTTACGATGGGCAGTACGGTATGTACCACAAATGTTGGAAGGACCAGCCAGAGTATGGCTGAATAATCTACCAGCAGGCAGCATCAATTGTTGGTTAGATTTTGAAGAAATGTTCGTCAGCAACTTTACCAGCACATACAAGAGGCCAAACAGGCCGCAACAATTAGCCATGTGCAAACAGAGGCCGAATGAAACAGATAGAGAGTTTTTAACTCGATGGTGCAACCTGAGAAACTCATGCAAAGGGGTTATAGAATCGCAAGCAATAGCTTGGTTCGCGCAAGGCTGCCGTTATGGCAGCGTGCTGTGGCAACGTCTGCAAAGAGATATGCCGACCACACTGGCAGAAACTATCAGAATAGCAGACTCCTATGCACTAGGGGACCCAACACAACCAGAGCTAATGTCGGCGGATCATCGCGAGCAACAGGATCATTATGCAAGAGACCTGGCCGGGTCATCCAGGCGCAATGATTTCAGAGGAATAAGAAGAGAGGAAAGGCCGGATTATAGATATAATTCGGCCCAGGTAGCGGCAGTAGCACAAGATCAGCCGAGTCACGGAGCGACACAACGGCAGAAGAATGGACCTCAGCAGTGGACACCAAGGAATGAAGGAAAAAGGCAATGGACCCCAGAACAAAAGAAGCAGTGGCAGGAGAGGCCGAAATACACGTTCGAATCCATGTTAGATCAGCCGTGCAAATTTCACACATCAAACCCATCCAGACCAGCCAATCATACGACCCGCCAATGTGCATGGATGAAAAATGCAATGGGGAACCCCGCAGGAGTTCAGGCCCCCCATCAAGTACATCAGCAGCATCAACCGCAGTTGACTGGAGCAAATGCACAGCAACTGATGTTACCACCTCCTCCCCCGAGGTATGACAACTCAGATCGGAGAGATGCGGTGCATCAAGTAATGAATCAAGTCCTGGATGGAAGGATAAATCCAGCAAATACAGGACGCAACGATTATAGAGAGCATCATCAGTCTTATTGCATGTTCACGACGGAACAGCAAGACAAGCAGAGTGTGCAACGCCGACATATGGAAGTAAATGCAGTCATGCCGGCAGTACCCAGATATGTCCCATGGTCAGATCAGGAGGTGACTTGGGGCATAAAGGACCACCCTAAAATAATGCCAAATCTAGGATCATATGCACTAGTATTGGATCCGACATTCGTTGGACCGAGCATCAATGTGAAATTTTCAAAAGTCCTCATTGACAATGGAAGCAGTATCAACATCATGTACAAGGATACTATGCACAAACTCGGAATATCGCAGAACATGTTGCAGTCCACAAGGACCACTTTTCATGGAATAGTGCCAGGACTTTCATGCGAACCCATCGGCAAAATCCGAGTTGATGTGTTATTCGGCACAAGAGATAATTGCAGAGCAGAGAACTTAGAATTTGAAGTGGTAGATCTGGAAAGTTGCTATCACGCTCTACTCGGACGGCCCACGCTGGCCAAGTTCATGAGCAGTTGTCATATAAGTTATCTAAAGATGAAGCTACCCGGGCCACAAGGAGTAATAACAGTTGCAGGGGATTACAAGAAGTCAATGGAATGTGCTTCAGCCGGGTCAAATTTGGCTGAATCATTGGTCATAGCAAGAGAAAAGAGAAGGATTCAAGAGGTAACGGCCCTCGCTCAGTCGGCACAGCTGAATATGCCGGCATTGGCCAACCCACATGGCAGTGTCTCCTTTCAGCCGACTAAAGAAACGAAGAAATTTCAGATCGATGAGCAATTCCCAGAGCGGACTGTTACCATTGGTGCAGGCCTGGACGCTAAATAGGAAAGCGAGCTCACCAACTTCCTCCATGAGAATCGGGACATATTTGCATGGTCAACTCAAGATCTGCAAGGTGTTCCGAGGGAGTTGGCTGAGCACTCTTTGAACGTGAGACCAGGAGCAAGGCCGGTGAAGCAAACTCTCCGCCGCTTCGCCGAAGACAGGAGAAAAGTAATAGGAGATGAAATAGCTCGGCTCCTCGCGGCCGGGTTCATCATGGAAGTGCTATACCCGGATTGGTTGTCGAATCCGGTGCTAGTAGAAAAGAAGAAAGATGATCCAAATGTAGCCATCATATGGTGAATGTGTATCGATTACACCAACCTGAACAAGGCATGTCCGAAAGATCCTTTTCCATTGCCTAGAATAGACCAAGTCATTGACTCGACCGCTGGTTGTGAGTTGTTATCATTTGTAGACGCGTATTCTGGTTTCCACCAGATACCGTTAAATCCGGCCGATCAAATAAAGACTGCATTTATTACCCCGTACGGGGCTTATTGTTATCGCACAATGCCATTTGGCCTGCGAAATGCAGGAGCAACATATCAGAGATGCATGCAAAAATGCCTCCATGATCAGATAGGAAAAAATGTACAAGTGTATGTGGATGACGTGGTCATCAAAACTAAAGAGAGCAAAACATTATTAGAAGATATACGGCAGACTTTTGCGAACCTGAGAAGGTTCCGAATGAAGCTTAATCCAGAAAAATGCACATTCGGTGTGCCGGTAGGAAAATTACTCGGTTTCCTTGTATCTGGCCGAGGTATCGAGGCTAATGCAACAAAGATAAGAGCAGTAGAAAGAATGGAATTGCCAAAATGTTTGAATGATGTACAAAAATTCACGGGCTGCCTGGCTTCGCTTAGTCGATTTGTATGTCGGCTAGGAGAGAAAGCACTGCCGCTCTATCACCTGATGAGAAAGTCGGATAAATTCATTTGGACTCCACAGGCGGACCTTGCATTTCGTGAGTTGAAAAAGATGTTAGTTACGGCACCCATTTTGGCTTCTCCATTATCAAAAGAGTCTATGTTACTCTATGTAGCGGCTACCAATAGAGTAGTTAGTACTGTAGTCGTAGTGGAACGACTTGAAGATGGTAAGTCGATTCAGAGGCCAGTATATTATCTAAGTGAGGTGTTATCCACTTCAAAGCAGAATTACCCGCATTATCAGAAGATGGCTTATGGAGTATATATGTCGGAGAAAAAGCTTAAACATTACTTCGAAGAGCATCCCATCAAAGTAATCTGTGAGGCACCCATAGCTGACATATTGAGCAACAAAGACGCAAGTGGCCGAATAGCAAAATGGGCGATCGAGTTATCACCATACGCTCCACAGTTTGATAGAAGAGATGCAATCAAATCTCAGGCTGTCGCCGACTTTCTCGTGGACTAGGCCGAGGTGAAGTATGAGCCACCATTGCCAGATCCAAATTACTGGACAATGCATTTCGATGGTTCCAAACTAAGGAATGGTTTGGGAGCAGGAATAGTGTCAACCTCGCCTAAAAAAGACCAATTGAAATATGTATTGCAAATACATTTTGCTGCGTCCAACAATGTAGCCGAGTATGAAGCGCTAGTCCATGGATTGAAAGTATCAAAAGAAATTGGTATACGCCGAATCTTATGCTATGGTGACTCGGATATAGTAGTACAGCAAGTATCAGGCAGTTGGGACGCATTAGATGCTAATATGGCTTTATACAGATTCCATGTGCAAAAAATCAGTGGATACTTTGAAGGATGTGAATTCCACCACATACCTCGGGCAGAAAATGACGCCGCCGACACATTGTCAAAATTAGGATCAACCCGGCCATCAATTCCTCCAGGTATTGAACTGGAGCATCTCAGGAAACCATCCATAATCCCATCACCAGAATCCGAATTTATCTTTATCCCAGCAAATTCTGCAGAAGATCACACGCCAATGGAGATAGATCCGCAGAATGACTCAGAACCCCTAAAGAGGGGGAAAGCTGAGGTAAGCGCAATCATAGAGAGAGCCGAGATATATATGTTGGCAGAGAACATGGAGATAGACAGTGAGATCACATCAGAAAAAGTAACACCGTTATGGGCGCAACCCATATTTTCTTACCTAAAAGACGCGATGTTGCAAAGTAATGAGGTATTAGCTAGACAAACCGTAAGAAGAGCAAAAGCTTATACAATCATAAACGATGAGCTGTATAAAAGAAGTGTCACAAACGTATTGCAGAAATGCGTAAGTTCGACAGAAGGTCAGGAAATCCTTCTAGACATACACCAAGGAGAATGTGGGCACCATGCCTCATCTCGCGCCTTAGTGGCCAAGGCGTTCAGGCATGGATTTTATTGGCCAACGACATTGAAAGAAGCAAAAGAATTAGTTAAGAAATGCAATGGATGTCAGAGATACGCAACCAGAATACATATGCCGTCGGCCGAGTTAAAAACAATACCCATCACTTGGCCATTTTCTGTATGGGGTTTAGATATGGTGGGACCATTCAAGCCAGCGCGAGGAGGAATGACCCACATATTGGTTATGGTGGACAAGTTCACAAAATGGATTGAAGTAAAACCAATTAAAAAGTGTGATGGGCACACATCAGTGAAATTTCTCAAGGATATCATCTTAAGATATGGGTACCCGCACAGTATTATTACGGACAATGGCACAAACTTTGCAGAAGGAGCTTTCGCTAGATTTTGCCGAGAGAAGCACATAAGACTAGATATTGCCTCTGTGGCTCACCCAGCATCCAATGGGCAAGTAGAAAGGTCTAATGGGCTGGTACTATCAGGAATAAAACCACGACTTGTCGAACCATTGCAAAGGTCGGCAGGATGTTGGATCGAAGAAATCCCAGCCGTACTATGGAGCCTCCGGACTACTCCGAATAGATCAACAGGCTATACGCCATTCTTTCTGGTGTACGGGGCAGAGGCCGTACTTCCAGCCGACATAATATATGACTCGCCAAGAGTTGCTCAGTACACAACCTCAGAGACAAATGAGATAGCTCGGCAAGATGCCGTAGACCTGCTGGAAGAAGCCAGAGAGTTGACATTATCACGATCGGCTATTTATCAACAGAACTTGCGGCGGTATCACATCAAGAAAGTGAATCCAAGAGTATTCAAAGAAGGAGATTTGGTCCTCCGACTCGTGCAACGCACGGCCGGCATGCACAAGTTGTCACCCCCATGGGAAGGACCATTTATTGTGAGCAAAGCGTTGCACAATGATGCCTATTATTTAATCGACGCTCAGTCCCCCGGAGGGAACAAGGCAGACAAAGCTGGCGAAGAAACGAAGCGTCCCTGGAATGTGGCTTTACTTCGGCCATTCTACTCGTAGCATTATATCTCAAAGTCAAGATCCAATGATGTATTTGAACCTCTGCGCCCAGAGCAGTGACTCGGGAACTGCAATATTTTATATCAATTTCATGTTATGTATTTGAACCTCGGCTCCCGGAGCAGTAACTCGGGTACTGCCATATGTTATATCCATTTCATGTTATGTATTTGAACCTCGGCGCCCGGAGCAGCAACTCGGGGACTGCCATATTTTATATCAATTTCGTGTTATGTATTTGAACCTCGGCGCCCGGAGCAGCAACTCGGGGACTGCCATATTTTATATCAATTTCGTGTTATGTATTTGAACCTCGGCGCCCGAAGCAGTAACTCGGGGACTGCCATATGTTATATCTATTTCGTGTTATGTATTTGAACCTCGGTGCCCAGAGCAGTGACTCGGGGACTGCCGTATCTTATATCAACTTCATGTTATATATCTGAACCTCATCGCCCAGAGCAGTAACTCGGGGACTGCCATATGATATATCAACCTCATAGTAATATCTAAACCTCGGCATCTAAAGCAGCGACTCGCGGACTACCGTATGCTACCTCAATCTTATGCTGAGTGCACTCGTATTAGTCTTATACTACCTCTGAAATTTGATTTACAAACCGAAGTCTCGCGCAATAAACAATGATCCAGCGATTGCTATATATTTTCACAACAAAGTAGTCGATCTCTGTTCAGAACAGATCAATATTATATTCAGAGCTCACGCCTGGATAAAACCGTAAAGAATAGAGGCAAAGATAAATCCCAAAAGGTCAGGAAGTTGGGGGCCAACAAAGCAAGAATTCGGACGAACGCTCACTTAACCGAATGTCACAGCAGTACACAGCAAAAGAAATTTGAATCATACAGAGAATTGACAAATGTTTCGCCTACATCGTACGCCCGGCATGCCAGGGATCGGAAATAACTTAGGCGTTGTTCGTCGGGGAGGCAGCAGCTGGCTCAGGTGCGGGGAACTTCGAGGTAGGAGGAACTTGGACTGAGGTTGCTTCGCCCTCCGCCGACCCAGGTGCAACTTCAGCGGAAGTCCGAGGTTGCTCAGGAGCATCAGTTTGTGCGGTAGAATGCCCAATACCTTTGGAAGAGGACCGCGCGTCGCCGTTGCTGTCTGAGCTTGAGCTGGAGCTATCAGATGCGGCCGAATCATTGTCACCCTCCCCCTGCTCAGCCGAATTATCATCCGAAGCATCCTCGGCTACAACCTCCTCATCCGGGTCTGGAAGAAAACTCGGCCCTTCATTCCAAGTGTGCACGTCGGCGTACTCGACAAGTTGGAAGGCCCGAGCTTGCCGAAGAGCAACAAAGGTGGGATCCTCAACCCAGCGGGAACCAGTGCGCAAATTTCTCAGGATGTCAAGAGAGATGTCTTCATACCATGACATGATGACAGTAAGAGCCATATCGGCACCAGCACGCCCAGCAGATTCCCTCCAAAGACTCAACTGCCTCTCAGATGCCATCAGTCTTTTCACCAATAACTTGATTTCGTTGATGTCAGGAGTCCCCGAAGTATTCGGCCAGAGCACATGGTAAGCTCGGAGAGCGGCTTGCACCAAGTCCCGACCCATAATTTTCATCGGACCAACTGCGGCACCAACGGCAACCAAGTAATCCTCCATTGAATATTCCGAATCAACGGTGACAGGTTCACCTCGGCGCACACGAGCTGCAAGAACCGCTTTAGAACTCACGGGTTTGGCCTCAGGGAAATGATCTGCGCAAAGCATGAACGTGTCAGATGGTAATGGGAACAAAAAAGAAAAATATAATTCGGCCATGCCAAGTAGCTTACGATGAATGTATCTCATCATTATCTGAAGGTCTTTGGTCCAATCGACCTTACTCTTCTCAAAACGAGCAACTTCCTCGCTCAAACCCTGAGTTTTAAGTTCGGCAGCCTCGAGAAGTTCTTTGTTCTTCTGCAGCTCCAAAGTCAGCCGATTCTTCTCCTCGGAAAATTCTTGGTCGACCTTTTCCAGTTCGGATTTCTGAGAAAGCTTGAGGGTATCCACCTCGGATCGCAGGCGAGCTATTTCATCATCTTTTTCTTGTAGTTGCGCCAAATGAATAGCGTCTTGTTCTAAAAAATGCAGCATCACGTCAGGCATGGGCATGCAATCTTGGTGTGACACTGCAAAGTTTTGCAACTCGGCTTTACCAGAGCCAAACGCAATAAGGAAACTTAGCATATATATTAAAAGGGAGAAGGTGTAAAATAGAAAGGAAACTAACCTTCCAGGCTCTTGACCTTCTTCTCAAGGCGAATATTGAGGTTATTAATGTTACCTATTCACCAAGAAGTAAGCCGGCATTCCGTGAACAAATACATGAGAACGTTGAAAATAAGGAAAAGGAACTATCGACATACCAGCCTTCTTCACCACTGGAAGAATTTTCTCGTACTTTTCTTCCAGCTTGCGGTGCGAAAAAAGCAACCTCTGGAATTCGGCGGTCCGCCGGTCATGTGCAACCTGAACAATGAGGCAAAATGATAAATCGACAGTAAAAGCTAAATTAGATCCGAATCAAGCAAAACTTCATTCGGCTCTAGGTGGCTGGATATTCAAAGCTAAACCAGATCCGAGTCAAGCAGGACTTAACTCAGATCTAGGTGGCTGGATATTCAAAGCTAAATTAGATCCGAATCAAGCAAAACTTCATTCGGCTCTAGGTGGCTGGATATTCAAAGCTAAACTAGATCCGAGTCAAGCAGGACTTAACTCAGATCTAGGTGGCTGGATATTCAAAACTAAATTAGATCCGAATCAAGAAGAGCTTAATTCGGCTCTAGGTGGCTGGATATTCAAAGCTAAACCAGATCCAAGTCAAGCAGGATTTAACTCAGATCTAGGTGGCTAGATATTCAAAGCTAAATTAGATCCGAATCAAGCAAAACTTCATTCGGCTCTAGGTGGCTGGATATTCAAAGCTAAACCAGATCCGAGTCAAGCAGGACTTAACTCAGATCTAGGTGGTCGGATATTCAAAGCTAAATTAGATCCGAATCAAGCAGAACTTAGTTCGGATCTAGGTGGTTGGATATTCAAAGCTACAGCACATCCGAGTCAAACAAAACTTAACTCAGATCTAGATGGCCGGATTAACGAACCCTAGAAATAAAATTAAGTCAAAGATCATTAAACTTCCAAGTATATAACAAGTTATTTCCTTGCAAGTTTCGGGGACTAGAGCATATAGTAGCATCTGAGGAATAATTTAAAACTCAGAGAAATAGTAATTACCTCATTCATCTTGTTGGTATCAACGATGAACTTGGCAGCATGGTCAAAACGGCTGCTGATGTCAGAAAGCTGAAAGGGCTGATTCATGGGATTACCCTCAAACTGATCAGCAGCGTTCCAATTATTCGCATACTCCACCAGCGCTCCGAGGCTGTTCCCACTGGCTGTCCGAGTTAAGACCTTACCCCGGACAGGCTGATCGACCATGGCGGTCACAGGGCTCTTATGAAGAGTGAGCTGGGTGCCGGCGGCCGAGGCAACGGGGACCTTAGTAGGCGCAGCTCCCTTACGCAGCACGTCGGCAATACTCGGCTGAGAAGAGCCGACAAGACCTTTCTGAGAAGAGGAAGTCTTGGCGGCAACAGTTTTTCTCGCCTTAGAGGAGGCATCAGCAGGAAGTGACGCCTCGGAGGTGGGGACGGCGTCTTTAGGAGCAGCAGGGGTTATGGTCACAGAGGGCGCCGAGATAACGACCTTTTCGGCCGAGGTTGGAATGGCTATAGAAACTGCCGGGGTAGATAGAGACTCAGTAGCAGCGCTGGGGCCCATAGAAGGGGCGGCGGGTTCGACGAAAACTTCGGAGGGTCGGTTCGAATCCAAGTCAATGGAAGGGGTCTCAGGCACATCGCGACGAAGAGGCGATGTATTCGGAGCTGGAGGAGAAGCAGGACGAATAGGACTAGGAATCCTGGTATCATCAGCGGGAGGAGGAGACGGCGTCCGAATCGGGCGGCTAGTCATACTAGGACCGCCGGGTTTAACAGAAAGAGGAGCACTGCAAAAATAAGAAAGAAGAATCGTCAGTATGAAAAACAGAAAGAGAGAAACAAGAAATATAAGCAAAAGGAACTTACCCGGCGACCCCAGGCATCGTCTTGCGCCTAGGAGGATTCAGAGCGGATTTCTTCATTCGTTTCTTGGGAACCGCCTCCGAGGCACTAGCAGGAGCCCCGCGTTTCCCCGAGGTAACAGGGGGTCGAGTAGCAATAGGCTCGGCGTCGTGAACCTGACCGGCCGGATTAGCTGGGAAGGTAGAAGCCGGAAATGCATAAGAAATAGGCATGACGGCAACTACCTCAAGAATTTGGACCTCGTCCGAATCACCTTCCTCCTCGTGCGCCGAAGTCTTGCCCCGACCTCGAGCCGGGGCAGGATCCGACTTAGGTACGAACTCCTCGGAGTCCGGCTCACCAGTATCCAGGGTACTCCTGTCCGCGGGCCAAGGGAGCAGCAGAACTTCGGCGTCCTCGTTCTTCTGCTCTGCGAACCTCTGCAAGACGAGGAAAAAGAAAGTTAGATAAATCTGTTACAAAAACAATGGAATAGCAGAGCGTTGATTAATCAAGCTCACCTCGGGAGGCGGATGATTGCGGGTGAACGGTTTTAATCCCCAAGCCCAATCCTCAGGCATCTCCGTCTTAAAGATAGCTCGGACGCGCTTATAGATAAGGTAGTTGTCCAGCTCCACGGTCGAGACTCGATTAGGGTCAAGGGGACCACTCATGTAGCACAGCTTGTGAGTCCGCTTCTGGAATGGGCAGATCCGGCTACTAATGAAAGTAGCCATCAGGTCTTCGCCGCATAACCCGGCCCGAATCAACTCTTTAAGCCGAATCTCGAAGGCCTCGGCCAAGGCATGAGTTTTCCTCGGATTGTAGAGCCAGTTCACTTTAGAAGGTGGGCCAATTGAGAATGCAGGGAGCCGAATCTTGTCCTCAGCCCCTTTGTTCTTGACATAAAAGAATGATTTGTGCCACTTCTTGCACGACTCCAACCCAGTGACACGAGGAAATACGGACTTCCTCCGAGGTGTAATAGACGCTGCCCCACATTGGGTAAGCAACTTCTCGGAAGGGTGCAGAGATTTGTCAGGAACTACGTTGGAGCGAATCTGAAAGAACTTCGACCAGACATGCACCGACGGCCACATGCCGAAGTATCCCTCCGATGCGGAGATGAAAGCAGAAAGAGAAGCGATAGCGTTCGCAGGAAGATGATGCGGCTGAAGGCCGAAGTAGTCGAGGAATTCTCTAGCGAAATCGCTAAGAGGGAGACCGAAGCCACGCGCGAAGTGCGACCTAAAAACCACATACTCGCCCTCCCCAACATCCGGAGAGGATTCGTTGCCGGGTAAACGGCAAGAAACCTCGGCGGGAATTCTTCGAGTCCGGATGATCCACTCGATCTCACGGCGTGTGACAGAAGAGCCCTGCCACGAGCCTCGCTCGGGCCCGGAGCCAGCGTCGTCGTCCTCCACCAGAGCGCCGCTAAACGAACTAGACATATGTGCGCCGGAAAGATCGCCGGAGGAAAGATTGGCGGCGGAGGGGAGTTTAGAGCTGCAAGGCCCCGTCGGGACTTTGCACGAGAACAATGGCGAAGAACCAGAGGAACCGTCGCACGAGCACGGAATCGAAACAGATGAGTCTAGGGAAAAACCCAGGCAATGCGACCGGAGAGGACTCACCGGCGACGAAGCCAAAGCCGCAGAGCGCAGTCGAGGCAGGCAGAACGGCGCGGCGGAGTCTTCACCGATGGAGGCTCTGGCAAGCGCGCGGCGGCGGAGCTGCGAGAGGACGCGCAGGCGGAAGAAAGAAGGAAGACGGAGACGAGCGAGAAGGGGAAAAGTGAATTCCCCAAACACCGTCCCCCTCTTTATAATCGAGCCACGAAGGTAGTGGGATCGTGGGTGTTGCGGTTGACTGTGTAGATCGTGGGTGCGGCACGAACGCACGACGATAAGTGGAGCCACACCAACGGCCACACAGGAAGGAAGAGCATTACGATCCCCAAGGGGAACGGCACCCGAGGCATCGCAGCGGCGGCGCGGCAGGTACAAAGTTAACTGTAGCCTGTCAGTGAGTACTGTAGAGGGACCAGAAAACTAGAAGAACGATGATGGGGGTGACACGTAGGACATGGCGTATGAGAGAAGGAACGAGGAAACCTCGGATGAAGAAGATATAACTCGGAAACAAAACTGAAGAATATAATGAAGCTGATACGACCCGGTCGAAGTTATCGACGGGGCCACACCAGCTTCGGGGACTAATGTCGGGGGGTTGACCTCGGGTAGGTCAGAGACGGGGAAAGACAGAGGGGCAATCCCCGTCTAGTTTCCGAGTTACGGTCTAGGTCGGCCGAATCATGAATATGTCGGCCGAGGTACGGAGGCGAGAAGCCCGTGTATGTGTATCACGCAGCCACCCGGCCGAGTTACTGCGAGGGTAGGCCGGGTTAGCCCGAGTGATCTCGATGCAGGTAAAGGACAAGCCGAGTTACGCAAGGTAAGGTAAGGCCGAGTGATACGAAGCTTGCTGGAGAAGGAGAAACCCAAGGTCAAACTGTAGCTGCAGGCTAGAAGGAATCAGAGCGGAGCCAAGCACAAGAGACAAAGATGCAGGACGTCAGAGGGGCAGAAGGAGGTCACGAGGGTGACAGTCCTGGAGCCCGAGGCACGCAGGAGGGGTCCTCTGGAGCCTTGCCGTCGTTAGAAGGGCGACAGGGAAAGGAGGCCGCCGAACTACTATTTTGGGACAAGCATATTCCTCGAATATGCTTGCCTCGTCAGCCCTAAGGGCACCCAAGGCACCCCTTTATAAGGGGAGGCTTGGACCCTGAGAAGGGCATCGACTCTTTTCAGTACCGTTAGGCTGGTAAGATTCATCTGGTCTCCCCGTATACAGCTCGAGGAGCACTTGTAACCCAAAAGAAGAGAAATAAAGATCTTTACCTTAACCACTTGAGTGTAGAATCAGTTGCATCTTCCCTCCCCAGATCCCACTAGCGCCCATTGGCCCCATACTTTAGCCTACCCATGGCATATGCCGTGCCACCACCACGACACATGTACCCTTCCCCTCCGGAGTGCCGGACATTCCGGAACATTCTAGAACATTCCCGATGAAAACACCGGAATCATTCCCCAACTCCGAAACGGGACTTTCCTTATATGAATCTTATTCTCCGGACCATTCCGGATCACCTCATGATATCCCGGATCCCATCCGAGACTCCGAACAACATTCTATATCTTTCTCATTCATTCCATAACTACTCAAACAACGTCGAATCCTTAAGTGTGTCTCCCTACGGTTCGTGAATTATGCGGACATGATCGAGACACTTCTCCGAACAATAACCAATAGAGGAATCTGGAAATTCATATGGCTCCCACATATTTCTACGATTACTTTGCGATCGAATGAACCACTTACATACGATACCAATTTCCCTTTGTCTCACGATAGTTTACTTATCCGAGGTTATGATTGTCGGTATCTCTGCATACCTAGTTCAACCTCGTTACCGATAAGTACTCTTTTCTCGTTCCCGCGATATGTGATCCCTTGTGAGCCAGTCACATGCTTGCAAGCTAATTGGATGACATTCCACCGAGAGGGCCCAGAGTATATCTATCTGTCATATGGATGGACAAATCCCACTCTTGATCCATGTGTCTCAACCAATACTTTCCGAACACTCAATGCCACCTTTATATCCACCCAGTTACGGTGTGGTGTTTGATGTCATCAAAGCATCCATCCGGCAAAGGTGATATGCATGATCTCATGGTCGAAGGAATTAGGTTACTATGTATCAGAAAGCATATAGCAATTGAACTATTGAAATGACTTGATCTTTATGCTACGCTTATCTATAGGAGTATGTCCATCATATCATTCTCCTAACGATATGATCTTGTTGTTGATAACATCTCAATGTTCATGATAGGGAAACCACAATCATATATCAACCAACAAGCTAGTGATGTATAGAGGCTATACTAGGGACTTAAAATTAAGTTTACAAATCACACAAGTATCAATGTTTCCTTGTTAATACTATTATAGCATGAATGTAAACATTTATCATAAACACAAAGATATAATAATAACTACATTTATTATTGCCTCTAGGGCATATCTCCAACAGTCTCCCACTTGCACTAGAGTCATCTAATCTAGATTACATGGTAATATACCGAACACCCATGGCAGTTTGGTGTTGGTCATGTTTTGCCCTCGGGAGAGGTTTAGTCAACGGATCCGCCACATTCAGATCTGTGTGTACTTTGCAAATCTTTATATCCCCATCTTGGATATGTTCTCGAATAGCGTGAAAACATAGCTTGATGTGCTTCAGCTTCTTGTGTGACCTTGGTTCTTGCGCATTGGCTATGGCGCCCATGTTATCACAGTAGATAGACATTGGGTCTAGCGCACTAGGAACCACACCCAGCTCTGTAATGAACTCTTTCATCCATATCGCTTCTTGTGAAGCCTCCAAAGCAGCCATGTATTCCGATTCAGTTGAAGATCTCGCCACAATGCTTTGCTTTGCACTCCTCCAGCTAACTGCTGCACCATTCAAAATAAATACGTATCCAGATTGTGATTTAGAATCATCCGGATCGGTGTTCCAACTAGCATCGGTGTAACCATTAACAACGAGTTGTTCATCACCTCCATAAGAAAGAACCATATCCTTAGTTCTTCTCAAGTACTTAAGGATGTTTTTGACCGCTGTCCAATGATCCACTCCTGGATCACTTTGATATCTGCTAGTCAAACTAACAGCATATGCAATGTCGGGTCTAGTACATAGCATGGCATACATTAGAGATCCTATGGCTGAGGCATATGGAGTCTTACTCATCCTTTCTCTATCTTCTGCCGATGTCGGACTTTGAGTTTTACTCAAGGTCGTATTGGGCAACATGCGCAAGAACCCTTTCTTGCTATCTTCCATTCCAAATCTCTTTAGAACTTTGTCCAAATATGTACTCTGTGACAATGATATTTGGCATTTCGATCTATCTCTATAAATCTTTATGCCTAATATGTAAGCTGCTTCTTGCCATTTATTGGAATCTGGGCTCATCATTGCTTCCTCATATGTCTCGGGGTCATCGGTGTTTTCCACCAACATGACACTCATAACGGGATCATACCAATCTGGAGTGGTACGAGTTCTCGTTGACCTCCGAGGCTCTGTAGCAACTTCAACTGAAGTTTCATGATCACCATCATTAGCTTCCTCTCTAATTGGTGCAGGCACCACAGGAACTTCTTCCGGTGCTGCGCTACTCGCAATTTCGAGAGAAGGTTTGACAACCTCGTCGAGTTCTACTTTCCTTCCAGTCACTTCTTTCGAGAGAAATTCCTTCTCTAGAAAGGATCCATTCTTGGCAACAAAGATTTTGCCTCCGGATCTATGATAGAAGGTATACCCAATCGTTTCCTTCGGGTATCCTATGAAGACGCATTTTTCCGCTTTGGGTTCAAGCTTGTCCGGCTGTAACTTCTTTACATAGGCTTCGCATCCCCAAACTTTAAGGAACGACAATCTAGGTTTCTTCCCAAACCATAATTCATACGGTGTCATTTCAACGGATTTAGATGGTGCCCTATTGAAAGTGAATGCGGCTGTTTCTAATGCATAACCCCAAAATGATAGCGGTAAATCTGTAAGTGACATCATAGAACGAACCATATCTAAGAGAGTTCGATTACGACGTTCGGACACACCATTACGCTGTGGTGTTCCCGGCGGTGTCAACTGTGAAAGTATTCCGCATTTCTTCAAATGCTCACCAAACTCGTAACTTAGATATTCACCTCCACGATCAGAACGTAGAAATTTAATCTTCTTGTTACGTTGATTCTCTACCTCACTTTGAAACTCCTTAAACTTCTCGAAAGTTTCGGACTTATGTTTCATGAAATAGATATACCCATATCTACTCAATTCATCCGTGAAGGTAAGAACATAACGATAACCACCGCGCGATGCTACACTCATTGGACCACACACATCGGTATGTATGATTTCCAATAAGTCCGTAGCTCGCTCCATCATACCAGAAAATGGAGTCTTAGTCATTTTACCCATCAGACATGCTTCGCATCTATCAAGTGATTCGAAATCAAGTGATTCAAGAAGTCCATCGGAATGGAGTTTCTTCATACGCTTCACTCCAATGTGACCAAGACGACAGTGCCACATATAGGTCGAGTTATCGCTCGATTTCAAACGTTTAGCCTCAATGTTGTTGATATGTGTATTTCCACTATCGAGATTCAATAAGAATAGACCATCTATCAAAGGTGCATGTGCATAAAACATATTACTCATATAAATCGAACAACCATTATTCTCGGACTTAAACAAGTAATCGTCTCGCAATAAACAAGATCCCGATATAATGTTCATGCTCAACGCAGGCACCAAATAACAATTATTTAAGTATAAAACTAATCCCGATGGTAGATGAAGGGGTAGCGTGCCGACCGCGATCACATCAACCTTTGATCCGTTTCCCACGCGCATCGTCACCTCGTTCTTCGCTAGCTTCCGTTTATTCTACAGCACCTGTTTCGAGTTACAAATATGAGCAACCGAACCAGTATCAAATACCCAGGCACTACTACGAGTACTAGTGAGATACACATCAATAACATGTATATCAGATATACCTTTCTTCTTGATGTTGCCGTTCTTCAAATCCGCCAAGTACTTTGGACAATTCCGCTTCCAGTGACCTTCTCCCTTGCAGTAAAAGCACTCAGTTTCAGGCTTAGGTCCAGCCTTGGTCTTCTTCGCCGGCGTGGTAACTTTCTTACCACCCTTCTTGAAGTGTCCCTTCTGCTTAGACTTGCCTTTCTTGAATTTGGTGGTCTTATTGACCAACAACACTTGGTGCTCTTTCTTGATCTCCACTTCTGCAGACTTTAACATAGCAAACAGTTCTGGCAACTGCTTGTTCATGTTCTGCATGGTGTAGTTCATCACAAAGTTCTTGTAACTTGGTGGTAGTGATTGGAGGACATGGTAAATCCCCAAAGCATTAGGAATCACTATACCCAAGCTTTGAAGTTTGTTTGCGTGCCCAGACATCTTAAGCACATGATCACTGACGGAGTTGCCCTCTTCCATCTTGCAGTTAAAGAACTTTTCAGAAGCCTCATAACTTTCAATTGCCGCATGAGTCTCAAAGATCAATTTGAGATCCTCGACAATATCATATGGGTATGAATTCTCAAACCTTTTCTGAAGCTCCGATTCCAAACCATACAAGATAGCACACTGAACTATGGAGTACCGATTCTTCCGAGCGAGGTAAACATTCTTTACTTCATCGGAAGCATCAGCTGCAGGTGGGTCACCCAGCGGTGCATCCAGCACATAGGTCAAATTACCAGCTGTGAGGACAATCCTCAAATTGCGGAACCAATCCGCGAAGTTGCTTCCATTGTTTTTCAACTTTTCTTTCTCTAGGAACGCATTAAAATTGATGGTAGGGGCTGCCATTGATCTACAACATATTTGCAATAGTTTAGACTAAGTTTATGACAAATTGAGTTCAAATTAATAATAAAGTTAATCTAGGTGAACTCCCACTCAAAACAACATCCCTCACATTGTTTTAGTGATCACACGAACCAAATCCACTACATCAACACCGATCATCACGAGAGTTGATATAGTTTCAATGGCGAACAATCGTCATGTTCATCATATCTACTATATGATTCATGCTTTACCTTTCGGTGATCCGTGTTCCGAGACCATGTCTGTACATGCTAGGCTCGTCAAGATCAAACCTTAGTTTGCGCATGAGCAAATCTGGCTTGCTCACGTTGTATACACTTGCGGAATCTAACACATCTGATCATCACGTGGTGCTTCGAAACAACAAGCTTTAGCAACGGTGCTAAATAAGGGTGAACACTTTATGACTTGAAATTCATGTGCATGAGGGATCATCTTATAATGCTACCGTCGTCTACTAAGCAATACAAGATGCATAAAGGATTAACATCACATGCAATTCATAATATGTGATATGATATGGCCTTTCTTCTTTGTGCTTTCGATCTCCATCTTCTAGCACGAACATGATCTCCATCATCACCGGCATTGCATCAAGGTCAATGACGCCTCTCCATGGTTGTCGTCCACTGGCTTCAACTATTACAACTACTTTGAATAGACACGCGGGTCTTAACATAAATTAAAGACAACCATATGGCTCCTGCCGGTTGCCAACTTACAATAAGGAACATTGCATACATCAAATATAATCACAATCATGGCCATATCACATCACTGCACACCCCTGCAAAACAAAGTTAGACGCCTCTACTTTCTTTGCATGTTTTACGTGGTTTGGGGCTTTCAATAAGTGTCGTTCTAACTTACGAACATGAAACACAACATTGATACTAGTATTGTTAATCACCCGTTGTAAATTGGATCTTAACTATGTTAGGAGAAACAGGCACCCGCAAAGCCACTTATGCAATACAAGTTGCATGTCAAGCGTGGAGCAAGTCTCATGAGCGATGTCATGTAAGGTTAGCCCGGGCCGCTTCATCCCAACATACCGCAAGATGCAAAGTACACAAGAAGCAATCGACAATAAAAGCATCAACGCCCACAATGACCATTGTGTTCTACTCGTGCAACAGATCTACATATAGACACGGCTCTGATACCACTGTAGGGTTTCGTAGCATGGAAAACAAAAATTTTCTATCGCATACAAACAAACAAGCCAAGATCTATCTACTAGATTGTAGCAACGAGTCGATGGAATAACTTACCCTCGAAGATTCCAAAGTGTTTAACGAGAGCGGATTCTCGTGGGTGATGTAGTCGTACTCTTCCCGATCTCAAGATCGCATAGACGATCCTTCCGGCGCTGCGTTCCGGCAGCGCTCCCGCAGTCGGTCACACGTTCGGTACTCGACGAAGACCTTCCTCTCCCTTGTTCCAGCAGGCAGCGGAGGTTGTAGCACTCTCCTCGCGATTCCGGCAGCACAACGGCGTGGTACCGGAAGTAGAGGGGAGATCTCGCAGGGCTTCGCCTTAAGCCGGAGCGAGTATGGTGGAGTATGAGAGAGCTCCTCGGCGATCTAGGGTTTAGACACACCAAGGAGGAAGTGCTAGAGCCGGCGGCTAGGGTTCCGGGGACCCCAAGTCGGCGGCTAGGGCAAAACCCTAGGGGCGGCGGCGGCTATGGTGGGCTGTAGCTTCTAGGGTTTGAGGTGAGGGACTTGTCTATTCTAGGAGGGAGCCCTGCCCCTCCTTATATAGGTGGAGGGGGGCCGGCGGCCAAGGGGAGGGAGAGGAGTCCCTCCCCAACTTGGCTTGGAGGGTTGCCGCCGGTTGGAGGAGGGAACTCCTCCCCAACTCGGATTCCCCCCCTCCTCCTCTTTTCCACTTTCCAATTTTAGCTATTTGACTTTTTCAAACTAGGATTCAATTTAATCCTTTATTTGGAACAGCGAGGACACTTAGTACATGATGCAATTACCAACTTGATACAACACATTCATATACCCTTCCCCTCCGGAGTGCCGGACATTCCGGAACATTCTAGAACATTCCCGATGAAAACACCGGAATCATTCCCCAACTCCGAAACGGGACTTTCCTTATATGAATCTTATTCTCCGGACCATTCCGGATCACCTCGTGATATCCCGGTCCCATCCGAGACTCCGAACAACATTCGGTCTCTTTCTCATTCATTCCATAACTACTCAAACAACGTCGAATCCTTAAGTGTGTCTCCCTACGGTTCGTGAATTATGCGGACATGATCGAGACACTTCTCCGAACAATAACCAATAGAGGAATCTGGAAATTCATATGGCTCCCACATATTTCTACGATTACTTTGCGATCGAATGAACCACTTACATACGATACCAATTTCCCTTTGTCTCACGATAGTTTACTTATCCGAGGTTATGATTGTCGGTATCTCTGCATACCTAGTTCAACCTCGTTACCGATAAGTACTCTTTTCTCGTTCCCGCGATATGTGATCCCTTGTGAGCCAGTCACATGCTTGCAAGCTAATTGGATGACATTCCACCGAGAGGGCCCAGAGTATATCTATCCGTCATATGGATGGACAAATCCCACTCTTGATCCATGTGTCTCAACCAATACTTTCCGAACACTCAATGCCACCTTTATAGCCACCCAGTTACGGTGTGGTGTTTGATGTCATCAAAGCATCCATCCGGCAAAGGTGATATGCATGATCTCATGGTCGAAGGAATTAGGTTACTATGTATCAGAAAGCATATAGCAATTGAACTATTAAAATGACTTGATCTTTATGCTACGCTTATCTATAGGAGTATGTCCATCATATCATTCTCCTAACGATATGATCTTGTTGTTGATAACATCTCAATGTTCATGATAGGGAAACCACAATCATATATCAACCAACAAGCTAGTGATGTATAGAGGCTATACTAGGGACTTCAAATTAAGTTTACAAATCACACAAGTATCAATGTTTCCTTGTTAATACTATTATAGCATGAATGTAAACATTTATCATAAACACAAAGATATAATAATAACTATATTTATTATTGCCTCTAGGGCATATCTCCAACAGATAGTAGGTTCATGCCTCTAGTAATCTGGGAGAGTGACATAAACTTCTAAGGTTGTAGATGTGCTGTTGCTACTAGGGAGAAAATAGCAATCCTTTGTCCAAGGGAAATTTTATTATTTACTTTACACACTTTGCTTAATGTAATTATCTGTTGCTTGAAACTTAATTCTGGAAGGGGTTCGGATGATAACCTGAAGGTGGATTATTAGTCATAGATGCAGTTGGATTACGGTCTATGTATTATGTTGTAATGCCCAAACAAATCTCGTAGGAATCAAGATGTCTAGTATATGCATTGTTATGCATTTTCAATCTGTCAATTGCCCTGCTGTAATTTGTTCACCCAACATATTATTTATCTTATAGAGAACACCTCTAGTAAACTGTGGACCCCGGTCCATTCCTTTACCACTGATATACCATCTACTGTTTACTTTCTACAAGCAAATCACTATCTTCCACACTATACGTTTAATCCTTTGTTTTGAGCAAACCGGTGAGATTGAGATCCTCACTGTAAGTTGGGGCAAAGTACTGTGGGTTGTGTTGTGCAGATTCCAAGTTGCTAGCAACACCTTGGAGTTGTTTCCTGGCTCCTATTGGTTCGATAACCTTGGTTTCATAACTGAAGGAAACTTGCTGTTGTGCTCATCATACCTTTCTCTTGGGGTTCCTAATAAGCTCTACATACCTGAGCCATCACAAGGGACCACCAGTGTTGCTGCCTTGGCGAAGCTGTGACGACATCTTCTCCAATGATGGTTGTGCCTCATGGAGCAGTTTTGCAGAGGGGTAGTTGCAGGGAAAGGGAGAGAGATGTGGGGACGAGAGAGGGGCAATGACGGGGATTTTTGGAGGGCGAGTTGACCGATCGAGTTGGATCGGATGGCCCCAGGACGACTCGGTCGCACTCTATCGTATGGCTAGAGACCCGGGGGGGGGGGGGATCTAATCCCCCCCCCGCCCCCCAAGATGGTCAACGCGCTCTTTTTTTTTTGTGTGTGTGTGGGGGGGGGGGGGGGGGGTTACCAACTGCTTTGTGCATTTTAGTTATAGGAGACACCGCGATACAACGTTTTAGTGAAGTGAAATACCAAATGTTTCATCAGTTATTCTTCAAGGTTTTGCAAAGTACTCTCTTCTTTTAAAAATATAAGATGTTTGAGTTTTTGTGAAAACTCGAGCGCAAACCCTTGTCGCCTAACTTGCGCGACAACTTTGCACGGCTTCAAAGTTCACGGCAGTGGAGCTGAACACGAAAACTCTTCTCATACTAGCCGGTTCAGTACATCTGCTCCTTCCATCTGAAAATATAAGATTTAGTCATTTTTTGGGAGCTACGTTTTTTTTAAGTATTTCGAGAATACTTCGGTTTCTAGAAGTAATGAACTATATATCGAATTCTTTAAAGCGTTTGGCTTCAAGGAATATCGTGGTTTTGAAAACTAAAGTATCCTGCAGTTTTTGGATGTTTTAGAAACTTCACCTTCGACCTCTTTTTTTTTCTTAAAACGGAGAAAATCGCTCGTTTGTGCCCTTGCAAAACACGCATATCTGCTTCCTTCCATTCGTCATGTATACTTGCATGCAATCAGCTGTCCATGTCACTAGTTGTAGCCTACCGGAAACCTACGCCTACCGATCCAGTGTTATGCATGCTTGCATGCAATCAGCTGCTCCTCTAATGGTTGTGATCATATGATTTGCTTCCTTCCATTTTTTTTTTGACTTAGAGTATTATGTTTCTCATTATGTACAAAGCACGAGAACTAAACTAAAACGCACATTCGGAATGGTACCAGCCGGTATACGGATTGGTTAGGACTAGTTTGATTCTCTGGCTTCTAGGTCGATGGAGCGGTTGTTGAGGACCTCACACGTTTTGCGGTAGCAAATGTGCAGCTCATGGGCCATGGAACCGTTTCCTTTTGGCGCTAAAGTTGACTTAATAATAATACGCCGCAGAGGTTTGACTGGTGCATCTCAGAGGTCCAAGTTGTCGCCATTTTCACTCTTGTTCTTTTCCGCACGCGACGCGAGTAGTTGCCGTTCTCTCTTTGGTGGTAGTACTTGGCTAATAGTGCCGTGTAAGTTTCACAAAAATAAGTGGTACGTACTGCAATACATACTTCCTCAAGAACATAAGCAAAGAAAGCATTAAACACCCAACAACTCCTAATTCCGACTGTACATGCCTCCACTGATTTGTGTTCTACTCAAGTCTTGCGGCACGACTGCCAGCTCTGATTGTACATGTCTTGGCTAATTTGTGTTCTACTCAAGAGTTGGTAACAACAACAAAAAAGACTAGCACCATGCTACTACTACTACCACCACAGTGATAGCAACGTCTCGTGCACCTTTCCTTGCGTGGAATCATTTTGTAGTCTCCAATTCCGGTGCAAACGTAGCCCCAACTTTTGTCTCTTGTATTCGATTGCGCCCTCCCTGCTTTCAACACACGAGCGAGCGTGTTGATTGCAGATGCCAATCGATGCTACTGTGGCCGGCAGAGGCAGGCACTACTACTACCACATTTGTGCCACTCCAGGTCGCAGTGTGGGGAAGAAAGAAAAGACCCGCACATGCCACGTTGACACCGATAGTAGGAGTATCATTGTGCTCCAACGCATGCTAATCCTGTTTAACACAATCATACGGTCGAGCCGCCGTTACATCAGAATTGCTAATCTGATCTCATTTTTTCCTTGCTCTGTATATTTTCGACAAGGGGTTATTCATCGTCAGAATACGGGGGCCGACTTCTGAAACGCTCCAAAACTCGCAGGATTTTGTTGGCCCTTGCAGCAGCAGTGCCATTACCGTGTGTCAGCACCAGATGATTGTCCCCTAAACAGGCTTAAAACTCGTACTGCGCCCCAAGAACGCAGACCACCAGCCACCATGTGCACTGCACCGATAAAGTTGGCTCTTGCGGCAGCCCATCCTTACCGTAGAAATATTAGTGTATTCAAGATAATAAACCTTTGGATTCAGTTTTAAATTAAATAATTTTTTTATTAAAATATAGGCTATTATAGTAACTTCTTTTAAAAGCTCGAGTGATCAAATAGAACTTAAAAAAAACCGATTAAGTGGCAAATACACGTAATGGCAGAAATCTATCAAAACAGGCCAGCAGGTAAAGACCAATTTTTTTAAAATCTTATGTTGCTCAAATCGAAAAGTGTAAAACTAACTAAAGTTGGGTAAATATCAGGGGCATGCATACAAAAAATTACAGCTCAATCCGACGTACTGAAATTTTTCACGATTTTTTACAGTGAAGCACATAAATCTGTTTCGGGACAACAACTTTCTCATATCTTACTTTCCTCTTATTAGAGGCTATTCTTGGCACAAAAACCACACAAAGAGGATAAGGAGAGGTTATTATAGAGGCAATAACTTCCAAAATTCAAATAAACAAAAATAAACTGAAATAAAAAATATAATGGATTGTTTACCAAAAGCTCTTTCTTTATAGCCATTAAGATATGCATGTGATGCTCACATAAGAAATATGAATTGAAGTAAAAAAGAGCATCAAGAAGCAAATATAAAATAAATTTAAGTCTAACCCACTTCCTATGAAAAATAATCTTGTAAAGAAACAAGTCATGAAAGCACAAAACAACAAGCATAGAAAAGCAAAACAAGTGCAACTTCAAAATTTTCAACATAAAGAGGGGAAACTTAATATTGTTGAGATACATAAAACCATGTTTGCCTCCCCCCATAATAACTTTCAGTAGCATCATGAATAAAATTAACAATATAACTATCACATAAAACATTCTTATCATGATCTACAAACATATAATTTTTATCAAGCTAAAAAATAGTGAGATTAAAACCTTCAAACCCACTTTTAACAATTTTATAACAAGATGACTAATCATTCTCAAGAGGTATGGGGTTCCAAGATAAAGTCAAGACCCCTCCAATCTCATTTTTAATAGTAGTACAAGTAATATTAACAACCAATATAGGACCAACATCTAGAGCTTTTATCATAAACATTTTCTAAACAAAACCCTTTAGTACCATGCATTTCGAAGTTAGGCACAAATAAAGGATTATTATAAGATTTATCAAAACAGCATGGATTATCATAGATAACAGGAGCATAATTATTATCACAAGTTTTATCCATAGTAGATATTTCAAAAGAATCCATAGGAACATAACATTCATCCTCATTTGGTAAGCATGGGGGACAATCAAATAATGTAAGGGATAAAGAGTTACTCTCATTAGAAGGTAGGCATGGGTAGCTAATCCATTCTTCCTCCTTTTGTTCATCACTCTCCTCCTCTTTTCATCTAATGAGCTTTCATGTTCAGTAATTTCTTCTTCCATAGGCTCATGCAAGGCATTAGTCTCTTCCGTTGGTGGATAGCATCTATTAAGATATTTAAGAATATAGCCATTTTCTTCCTTATAATTATCAAAGCAAAATTTAAGTATATCATAAACCTCATATTTATAAGGTGCATCATTAGTATTTTCAAGCAAATGGACAAGTTCGAATGCACCCTTCCAAATAATAAATTTTTCAATTTGTTCCACATCATAAAAGTCATAATTTCCCTTAACATAAGAAGATATGGTAACATTACCATTATACTCACATTGAAAAGGGAGGTGTTTATACCTCCTATAGCAACAAGATTTATCAAAGCAATAAGTAACATTATAAGTAGAGCACATGTTTCTAGCAATGGTATTCAATTTATTAATTTGTTCCCATAAGTGTTTCCCTTTTTGTGACAAGCGGTGTTCCTCATAATATTTTTGTTCTTTTGTGAACCCAACTTGCCAATAAGATCTAGTTTCAAAGAAACCAACCATTTATAGAAAGCATGATAAAGCAAGACAATAACAGACCAACAAAAATAACAACTATAGTAGGAACTATTTTTTTTGTGTTTTTGATAAAAAGAAGTAAACAAAACAAAGCAAAATAAACTAAGCAAAACAAAAACAAAGTAAAGAGATTGGTTGTGAGAGACTCCCCTTGCAGAAGCTGTCATGTATCTCCCCATCAACGGCGCCAGAAAATTGCTTGATGGCTCAAATGATCTAGAGCTCGTTGGGAACACCAAGTGGAAGGTATGATGAGAACAACAGTAAGTAGGAGAAAGAACCAAGGTTATGAAACCAAGGTTATCAAACCAGTAGGAAAAAGAACCAGCTCCCAAGGTGTTGGTATCAACGTGGAACCTGCACAACACAACCACAATACTTTGTCCCAACTTATAATGAGGTTGTCAAGCTCACTGGTTTGCTGAAAACAAAAGATTAAATGTATAGTGTGGAATAGGGTAGTTTCTTGTAAGAATTATAGAAAGTAATTGCAGAAAGTAAACATTAGGCAGTAGATTGAATATCAATGGGAAGAATGGACCGGGGTCCACAGTTTACTAGAGGTGCTTCTCCATAAGATAAAAAGCATGTAGGGTAAACAAATTACAGTTGGGCAATACAGATTGAGAATGCATAACAATGCATGTACATGTCATGATGATTTCTATGAGATTCGTTTGGGCACTATAACATAATACATAGACCGTAATCCAACTGCATCTATGACTAATAATTCACCTTCAGGTTATCATCCAAACCCCTTCCAGTATTAAGTTGCAAGCAACAGATAATTGCATTAAGCAAAGTGTGTAAATTAAACAATACAACTGCGCTTGGACAAAGGACCGTTGTTTTCTCCCTAGTATCAACAACACATCTACAACCTTAGAGGTTCTTGTCATTCCCCCGGATTAGTAGAGGCATGAACCTACTATCGAGCATAAATACTCCCTCTTGGAGTTACAAGCAACTACTTGGCCAGAGTAACCACTAGAAACAGAGATCATGCAAGATCATAAATAACATAGACATGATAGAATCAATAAACAATCTTGATGTAGTACTCAATATCCATCGGATTCCAACAAACACAACATGTAGGATTACAAATAGATGATCTTGATCATGATAGGCAGCTCACAAGATCTAAACATGATAGCACAAAGGAGGATAACGACCATCTAGCTACTGCTATGGACCCATATTCCAAGGATGAACGACTCACGCATTACTCCGGAGGCTGGCATGGTGATGAAGAAGGCCTCGAGGGTGATCTCCCCTCTCCGGCAGGGTGCCGGGAAGAGCTTCAGATCCCTCCCGATCTAGGGACGATGGTGGCGGCGGCTATGGAATTTTTCATGGATTTCTGATCAGGTGCTTAGGGTTTCTGCCTCGGGGGGTTTATATAGGCGAGAGGGCAATGTCGGTTGAGGGACAGGGGGCCCACACCATGCCCCGGCGTGACCTAGGGTGGGCCCGTGCCTAGGGGTGGTGCGGCCGGCCTGTGGCACCTCTTCGTTCCCCCTCTAGACTCCGTCTTTGTTACAGTAAAATATTGACTTCGACTTTTGTTCCGTCCAATTCCGAGAATATTTCTTTACTAGCTTTTCTGAAACCAAACGGTAGAAAACATGAAACTGGCACTATGGCATCTTGTTAATAGGTTAGTTCCAAAAAATATATAAAAATGCCTCAAAGTGGAAAAAAACATAAGATAGTTGGTACAAAACAAGCATTAAGCATCAAAAATTATTGATACGTTTACGACGTATCACCTTCTCACCTCGAGCTCTCCACATCGCAAAACAAGTTAAACAGGGTGGGAAGGGTTGTATGAAATTAGATACTTGTCCAGGTTTCTATGGGCTAATAAATGATTGCTTAGGACACCATAATTGCAGGTGTGACACTGCAAGCGGGTCCAACTAACTTCTACATCATCCAATACAACGCTCCACATCACTTAGTGACCACGTCTGACGCGCTCGTGCGAGTTCACTGACCATAACTCGTATTTCCGTTGTACTGTGATTGTATTGACTTTTTAAAGAAAATACAATAAATAACCATGGATTTAACTCCCTCTTTTGGAAAACGATAAACTTCCCCATGGAAATCGCTTAATCGCATCGTACGGGTCGACACGCCTTGCATTTCCTCCCGGTAGTGTCACGCGATCCCGTGGCCCCACCACCCGATGCCTTGCCTTATCCCTCCTCTCACATTTCTCTTTGTTTCCCAATTCTCATTTTGTGTCCCATACCAATGAGTGTTGCCATGGAGAGGCCCTCACCCTCGTCCACAACTATCGCGAGCAAGGCACGCGCTGCTGCCTCTCTCCTCTCCCTCTAGCGGGCATGCCCTCTTCCGCATCCACAGTTGCCGCCACAGAGCCACACGCAACCTCCTCCTCGGCCTCTATAGTCCTCCACTCCACTTCTCCTTGGCCGCTGCTTCCTCTACACCAAGCACGGCCCGTAGGTTCCCGATGCTTCCTTCTGTGGCCCACTCTACTAGGATGTTGCTATTGGTAGGGGGTTCTTTTACAACGGGAAGCCGACCTTCCTACAAGAGGCTGACGGTGTTGCTATCTGTGATGGTAGGGATCTGCTGCTGGTGCTACCGATGGTAGGGGTTCTACTACAATGGACGTCCGGCCTTGCTATAAGAGGTGGTCTGCGTTGCTACCTAGGGTGGGGGCATCTGCTACAACGGGTCGGTGGCCTTGCTGCTAATGGCGGTGCCTCTACTAGAAGGGTCGTTTGACTTTCAAGGGGCATCCGACCTTGCTACCGGCAACGACTTGTGCGATACTGCTAGTTGTCGACCATTGCTGCTAGCCAGAGGCGGGGGTGGTACCAACTTTGGTTGGTGAGGTCTCTTGCCGGAGCTTCGAGCGACAAGGCGCCTTCCCTAGCTACCACGAATCTGCAAGGGACCACCAGTGTTGCTGCCTTGGCGAAGCTGCGACGACATCTTCTCCAATGATGGTCGTGCCTCATGGAGCAGTTATGCAGAGGGGTAGTTGCAAGGAAAGGGAGAGAGAGAGGTGGGGACGAGGGAAGGGCAGCGGCGGGAATTTTTGGAGGGCGAGTTGACCGATCGAGTTGGATCGGATGGCCCCGGGACAACTCGGTCGCACTCTATCGTATGGCTAGAGACCCCGGGGGGGGGGGGGGGGGGGGGGGGGTCGGGGGATCTAATCCCCCAAGATGGTCAACATGATCTTTTTTTTTTGGGTACCAACTGCTTTGCGCATTTTGGTTATACGAGACACCGCGATATCACATATAGTGAAGTGAAATATCAAAAGTTGGAGTAAGTGATCTCACACGTTAAAAGGTTTCTAATACATGTGTTTTAGAAAAAACTAAAACATTTTATATTTTTAAACGAAAGGAGTATTTGTTTTTTAGAAAAGCCATGCGGGCAGGGAGTATTATGTTTCTCACATTGGGATTGCTACCAGCCGGTATACAGATTGGTTTGATTCTGGCTTCTTGGTCGATGGAGCGGTTGTTGGGGACCTCACACGTTTGCCGTAGCAAATGCGCGCCTCATGGGCCATGAAGCCGTTTCCTTTTGGCGCTAAAGTTGACTTACTAATATGCGGCAGAGGTTTGACCGGTGCATCTCAGAGGTTCATTCAACTCGTTGGCCCGTTGCCATTTCCATTCTTGTTCTTTTCCGCACGCGAGCAGTTGCCGTTCACTCTTGGGCGGTAGTACTTGGCTAATAGTGCCGTGTAAGCTTCACAAAAAGAAGTGGTACGTACTGCATTAGTACTTCCTCAAGAACATAAGCAAAGAAAGCATTAAAACCCCAACTACTCCTAATTCCGACTGTACATACCTTCACTAGATAAGTGTATCACCGCAAAAAGTCAACAAGCGCTCCCCCGAACCGTCCCATCCCTGTGCCCCCCGAGGGCGATGGGGACTGCCCGTCCATCTCCGGCCAACAAGCGCTCCCTCCTCCTCCCTCTCGTCGTCGCCGTCGGCAGGGACCACCGGGCGTGGCCCGCGTGGCGCCGCCGGCGGCATGCCTTTCCCTGAGATGTTGGAGGCAGGGTCGGGGCCCCAATCCTGACGGCAACGGTGCTCCTAGGGCGATGACTGGGGGTTGTCGGCGCGGCCGTGTTCCGCAGGGCAGTGCGGGGCGGCAGCGGCAAGCAGCAGCGAGGTGGTAGGGCCCGATCTGGGTTGGGCATAGGCGGACATGCCCTGCACTCCGCATGTTTAGCAGGCGGCCGCAAGTTAGCATGTACAGGGTTCAGGGGGATCGCGGCCGGCCGGTTGCAGCTTGGCAGTGGACTTTACGGGTCACCCGGCCAGACCCTCTTGGGACTGGTGTGCCTCTACGGAGTCTTTACGGGTCCGTTGAACCCGACCGGACCCAAAGGGGACTGGTGTGCCTGCGTCCGCGTCCGGTCGACTATCGCCTTTGGCGGTGGAGGTAGTTCCCTCCCGCGCGATCGTGGTACCGCTGGCCCCGTTCCAAGCTACCTCTTGCCTCTGCCTTGCTAACCTCGCAACGATATTCTCGGTGAGACGACGATGGCGGTGGCGTAACCGTAGTGGCGCATGTTTGTGGATGGCGAGCTTGGTGGTGCGAGGCTTCGACCTCGCTGGGCTCTTGTGCAACGGCTCGTCCGAGGGTGGTGGAGAGGGTTTTTCGGGAGAAATCCTTGTCGGCTTGTCCGACACCGACGCGGTGCCGCCCGCGGGTGGCATCTCTCCTTCTTGAAGGGTGCCGTGGCTACCCTTCTTCCACCGCCCTCTGTGTGCTGGGGGAAACCCTATGACCTTTCTGTTCCGGGCAGCAGCGGTTGCTTTCCCTCTTGAGGGTTGTAGAATAATATGGGACAATGCACAGGACCAATAGGGCCGGCTGCTCTCATATATATAGACACAATTACAGGTACAACCCTGAAATACACGGGGACCTATATCTATACAATATATATCTCAACACCCCCTGCAGTCGAAGGGTCGGCACCGACACATAGACTGGAGCGAAACTCAGGAAAATTCGTCGACGGCAATCACTTCGTCATGATGTCTGCAAAATTCTAAGAAGTCGGCACGTGAAGAACTCGAACGTGACCGAGGGCAACCTGCTCACGGACAAAGTGGATATCCAGCTCAATGTGCTTGGTGCATCAATGATGAACGGGGTTGGCAAAGAGGTAGACAGCAGATAAGTTATCACAAAATACCACTGTGGCCTTGTCGATAGGACAAGAAAGCTCGGAGATAAGCTGACGACGAAGCCTTGTGCACTCAGCCACGGCGTTAGCCACGACGCGGTACTCGGCCTCGGCGCTGGAACAAGACACGGTGGGTTGCCTCTTGGAGGACCAAGAGACGAGCTCGAGCCGAGGTAGACGCAGTAGCCCGAGGTAGAGCGCCGCATATCAAGGCAGCCAGCCCAGTCCGCTTCCGAGTAGGCGACAATGTCGGTCGAGGACGAGGCGGGTGAGGCGTGCAGCGAGAGGCCAAAGTACATGGTGCCGCGGATATAGCGGAGTATCCGCTTCACCGTTGACCAGTGAGCGTCCCGGGGAGCATGCATATGCAAGCACACCTGTTGCACGACATACTGCAGCTCCGTACGTGTCAGCGTCAAGTACTGCAGAGCACCGATGATGGAGCGGTAGAACGGAGCGTCGGATGCCAGCGACCCATCACTAGCCGAGAGCTTGGCCTTCGTGTCGATAGGAGTGGGCGCGGGGTGGCAATTAAGCATCCTTGCGCGCTCAAGAAGCTCATGAGCATACTTCCGCTCATGAAGAAAGAACCCGTCCACGCGCCGGACAACCTCGATGTCGAGGAAGTAGTGGAGCAGGCCGAGATCCTTCAAGGCGAACTCAGCACAAAGGTGGTCGGTGAGCTGTCGAAGGAGCCCATTAGTGCATGCCGTCAGGATGATGTCGTCGACAAATAATAGCAGGTAGGCAGTGTCAGTGCCTTGTCGATAGACAAAGAGCGACACATCGGAGCGCGTGGAGCAGAAGCCGAGCTGATGGAGGAATGCGGCGATGCGCTGGTACCAGGCGCTAGGCGCCTGCTTCAGTCCATACAAGGACCGAGAGAGAAAGCACACGTGATACGGGCGCTCGGCATCGACGAAGCCGATGGGCTGCTGGCAGTACACCTGCTCGGAGAGATGACCGTGAAGGAAGGCGTTGGAGACGTCCATCTGGTACACCGGCCACGCGCGAGAGGCGGCGAGGTGCAGAATGGTGCGGATCGTGCTCGGCTTGACAACCGGGGCAAACGTATCCGTGAATTCGACGTCGGTGCGTTGGCGAAATCCGCAGACCACCCAACGTGCTTTTTAGCGCTCCAGCTTGCCATCCGAGCCGAGCTTGTGCTTGAAGACCCACTTACCGGTGATGACGTTGGCACGAGGAGGACGAGGGACCAGCTCCTAGGTCCGATTGCGCTGCAGCGCGTCGTACTCCTCCTGCATGGCGGCGTGCCATTGCGGGTCGCGCAAGGCGGCCCGGGCAGAGGTGGGCACCAGCGATGGCTTGGACGTAGACGCCGTGCAGACGTACTGATCGGCGGGGTAGCGCGTGGACGGCCGACGTACGCCCGCACGCGCGCAGGTCAGCACACCCGAAGGGGGAGCAGCGGCTGGGGCAGCGGCGGGAGAGGACGACGAAGCAGGCGATGATGGGGTCGGTGAAGAAGAGGCCGTGCTGGTCGGGGGACACAGCTGACGACGTCACGGGCGATGACGACGGCGCGGGCGCTGGTGAAGGCACGGGCGAGGGCATCGGCATGTGCTCGAGCGAGGGCAGAGCCTCGAAGGCCGACGAGCCAGGAGGCAACACGGGCGCGGGCACCAAGGGACCAGGTGGGACGAAGCCAGGAGGTCCGTCGCGGTCACTCGTCGACGTGGAGGGCCGGTCGTAGGAGGGCCGACGAGCGCAGGGGTCGTCGTCGAGGGTACCTGCTGAAACGGAAACACCAACTCGTCAAAGTAAACATGCCGTAAGGTGAAGACACGATGCGAGACCGGGTCGTAGCAGCGGTAGCCCTTGGTGTTGGCCAGGTAGCCGAGGAACACACAACGGAGAGAGCGCGGTGCGAGCTTGTGCGCGGCGGTGCTAGGGTAGCAGTGGCAACCGAAGATGCGAATGTCATCGTAGGAGGGCGGCACACCTAAGAGGAGCTGGTGCGGCGTGTATTGCCAACGCACGCGGCAGGGGCGGATGTTGACGATAAGAGCGTCGTGGCGAGGGCATCCAGCCAGAACCGTGGGGGCATGTAGGCATGGTACAAAAGGGTGCGCACGCAGTCGTTGAGAGTACGAAGGATGCGTTCAACACGACCGTTTTGTTGGGAAGTGTATGGACACGTGAGCCGAAAGATGGCGCCATGGGAGGCAAGAAGGGTGCGGATGGTGATGTTGTCGAACTCTTTGTCGTTATCAGTTTGTAAGGCGTGGATGGGGCGACCGAATTGAGTGGAGACGTATGCGAAAAAGGCGGCGAGAGTGGCAGGGACATCGGATTTTCGGCGAAGAGGAAAAGTCCACACAAATGCGAGTAATCATCCAAAATCACAAGATAATAGGTATAAGTAGAATTACTCGGAACCGGCGAGGTCCAAACATCACTATGAATAAGCTCAAAAGGAAAAGGCACGATTGTGGAGGAAGAGTGAAACGAAAGACGAACATGTTTGCCTAGACGACATGCTTCACAAGAATGAGCATCCATTTTAATACAAGTAAAATCAAATCTTTGCAGTATTTGACGCAGGGCGGTGGAACT
The DNA here is from genome assembly GCA_910589765.1 of Avena atlantica. NCBI lineage: Eukaryota > Viridiplantae > Streptophyta > Magnoliopsida > Poales > Poaceae > Avena > Avena atlantica. The sequence goes on along the minus strand of OU342738.1, from coordinate 339,790,645 downwards.
AGGATGGCCGAGGCGAGCGTGCCATAGGTCAATATCGGAGGAGAGGACGAGTGGACTGCTGGCGGTGGTGGAGGACGACCAAACAGGGTACAAATCGCCGGGGCTGTCACAGCGGTGGAGAAGCATCCGAGTACGACCATCCTTAACAGAAAAACCAGAGGCGTCAAATTTCACAGAAACATTATTGTCACGAGCAAGAGAACGAACAGAAACAAGATTTTGGATTAACCGAGGAGAAACAATGACATTATTGAGAGAAAGAGGGGTGGAGGTGGAGGGAAAATAGGCGGAGCCAGTGTGAGTAATAGGAAGAGCATGACCGTTGCCGACGATTATGCGGGAGGAAGTGGAGGCGGGAGTGGAATTAGAGAGGTTACCGGTGTGGGCGGACATGTGCTCGGAGGCGCCGGTGTCCATGAACCAGTCCCCGCCACCGCCATACGCGCCCGCCGTGGAGGCGGACTGGAGGGCGGTCAGCAAGGCGGGGTCCCACTGGGCCGTGCTCGGGGGCATGGCGGCGGGCTGGGCGCCGCGACGTAGAGCGCCTGGTGCAGGGCCGGGCGCTGCCCCATGGTGCCCGGGTATATGGGGCGCGCAGCACGGGTATGGTGTAGGCGTGGACGACCCCGGTCCAGGGGTTATGACCGGCGATCCATGGTGGCATGTGGGCGATCTACTGCGGCGGACGAGGTGTGGTGGCGGTGTCACCGGCATGGCCACCACCGTTGCCGCTACCGTTGCGACGTCGACGACCATTACGTCCTTCGTTGCATCCTCCGTTGCTACCACCGGTGGGAGGTGGTATGGGCGCGAGCGGCGGGGGCGAGTAGAAGCCCGGGGGCGGACCTGGGGCGCGCAGGCCAGGGGCCAGGGCGCGTGGAGCGGGGGCAGGTCCACCCCGGGAGTAGTTGGCAACAAAGGCGATGTGGGCCGCCCGAGCCCAAAGGTGCTTGATCCGGCGCTCCTCGAGACGGAGATAGGCCACGGCCTGCTCGAATGTAGGCGTGGTGAGGAGCATGAGGTTGGAGGCGGCGTTGCTAAGGTCCTCTCCGAGGCCGGCCGACAGCGTGGAGAGCATGATATTGTCATCGATCGGGAACTCCAAGTCGTGAAGCTCGTCGGAGAGGCTCCTGAGACGGAGGCAGTAGTCGTCGAGGGGTAGGTCGTTCTGGTGGGTGCTGAAGAACTCCTGTTGGAGGAACGTGACGCGCTGGATCTTGTTGTCGGTGAAGATGCCGGTGATCTTGGTCCAGACAGTGTGCGCGGAGTCGCCGTCGCGGACGGCGGTGCGGAAAATCTCGTTGGAGATGGTCTGGAAAAACCAGCGGATGATGGTCGCGTCGATGGCCAACCAGTCGGGGTCGTGTAGCATAGCGAGGAGGTCGAGGATGCCGTCGACATGATCGAGGAGATCATACTCGCGGAAGAGGAGGCCGAAGTACGTCTTCCACGGGAAGAAGTTTGTAGCGGTGTGAGAGAGTTTCACCGGCACGCGCTCGAGGATGGGGACGTCACGGATGACGGCGACGGAGGGGTCGGCGAAGGGGTTGCTGCTCCCGAAGACGGTGTCGCTGAAGGGTTCCCGGAGTACAGGGAGTTGAGATCGGTCATGACGGTGTCGGGGGCGGAAGCTATAGTGGTGGGGAGGGGCGGAAGCGGTGGAGGGGAGGAGTGGCCGGCGGCACACTGGGAGGCGGCAGCTGGAGAGGAGAGGGAGGAGGTTGGCGGCGCCAGGGAGAAGGCGGCGGTTAGGGTAAGAGGACCGGAGGGACCTCTGATACCATGTAGAATAATATGGGACAATGCACATGCCCAATAGGGCCGGATGCTCTCATATATATAGACACAATTACAGGTACAACCCGAAAATACACGGGGACCTATATCTATACAATATATATCTCAACAAGGGTGTTGCTTGGTGCTCGACGAGTTGCGGCATGGAGCATGGTGATCATTCTTCGGAGGGCATAATGGCGGTTGCGGGTTGCCGGCGTGTTGTTGATCCGCCTCCGATTCCATTCTTTTTGTTTTTCTTTGTTTTCGTTTGGGCGTGTGTGTGCTGCTGCCCCAACACTTTGTACCGTGTCTTTCTTTGGGCGTTGTGTTGTCTGGCCTAACAGCGGTATCACTTGTGTGCGTTATTTATAAAACAGAATAAAAGACTATTTCAAGATAACTTCACTAATTTGTGTTCTACTCAAGCGTCCTCGCCGCACTAGTGCCAGTTCTGATTGTACATGTCTTGGCTAATTTGTGTTCTACTCACAAAAAAGACTAGTACTACCGTGCTACTACCACGGTGATAGCAACATCTCGTGCACCTTTCCTTGCGTGGAATCATTTGGTAGTCTCCAATTCCGGTGCAAACGTAGCCCCAACTTTTGTCTCTTGTATTCGATTGCGCCCTGCTTTCGACACACGAGCGACGGAGCGAGTGTGGAGTGTGTTGATTCCAAATTCCAGTCGATGCTAGTGTGGCCGGCAGCGGCAGGCACTACTACCACATTTGTGCCACTCCAGCTTGCAGTGCAGCGTGGGGAGAGAGATAGCCAAGAAAGAAAAGACCAGCACATGCCACGTTGACACTGATAGTAGGAGTATCATTGTGCTCCAACGCATGCTAATCCTGTTTAACACAATCATACGGTCGAGCCGCCGTTACATCAGAATTGCTAATCTGATTTTTTTCCCTAGTACTTCATTTATCCTAAAATAGATGTCTCAGATTTATCAAAATTTAAATAAATCTATATACAAAATATCGTCTAAATTTTAACAAATCTAAGACATTTATTTTAAAACGGAGGGAGTACGAGATTTCCACGACCCAGACGGCCGGGGTCGTTGGTACCTTGGTCTGTATATTTTCGACATGCTTTAAGAGGCGTTTATTCATCGTCAGAATATGGGGGCAGGCTTCTGAAACGCTCCAAAACTCACAGGATTTTCTTGGCCCTTGCAGCAGCAGTGCCATTACCGTGTGTCAGCAGTAGATGATTGTCCCCTAAACATGCCGAAACTCGTACTGCGCCCCAAGAACGCAGAGCACCAGCCACACCGCCATGTGCACTGCACCGATAAACTTGGCTCTTCTCTTGCGGCATCACCCTTACCGTGTAGTACCAGTACCAGATCGGTGTCCCCTAAACATGGTAGTAGTAGTACGCCCGAAGAACGCAGGCCATGTGCACCGCCGATAACACGAACGAATGGCCTCTCGCACCCAATTGTATACGCATATCCGTCCGTGAAGGAACCCGACATAATCTTGCCAAGGAACAAGATCACAAATCTGCATGTGACGAACAGCGTCTTTGGCATCAATTTGCGTCGCGCTTCTACCGAGGCGGGTCTGATGGATGGATCGTGATGGATGGGATCTAAATGTTTTCCTGTCAGCTTTCTCTAAGCCACAAAAGGCGCTATGCTCCAAATCATTTGGCCCTACTGCCCCCTGGACGCATTAGCTGTGCCCTTTGTTTCCTGCAGCTACCCGATTTATGAACACCGCCTAGCTAGAGCAGCGCTAGACCAATCTTGTGCACTTCTTTTTTACTTTCATCTTCTTCCTCTCCGTTTCTTATCTCTCAAGTGGCTTCATATATAGTTTTTCTTTTCATAAGCGCGGAACTTAGACCTGAACCCATGAAACAGGAAGCTGTCAGTCAGTACTGGATTGTCTATCCAAGTAGTAAGTATGTGCTAATCAGAGACGTTGCTTCACAGGTTGGCGAGTGTCTGTTCTATAGAGGGCAGATCAATCTTTCGGACATAAAAAAGCAGCAGAAGCTTCACTTGATCGGGGAGGAGCAGAGCAACCTCCCCCATCCCTCTTTTTCTGTTGTGACACCTTTGATTTGATTAGAACGAAAGCCGGATTTCAGGACGCCCGCGCATATATATCTTTGATCCAAAGCTGCTTTGGTGCAAGGCACACAAGTTTTAGTGTCCTGCATGCTTTAGCCTTTTCTGATAAAGCTCGTTCGATCAGGTTGCTGCTAGCGTAGCATGGCCGCGGGCGGGTGCTAGAATTTCAGCGCAGGGTCGTTCAAATCTGTTTTCGCTTCTTTTCTTTACTGGGAATGCGGGCACTGTATGGCAGCTTTGGATGTGTCGAGCTCGTAGTAGTACCCACGGCACATGTTTCGGCATGTTCGTTAGTTCCAGACCGCTGCGAGGTGTACGATATTCTTCAGGCTGGGATGCCGCCTTGGGCTCGTGCTCCGTGAGGTATAGTCTCCCCTACAATTGCAGCTTTGCAAGTGCTCGGGCTTCGTACAACCACTTGTTGTTCACGCTTTTCCTTTTTATATAAACTCATCTTTCATATTTCATTGGTTTTGTTTTTATGTTCACGGTCTATTTTACGACGGTCGTACTCACACGGTTCTTAATTGTTACCGTGCAGTGTGAATTGTCTGGGTGTTACTAGAACGCATGACAGAGTCACATTGTTTACGTACTTGTTGTGGGCGATATTTGCTTCTATGAATGCTTAGCTTCAAGATATCCTTCATGGTTTTGGAGTGCTCACACTTTTAGAGGTCGGATTTTGTCTTTCCTGAGCAACCAATAATATATTGTACTCCCTCCGTCCCAAATAGATGTCTTAAATTTATCAAAATTTGAATGAATCTAAACACTATTTAGCATATAGATTCATCCAAATTTTGAAAAACCTAAGACATCTATTTTGGGACGGAGGGAGTATTTGGAGTTGATATATACTCCCTCCGTTTCAAAATATAAGATGTTTTAGGTTTATGAAAAAAATGAATCTAGACTTCTTTTAGTATATAGATTCATCCCAATGTTGATTGAACCTACATACTAAAATAAGTCTAGATTCGTTTTCTTCACAAACCTAAAACATCTTATATTTGAAACAGGGGGAGTATATTACACATTGATCTAGATCTGTAAATCTAGGATTTTGTTTTGGATTCTTCTGAAACTTTGCAACGCCATTTTTATTTATTTTTTCAAAAACGAGCAATGTGGCTTGGGTTGTACTCATGGTTTCCGCAAATAGAAGCGATAAAATTGTGTGATGTTGGAAAGACCTTCGGTTATAATGTGCAATGTGAATTGTTTGGGTGTTACTAGAACGCATGACAGAGTCACATTGTTTACATACTTGTTGTGGGCGATATTTGCTTCTATGAATGCTTAGCTTCAAGATATCCTTCATGGTTTATTAGGCTATCGCTCTGACTTTGTTGAAAGAATAAATAAAGTATACTTTATAACGAACACCTTGAAACAAATGCAATGACACCGACCAATGTAAAACTAATAGTTATATTGAGACCCTTGTAAGTCGCGATCTCTAACTAACTTTTGTGAAACTTGACACCATCTGACACTAACAGTTATTTAACATATCATCAAAATAATTTCTTAAAACATATAAATAGTTATTTTAACATATGGAAACATTTTTCTAGTAACAAATTGGCATCAGTTTTCAAACATGTTTAATTGTTGGTTGTCATATATGGGACATAAGCTACTGTACATAAACTGAAATAAATCTGACATTTATCAAAAAGGAAAATGCTTACCTGTTTTGCGTTGCAACGAATTTGCCACATATAAGAACCTTTGAGATATAGCTCCTCCGCTGCAAAGTACAATGTCTATGAGTTGAATGAAATAAATGCGACATAAGATACTCCCTCCGGCCCATATTAATTGACTTTGATTTGTTAAATTTTGGATGAACCTATATGCTAAGTAGTGTCTAGATTCATTCAAATTTTGACAAATCCAAGTCAATTAATATGGGTCGGAGGGAGTAGTTTAAATAAAGTGAAAATGGGACATAAGCTAGTTTATATAAAGTGAAATGAATCTGACATTTATTAAAAAGGAAAATGTTTACCTGTTATTGGGTTGCAACGAATATGGCCCATATACGAAAATTTGAGGTATAGACCCTCCATTACGATGTACAATGTCTATAAGTTGAATGAAATTTGGCATCCAGCGTCTCGCTTGTACAAGAAAGGTGTAAAATAGAAAAGTGCAGAATTTTGTAGCTCAAGCTACACAATTATTTTTTCTTAAAAATCCAAAAACAAATTTTCAGATGCTCCAAAAACTCTAAAATACTCATAGATGTAGACATTGATGTGTTTTACCGACATCCAAAATATCAGCTTCAAATAGCTTGTACTCTTAAATGTGCAAAAATGATAGAATCTGACATTTTTTTTAAATGCTCACACTTTTAGATGTCAGATTTTTTCTTTCTTGTGCAACCAATAATATAATGTATTTCGAGTTGATATTGTTAGATGTATATATTTATACATTGCAGTTTTCTCATATGTTAAGGGGCTTCCTGCATATTCACACCTATACCTGTACTATATATTGTGGTCTTTGGCCCCCAGAGTAATACATGTTGCATATTCCTGACATGGTATCCGAGCTAGGTTAGACCTTTTTCTGCAACATCGTCACAGCCGTCACCGTCCCTGTCGTCGTCGTTTTTCCGATGTCGTCGCCGCCGGTTGCCGCTGTCTCCGGCCGCCTCCTCCCCGTCATCTGACCATCCGCTTCGTTTGCTGGTCTCATCCCGATCGGATCTGGGCGAGATCTGGTCTCGGTCGTCGTTGCCCGTTCTCCCGATCCAGATCGGTTTATGTTCGGTCTCCAGATCGCCCGACTCCACGACCTGCTGCGATCGTGGACATGCTGCGCTTCAACGCCATCGCCTGACACGCCACGCGGGACCCCCCGCTCGCGCCAGATCCACCTCGCGCCAGATCCCGCCAACTCACGCGCCAGATCCCGCCAACTCGCGTGCGCCGTCCCCGCCTGTGCTACGCGGGACCCGCCTCTGCTTCCGCTCGGGCCACCTCGGGCCCCTGCTTCAACGCGCCAGATCCCGCATCGCCTGACACGCCACGCGGGACCCCCTCTCTACTCGACTAGCTGCGACTCCACGCGCAACACGCGCCCGCCAGCACCTGCCGCCCGGACCGCAGGCGCATGCGCTCGTACGCCTCCCTGGATCGCGACGCCCTGCTGCAGCCCGCCCCGCTGCATCTCCGCCGGCTGCTGGCTCTGTTCTCGTCAGATCTGATCTGCAATTGACGAGTTGACTTCCAAAGAGAGAGAGAGAGAGAGAGAGAGATAGAGAGAGAGAAATATGTCTTCTTCATCGGGTTATGTTGCGATTCCTCGCTGCCCGGTGATCTTCGATGGCGCGAATTATCCTGATTTCGCTGCCTTTATGCGCGTTCACATGCGCGGTCTCCGTCTTTGGGATGTGCTCTCCGGCGAGGTCTCCTGTCCGTCGTGCCCCCTGCTCCTGTGGCTCCCCTTCCGCCGACGCCGATTGTTCTCGGTGCTGATGCTTCTCAGAAGGCCAAGGATGCTGCTCAGAGTGCTGATGATACCGCTGTTGCTGCTTATGACCTAAAGTTCAAGCAGTACTCTTCTGATCTCGAGGACTATCGCCATGCTCTGACTGCTTACACTCAGTGGGTTGATGAGGATGCTCGTGCTGCTGCTGTTCTCACCTCCAGTGTTCTGCCCCAGTATGCTGCTGAGTTCATGAGTCTCCCTACTGTTGCCGCTCAGTGGGCTCATCTTCGTCAGCGCTACCAGCCGTCTAGGGATGCTCTTTACCTGTCTGTTGTCCGCCAGGAGCATGCTCTCCAGTAGGGTGATTTACTATTGATGAGTTATATACTCAGAGTGCTGCTATCTGGAGCCAGCTTGATTCTCTCCGTACTGCTATTTGTGGCACATGCTCGTGCTGTCAGATTGTGCGCTTGGATTTTGAGTTTCACCACATCTATGAGTTTATGTCTCGGCTCTGCCAGGAGTTTGAGCCCCGGCGTGCTCAGCTGAATGCTCATGGTCGTGTTCCGCTCCCTGAGGTGTTGTCTGAGCTTCGGGCTGAGGAGACCCGTCTCCGTGGTGCTGGTCTTCTTGCGGTTCCATATGTGCTTGCTACTCGTGGTCCTCCTATGCCGTGTGCTCCCTCGACTCAGCCGCGGTCCTCTGTGCCGCCGCCGATACTACCACTCCTCCAGGTCAGGGTCAGAGTCATCACCAACAGTTTCAGGGTCAGAGTCAGCACCAGCAGCTTCAGGGTCAGAGTCAGCACCAGTAGGCTCGTGGTCAGGGTCGCCGTGGTTCTCTTTGTCACTGCTCTTACTGTAACAAGGATGGCCACACTTGGGCCACCTGTTATACACGGGATCCCAGTTTACGTCAGCGGCACTAGACTCGTGGGCAGTCGGCTCCTTTCGGCTCTTCAGCAGTTGCTCTCTCTGATCAGGACATTATCAGGAGTCTTCGCAGTCTGCTTGCTGCTACAGGCTCTTCTTCGACAGATACTGCTGGTTTTGTGACTGATTCTTCCGGCACTGCACGACCACCACCCTCTACACAGTCAGGTACGTCCTCGTGGTATCTGAATTTTGGAGCTTCTTTTCATATGACCTATGAGTCTTCTTTTCTGTCCGCTCTTCGTTCTCTCCCTTCTCATGTTCGTGTTTTCACGGCTGATGGTACTTCTCTTCCTGTTTCTAGTCGGGGCACTCTTTCTACTTCTTCTTTTTCGGTTCCTGATATTTCTCATGTCCCTCTTCTTAAGATGAATCTGTTCTCTGCTAGCCAGCTTACTGACTCTGGTTGTCGCATCATTCTTGATGTTGATTCTTGTGTTGCCCAGGACCGTCGCACACAGGCCCTGGTTGGAGCTGGCCCTCGCAACCGTGACTCTTCAGGACTTTGGGAGTTAGACTGGCTTCGTGTTCCTTCCGCTGCCACTTCATCTGCCAGTTCTTCTCCGATCGTACCCTCTGCTACCAGCTCCTTTCAGCAGTGGCATCATCGTCTTGGTCACCTTTGTGACTCTCGCCTGTCGTCATTAGTTCATCGTGGTCTTCTGGGGTCTGTCTCAGGAGATGGGTCTTTACATTGTCAGGGTTGTAGGTTGGGTAAACAGATTCAGCTTCCCTATCCTACTAGCGCGTCTGTATCTCAGCGACCTTTTGATTTAGTTCATTTCGATGTTTGGGGTCTGGCTCCTTTCGCTTCGAAAGGGGGCCATCGCTACTATATTTTATTCATCGATAATTTTTCTCGGTACACTTGGTTGTATTTTATGCGCTCTTGCAGTGAGGTGTTCTCCATATATCAGCGTTTTGCGGCCATGGTTCGTACTCAATATTCTACCCCCATTCGTGTGTTTCGTGCTGATTCTGCTGGTGAGTATATCTCCCAGATATTGCGAGGTGTTCCTGCTGAGAAGGGCACCCTTGCTCAGTTCTCCTGTCCTGGCGCTCATGCCCAGAATGGCGTTGCTGAGCGTAAGCATCGTCATCTTCTTGAAACCACTCGTGCCATGATGATTGCTTCTTCTCTTCCGCCGCATTTCTGGGCTGAGGCTGTTGCTACGTCTGCTTATCTCATCAATATTCAGCCTTCTGCCGCTCTGCAGGGTGGTATCCCTCTTGAGCGCCTATCTGGACAGTCTCCAAACTACTCCATGCTTCGCTTGTTTGGTTGTGTTTGCTATGTTCTTCTTGCTCCTCGCGAACGCACCAAACTGACCGCTCAGTCCGTTGAGTGTGTTTTTCTTGGATACAGTAATGAGCATAAGGGCTATCGCTGTTGGGACCCCGTTGGTCGTCGGATGCGTATCTCTCGTGATGTTACTTTTGATGAGACACGTCCTTTCTATCCTCGTCCCACCGCTGGTACCTACCCGGTGGAAGATATCTCTTTTCTTTTCTTTCCTGACACACCTCCTTCTACTCCTATTGTGTCTTCTTCAGGATCTCCTCCCCCTGATGTCTCTTCTTCGACACCGTCATCCTCTGCTCCGTCTAGTTCTCCTAGTTCTTCGGAGTCTTCCTCTGCTATTTCTTCTTCATCGTCGTCTCCTGAGTCGTCTTCCTCTGATGAGCTTCCCTCTACTCGTCCTGTTCGTCAGCGTCGTGCCCCTAACCGTTATTCTCCTAGTCAGTATGGTCTTTCTGTTGCCTCCGAGCCGACTTCTTATCGGGATGCTAAGCATCATCCTGAATGGCAACTGGTCATGGCTGAGGAGCTAGCTGCGCTTGAGCGCACTGACACCTGGGATCTTGTTTCTCCCCCTCCCGGTGTTCGTCCTATCACGTGTAAGTGGGTCTATAAGATTAAGACCCGCTCTGATGGATCTCTTGAGCGCTATAAAGCGTGCCTTGTGGCTCGTGGTTTTCAGCAGGAGCATGGTCGTGACTATGATGAGACCTTTGCTCCTGTGGCTCATATGACCACTGTGCGTACTCTTCTTGCTGTTGCTTCTATTCGACAATGGTCTGTGTCCCACCTTGATGTTCAGAACGCCTTTCTCAACGGTGAGTTGAGTGAGGAGGTTTATATGCAGCCTCCTCCTGGGTATTCTGTTCCCGAGGGGATGGTTTGTCGTCTTTGACGTTCTCTTTATGGCCTCAAACAAGCTCCTCGTGCCTGGTTTGAGCGCTTTGCTTCTGTAGTGACTGCTGCTGGTTTCTCCTCTAGTGCTCATGATCCAGCGCTGTTTGTTCACACTTCTCCTCATGGACACACTCTTCTTCTTCTCTATGTTGATGATATAATCATTACTGGTGATGATTCTGAGTATATAGCCTTTGTCAAGGCTCGTCTTCGTGATCAGTTCCTTATGACTGATCTTGGCCATCTTCGATACTTTTTTGGGATTGAGGTTTCCTCTACTTCTGATGGATTTTACATCTTCCAGAAAAAGTATATTCAGGATCTTCTTGCTCGTGCTTCTCTTGGGGATGAGCGCACTGTTGAGACCCCTATGGAGCTTAATGTTAAGCTTCAACCTACTGATGATGATCCTCTTTCTGATTCGACGTGTTATCGTCATCTTGTTGGGAGTCTTGTTTATCTTGCTGTCACTCGTCCTGAAATCTCTTATCCTGTTCATATTCTGAGTCAGTTTGTTTCTGCTCATATCACTGTTCACTATAGTCATCTTCTCCGTGTTCTTCGTTACCTTCGTGGTACGATCAATCGTCGCCTTTTCTTTCTTTGTTCCAGCTCCCTCCAGCTTCAGTGCTATTCGGACGCTACGTGGGCGAGTGATCCTTTGGATCGCCGTTCACTTTCTGCTTACTGTGTGTTTCTTGATGGTTCGATCATTGCTTGAAAGACGAAGAAACAAACAACGATTTCCCGTTCGAGTGTTGAGGCTGAGTTGCGTGCTATGGCCTTGTTGACTGCTGAGGTGACCTGGTTACGGTGGTTACTTGCGGATTTTGGGGTCTCTATTATCACACCCACTCTGGTTTTGTCTGACAGTACAGGTGCTATTAGTGTTGCCCGTGATCCGGTCAAGCATGAGCTTAAGCATATTGGTGTTGATGCTTTCTATACATGTGCTCAGGTGTAGGCTTAGGTTGTTGCGCTTCAGTATGTGCCTTCAGATTTACAGTTGGCGGATTTCTTCACGAAGGCACAGACCAGAGCGCAGCATGATTTCTTACTCTCCAAACTCAGTGTTGTGGATCCACCATATGTTAGGGAGCTTTCTGCATATTCACACATGTACATGTACTATATATTGTGGCCTTTGACCCAGAGTAATACATGTTGCATATTACGCATTGATCTAAATATGTAAATCTAGGATTTTGTTTTGGACTCTTCTGAAACTTTACAACACCATTTTTAATTATTTATTTTAAAAAACGAGTAATGTGGCTTGGGTTCTACTCATTGTTTCCGCAAATAGAAGCGATAAAATCGTGTGATGCTGAAAAGACCTTGGGTTATAGCTCTCCTTCTGCATGTTGCAGCAAATATAAGCCTTTGTATAAGGAGATAAAATTGCGTGGTGTATTAGTCCCACCAGCGGAAGGTTGGTTCTTCCTAGAAGTTAGACGCAACATGCCCGTGGGGAATTTCTTCGTTAGCGGTAACTCTAGCGCACCACTTGGACATTCTTCGTTTTTCATTTGCTAGCGTATGAATCACATGAGATGCCTCAGGTATTTCCCGCGAGATGGTTGCGCGAGTGGTCTTTTACAAGATAGACAAAAGTTCTTAGTAGACCTTTTTTTTATTTGAATTTTTCATATTTCAAAAGAGGCTCCAAACTGCAAACCGTTTCCATGGTTTACTCTCTCGTCTCCATATCCTCGAAACAAAAACTTATGAAAGCAGGGTCGAGCTTTTTTTGACGTCAAGTTTATTCGAAACGTGTACTGAAAGGTCTAATGGCGTACACTACCACATTGGATGATGCGTATACTAGTTTTTGAAGTACATATGAAAACTTCATCAAAAGCTATTACAATAGATTAGTTTCGATAATCTTGAAAGCGATGTTGAAAAAAAATCATAATTCTAACAAATGGCTTTAAATTTCTTTCTAATCTTCAGTTTTCAAAAATCCAGAGAAGCAAAACTAATATTTGCCAGTAGTAGTACTAAGACTCGCCCACGGGAGTCATCCTGAATGGGCCGGCACATTTACGTATTTGTTTTCCTTTCTATTTGGTTTTTCATTTTTGTTTCTTTTCCTGTTTCTTTCTTTTTTGTTTTCTTTTCTTCTATGCTTGTTTTTTTGGTTTCTATTTTATTATTTCTGCAACTTTACTTTTTATTTTTAAATATTTGAAATACAATTAGATTCAAAAATTATTGGAATTTCAAAAAATATTCATTGTTCACACGTGAAAAAGATTCACATTTAAAAATTGTACAGAATAAAAACGGGTTGTACTTGAAAATTAACAATTTAACATCCTGAATATTTTCAAAATTTTGTTCCTGTTTTTTGAAATTTGGTGCATGAATTTCTAATTTGGTTCATGATTCTCGAAAAAGTTCAAGATATTTCAAATGTTGTTCAAGATTTTTTTAAATCATGGTTCTTGATATTTTCAAAAACTGTTCAAGATTTTCAAAAATTTGTTTAAAATTCCTGAGCATTTTTTTTAGAGTGCGAGCATTTTTCTACTTTCTTCGGTCCATATTAATAGCCTTAATTTTGTAGAGACGGGTGCATATAGTCTAAATACTTAACTAGATCTATACGAATCTAGAAAAAGTAAAAGTCATTAATATGGATCGAAGGGAATATAAACAAGTTTAGTTTTTCAATAGCGTGAATTTTTTAGTGTACGTGAACATTTTTCAATCACTCAGAATAACTTTTGGTCCGTGAGAAAATTATATCTGAAAAATGTAAAATAAACACGCGTGTGTGTCGCTTGCGCTGGCTAGCAGATTGTTTTTTTTTCGTTCGCAGAAAAAATGATTGTTTTTTTCTTTTTTGAAGGTGGGTCGCTGATCATTTTATTTTGGGTGGCTCGCTCGTAGCTCGTCGCTAGGAGGTTAGCAGTGGGTCGCTAATTGTGTGCTGGGCCAGGCCCATCTAGGAAAAGCACGTGGGCGAGACGAGGCTTCAGCTTGCTTCGAGCGAAACATAGGAGTTTCCGTGCGACCTTGCCTTTGTTAGCTCAAGCCTTTATTTGTTGAAAACGGGTGAAGTTTTTTTATTGAACACAAGAAGGGCCTAGAAGGCCCCGGACACCACTTATATTAGATAGGAGCAATACATCTTACAAAAGGATCCAAATAATACAGAATATAACAAAAAGGGTCGTGTGTTTTGCAAGAAAGACCTTAAACAGCTGATGGAGAACACAATCGGGTCCATCGCTAGCACCTGCGAGCACCTCGTCCCGCCGGGGACATCACGCTTGGCACGATGAAGCTTCCATGGAGAGAACGCCATGGACGTCGCGAGGAGTAGACACCACCTCCCTTTAGGCACACTGGCCGGGAGGAAATAGAACGGCCGCCATTCGACCAGATGATGCGACAAAGATGTGAAGAGCGTCAATCGACCTGCACCGTGGGCGGCGTAGACCCCAGTGGAGACTGCCCTTCGACCAGTTTGCAAGTCGGCGTAGCTTCGCCAGAAATGCCATCACTGATGAGCTCTCCTAAATACATCTGCAACATCAAGCAAGATATCTTCCATGGGCGAAAATTTAGGACCTTGGCGCTTAAGATCCACCCTCCCTCCTCTAGACCCACAAACGCACTGCTTCTCCCCCCACATCTACCAGCATGGCGATAGCAGGAAGAACGGAAGAACGTCACAACCACGACTTATTGACGTGGGATTCTTGAATAGCCCTGACCGCCGCCTCTAGCTCCACCACAGGAGCACCGCAAGAAGGACAAGGGCTGCCGCCTCCAAGATGCAGCTCGAGAGAATCCGGACCACCCGAGATACTGACATTGAGCCCAAACTACAAGAGCCGAAAAACTAGATCTAAAAGTCTAAGCTACTGTTGTATAGGGAGGGGGTTCTCACTCATGGATGGGGGAAACATGGATGGTTGATGGAGAGGCGTCTGTGATGATGATGGCGATGATCTTCTCTAAAACCCCGTCTCGGCAGGGTGCCAGAACGGTGTTTCTGGTTCCGAATCGCGGTTTCTGGTGGTGTGATGATCCACAAGTATAGGCGGTGTATCGTAGTACTTTCGATAAATAGGAGTGTCGATCCCAACGAGGAGCAGAAGGTCGTGATTAGTGGTATGGAGCAGGAAATCTCTGTAAATACTTAGCAAACGGATTTTTAGGGGTTTTCTGGTAAAGCAAAGAAACAAGGTGCAAGTAATAAAGACAACAAGCAAACGCAGCAAGTGGCCCAATCCTTTCTTAGCAAAGGACAAGCCGGTGGAAATACTTATAAGGATCAAACGTTCTCGAGGACACATGGGAATTCTATCAAGTGCTTTCTCTTCAAATAGCTGAGTACTCTTCTTTGGTGTTGTAAGTGTTGTGTGGGTGAACCTGTGCTAATGTACCGACCTTACTTGGACTAATACATACTTGTGATTAAACCCCCTACAAGCATCTGCAACTATAGGAAAGTAATTAAGATATAAACCTAACCACAACCTTAAACTCTAAGATCCTACACTCCCTTATGCAAAGGTGTCCTAACGGGGGTTCAGGTTTCTGTCACTCCGACAACCCCACAATTAGTAGCCAAATACACAATGCATTCCCCTAGGCCCATAAATGGTGAAGTATCATGTAGTCGACGTTCACATGACACAACTAGAAGAATAACACCACAACTTAAATACTAAACCATTGAATAATAACTCAACACAAATCCACTACTAACAACATGACTTCTCCCATGTCCTCAAGAACTAAAGGAACTACTCACGAGACATCATATGGATCAAGATCAAAGATGATATGGTAATGAATAACAATCTGAACATAAACAACAATCCAATGGTTCCACTCACAAGCATCAACTACAATAGTAATCAACACCGGGAAGGTTTCCCCTAAGAACTATGCAAGTATTCAACACGATTATTACAGCGGGATGGAGTGGTGATGATGGTGCTGGTGGAGATGATCGTGTGGATTATGATGATGATGATCCCGATGAAGTCTAGCTTGACGATCGTGTTGATTGCGACGATCTCCCCTCTTCGGGAAGGAATTTCCCCGACAAAATTTGTTTGCCGAAGAGCTCTTTCTCTCTCGGTGTTTTCCGCCTCGCAGACGCGACAGAAATCTTTCTGTGTTCGCTCCCCTGGTATTAGGGTTCCGAGAGGAATATATAGGCGAGAGGGTGGAGTCGGAGGCCGGCCAGGTGGGACACACCTTCCCTAGGCACGGCCTAGTGGGGACCCGCGCCTAGGGGGGTGTGGGCCCCCTGTGGCCCAGCTACGCCTCCCCTTCTCGCTTCCTTCGTCTTTCGGGAAAATTTAATTTTCTAATATTTTTCTGATCTTCGTGAAATTGCATCAAAACACCTCTTTTTCCATCAGAATCCTGACTCCGGCAGTTCATCCTTCAAGAATCATCCAACATGCAAAACCAGATGAAAAGACATAAGTAACACCTCATAATAAGACATATCAATGAATAGAGGCAAATTATGATATAGAATGGTGATGCAAATTGGATGTATCAACTTCCCCTAAGCTTAGACCTTCGCTTGTCCCCAAGCGAAAACTGAGCTCAGTAAACATGTTCACAGGTTTATGGAGTGAAGTGTCAATAAAAGAATACGGACAAGAAGCATCACACTTACCATTAGACAACTCATAGAAGAAGGCAACTCACCATTATATAACTTAGCTTGCAACAAGTACAGGAGTCACAATAGAGATGCATAAAGATAAATCATAATTGAAATTGGCAAACTTTGTTCTTGGTTAGAGAACAGCTGGCAAATAGTTTCTCAAAAAGCTTTTTGTAGAAGTTTTCAAAACAGGAGCTCTCTTTTCTCATAAGGGTTTTTCAATGAAGGCTTTCAAAGTAATACTCAATAGATAAGAGCCTTGTGCAAACAAGGAAGATAAAGAACATGATTGAATAAATCACCATATGAATGCTTGAAACACAACGACTCAAATGCTTGCTGGAGATAGAGAGGAAGTAGGTTTACTAACTCAACTTAGAAAATAGGAGAAAGGTCCCTTTATAGAGGGAAGCAGGGATTTTAAGTCATAAAGAGCTTCCAAAAGATTATGGTACTTACTAGCTTTAGGACCTCATTGCCCCTATCATAGGAATCTTGAGATGATTAAGGTTAAAGTGAACAAGGATGGAGTATATGCTTTATGAAATATAAGTTGGCAATCTCATGTCCCTTGAGTATGAGGGCCGCTCCTCATGCTAGTCAACTTTAGTCACCGGTAAGTTCTTGTCATTGTAAGTACATGTGTATCATAAAGAACCGCCAACAGGGTACCCCTTGCACATGGTACAGGAGCTATCCCATAACCAAAATGACAAGGGAAGCAGACAATGAGCATCTCATTGATCTTTTTATTTACTATGTGCATAGCTTTTTATTAAGGATGCTTCACAGAAGGCTCATTATGGTGATGTTGCAAGTTTCCACCATGATTAGGCATGGCTTAGGCTAGCGGCCCAGGCGTTTCTCTAACACACATACATCACTCCATGGACTTACAAGTTCCCTCTTTATTTCACATCGTCGACATCCGCAAACAAAAGAGCATGATATCAACAGTGTACAACATACAGGTGCAATGTTGAAAGCGTTCCCCGTGACAGCACAGTTCTGCTAATCCCAATGTATAGATGCAAGCATATACAACTTCGATGACACAATGGTTCAAGTCTATTAGGGGCAAGAAAAATAAGGTGTGCCATCAAGTTCGTGAGAGCTTTACTAACTAGTTTTCACATAACAAAATACTTTTTAATTGGAAAGATAGTTGAAGCTTGAGAATTTGCTTGGAATAGCAATAATGCTAATAGGTAGATATAGTGGACACAAATGGCACATGCTTTGGTTCAAAGGGATTGTAAGTATGAGAAGTATGCCTTCTCAAAACAGGTTTTTGGATAGCAAGGCTGGGTAGCAAGCAAAAGAGTTGAAAGAAAGAAGCAAACCTACAAGTGATAAAGCCAAACATGCAATCTTCCTTGAAGACACAAAAGATCTTAAATAGAGAATACTAAGCTTATGAGCCAACAAGAAAGAAAATAAATGATACAAACTACCTGTAAACTTTTTCTCTTTTCCTTTCAAACCTCGAAAAGTGTTGCTACTGACCAGAGCTCGGTTTGCCAAAACCAATTTAGATTTACTCGATGCTCCCAAAGTGATGCCAATACTTATCAACAAGATCAATCATATAATAGAGATTGCAAACTAAAATAAGAAGTGCAAAAAGTAAAGATGAGACTTCTCATTAATATTCCATAAAGGCACTCACACCAAGGGATACATAGATAATCAACTAAAGGAGAGATACTTCCACATGCAAACAAACCTATAAGATAACTTCTCTACCAAAGATACGAATCTACTAAAAAGGTAAAAGATAATGATGTGATATCGCGGCACTCCCCTAAGCTTGGAACAAGCCAAGGGGATGCCAAACCTAATGATGAATTACTCCTTCGGTGGTGGTGGTGTTCTCTTGATAAGCTCTTCAATAAGTTCCCTCAAGTCCTCAATCTCGATGGTTAGAGTACGAATCAACTCTGAATTATGCTCAATACAGTTCATGATCATGTCGAACCGAGAATCCCAGTCCTTGTTATTCTTTCCCCACTCTTCCTTCTTAGTGTGTTCCTCCCCTGCAGGGTTAGAACGAGGCATATCCCATACAGAGGGAAAGTTCCCTTTGGGCACCTGTTGGTATTGATGCTCATGTATAAGAGTATGGAAGGGTCTCTTGGTACGTGGAGGACGTGACCGTGGAGCGAGGATCTGACGCGGAGTTCTCCCTCCTGTAGACATCAGTGTTGTCCTTCTAATCTTGGTAGGGTTTGCCACCACTCCAATGCTTGCGACGGTAGCGCGGGTGTCCGGATGCTCATCCTCCTCCATGTCTTCCTCGTCCCCAACCAAAATCTCCTCCTCTGAGTTTTGAGGATCATCTTCCTCGGGCTTCTTGACTTTGTCATTGGCAGAGACCATGGTGCTCTAAACTTGAGAAGATTTCCTGACAGAAATAGATCGAAATGAAAACACAACGAGAACAAGACGCACGACCCTAGGGGGATCCGGGGGGTTAGATATTACGAAGTTTCAAAGCATAAGGAAGGTACTAGTACGAAAACGAGGCGGAGACGGAGCTCGGGAGGCTCACACACCCTCGAGGCGCGGCCAGCTAGGGCCTGCTCCTTGGGTGGGTTTAGCCACCCCGGCCTCCGTTTCCTCCTCTGTTTCATTGCATAGCCTTCCGTATGTAATAAAAACACCAAAAATATAAAAAGATTAGGCTTTCACTAACCTTCCGTTTTCACCACTTTTGCCTATTCCAAGTTGAACTCTGCAGATTCCTTTCCTCCTTCTCCTGGAAATTCCTTTCTTCACAAGGCAAAGCACAAACTTCAATGGCAACATTAGTGTAAGCAAAAACAATAAACCTTTAGGTACACACTTCAACTGAAAACTATCAAAACAAAAGCCACTGTAGCAACTCCTTTCCAAAAACCCAAAAGAATCTAGAAGGGAATCAATATAAGAGGCGAATGCAAATAACGGCACAAATCCGTCAAAACAGACCAGCAGGTAAAGATTGGTTTTTTCGAAAGCCTTCTGTTGCTCAAATTAAAAAGTGGAAAACTAATGAAAGTTGGGTATGGAGAACAACCACAAAAAAATACAGCTCCATTCGAAGTACTGAGCCCCCTCGCGATTTTTTCCAATGCAGCAAAAAAATCTGTCCCAGGACAATCACTTTTCACAACTCCTCCACTTCTCAAAAGTAGTTGAACTTGACACAAAAACCAAAACAAAAAGGATAAGGAGCTGTTATTACTGAGGTAATAACTTCCAAGACTCAACAAATCTATTGGGTTATCTCCCAAGAAGTACTTTTCTTTAATGCCTTTAAGTTAGGCTTGAAACTTTCAAAGATGCTCACATAGGATATAAATAGTTGAAGTGAAAAAGAGCATCAAGAAGCAAATAACCAACACATTTGAGTCTAACCCACTTCCTATGCATGGGAGTATCATGAGAAAACGAATTGATGAAACAAAAAGCCTCTAGCATAGGAAGACAAAACAGATGCAACTTCAAAGCTTTCAACATAAAAAGGGGAAACTTAACATTATTGAGATGCATAAAACCATGTTTCCCTCTCTCATAATAACTTTCAGTAGCACTTTGAATAAAGTTGACAATATAATTGTCACTGGCAATAACTTTATCATCAGAATGAGCATACTTACAGTCATCAAAAAGAGGTCCAAGGTCATAAACTGAATCAATAGAAGCAAGTTGTTCCATCCTGAAATCTTCATTAGGCAAGCTATTTTCACAAGGAGCTTTAGCAAATTTCGAAAAGTTAAACTCATAAGAATCTCCATCAAACTTAGTTAAAACTTTTCCTTCTTACAATCTATAATATCTCCACAAGTGTTCAAGAAAGGTCTACCAAAAATGGTAGGAAAAGTTTTGCTAGCTATTGAATTAAGCACTAGAAAATCAGCAGGATACTTAATCTTACCGCAGAGAACCTCCACATCTATTACAATACCAATAGGGCAAATGGTTTCCTTATTAGCAAGGTGAATAACCACATCAATGTCTTCAAGCTCACAAGGCCCAATCTCATGCATAATTTCCCTGTAAAGCTCATAAGGAATAGCACTAGAACTAGCACCAATATCACATAAACCATAGTAGCAATGATCACCAATTTTAACAGAAAGCACAGGAACACTAGCTTTTCTAGCTTTACTAGGATGAGAGATAATATTAGAAGCGTCTTTCACAGAATACAATGTGCTCATCCTCTATTTTTCTAGTGATAGGATCTTTCACAATAGCTACCACAGGTTCAATATTCATTTGCTCATCAGGTTCCACAGTTTTCATTGTAGCTTTGTTATTTGCACTAATCATCATAGAATACTCCATTACCTTAGATGGGAAAGGAACTTTCTCAACATGAGGTTCAGGCACAACACGATTAGTAGTACAAACTTCAGTACTTCTAACAGGAATATGACTAACAACATCTTTATAAGGTGCATGGTACTTATTCCACTTCTTCTTGGGAATTTCTATGTAAGAGGCAAAGGCCTTAAAACAGTTGGAAATACTTTGGGAGTCAAGACCAAACTCATTACTAATATCACGGAAGTCATCAGTTCCCATAAAAGATTTAATGCATTCATAATCATAGTTTATACCTGACTTTCTTCCCTTATCATTCTCCCAAGCTTTAGTGTTCTCTTGAATACGGTCTAGGAGATCCCATTTAGCTTCTTCCTTCATACGTGTGAATGATCCAGCACAAGAAGCATGTAGTAAATCTTTATCATGAAGAGAAATCCTAGCATAAAAATTATTGATAATAATATTGTTAGGGAGTTCATGAATAGGACATTTAAGCATTAATAACTTTAATCTCCCCCAAGCTTGATATGTACTCTCTCCATCACGAGGCCAAAAGTTATATATCAGATTTCTATCCTTATGAATCTCACTGGGAGGATAAAATTTAGAATAAAAGAGAGATGCCATCTCCTCCCATTCCATGGATTGTCCATTCTTCAGCAGCTTATACCATTCTTTAGCTCTCCCTTTCAAGGATATAGAGAGTAACTTCTTCTTCACCTGTTCAGTTGTGATACCTGCACACTTAAACAACCCACATAATTCATGGATAAAAAGCAAATGATCACCAGGATGGACAGTTCCATCCCCTAAATAATAATTATCCATAACACGATCAACAATACTTGTAGGTATCTTAAAAGGATCTATCTCAATAGGTGTCGGTTCATCTACTACCCTAACAGTGGTAGTAGTTTTCACAAACATAAAACCTAGTGGGTTACCCATATTGGAAACAAAGTAACAAACAGAAACAAAAAGCAATACTCACAGTAGAAGTTTCACCTACCAGTTCCACTCTTCAATAGCGCTTCACTCCCCAGCAACGGCGCCAGAAAATAGTCTTGATGACCCTCAAGTATAGGGGGTGTATCGTAGTACTTTCGATAAATAGGAGTTTCGATCCCAACGAGGAGCAGAAGGTGTTGACTAGTGGTATGGAGTACGAAATCTCTGTAAATACTTAGCAAACAGATTTTTAGAGGTTTTCTAATAAAGCAAAGAAACAAGGTGCAAGTAATAAAGACAACAAGAAAACGCAGAAAGTGGCCCAATTCTTTCTTAGCAAAGGACAAGCCGGTGGAAATACTTATAAGGACCAAACGTTCTCGAGGAGATATGGGAATTCTGTTAAGTGCTTTCGCTTCAAATAGCCGATTACTCTTCTTTGGTGTTGTAAGTGTTGTGTGGGTGAACATGTGCTAATGTACCAGCCTTACTTGGACTAATACATACTTGTGATTAAACCCCCTACAATCATCCGCAACTACAGGAAAGTAATTAAGATATAAACCTAACAACAACCTTAAACTCTGAGATCCTACACTCCCTTATGCAAAGGTGTCCTAACAGGGGTTCAAGTTTCTGTCACTCTGGCAACCCCACAATTAGTATCCAAATACACAATGCATTCCCCTAGGCCCATAAATGGTGAAGTATCATGTAGTCGACGTTCACATGACACCATTAGAAGAATAGCACCACAACTTAAATACTAAACCATCGAATAATAACTCAACACAAATCCACTACTAAGACTTCTCCCATGTCCTCAAGAACTAAACAAACTACTCACGAGACATCATATGGATCAAGATCAAAGATGATATGGTAATGAATAACAATCTGAACATAAACAATCATCCAATGGTTCCACTCATAAGCATCAACTACAATAGTAATCAACACTGGGAAGGTTTCCCCTAAGAACTATGGAAGTATTCAACACAATTGTTACAGCGGGATGGAGTGGTGATGATGGTGCTGGTGGAGATGATGGTGTGGATGATGATGATGATACCGATGAAGTCTAGCTTGATGATGGTGTTGATGGCGACTATCTCCCCTCTCCGGGAAGGAATTTCCTTGGTAAAAATCTGTCTACCGGAGTGACATGGTTATACCCTACGGGTACATAACTTCAGCATACCTAGTCCAGCTCAAGGAAGGCCCACCGCAGGCGTACGCTGGCCCATGAAGATTTTCGGGTGACCAAGGCCCAAGACATCTTCGGATCCTTGGAGAACAAGACTAGTTTAGATAGGAAACTCAAAAGGGCAAATGCCCTAGAACTTGTAACCGACTAGGACTATGCCCGGGACCTGCCTAAGTCTATATAAAGGCCAGGAGGGCACGTCCTAGGGAAACTCAACCAACCTCGACTCATACTTTCACACACGCATCCGCGCCAGATCGAATCTGTGCACCCTGTAACCTTCGGTTCCGCCGTAATCAAAGAGCAGACAAGCAGGAGTAGGGTTTTCCCTCCGGGGGCCTGAACCTGGGTAAATCTTGTGTCCCCTGGTTGCTTGTCTGTTAACCGTGCCATGATCTCCAGCATCCCCATCTTCTCCAAAACCCAAGTCCATAACAATGGGCATTGACGAGATTAAACCTCGTCAATTGGCGCCGCCTGTGGGAATTGGGGTTGCTGATTGTGCGGTCGTGACGGTTCCGACCCGATCGATCTACAACTCCGCGGCGATGGAGAATCACCTCCTCTTCGGTGCTTTCGACTTCACCGCCCACTCGCCGGCCACCATGAAGGATTTCGAGCCCGTAGGCGACGGACTCGAAATTTTGTTCGGGAGCTTCTGCTTCCAGGTGGGACAAACTGGCACCCTCCGCCTCCCCGAGCGGGTGCCCGTACCGTCAATCAGGCCCGCTTCGTGGGCTCCACACCCCATGCTACGCACGTCGCCATCAACAAATGAGTTCTACAGCAGCAGCAGCTGCAACTCCGATCTGTGCGATCCACCTTCGGATGAAGGGACCTACAGCTCCGGATCCGAAAGCTGTGGCAGCAGACAACCAATCTACAGGCGCTACTTGTGCACCGCAGTCATCCAAACTGACGAGGAAACGCCTAACCCGCCGCCCAACCCCAACCCGGATAGAAACGGCGAAAACGGTGGAAACGGCGATAACGGGGAAAACGGCGGCCACCTCATCCAACTTAGCAAAGAAGGATGGGTCGAAGCACGTCGCGTTGTCGCAGGCGAAATAGTCCTACCTCTGGACTCCCCACGTGATCTGCTGAGGGCATACCACTACCTCCTCATCGAGGAGCACAAGAAGCAAGTCGAGATGCAGAAGACGCTCGACAAACGCAAGCAAACAGCCTCTGAGTCCAGTGCGCGACGAGCTGCGCTCTCCGCCATAGAACCCGACGCTAGCACAAACAGAAACCAGGGAAACAAGCACCGCTCTCGGGTGGAAAACATGGACCCGAAGGAATGGTGTGACGTGACCCGAACTCTCCATACATCGTTCATGGACATGGACGCTGACGGCAACATCATCCCGAAGACGCCACAAGCTGCGATCATGGCAGCCACTGCGTACCTCGCGGCTCACCCACCTCCGGAGGGGGACACGAAAAGGGCCATGCATAAGTTCGCACTCACCGGACTAGGACTAATCGGAGCTGCGCTCCACGAAGACGCTCCTGCGGAGCCGAAGAAGAAAGCTCCGGCCAGGCGCGACCGGAGCCCCACACCCTCATCCGAAGAGGAAGAGGAGCACGATCTTCCTCGAAGGAACAAGAGCTCCAACCGCCACAAACGCGACTACGACGCCAGTGACAAGCTTACACAGCGCAAGATCGACAAGGCACGCCCCAAATGCGCATGCTCGTCTGAATCTGAGATGGATGAAGACGAAGGAGAACTCTGTGGAGCCCGATGCTTCAGCAGATCTGTCCGGCGAACACAGATGCCACGCAACTTCAAGCTTCCTTCGGATACCCCGAAGTTCAACGGCACGCAAGATCCAAAGTCCTGGCTCAGTGACCATCTGTCATCCGTCAAGCTTCACGGAGGCAACAAATAAACCGCCATGCAATGCCTTCAACTGCAGCTGACAGGCGCGGCGCGAGTCTGGCTCAGCAGCCTATCATCAGGATCCATCCGAAGCTGGGAGGAGCTCGCTTACAGGTTCATCCGAAACTTCAAAGGCACCAGCAAGAGGCCCGCCTCAATCGAAGAATTGCGAGCCTGTACTCAAAGAACGGGTGAATCTATTCGCTCATACATACTACGCTGGTCTACGACCAAGAACTCCACAGCACACATCTCCGAAGAGGAAGAGGTGTAGCTCTTTCTCTCTCGGTGTTTTCCGCCCTGCATAGGCGGCGGAAATCTTTTTGTGGTCGCTCCCCGGTATTAGGGTTCCAAGAGGAAGATATAGGCGAGAGAGCGGAGTCGGAGGACGTCCAGGTAGGCCACACCTGCCCTAGGCACGGCCTAGGGGGGACCCATGCCTAGGGGGTGTGGCCCTCCTGTGGCCCAGCTACACCTCCCCTTCTGGCTTCCTTCGTCTTTTGGGAAAATATAATTTTCCAATATTTTTTTGGTATTTTTCTAATCTCGCAAAATTGCATCAAAACACCTCTTTTTCCATCAGAATCCTGACTCCGGCAGTTCATCCTCCAAGAGTCATCCAACATGCAAAAACAGAGGAAAAGACATAAGTAACACCTCATAATAAGACATATATCAATGAATAGAGGCAAATTATGATATAGAATGGTGATGCAAATTGGACGTATCATGGCGACGTAGAGGAACTCTCTCTAGAAAAACGTCGACCCCCCAGGGTTTTTAGGTCAGGAGGCTTTATGTAAGCGAAGAGGATGGCCGAGGGGGTGCCCGAGGTGGCCACACCCCCTTCAGACGCGCCCAGGCCTAGCCCGCACGGCCAGGGGGTGTGGGACCCTCGTGGCCCTCCTCCGTCTCGTCTTCTGGCCCCGTGAGTCTTCTGGTAAAATAGGATTTTTGGCATATTTTCTAGGATTTTTCCTGAAAGTTGATTTTCTGCACAAAAACTAGACACCAAAGCAACTCAGCTGAAAGCAGCGTCAGTCTGTGTTAGTTATATCCAAATCACACAAGTTTAGAGGAGAAACAATAGCAAAAGTGTTCAAGAAAGTAGATGCGTTTTGGACGTATCAACTCACCCAAGCTTAGCTTATTGCTTGTCCTGAAGCAATTCAGTTGAAAACTAAGTGCAATAAAAGAACTTTCATGAACACATTTGCTTCATATGATGTAAATATTCTCAGCACATGAGTAGATACTTAGATAATTCATAATAAGGAGTATGCAACTAAGTCTACTTAATTGTCATTGCAAGCTATGAAGAGATTCCAACTCAATAATAATAAGTAGTATGAAATATAAACATAAGCAACATTGCAATGCTCATAAAAAGGTGTGATAGAGTGGTATCTCGCTTGCCTTTTTTTTTAGAGCACAACATAAATGCCAAGGCACCTCTGAAGTTCAAGTGAAGACTAGAAGTAAAGATATCAAAGATACAAGCATCAAAGTCATGACATAATTAACTGTCATGGTATTGCCGACGAGTACGCCATGGAGGCGTCCTCATAGAGCGTTTTTAGAGACCTGGGGTAAGGCGGGTACAAGGTAGCATAGCTTACCCAGGTTCAGATACCACGACGATGGCGGAATTCCACTCCTGCTATAAATCACTATAATGGCAAAACGCCGAGTTACAGGGATTGGTTCACTGTGCGCGATATGAGTTGAGTTATCCCTAATGGATCCCGTAGGTCCGGCTTATATAGTCGCCAGATCCTAGGGTTATAGGTAAATTCCTAGCCGGACAGGTTACAGAGTCCTACACGGTACACAACAAGTCTAACGTGTCTTGCACTCCCAGGCTCAGGGTAGGCTGGTGACTCCTCCGTGGCCTTCCTTTATCTGGCATGTGCATGCCTTCTGGATCCATCTAACTTGGCCGCCCAGCAGGCCATGGGCCTTGCTACCAACTGTGGGCCACCCGGGTTATCCGGATTAGAGACATGCTATGGTGATACACATTTAGCATATCCCCAACAGTAGCCCCTAGAGAACTCCAAGATCTTGCGCAGTGTTGCCTCTTTAGGTCGAATGCTCCGTCTAGATGAATGTCGGCAAAACGTCAAGCAATATATTGTAGTACTCCCAAGAACCCCGCAATGTTCTCCATCTTCAACACGTAATTCGGAGAGTTGCTGAATCTTCCATCGTACTCTTCTTGTAGCCGGACTGAATTCGTCCATGCCGGAATCTTCAGATGGGATGGTTCACTTGCCTGTGTCAGTAGAGCAACGTAGACCATAGGTCAGCGACGCCTCATAAGTCACACATGCAGAGAACACAATCATATCCGTTTTCCCGCGCGAAGGATGCGAAACATTGGCGGCGGCGATGGGAACATGGAGAAATTTCCGTGCACACGCATACACGCACTGTCCATGCAACAACCGTTCGATCAACTTGCACGAATCTTGATGCTGAGTAATATAAATTATAATCGTGGTAATTCTTATTATTTCACCGCATTCTTCCTCGCATCGTCTTCTTCCTCTAGCAAACGCCTCTTCGAACTCTAGGCGCACACAAAGGAAAAAACCCTAGCTTTTCCCATCTCTCTACCAGTCTCCTTCCACACCAATGGCCAGCAACAGCTCCACACCATCCATGGAGGCGACGAGCGAATCCACGGCCAAGCCGGTGGGCTCCGTCCATGTGCCTCCAGAGGGCGTGGTGGTGCCACGCACCGCGGTGGTGGAAACCACTAGCGGTGACCATATTCCAGCGGGGCTGGAACTGCTGGAGGAGGAGGGCGATTCCCGCAAGGGAGAGTGGTACGGCTCCGATATCACTGAGAGCGATCTTAAGAAGATGCTTGTCGAGGGGTACCTCCCCACGACGGAGGGGCTGGTCTGGCGGGCGGCGCCGGCCGGCGAGGTCATCACTTCTCCCCAAGCCGGAGAAAAGGTGTACCGCAAATCCCAACTGGTCAGCGTATCCCTCCCAATCTCCGACTTCTTCATAGAGGTCCTTAGTCACTACCGGGTTAAACCTACGAACCTTTATCCGAATAGCATCCCCGCGCTTATTAACTACGCGACGCTTTGTGAGGGCTACCTAGGAATTAGGCCTAGGTTAGATCTGTTTATATACTTCTTTACCGTTAAGAGGGAAGACGGAGTGATCAAGGATGAGATCACAAATTGTGGAACCATTAGCTTCAAGATCCAGCCTGGCCTGCGGTTTCTCGACATTGTAGGCCACGAGTCCTGCAAGAACTGTCATAGGATGTACTTCTATGGCCTAGATATCCCTCTGGATGGCCGAGAAGGAACGTACCCGAACTTTGTCGATGGAGCTGCCACTGAAGCCCCGACATGGAGATCCCAAGCCCTCCTTCCCTCCGACGACGAAGTCTCTCGCGCTGTAAGGCGGATCGAGTGGCTTGTAGACACGGGTCTGACCGGGTTGGACCTAGCCATGTGCTGGTTCATCAGGCGGATCCAGCCTCTGCAGCACCACGTGAAGCTTATGCACCAGTATACCAAGGATAAGAAGGATAGCCTCTGCATCTCCGAGGACAACTTCTCGAGTGACTCCATCAAGCTCCACCTCAAAGACATCGTCAAGGTGAAGGACAGGAAGCATGGCTTCACGATAACCTACGACATGTTCGAGGGTGGCACGTGCCCTGAGGTACCTATTTATTTTCCGTATATGACATATACTCCAGTTCTTTCATATATCCATTACCATTACATCTAACACTTCGGGTTTCACTTAACAGCTGAAGGAGCTAGACGAAGGTAGCATGGCTGCCCAAGTCTATGACCCTAAGATGAAGGAAGTCACCATCGTGTTCGACGATGATGTTCCGTTGGCGCGAAAGCGGAAGAGCTCCACCTCTGACGCTGCCAACGGAGGAAAGAGGAAGAAGAAGAAGAATACGGAGGGTGGAGCCTCCAAGAAGTCCACCGCCTCCCTAGAGGCGGAGAAAATAAGAACTATTGGTATTCCATTGACCAAAGCACCAACCATTGTGTAAGCTTCTTAACATCCGAAATTGTCCCTTGCTCGTCTTGTTCCTGTACTTATACTTTTGCATGTTTTAGGAAGAACGCCAGTATGAGTTTGAAGAAGACCTCCAAAACATTAGGGGCTTCTAAAAACATCAAAGAAATGTTTCATCAAGCATATCCCGCCATCGCCCCTACAACTCCGAGCGTCCAGCCTGCTACCGCACCGACAAGCTCTCCAGCCAAGGTAAAGTCTGAACCTTCCGCCATGGAAGTGGACCCAGGCATTGCCACGGAACTTACTATTGTTGGAGAGCAGGCGACAGAAGAAAGCACCGCATCCAAAGTGGTTGAAGCTCTGACTAAGGATGCCACTGGTAGCGTTAAGGCGATGGTGGAAGGCGGAACTTCTGCCGAAGGCGGTGCCATTGCACCAAAAACACCAGCAGAGTTTCCGAAGATTGTCTACCCGGTGCTTACACCGAGTAGCTCAGCTCTGGTTCCTGGTGCAGCGCCGACTTCTCTGACATGTGGACTTGAAGAGCCGCTCAGGCAGGCGGATATCCTGCATGGAAATAGTCTTTCCTTCAGCAAGATATTTTCCGAGAGCGCCACCAACCTCAAGATTATTGCACTTGTAAGTTTTATATGCCTTTTGCATTTCATATGTAGTATCCCACTGTAGCCCTCGAGGATTTAGACGGAAAACCATAGGTATTTGTGTCTGAATGCTCTAAGAGAGACTAAGCCTAGAAAACTTTGCACTGTATCCCTCAAGTATGTAGTTTGAATAAATTATTCTGACTAGATAATTTTAGAGTAGCATACGCAGTGTTTGGAAATTTCAATATTGTATCCCCCAAGCCTCTAGTTGAAACAAAATTAGTTCTGACTAGATGCTTAAAGAAAGACTAAGCATATTGCCGAATTAAAAACTCTCACTATAGGCCCCAAGCCTCTAGGTGGATATTTATCCGGCTAGATGATCCAAGTAGACTAAGTAACTTTGATCTTTTTTGTAGAATGAGAATGCTGGGAGAGGCGTCGCATGAGAAGTTCCACAAGATGTGTGCTGACCTGGAAGCTGAAAAGGGTAAACCTGCCTTCTTGAAGGATCAAATCCCCAAGAGCAAGATTCTGTTTTTCTTTTCAATTTCGCACTCAAACTTGTTCTTGTGCCATCACCCTCCGACTAATCATTGTGTATTGTTATTTCTTCGACATGCAAAAGCTATTTCCAAGGCGAAGGACATTGTCGAACAATCCAAGCACATAGAACTGCTGGATAGCGAGAACAAGATCCTCAAGCAGGAGATGGCTGACATTCTGAAGATGCATGAAGCGTCTATGAAGGTCGTGCAGGAGTCTGCCAACACGAAGATCAATCGACTAAAGGAGGAAATTGCGATCCTCAAGGAGCAGAAGAAATCTGCCGAAGAGCAGAATAAACGCAACCTTGAGGCTTGCAAGGTCCTCCAACAAGAACGGGACTCCATGATGGAGACACTCCAACAAGCCGAGGCGAGAATCTTTGGTAAACAATCTCCGTCTTGTACTTCTGTAAGCCAGGTACTCTGAACTTTTTTGTTGTGAAACTCACGTAAGATTGTAAGCCTCAAGGTTGTTCTTTCCAAAAAAGTTGTAAGAGGGGTTTTCCCTTGTTCTTTCTCCTCTTATTATTCTTCTCTTCTTTGGCTTGGGAGCACACTCAACAACTTGCTTGTTGACTTGCACTTTGGCAAGTTGATATTTTAACACCTTGTTCTCCTCAATGATATTCTCATGCTTGCAACAAGGGTTAGGCGAACAAGACAAGTCTATAATTTGCACAGTGGAAGACTTAGCAAGTTCACAAGTTTGTTGAGTTTGAAGTTTCTCATGGGGTTCGAAAAGACTTGAGATTTTGATCTCCAAGGCTTTGTGTTCCTCTTTGAGTCTCTCAAGATCCTCTCGATTCCTATCATGACCAACAACAAACTTAACTTTCTCCTTTGAAGCACCTTAACCAGAGCTAGAGCATGACCACATTCTTTAGTAAGTGGGAACATGGATATGTTATGGTCATCTACTAGCTTAGAGACATTTTCCTGAAGATTGATTTTTCATATTTTGTTCATCTTCAAGACTTTGTGTGAGTGAAGTAATTTCATTGGTGGCATCTCTTTCATTTTTACTTAGCAAGTCAAGAAGTTCTTCCTTTTCATCTAAGGCATCCCTGGCATGATAAGTTGACTAAGAAAATCATCAAAGAAAGTTTTAGTCTATTTGTCTAAGGTAGCAATGAACTCGCATATGTCTACAATTTCTTTATTTATCTCTAGACCTTCAGATCAAGAGAGGGCTTGGGGGTTACTGATACGTCCAATTTGCACCACCATTCTATATCATAATTTGCCTCTATTCATTGATATATTTCATATTAAGAGGTGTTACTTATGTCTTTTCATCTGTTTTTGCATGTTGGATGATTCTTGGAGGATGAACCGCGGGAGTCAGGATTCTGATAGAAAAATAGGTGTTTTGATGCAATTTTGCGAAGATCAGAAAAATACCAAAAAAAACTACGTAAAATCCTATTTTCCCAGAAGACGAAGAATGCCAGAAGGAGAGACGGAGATGGGTGTAACATCCCAGCATTAGAGCTTAGAAATAAGTTGAAACCAGATGTGTGCATTGCATTCATGCATAAAACTTTTGAATATTTTTCGCCCTTTTGAACAAAACCTGTCAAAGTGATTGAAGCTTCTCTTAACTTGATGGAATTAAAGTAGATCATCAAGTTGACTGCGATAAGTTTCAATATGACCTTTGCTAAAACCTTATTCTGGGTGAACATGATTTGATCTAAGGGTAGATCAAATATAATGAAATTAAATCACAATACATTGTTACTGATTAATATCAGATCTTTAAGAGATCATGTCATAGTAATCACCATAACAACCTATGAATATATTAACCTATCTTAATCTTATCTACTTACACCATGAGTATCATGGTAATCCCTAACCTTAATTCTTAAGTGAGGTTAAGTAGGAATGGAACCAAGAAAAGATCATTCACCATATATTTTTCTTTCCATATCAATCCTTAGCATCTCTATTGAACCACATCCATGTACCTATTGTTAATCAATGTTGAGAGATCAACTATTGATTTATCAATTCTTAACCTATCAATTCTTGATCTATTAACCCTGTCCTTATTATAGAATTCACTAAAGCCTATAAAGAAAGAAGTAAGATTAGGTTAATGGTAATGCTAGTCTTAGATATCATCTATAGTATGGGAGAGTTTGGAGAGAATGAAATCAATATGATAGTTGGTGGTGTTAACTCACTCCTGAATGGATAGAAAAGTTATCTTGATTATATATTTATATGGTGACAAAGAAGATTACAAGGATGCATTCTGAAGATAGTTACCAAGGAGTAATCCTATTGAATTAAGTATGTATAGTTAGTGAACAAATCTCTTATTCAAATAAAGATACTAAAAAAGATAATTATAATACAACTATAGTGTTGTATTAATAAAGCCTTGAATAAGTCAACTGGAAACCTAAGCCATAAACGATCAAAGGATTATGATGATCATGATCAAGACACTAAGAGTGAATGATTATAGCATGTAAGAGTAACATTGGTGGTTAGAACATAACTACACTTTAGTGTGAATATGTTATCCTAGGTTAGTAATGACAAGTCATCATAATAAGATGTGAAGTTTGAAAATAAGATACTGGCGTTAAGTAGACATAAGATAGTATGGCTAAGCTGAAGCTAGAGTGGCATGGAGTTATTGGAGTAGTGTTATTCTTTTATTAAGATATTAGACACTTAAGGAATGTAGGTTTTTGTAGATACACTTAATGAAGTAAGGTTAGTGATGAAGGATAAAGGAAGTAAATAATGGGAATTAGAAGCAACTATTAAATGAATTAGAGGATGATCATTCAAGTGGAATTAGATTCATAAGAAACACTTTAGAGAAGAGGATGATTCCTATGGGGAGATCATGTTGAGATTACTGTCAAGCTAATTGAATTACAAATGGATTTAGAAGGTGGAAGAGTTGGTAATAATGTTCTTGTGAAGTAAAGCTTATCATGTTAACCATGATGATGTATATGAAGAAGTAATATATCTAGGAAAGGAATTCCTTAATTAGGAGTCCAAACTTATGAAATATGGAAGCTAAGAATTCTTGGTATAAATTCAGCTTTAAATCCTTAACCAAACATAATACCCATCTGATATGATTGATTTATCATCCTATTTCCAAAATTATTTATAGGAATAATTTTCCTATAGCAAAGCACTTAAGCATAGCTTGTCATTTCAAAACATGAACACTATAAGTACCTAGGAATCATCATTATCAATCCTTATTTTTAAGTCATTCTAAAAAGAACAACTCTAATACTTTACCTTATATAATGATCTCATTTATGATCACAAATATAAGGGCAATATGTCTTCAACCATAATGTTCATTCACATTTATAAAAACAATAATATAAACCTTGAATGAACCATTCTACCAATAGCAAGCCTTGATAAAAATCATAGAAATATAGGATAACTATGAAGAATCTATATAAGTGCCTTAATTGTTTTCTCAGAATAATGGATTAATGGCTTTCTATTATTAAAATGCCCATTCTTATGTGCTTAAGTCTAAATAAATTCAAATCCTAAAACAATAAATTTTGAAACAGATTTAATAATAAATTCAAGGTATGTTATGAAAATAAAGATTCATAACAAAAGTACCTATATAAAGAAAAATAAAATAATATAATTATATTTAAAACTCATAAAAGAACCTTAATACACTTTATTATTGCTTCAACCATTCGGCAAATAAACCCTATAAATAAAACTAAAATCAAATGAGCAAATTCAAATATGAAATCAAAACAGGAAATAGAAAAAAGAAATAGAAAGAAAAGAAGGATCTGGACCGAGCAGCAGGGCAGCCCAGCATTTCCTCTACCTATCCGTCGCTCATGAGTCGTAGCCATCTCCGTTCGGTTCGTCGAAGCCCAACAACGGCCCAGGACCGCGTACCCCTTTGTCCACCTAATCGCCATCGTCTACCTCGTGCTCGCCTCGAAGTAGCTCGCTGACAGCAGCGCCGCCGCTCGCCAGCGTGGAGATTCGTTCCGCCAACTGCCAGAGGGGATAAGGAGGCCACGACGACGCAGCTCCGCCTCATCCTCATCCACTCCCTCTCCGTCTGAAGCTCTCTCTCTCTCTCTTGATTTCTTCCTCGAGGCCGAAACCCTAGCTAACCTCGCCGCCGTGCCGCACCTCCCCACTCCTTTCCAAGTATCCATGGAGAATCCCCATGCTCAATAGATCCTATGGGTGGAGTCCATGTCACATCCCAAAATTTTCCAAATTTTGTAATGTGAAAAATAAATAAACAAAATATATAATTGTTGAAATTTAGGGTGAAAAGAAACTTTTGTTTTGAAATGAATTCATCAAAACCCTTTTGGAACAAACTTTGAATAAAGTTGGAATCCAACTAAAATCAAATCAAGTGAAATTCATTCTTCATAAATGCATCTTGAAATTTAAACACTTCGAAAATAAACCAAAACCCTAAAACCCTAATGGAAGAAAAACATTTCCAAGTTATCTCTAAGCCTATGGTTTTGACCCACATAAAAATTGGTCAAACAAACATTTCAAAATGATCAAGGATGACAAATAGAAATATTATAAAACCATATGAATTGGTTTCACTTAATTTGGAGCCATAGATAAAATCTTATGAATTTAATAAGATAAGGAAATTGAATTTCCAACGCTAATAAAGCACCTATCTAGAAATCCATACCAAATGGTGAGAAAGTAATCCTAAAGACATTTAAAAGGATAAAAAAATATTAAATAATATTTTACAAATTGGAATCACCAAGTTTTGGTCTTTAAATAAAAAGATATGGTTTTAAAAGACAAAAGAAGAAATAATTAATAGGGAATATTTATAAGAGCCAAATAAAACTTGGCCAAGACCATCAACAAATGGAATAAACATAACCCAAATGAAATAAATGGATAAATAATATTCAAATAAAATAATATGTCCTTAACCAAATTCTATTTCTATTTGAATAAAAACAATCCCTAATAAGAATGATTAATTAAATCATGGGAAAATAATATTTGGAATATACCCAAGTGGTATAAAAGTTATTTAATTAACTTAAATGGAATCAAGGAAATCACCTAAATAAAATTTATGGGATTAAAACTATAATTGATTTCATTAGAATAAAGACAAATAGTCAATTTAAATGACTAATAGATCATATTAAAAATATTCCAAATAATTCAAGGTGAATTATTTGACACCCTAATAAATAAATAAGACCTACTGAATAGGTTTGGTAAAAATATGGATTTCAAATAAAGTTTTAAAACACATTAAAACCTATTTGAAATAAAGACAAATGTCTATTTATAAAATGAATAAAAGACCCTAAAAAGAATAAAAGAATTGTTCTAAATTTGACTTTAGAATATGTTAAATAACAGTATTAAAATCTACACAAAGTTTGGTTGAAGTTTGAATTCAATTGGTTGTTTGAAATGATTAAACAAAATCAAAACAGAATAATAGAAATAGAAAAGGGAAAAAATATTCTGTGTAAAAAAAAATGAAATAGACCCCAACCCACCAGGCCCATCTAGCCCAACCAAACCCCTGAACCATTTTTTCTCACTCACTAACTAACCCACTCAGTCTCTCTCTCTCTCTCTCTCTCTCTCTCTCTGTCAAGCAGACCCCACCAGTCAGGCTTCTTCCTCACCCCGTGACGACCGCGTCGGCCGTTTCCTGCTGATGAATTCCGAGATGAATTTGCATCAATGCCTCGCTTTAACAACGCCGCGACCACCCAAGATTAAACGCCTGATCCTCCTCTCCATTTCCCCCCCAGAAGCCACCCACCCTCTGCCACCAGGCCGTTCAGATTTTGCTCGATAGCGCCCACTGCTCCGACGAGCATTTTCTTCAATTCCGGCCAGTCCTCGCCGCGCCTTGCCCCTCGACCATGCGAGATTGTTTCCCATCAACCTCTGCAACTCCTAGTAGTCTCGGCTTGCTCGCGCTTGACGCACAGTGACGACAACGATGACAACCGAGCATCACCATTGTCTGCTCCTCCTCCGGCGAGTTTCCCAGGTAGTGTCTGACCGCCCCTCTCCACCTCTTTCACTTACGCGCACTCTCTGCAACCTTGCGCATCTGACCGCATCCTTGTTTCTCTCTGGCGTGAACCGTAGCGTCGCCTCTGTCAACGTCTAAGAACACCCGTCGACTTTGCAAATTCCGGCGAGGAATCATCGGTGATTTAGAGCGCCCCTCGACAAGTGACTGCCATGTTGAGCTTCAGCACGTCTCAGCGAACCTGGTGAGCTACCCCTCTCTCTCTCTAACCCCCTGTAACATCCCTAAAATCATGTTTCAAACTTATGCATATCATCCATGCATCCATGATCATATGAATTTCATTTCAAACAAATCATTTCAAAACAGAAGCATTTATGCTTATTATTTCATGTAAGTTTGCTCTAGCCTTAGTGCTATCTTCCAATGAGAAGAATACTTGTTTTGATTCAGTAAAGTTTGAAATTCAAACTTAGGCACCACCAAAAGTTTGAACAAAATTTCAAAACAAAATGAGTGAATAAACCAATATTATGCCTATTTGAATATATATCATAAAGGCTTGGTTTTATTTTTTTTGATCAAAGAGTTTTGATTAAACAGTAGTGTTTGACACACATTTGAGTGCAAGGTTTGCAGTATAAAAACCTAGAGAAGATTTGAATTCAAACTCAATTGATTTGGATTTGAAAACCATTTCAGAAAATCAAAACAGAAAAAGAAAAGGAGAAAAGAAATAGAAAAAGGCCAGCGCTACCTATCTGGCCCAACTGCTAATCCAGCCCACTAAGCCCACCCGGGGTCTCCCTCTCTCTCGCTCACTCGCAGACACACCCCCCCAGGTCACTGACCATACGACCCCACCCCCTCTCTGTTTCACTCGCTGACCGGTGGACCTCCCCCCCTCACTGACCATACATTTGAGTGCAAGGTTTGCAGTATAAAAACCTAGAGAAGATTTGAATTCAAACTCAATTGATTTGGATTTGAAAACCATTTCAGAAAATCAAAACAGAAAAAGAAAAGGAGAAAAGAAATAGAAAAAGGCCAGCGCTACCTATCTGGCCCAACTGCTAATCCAGCCCACTAAGCCCACCCGGGGTCTCCCTCTCTCTCGCTCACTCGCAGACACACACCCCAGGTCACTGACCATACGACCCCACCCCCTCTCTGTTTCACTCGCTGACCGGTGGACCCCACCCCCTCACTGACCATACGACCCCACCCCCTCTACAACATATTTGCAATAGTTTAGACTAAGATTATGACAAATTGAGTTCTAATTAATAGTTAAATTAATCTATGTGAACTCCCACTCAAAACAATATCCCTCACATTGTTT
Organism: Avena atlantica; assembly: GCA_910589765.1. NCBI lineage: Eukaryota > Viridiplantae > Streptophyta > Magnoliopsida > Poales > Poaceae > Avena > Avena atlantica. The sequence goes on along the minus strand of OU342738.1, from coordinate 339,753,652 downwards.
TAGTGATCACACGAACCAAATCCACCACATCAAAACTGATCATCACGAGAGTTGATGTAGCTTCAATGGCAAACAATCAACATGTTCATCATATCTACTATATGATTCATGTTTTACCTTTGGGTGTTCCGTGTTCCGAGACCATTTCTGTACATGCTAGGCTCGTCAAGATCAAACCTTAGCTTCCACATGAGCAAATCTGGCTTGCTCCCGTTGCTCGTCAAGATCATCACGTGGTGCCCCTCTACAACATATTTGCAATAGTTTAGACTAAGATGATGACAAATTGAGTTCTAATTAATAGTTAAATTAATCTATGTGAACTCCCACTCAAAACAATATCCCTCACATTGTTTTAGTGATCACACGAACCAAATCCACCACATCAAAACCGATCATCACGAGAGTTGATGTAGCTTCAATGGCAAACAATCAACATGTTCATCATATCTACTATATGATTCATGTTTTACCTTTGGGTGTTCCGTGTTCCGAGACCATTTCTGTACATGCTAGGCTCGTCAAGATCAAACCTTAGCTTCCACATGAGCAAATCTGGCTTGCTCCCGTTGCTCGTCAAGATCATCACATATTTGCAATAGTTTAGACTAAGATTATGACAAATTGAGTTCTAATTAATAGTTAAATTAATCTATGTGAACTCCCACTCAAAACAATATCCCTCACATTGTTTTAGTGATCACACGAACCAAATCCACCACATCAAAACCGATCATCACGAGAGTTGATGTAGCTTCAATGGCAAACAATCAACATGTTCATCATATCTACTATATGATTCATGTTTTACCTTTGGGTGTTCCGTGTTCCGAGACCATTTCTGTACATGCTAGGCTCGTCAAGATCAAACCTTAGCTTCCACATGAGCAAATTTGGCTTGCTCCCGTTGCTCGTCAAGATCATCACGTGGTGCTTCTAAACAACGAGCTCACCCCTTCTTCCCCAAATCACCCCTTCTTCGCCAGCTCACCCCTTCTTCCCCAAATCACGCCACGACCATGTCGCCGGCCGTTTCCTCCGCCCTTCACTGCCGCGTTGATTCCTTGCTTAAATTCCCTTGATACCGCGCGCGATCTTCGCCCCCGCCTGGCCTACTTAAACCCCCTCCTCCCCCTCTACATTTCCCCCCAAACTCCGAGCACAAAACGCCCCCAGGCTTCCCGCATTCGTCCTCGCACCGCCGCAGACAGAGAGCACTCCGGCGATCGATTCCGGTGAGCCCCATGCGCCCCTCTCCCTCTGGTTCTTGCAGACAGCCTCGCCACATCCTTGCGCATTTACTGACACCGTTGGTTCCTTCTGTACCACCCCAGGTCGTCGTCTTCGACAAGCACAACAAGCCCCCGACGACATCCTCAACTCTGGCGGTCAAATTCGGTGAGCCCCTTGTTCCCCTCTGCCTCTGATGCACACGATCTTGCTCGCCGTAGTCTTGCGCATCTCCTGATGCTGTTTGTGCATGCTAGGGTGACCAGGAGCCTCGCCAACGTCGTCGTCCACCCAAACCCAACGCCGCCAGCAACTCCGACGAGCCCCAGCGACCATCTCCGTGCGCCCCTTGCCAAGCTGTCGCCAGGTTGAGCATTAGCGCATCGTCCCGTTTCTGGTAAGCGCCTCCGACGACCCTAGAACCACGTGTAGCGCTGCGCTGCCGTAGGCAGAGCTCGCCGCCGCCCAGCTTTGGTCGTTTGATCCAGAGCCATTGGATCTGGATCCAGCGTGCGAGATTAGATCACTTAACGAACCATTACGAGTAGATCTGGGCCGTGCAGATTATGTTGATCTAACGGCTCACAGGCGCGATCCTGAGCGAAGCGGTATGGGCAAATTAGATTAAGACGCGTGGCAGCTGTTTAGGTTTAAAAACAGAATTTGAATCTATTAGATGTTTGAATTTGTTTTGGCTATAACTTTTTATCCCCACGTTAGAATTTGACAAATTTTATATCGTTGGAATCAGGAGAGAAATCCCTTTCTAAATATGCAATGTGTTTAATGTTTTGCTTCTGTTAAAATGGTTTTATTTGCAGAAACTTGTGTAGGGCTAATTTGAGTATATGAATTGTTTAAGAAATGTTTTAGGCTTTAAATAAATGTTGTTTGGCATGTTTTTAACTTGTTTATGAACCAGTACTGTACACTTGCTTTGTTGAGTTTTAAAAATCATCACATATCATATTGCATACATGCACATATTTTTGTTTGTATATGTTTTGTATGTGATTCGTGGCTATGATTCTTTGTGTAGATTTTGGTGCTAGTAATTGTGAGGAGTGTAGCTACTCTCCAAACTACCAAGGCAAGTGGTACTTCATGAATATTGTATCCCTATGTTTTCTACTAAGCATTAGAAATATTTTGCTAGTCTTGCATGCTATATTTTGCTTATATGCCATGTTGGGAAATCCTAGTAGTTGTAGAATTGCTAGGAAATTTCTAAGTTAAGATGCTTATCTATGCCATGCTTAGCCTAGCTAGTAGCAACCAAGGGTTGGTGAAATATACATGCTATGAAGAAAATATTTCTAAGTCTTTGTACTTGTGTTTTGCCTAATAAAACAACTAAGTAAATGAAACACCTGGGTGGAATGGAAGGAATGGTTTGTGTTGAGTGGTTACACAAGGCCATGGGACTGGTGAACCTTGTGTGTCTCACTTGTGGAAAGCCACCCAGGAACAAAGAGATTTTAGAGGCCAAGTGTTGAGAAGCTTCTAGTGCAACCACTTGGCAATATGGGCTCTGCCTGGATCACATAGGTTGCTAGAACTTAGCCATTTGGACAGTTGGTGGTAGTGGGATGATAGGTTGGAACGCGTCCATTTGGTCTAAGGGAAGGCTTCTGAAAGGTCCTGTCTTGGTGAAAATCAAGTCTGGTGGGTAAAGTGCACAACCTCTGCAGATGAAAAAATCTAAGTACTTAGCCATGTCCCTGGAAAAGGACAACTTGAGCATCAAGACATGGAAGCTATCAAGAATCTCCTCATCCCAATTTCTAAGTAAAAACTGGTGGGTGAACAAGGGTGAAGGGCCTCAATGTCTATTGGTGGTTCCTTGGGAAAAGTTTTGACAAAGAAAAACTTAGTGATTTCAACTAATAGGCAAAACCTATTTTGAGCAAAGCAAGCCAAGCTACACTTAGCCAAATTGCATATAGTATCTAGTCCACCTAAATTATACTAAGGTATCACTTGCCAATACTATTCCAATGTATTGACCCACTGTGGCTGTAACTTGTGATGTTGTAGGTTACTCTGATGAGGATTAGGAGTCATGAGTCTACACTCAACATGTTTGCCTGTGGCACATGAAGATGAAGACTTTTATTTATTTACTTATTCAAACTCTTGTACTAGGCCTGTGGCCTTGGAGTTGTAAAGACTATGTTTGTCTCTGGAATGCCTATAATAATGACCTTTGTTTATGTGTACTTCATCTTAAACTGTGGATGCTAGCAATGATCCAGGGACTAGCATTGCAATCACAGGGATCCTTTTCCTTTATAAAGGAGGGATCTTACACCCCCTGTATCGCCGGCAACCTCGCTTGCCGAGCGCGCCGCCGCCACTTGCCACCGCCAGCGCCGCCACTCGATGGCTAGTGGATATGAACCGTAGGATCTCAATCTGATGGATACGATAGAAAGTCAAGCGAAAGGGTAAGTTAGCTTCTGTACCGTGCGATGTACTTTAGATCTTACGGCTAGCATCTGTCGATCCACACGAAACGGTATGGCCCAATGAGAAACAACCACGTGGCCTAGGTTTAGATTTAAAAAACAGAAACTATCCTATAAGATGTTTGAACTTGTAAATTCCATAACTTTTGATCCACACGTCCAAATTTTGAAAATTTTATATCAATGGAATCATCAGACCAAGTACTACCCAACCATGCACTTTGTTTAATAAATTGTTTCTGGTAAAATGGTTATTTTTGCAGAAACTTGTGTAGGCATATTTTGAATATAAAATGCATTCTAAAATTATTTTTGTGATAAAATCTTTGGCAAATGGATTGTTTTGAACATACTGACCATATAAACCAACTTGTGGATTCAAAAACATATTTTGTGAGGCAAAAGAATAAATCTTTGATTTAGTACATTTCTAGTTAAACAAAAATGTTGTTTATATGTTAAAAATACTTTTTGGAGAAAAACCTTTGGGAAATGATTTGGATTAAACTCTCTGACCCTAAACACAAAGATTTATGATTTAAAAATATATTTTGTGAACCCTATAAAAATTATTACTTTGCTAAACGCTTTTTCAACAACATAAAATATTGATTTGGTATAAAAATGGTTTATAGATAAAACCTTTTGAAAATGGTTTTATTATTAAACACTTGACCATAAAACACTAACAAATGTGTTTAGGAATGTGTTTGCCAAACACTAGGGAATATTACTTTGATTTAAATCATTTCTAGCAAAAACAAAAAAATGATTTAAGGGGCCATTTTCCACTAACTTAATATCAAATGGTTTTACCACTTTTGCAAATGACCAATATGTGTTTTCAAATGTTTATAACCTATTAGAAACCACTTTTCCAAATAAAAAATTCTTTGGCATGTTTGCATGCATTGCCTTGTTCTTATTATTTTATGTGATGTTTGCTTGAATGGTAGATTGAATATTTGCTTGCTTGATTGAATTGTAGTGAAATTTGAAGAGTGTAACCATTGCAAAGATCAAGGAGTGAACTTATAATCTCTACCAAAAAGGCAAGTGATGCTTCATACCTTTGTCCCATTATTTACATTATGCATTAGTGATATTTCTAAGTAGGACTTGCATGGAATTTTTGCTAAGTATAAACTATGCCATGGGAAATCCTAGTAGATGAAACCTTAGAAAAACTTTCCTAAGTTAAGATTCCTACTCCCATCATGCTTAGCTTAGCTAGTATAAAACCAAGGTGGATTATACTTCATGCTATGGAATATTTCTAAGTCAAGGACTTGTGTTTTGTTTAATAAAACAACTAAGTGAATGAATCACCTGGGTGGAATGGAAAGAATGGTTTGTGTTGAGTGGTTATGCAAGTCCAGTATGCTGGGGAAAACTTGGGCATCACCAAGTCCAGTATACTGGGGAAAACTTGGTATCTCACTTGTGGAATGCCACCTAGGAACAAAGAGATTTGAGATGTCAAATGTTGAGAAGCTTCAATTGCAGCCACTTGGCATTATGGGCTCTGTCTGGATCATATAGGTTGCAATAACATATCCAAATGGACAGTTGGTGGTAGGGGATGATAGGTTGGAACGCATCCATTCTTGTCTAAGGGAAGGCTTCTGAAAGATCTTGTCTTGGTGAAACCAAGTCTTGTGGGGAAAGTGCACCACCTTTGCAGAGTGTAAAATCTAAGTATTTAGCCATGTCCCTGGCAAAGGACAATTTGAGCATAAAGACATGGAAGCTATCAAGAATCTCCTCATCCCAATTTTCTAAGTTAAAACTTGTGGTTGAACAAGGGTGAAGGTTCAACAATTTCTATTGGTGGTTCCTTGGGTGATTTTTGACAAACAAAAACTTAGTGTTTTCAAATGATAAGGAAAACCTATTTTGAGCAAAGCAAGCCTAAGCTCCACTCAGCCAAATGCATATAGATGATAGACTCCACTATACTACCATAGTATCACTTGCCAATACAATTCAAATGTATTGAACCTTGTGGCTGTAACTTATTATGTTGCAGGTTTGTTTGATGTTAGTGAAGTGTGTTGATTAGGATTACAAGTCTACAACCAACATGATTGCCTGTGGCACTTTGAAGATGAAGGACCCCATGCTATAGTTATTTCTGCTGCATTGTAATGTGATAGCCAAATGAGCTATGTAAGATGTAATAAATTATTTTATTCCTGGTTATAAAGTTGTATTATGACCTTTGTTTTTTGATATTACATGTTAACTGTGGATGCTAGCTATTGATCTAGGGACTAGCATTGTAAACACAGGGATCTCTACCTTATCAAAGGTTGGGACCTCTATAGTCCAGCATCAAGGGGAGCACTAGGGAGGGCGGATTTTGCCGTTCCTTCTGCGGCAATTTGTCGGAATCCTCGTCAGAGAGCTCGCCTCCGACCGCATCCATCCTCACCGACACCACCGCTGCAACCAGGGTGAGTCACTGATGCTCAAGCATCGATCCTCTACTCCTATCGTGCTCTCTAGCATGCTCGCGCTGTAGCACCGCCGTACGCTACTGTCGGTCATCGTCATTACAGTAGTTCCGATAACCAATCGGGGGTGGCGCCACCACTAGTAGACTCCACGTGTGATACTCGTTCGAACGAGTAGTCTCACTCGGTCGTGCGCGCTTGCAAACGCTTGCTCCGATGACCATCTAAGGGTGGCCGACAAACTGGAGCCACACTGACGTCATCTTGACGTCATGCTCGCGTCTGTAGGGGTTCGTAGCAAGGAAAACAAAAAAATCTACTTCATGCATACAAACAAGCCAAGATCCATCTAATAGATTGAAGCAACGAGTCGATTAGAGTACTCACCCTCAAAGATTCCAAAGCGGTTAACGAGAGAAGATTCGCGTGGGTGATGTAGTCGTACACTTGCCGATATCAAGATCGCGTAGACGATCCTTCCGGTGCTGCGTTCCGGCAGTGCTTCCGCAGTCGGTCACACGTTCGATACTCGATGAAGACCTTCCTCTCCCTTGTTCCACCAGGCAGCGGAGGTTGTAGTTCTCCCCTCGCGATTCTGGCAGCACGACGGCGTGGTGTCGTAAGTAGAGGGAAGATCCCGCAGGGCTTCACCTAAACCGATGCGAGTTATGGTGGATCTAGGGTTTCCAGCGATCTAGGTTTAGAACGCCGGAGAGGAGGAGGTGTCGGCAGCGTCTAGGGCTACGACGACGGGCCGACGGCGGCGGCGGCACCGCACGGGTGGGGAGGGCTGGTGTTGTGTGCTTTGGGGCAGCCCTCCCCCTCTATTTATGAGAGGGAGGGCAGCTTGGGAGAGGGGAGTTTGAATCCATACCCAAACCAAAGTTGGATAGAAGGAAGGACTCTTTCCTTCTTCCACTAGGAAACTATTGTTCTAGTTTGACTTTTCAAACCTCCCTTTTGACTTTCAATTTAGAGCTTTATTTCTCTCTCGCAAATGCCCAACCAAAGTGACCTAGGACATGATCCAATCATTCCACTTAACCATGACACATTCATGGAACATTCCCCTTTCGGTACGGTGAACCTTCTAGACCCTTCTAGAACCTCTTCGATGAAAACATCAAAATCATTCCCGAACTCCGGAATCGGACTTACCTTATATGATTCTTATTCTCCAGACCATTACGGATCTCCTCGTGATATTCTGGATCCCATCCGAGACCCCGAACAACATTCACTTTCCCTACTTACATTGCATATCTACTAAACAACATTGAATCCTTAAGTGTGTCTTCTTAAGGTTCGTGAACTATGCGGACATGACCGAGACACTTCCCCGATCAATAACCAATAGAGGAATCTGGAAATTCATATGGCTCCCAATATTTCTATGATTACTTTGCGATCGAATGAACCACTTACATATGATACCAATTTCCCTTTGTCTCCCGATAGTTTACTTATCCGAGGTTTGATCGTAGGTATCTCTGCATACCTAGTTCAACCTTGTTACCGATAAGTACTCTTTTCTCGTTCCCATGATATGTGATCCCTTGTGAGCCAGTCACATAATTGCAAGCTAATTGGATAACATTCCATCGAGAGGGCCCAGAGTATATCTATCCGTCATATGGATGGACAAATCCCACTCTTGATCCATGTGCCTCAACACATACTTTCCAAACACTCAATGCCACCTTTATAGCCACCCAGTTACGGCGTGGTGTTTGATGCCATCAAAGCATCCATCTGGCAAAGGTGATATGCATGATCTCATGGTCGAATTAATTAGGTTACTATGTATCGGAAATCTTATATCAAATGAACTATTGAAATGACTTGATCTTTATGCTACGCTTATCTATAGGAGTACGTCCATCATACCATTCTCCTAATGATATGATCTTGTTGTTAATAACATCTCAATGTTCATGATCGAGAAACCACGATCATCTATTAACCAACAAGCTAGTATTATAAAGAGGCTTTACCAGGGACTCTAATTTAGTTTACAAATCACATAAATATTAATGTTTCCGGTTAACACTATTATAGCATGAATATAAACATTTATCATAAACACAAAGATATAATAATAACCACTTTTATTATTGCCTCTAGGGCATATCTCCAACAGTCTCCCACTTGAACTAGAGTCAACTAATCTAGATTACATGGTAATATACCGAACACCCATGGCGGTTTGGTTCTGGTCATGTTTTGCCCTCGGGAGAGGTTTAGTCAACGGATCCACCACATTCAGATCTGTGTGTACTTTGCAAATCTTTATGTCACCATCTTGGACATGCTCCCGAATAGCGTGAAAACATAGCTTGATGTGCTTCAGCTTCTTGTGTGACCTTGGTTCTTGCGCATTGGCTATGGCACCCATGTTATCACAATAGATAGACATTAGGTCCAGCGCACTTGGAACCACACCGAGCTCTGTAATGAACTCCTTCATCCATATCGCCTCTTGTGAAGCCTCCGAAGCAGCTATCTATTCCGATTCAGTTGAAGATCTCGCCACAATGCTTTGTTTTACACTCCTCCAGTTAACTGTTGCACCATTCAAAGTAAATACGTATCTAGATTGAGATTTAGAATCATCCGGAACGGTGTTCCAACTAGCATCGGTGTAACCATTAACAATGAGTTGTTCATCACCTCCATAAGAAAGAACCATATCCTTAGTTCTTCTCAAGTAATTAAGGATGTTTTTGACCGCTGTCCAATGATCTACTCCTGGATCACTTTGATACCTACTAGGCAAACTAACAACATATACAATGTAGGGTCTAGTACATAGCATGGCATACATAAGAGATCCTATGGCTGAGGCATAGAGAGTTTTACTCATCCTTTCTCTATCTTCTACCATTGCAGGACTTTGAGTTTTACTCAAGGTCGTATTGGGAAACATGGGCAAGAAACCTTTCTTGCTATCTTCCATTCCAAACCGTCCAAATATGTACTCTGTGACAATGATATTAGGTGTCTCGATCTATCTCTATAAATCTTTATGCCTAATATGTAAGCTGCTTCGCCAAGATCTTTCATAAATATTATTCAAATAATCCTTGACACTATTAAGAAGATCTACATCATTCCCAATCAACAATATGTCATCTACATATAGTATTAAGAATGCTACAGAGCTCCCACTCACTTTCTTATAAATACAAGCTTCTCCATAAGTTTGTACAAAACCAAAACTTTTGATTATCTTATCAAAACGTTGATACCAACTCTAGGATGCTTGCTTCAATCCATAAATGGATCATTGAAGTTTGCATACCTTGTTAGCATCTTTCGGATCGACAAAACCTTTGGGTTGTACCATATACAACTCTTCATCAATGTCTCCATTGAGGAATGTTGTTTTGACATCCATCTGCCATATCTCATAATCATAATATGCAGCGATTGCTAGCAAAATCCTCACGGACTTTAGCTTCGCTACTGGTGATAAAGTCTCATCGTAGTCAACTCCTTGAATTTTTCGAAACCCTTTTGCGACAAGTCAAGCTTTATAGATAGTAACATTACCATCAACATCTATTTTCTTCTTGAAAATCCATTTGTTCTCGACAGCCTTCCGACCATCGGTAAGTCCACCAAAGTCCATAATTGGTTTCCGTACATGGATCCAATCACGGATTTCATGGCTTCTTGACATTTATTGGAATATGGGCTCATCATCACTTCCTCATATGTCGCAGGGTCATCGGTGTTGTCCACCAACATGACGCTCATAACGGGATCATACTAATCAGGAGTGGTACGATTTCTCGTTGACCTGCGAGGTTTCGTAGTTACTTCAACCGAAGTTTCATGATCAACATCATTAGCTTCCTCTCTTATTGGTGTAGGCGCCACATGAACCACTTTCGGTGCTACGCTATCTAAAGTCCGAGAGAAGGTTCAACAACCTCGTCGAGTTCTACTTTCCTTCCAGTCACTTCTTTCGAGAGAAACTCCTTCGCTAGAAAGGATCCATTCTTGGCAACGAAGGTTTTGCCCTCGGATCTATGATAGAAGGTATACCCAATAGTTTCCTTCGGGTATCCTATGAAGACGCATTTTTCCACTTTGGGTTCAAGCTTGTCGGGCTGTAACTTCTTTACATAAGCTTCGCAACCCCAAACTTTAAGGAACGACAATTTAGGTTTCTTCCCAAACCATAATTCATACGGTGTCATTTCAAAGGATCTAGATGGTGCCCTATTTAAAGTGAATGCGGCTGTTTCTAATGCATAACCCCAAAACGATAGCGGCAAATCTGTAAGTGACATCATAGAATGACCCATATCTAAGAGAGTTCGATTAGGACGTTCAGACACACCATTACGTTGCGGTGTTCCTGGCGGTGTCAATTGTGAAAGTATTCCACATTTCTTCAAGTGCTCGCCAAACTCATAACTTAGATATTCACCTCCACGATCATATCGTAGAAATTTAATCTTCTTGTTACGTTGATTCTCTACCTCACTTTGAAATTCCTTAAACTTCTCAAAAAGTTTTGGACTTATGTTTCATGAAATAGATATACCCATATCTACTCAAGTCATCCGTGAAGGTAAGAACATAACGATAACCACCGCGCGATCCTACACTCATTGTGCCACACACATCGGTATGTATGATTTCCAATAAGTCCGTAACTCGCTCCATCATACCAGAAAATGGAGTCTTAGTCATTTTACCCATCAGACATGCTTCGCATCTTTCAAGTGATTCGAAATCAAGTGATTCAAGAAGTCCATCAGAATGGAGTTTCTTCATACGCTTCACTCCAATATGACCAAGACGACAGTGCCACATATAGGTCGAGTTATCGCTCAATTTCAAACGTTTAGCTTCAATGTTATTAATGTGTGTATTTCTACAATCGAGATTCAATAAGAATAGACCATATATCAAAGGTGCATGTGCATAAAACATATTACTCATATAAATCGAACAACCATTATTTTCGGACTTAAACAAGTAACCGTCTCGCAATAAACATGATCCAGATATAATGTTCATGCTCAACGCATGCACCAAATAACAATTATTTAAGTATAAAACTAATCTCGATGGTAGATTAAGAGGTAGCGTGCCGACCGCGATCACATCAGCCTTTGATCCATTTCCAACGCACATCCTCACCTCGTTCTTTGCTAGTTTCCGTCTATTCTGCGACACCTGTTTCGAGTTACAAATATGAGCAACCGAACCAGTATCAAATACCCAGGCACTACTACGAGTACTAGTGAGATACACATCAATAACATGTATATCGGATATACCTTTCTTCTTGATGTTTCCGTTCTTCAAATCCGCCATTACTTAGGGCAATTCCGCTTCCAGGGACGTTCTCCCTTGTACTAAAAACACTCAGTATCAGGCTTAGGCCCAGCCTTGGTCTTCTTCGTTGGCGCGGTAACTTTCTTACCACCCTTCTTGAAGTTTCCCTTTTTCTTAGACTTGCCTTGCTTCTTGAATTTGGTGGTCTTATTGACCATCAACACTTGGTGCTCTTTCTTGATCTCCACTTCTGCAGACTTTAACATGGAGTAGAGTTCGGGCAACGACTTGTCCATGTTTTGCATATTGTAGTTCATCACAAAGTTCTTGTAACTTGGTGGTAGTGATTGGAGGACACGGTGAATCCCCAAAGCATTAGGAATTACTATGCCCAAGCTTTGAAGCTTGCTTGCGTGCCCAGACATCTTAAGCACGTGCTCACTGACAGAGCTGCCCTCTTCCATCTTGCAGTTAAAGAACTTTTCAAAAACCTCATAACTCTCAACTGTCGCATGAGACTCAAATATCATTTTGAGTTCACGAACAATATCATGTGGGTCATGGTTCTCAAACCTTTTCTAAAGCTCCGATTCCAAACCATACAAGATAGCACACTGAACTGTGGAGTACTGATTCTTCCGAGCGAGGAAAGCATTCTTCACCTCATCGGTATCATCAGCTGCAGGTGGGTCACCCAGCGGTGCATCCAGCACATAGGTCAAATTACCAGCATTGAGGACAATCCTTAAGTTGCGGAACCAATCCGCGAAGTTGCTTCCATTGTTTTTCAATTTTTCTTTCTCTAGGAACGCATTAAAATTGATGGTAGGGGCCGCCATTGATCTACAACATATTTGCAATAGTTTAGACTAATATTATGACAAATTGAGTTCTAATTAATAGTTAAATTAATCTATGTGAACTCCCACTCAAAACAATATCCCTCACATTGTTTTAGTGATCACACGAACCAAATCCACCACATCAAAACCGATCATCACGAGAGTTGATGTAGCTTCAATGACAAACAATCAACATGATCATCATATCTACTATATGATTCATGTTTTACCTTTGGGTGTTCCGTGTTCCGAGACCATTTCTGTACATGCTAGGCTCGTCAAGATCAAACCTTAGCTTCCACATGAGCAAATCTGGCTTACTCCCGTTGCTCGTCAAGATCATCACGTGGTTCTTCGAAACGACGAGCTTTAGCAACGGTGCCTACTAAGGATGAATACTTTATAGCTTGAAATTTTTGTGAGAGGGATCATCTTATAATGCTACCATTGCGAACTAAGCAATACAAGATGCATAAAAGGATTAACATTACATGCAATTCATAATATGTGATATGATATGGCCTTTCTTCTTGTGCTTCCGATCTCCATCTTCAAGCACGAACATGATCTCCATCATCAGCGGCATTGCGTCAAGGTCAATGCGCCGCTCCATGGTCGTCGTCCACCAGCATCAACTATTACAACTATTTTGAATAATAGACACGCAGGTCTTAACGTAATTAAAATACAACCATATGTCTCATGTCGGTTGCCGACTTACAATAAGGAACATTGCATACATCATATATAATCACAATCATGGCCATATCACATCACACCCCTGCAAAACAAAATTAGACACCTCTAATTTTCTTTGTATATTTTACGTGGTTTGGGGCTTCCAATAAGTGTCGTTCTAACTTACAAACAAGAACCACAACGTTGATGCTTGAACAATCCAATGCCCGTTGTAAATTGAATCTATACTATGATGGGAGAGACATACACCCGCAAAGCCACTTATGCAATACAAGTTGCATGATGAGTGTGGAGAAAGTCTCATGAACGATGTCATGTAAGGTTAGACCGGCCCGCTTCATCCCATCATACCGCAAGATGCAAAGTACACAAAAAGCAATTTATAATAAAAGCACCACCGCCCACAATTACCATTGTGTTCTACTCGTGCAACAGATCTACATATAGACATGACTCTGATACCACTGTAGGGGTTCATAGCATGGAAAACAAAAAATTTCTACCGCATGAATACAAACAAGCCAAGATCTGTCTACTAGATCGAAGCAACGAGTCGATTAGAGTACTCACCCTCGAAGGTTCCAAAGCGGTTAACGAGAGCAGATTCTCGTGGGTGATGTAGTCGTACACTTGTCAACCTCAAGATCGCGTAGACGATCCTTCCGGCGCTGCGTTCCGGCAGCGCTTCCGTATTCGGTCACATGTTTGGTACTCGATGAAGACCTTCCTCTCCCTTGTTCCAGCAGGCAGCGGAGGTTGTAGTTCTCCCTCGCGATTCCGGCAGCACGCCGACATGGTGTCAGAAGTAGAGGGAAGATCCCGCAGGGCTTCGCCTAAGCCGGTGTGTGTTATGGTGGATCTAGAGTTTACAACGATCTAGGTTTAGAAGGCTGTAGAGGAGGAGGAGGTGTCGGCAGCGTCTAGGGCAACGACGACGGGCCGGCGGAGGCTGGCGGCGACGGCGACAACGCACGGGTAGGGAGGGCTAGTGTTGTGTGCTTTGGGGCAGCCCTCCCCCTCTATTTATGAGAGGGGGGCAGCTTGGGAGAGGGGAGTTTGAATCCATACCCAAACCCAAGTTGGATAGAAGGAAGGACTCTTTCCTTCTTCCACTAGGAAACTATTGTTCCAGTTAGACTTTTCAAATCTCCCTTTTGACTTTCAATTTAGAGCTTTATTTCTCTCTCGCAAATTCCCAACCAAAGTGACCTAGGACATGATCCAATCATTCCACTTAACCATGACACATTCATGGACCATTCCCCTTCCGGTCCGGTGAACCTTCTAGACCCTTCTAGAACCTCTCCAATGAAAACATCGAAATCATTCCCAAACTCCAGAATCGGACTTTCCTTATATGAATGTTATTCTACGGACCATTTCGGATATCCTCGTGATATTCCAGATCCCATCTGAGACTCCGAACAACATTCAGTTTCCCTACTTACATTCCATATCTACTAAACAACATCGAATCCTTAAGTGTGTCTCCCTACGGTTCGTGAATTATGCGGACATGACCGAGAAACTTCTCTGATCAATAACCAATAGAGGAATCTGGAAATTCATATGGCTCCCACATATTTATACGATTACTTTGCGATTGAATGAACCACTTACATATGATACCAATTTCCCTTTGTCTCGTGATAGTTTACTTATCCGAGGTTTGATCGTCAGTATCTCTACATACCTAGTTCAACCTCGTTACCGATAAGTATTGTTTTCTCGTTCCATGATATGTGATCCCTTGTGAGCCAGTCACATGCTTGCAAGCTAATTGGATGACATTCCACCGAGAGGGCCTAGAGTATATCTATTTGTCATATGGATGGACAAATCCCACTCTTGATCCATGTGCATCAACACATACTTTCCGAACACTCAATGCCACCTTTATAGCCACCCAGTTACGGTGTGGTGTTTGATGTCATCAAAGCATCCTTCCGATGATGGTGATTAGCATGATCTCATGGTCGAAGGAATAGGTTACTATGTATCAGAAAGCTTATAGAAAACGAAGTATTGAAATGACTTGATCTTTATGCTACGCTTATCTATAGGAGTACGTCCATCATACCATTCTCCTAATGATATGATCTTGTTGTTAATAACATCTCAATGTTCATGATCGAGAAACCACGATCATCTATTAACCAACAAGCTAGTATTATAAAGAGGCTTTACCAGAGACTCTAATTTAGTTTACAAATCACACAAGTATTAATGTTTCCGGTTAACACTAATATAGCATGAATGTAAACATTTATCATAAACACAAAGATATAATAATAACCACTTTTATTATTGCCTCTAGGGCATATCTCCAATAGTGTCAGCCTTGACCCAGTCCACCAATTGACGCCTAGGTGGCATACTGACGTGGCCCTGACCCCACGGGTCAGTGACCTAGGGTAACTCTGGATGAGGTATAAAAAGTTATTCCCTGTTTAGGAAATAAATAAAATGTTATAAGTCAAAATTTAAATATTCCACAAATTAAATAAAATCCTTAAATCTTGTAAAATCAACAACTTTTGTTTTATAATTCAAAAAAATATGTGTAATATATGAAAATGTTTAGAAAAATAAAATCTATAATTTAACTCTATTACCAAACATTATTAATCATTTGAATAGATATTATTTAATAAAGCTTTTATAAATAATAAAACTTTGATAATTCATATTTTAATAATGGTAAATGATAAATAATATAAATAATATACCAAAATTCCTAGAAAAATAAGAACAAAAAATTAATATTATAATCATGTAATATCATTTCACTTAATTCGGTATTTATTATTTATTAAGTATTTATAAAGTATTAAATTTTATTAAAAATCATATCTTAATATTTTTAAATTACAAAAATAAATGTAATATACCAAAATGATCACAAAAATAAAATTTACATGTTAACAAAATAACATTCCACTTTTAAAGTGAATAAAAACTTAAAACCCTAATAACTTAAATTTAAATCTAATTTCCTTACTTAATGATTCATATAAGGGTAAATAAAATTTGCTAATATTTCTAAAATTAGTCAATTGAGGTCTAATAAATAATATTAGTCTTAAATATTGATATTGTGAATTCAAAATGGTTCAACACATTTAAATATAATCTTATTGAATTATGATTCAACTATAAGTGTAGAATATCTCTAAATAAATCCTATTCTAATATCAAACCTTCAAAGAATATTTGTGGCTAAATAAAATTTATTCCTTTATTCCAGCCACAAGTTAACAAGATACCAAGATACTGTAGTGAATTCATAAGTAGCTAAGTAATATTGTTTACTTACTAGCAAACCATAACTACATCTTTAGACAAATTATTCCATTCTAGTATAATAATAAGAAATTACTACTCAAATAGTAGTACTACCACTCTTAAATAGGTTTAAAGAAATATTATGAGGAAAACAAAGTACAAGTATCATAAACATTAAACCTTAAGTTCATTTATGTTCTTAAAGCTAACTTTAGTCTACAAGACTTTAAATATAATGCTAACAACCTTATTATGTGTTTTATAGTTAACTTTGGTCTGTTATAATTAAGTCGTCAAGCATCTCAATTCCAAACTATTCAAGCAAGCCCAAATAACATCGAACACATTTGATTAACCACAAAGATTATTTAGACCTAAGAAAAGAAATCTTTTCTTCAAATGTTATTCTTTTTGCCACTTCAAACAACAAGTCTTAAGCTAATATTCCCCACACTTAACAACTAAACTCTAGGATTTTGATCATAGTCTACAGATGACCATTAATCATAAACACATTGTTTGAAACTTTACTTGTATACTTTAGATTTTTAACACCTAAATTTCTTATAAATTTCATCATTGTAAAGAAAAAACTAAAAATAGAACAATTCTTATATGAGCAACTTTACGTAACATTCCTCGTTTGTATACCTTATTGGTTGTATAATATTTTAGTTATACACTGTATCACACACCCTCAACAGCCTTAATAAGAAGCACAAAGTACAGAACTTATCTAAAACTATAACATATTCTAAAGAAACCTTTCCATTTTCCAAACCCTAGATTAACGCTTGTTCTGGGGATACGAACTTATCAAATTGCATTACATTATTTATACATAATATCATCCTGCTTCTTTAAACATTAGTCTTTACCAGACCAATGATGCTGATTTCAGATATTGGATCTTATATTGTCTTGAAGACCGTGAGTGCATAATCTTGCAATCACAAAAGGCAAGTTCACACTTGCTCACGTCCTTTGATTATATTCTGTAAAGTATTTTACAAATCCAGTGTTGTCATCACCTGCATTTGAAAAAGGTCAGAAAACACTATTTTCATAATAATATGATTATAGGTTATTTACCATGAGGTAATAACCTACTATGAAAGTTCCGGTGTAAAGGAACATATTACCTAGGACTTAACAACCAATGTCACCAGTGATTCTTGCGCTGTATATCACGCGTTAACCATGAAATTTGGAATGGGATGGAGAAGTCAGGTGTATCCTTTTTCTTTTGTATGGAGGGAAGACTACCTTAACATGAAGTTGTGATTCCTTGTGTGGATCCAACATATGGGTGGGCACCCTTAGGCCCCACGTTTTTGGTGTCAAGATTATCTATGAGTGGCTGTCGGAGGTTTAGCCGGACCTATTTGGTACTTGCCAGGGGCATCACCATCTCATAGGGTCTTCGGGAACCCATCAGGGTTTTAGCCTACCCGAAAGGGGGCTTAACGGAGGTGAGCCAGCCCCGAAGGATCATGTAGACATATGGGATCACGGAAAGGGCAGTGATTCGCTTGGATCATCTACTGGGCCCCACATCACGGAATTGTGGACGGGAATAAGCTGCCCGGTTGTGCAACAAGGATTTGATCTCTCATGGGTAAAGTAACGCACCTCTGCAGAGTGTAAGAACTGTAACTTGTTACTCCATATTCTGGGAAGGAGCTATGAACGCGGCGGGAAAGGAACTCCATGAAAGTTCTGGTAAACCCGTGAAGGCCGATGGAAATAGATTTTCAGAATAAAAGCAACCTTTGAAGAAATGTTTACAAAAATTTGCATTGCCTACGACCTATGATCTGTGGCTGTAGATATAGTGCATCAACCACTCATTTTCTAGTGAACTTGCTGAGTACACTCATACTCAACGTATCTACTTAACCCTTGCTAGATTCTAAAGCCATTAAGACGACGTCTACATCAAGTTATGCTCTAGGAATCATCATCAAAAGCTCAAGCTCTTCAATGAAGTAAAGGAAGTCAACATATACACCAACTAAAGCGAAGACAAAGTTGATGATTAGATAGAACTTACTTGTATAGAGTATTGCAATAGCACCAATACACACCAAATAGTTGGATGCTAACTTAATTAGCATAATAGTTTGGAGTTGATTATTTCTGGTTCTTCTTTGTAAGAAGTTTTTTCCTCTCTCTTTAACCTAGAGTGTTCTCTGGATCTTATGTAAAGAGTCGAGTTTTACTCTTAGTCATGTCTTGGACCTGCTGTGTTTCTGTTGTACCACTCTGAGGGATGTAATACTAGTGAACAGAGTTTCATTGGTGTTATGTCAACGACTATAGTATACTACATCATGCAGTGGTATGTTGGGTCACCGCAATGGGCCATAGGGGGGCCACACCCCCAGGCGCGGGCCACCCCTAGGCCACGCCTATAGGGGGTGTGGCCCACCTCTGGCTCCTCCCTCTCGCCTATATCTTCTCCTCGAAACCCTAAGACATGGGGAGCGACCACAGAAAGATTCCTAGGCCTCTACGGGGCGGAAACCACCGAGAGAGAAAGAGCACTCCGGCAGACAGATTTCTGCCAGGGAAATTCCTTCCTGGAGAGGGGGGTCGTCGCCATTGACACCATCATCAAGCTAGACTTCATCGGGATCACCATCATCATCATCCACACCATCATCTCCACCAGCACCATCATCACCACTCCATCCCGTTGTAACAATTGTGTTGAATCTTGCATAGTTCTTAGGGGAACTTTCCCGATGTTGATTACTATTGCAGTTGATGCTTGTGAGTGGAACCATTGGATTATTGTTTATGTTTAGATTGTTATCCATTACCATATCATCTTTGATCTTGATCCATATGATGTCTCGTGAATAGTTCGTTTAGTTCCTGGGGACATGGGAGAAATCATGTTGTTAGTAGTGGATTTGTGTTGAGATATTATTCAATGGTTTAGTATTTAAGTTGTGGTGCTATTCTTCTAGTGGTGTCATGTGAACATCGACTACATGATACTTCACCATTTATGGGCCTAGGGGAATGCATTGTGTATTTGGCTACTAATTGTGGGGTTGCCAGAGTGACAGAAACATGAATCCCCGTTAGGACACCATTGCACAAGGGAGTGTAGGATCTCAAAGTTTAAGGCTATGGTTAGGTTTATACCTTAATTGCTTTCTTGTAGTTGTGGATGCTTGCAAAGGGTTTAATCACAAGTATGTATTAGTCCAAGTAAGGTCGGTACATTAGCATAGGTTCACCCACACAACACTTACAAAACCAAAGACTCAGCTATATGAAGCGAAAGCACTTGAGAGAATTCCCATGTGTCCTCGAGAACTTTTGGTCCTCATAAGTATTTCCACCGGCTTGTCCTTTGCTAAGAAGGGATTGGGACACTTGCTGTAATTGTTTTCTGTTTTATTTACTTACACTTTATTTCCTTGCTTTATCAGAAAACCCCTAAAAATCCGTTGGCTAAGTATTTACAGAGATTTCCTGCTCCATACCACTAGTCAACACCTTCTGCTCCTCGTTGGGACCGACCCTCCTATTTATCGAAAGTACTATGATACATCCCCTATACTTGTGGGTCATCAAGACTATTTTCTGTTGCCGTTGCCGGGGAGTGAAGCGCTATTGAAGAGTGGAACTGGTAAAGGAAACTTCTACTATGAGTATTGCTTTTTATTTCTGTTTGTTACTTTATACACAAAATAAGCCTAAATATGTTTCTGAAAAAACAACCAATTTTACAGAAGCAATTCACTAAACAAAGGGCATGGTTGGATAGAATTCTTTTTCCTGATTCCAATGATATAAAGTTTGCAAAATTTGGACGTGTAGATTTAAAGTTATGAATTTTACAAATCCTATCATCTAATAGATCAAATTTCTGTTTTTAAAACAATCACTGGCCACGTGTCTGTTTCTAACTGGCGCGTACCGGTTCGTTTGGATCGAGCGTTATAGAGCGTTGGATCTAAATTAAATTGTGCGGCTCACAGTACACGATACCCCTTCTTTTAAAAATCTAATCGGAGCTAGGCGATTCAGATCTAACGGCTACCAGCGCAATTACCAGGAACTGGCGACGCTCGACAACAGCGCGCGGTGGAGCGCTCTGGGTACGACGATTTCGGCAAAGTAGGAATAAAGGGGACAAGAGATATGGCTCACCATGCTCATAGTGGTGTGGCGAAGCTCAAGGTGGTCGTAGTTGTCCAAGGGGCGCACGGGAATAACGGCGATTGCTCACCAGAGATGGCATCAGCGTCGGGCTCGCTCGGGTGTGGTTGTTGCCGATGCTACACAGCATAAAAGGGCGAGCCAGATGTGGCGTTAGATGCATACGAGCATGGTGAGTGTACGCGTAACCTCAAAAGGGAAAGGGGCAGTCAGGTCTCACCGATAGGGGTCGCCGGAGTTGAGGCAGGAGACGGTGGCAAGAAGGCTTCGTCATTGCCGAGCTTCTGGGGAGTGCGCGGCCAAGCGAGCAGTACTGGAAGATGCAGGAGATGCTGGCGAGCAACCCAGTAAGCACCAGAGGGCTGGGGAGGGTTTGGTTTCACCGGAATCGGCCGAGAAACACGTCAGAGGCAGTAGGGTTCGAGCTCGTTATTGTGGCAGCCTGGTGGCGGAGAGGAAGTGGTGTCTGGGGGAAAAGAGAGAGGGGATGATGGCGTTTAAGAGTGCGTCGTCGCTGGCAAGGTTTAATCGCGCATTCATGCGAATTTACGAGTAGTAAACGAGGCAGAAACGGCGAGGTGCAAGGGAGGGAACGGTCGCGGGGTGGAGACGATGACTGGCAGTGTGGGGTCACGCTGTCAGCGAGAGAGAGGGAGTGCGCGTGGGGCCAAGCGTTTAGTGACTGAGCGGGTGAACCGTGCGGTGTGAATCGTTTTTCTGGGGGGAGAGCCGGGTGGGCTGCTAGTTGGGCTACACTGGGCCAGGTGGGTTGGCTAGTTAGCTGGGCTGGGTTTGTTTCCTTTTTTTATTCTGAATCTTTTCCTTTTTTTCCTTTTCTATTTTTCTATTTTGATTTTTGTTCAAATAATTCAAACACCATTTGAATTCAAACCTTTACCAAACTTTTAGCAAGCTTCTATACTGTTTTAAATATGTTTTAAAGTCCATTTTAGAATAACTACTTTTATCCATTCATAGTTTATTGTTTATTTAAATAGACATTTGTCTTTATTTTTAAATAGGTTTTAGTTATGGTTTCAAACTCTATTTGAATTCTAATTTTTACCAAACCTTTTTCAGTAGGTTTTATTTATTCATTAGTGCAAATAATTCACTTTGAATTATTATTTAAAATACTTTAATATGATTTAATGTTCATTTAAATTGGGAATTGTCTTTATTTAAATAAAATTGGATATTAATCAATCCTTATGATTTTATTTAAACAATCCTTTACTCCTTTTATTAATCAATAATATTTCATTTCATTTGTTTGGCCAAGATTTAATTTGGCTTTTAAATATTCCTTATTTATTTATTTATTTATTTCTTCCATTGCCTTATAAAAACCATATCTTTTATTTAAAGATCCAAAATTGGTGATTCCAATTTGCATAACTTTATTTAATATTTGTTTATCTTTTTAAATTCCTTTAGGATTTATCTGCTCAAGATTTGGCATGGATCTTAGATAGGGCTTTATTAGCTTTGAAAATTTATTTCCTTTTATCTTATTAAATTCATAAGTTTTTATCTATGGCTCCAAATTGAGTGAAACCAATTTCTATGGTTTTATAATATTTTTATTTATCATTCTTGATTATTTATAAATGTTTGTTGACAAATTTTTATATGGATCAAATCCATAGTCTTAGAGAGATTTTGGAAATGAATTATTCTATTAGGGTTTTAGGGTTTTGATGTTTCCTTTTAGAAACAAAAAGTTTCTTTTCACCCTAAATTTCAACAATTATTTCTTTTGTTTATTTATTTTTCACATTTCAAAATTTGGAAATTTTGGGATGTGACAGGCTACCACCCTTAAAAGAAATCTCGTCCCGAGATTTGGGAAGTCTAGAGGTTACAAGTTGTCTTGAAGACAACTAGGGTACTACCACCCTTAAAAGAAAATTTTGTAGGGTTACATTGATGGTTCACTTGACTATGGGTTCAATAATTGATATCCAAACATGGGATCCTTATTTGACTCAACCGAGTTAACTAATTCATGCCATCCATATCATCTAATTCTTCAAGGGTTCCATACATGTCAATGTGGTTCACATGTCCTTTCTAGGCCACATTGGAATCACTTCCATTGGAGTTTCTAGCATCCTTTTTCTTTTTCTTCTCAGGACAGTCTGATGCATAGTGTCCAAGTTCCTTACAATTATAGCACTGCAACTGGCTAATGTCTTTCTTCCTAGGATTGCCTTGTTTGTTCTGACCAAGTTCATCTCCATTGTCAGTATCATTCCCGTTATTATCACTTCCATTGTTGTTGTGGTGATGCTGATGTGGTCCAGAATCTCCATTGCTCTTTTTGAATGAACGCTTCTTTTGTGATGATCCTGAGTGATACTTGAGGCTATGCTTCCTCTTTGTGTTCTCAACTTGATTCATCTTATTTTCCAAGATGGTGGCTTTGTCACAGAGTGATTGATAAGTTGGGACATAGGCAACAGACAGCTGCAGGTTCAACTCATCATTAAGTCCTTCGAAGAATTTATCTTTCCTCTTAGCATCTGTATCAACTTCATCTGATGCATAGCGTGCCAGATTGTTGAACTCCTCAATGTACTCAGCCACACTGAGGTGACGCTGTTTTAGGTTGTGGAATTCCTTTTTCTTCAAGTTCATCACTCCGGATGAGATGTGAGCTGTACGAAAACCATCCTCAAAAATATCCCAAGTCACATCCTCAAGGGGAGTGGTGATCTAAAAGTTGTCCCACCATGTTACTGCTGGTCCTTCGAGCATATATGCTACAAACCTGTCTTTTTCCTCATCGGTGCAACCGACAGTCACTAAGTCCTTGTTCACCAAACGTAACCAGTCATTGGCTACCATTGGATCAGTTGTTCCAGAGAACCTTGGAGGCCTCAGTTTCAGAAATCTGGTTAGCATGTCAAGTGCTGGAGGATTATTCTGATTGTTGTTGTTATTGTTATTTTGATTCTGATTTTGCATAAACTGTGTCACCATCTGCGTCAGTTGATCTTGAGCTGTGATCAACTGTTGCATCTCGGGAGTGATGTTGTTGTTGTTGTTGTTGTTGTTGTTGTTGTTGTTTTGGTTGGGGTTGGCACGACGAGAGGCATCTGTTGGTTTAATAGGGATAAGTAATGATAGATAGATCTAAAGAAGTTCTAACACACAACCCAAAATAAACAAGTTCAATCAAACAATCAACAAGCACTAATCACTTAACAACTTATGGGTTTAACTCATGAGTTGAAGGAGACAACAAGTTTTCTTGAAACAATAAACCTAGTATAGTCATTCCTCATAGGTCAGTATACACTAACATGTCATCATTGTCTTAGATAGTTGGTAGGCAATCTAATGTCTCTTGGTTCTCACTTGTAGTCCTTAGTGATGTCTAAGTTGAAGTCCTTGGTGAAACTAAAGTTGAAGTCATTGGTCATGGTGGAGGCTTTGTTCATCAAGTTGAAAAAGGAAGAGATGTAGTATCAAAACCAAAAAGGTTGAGGAAAGAGTTTACAAGATTGTTTGTAAATAAGTTTTGGAACAAATACAACTCCTATTTTTCTAAGGGGTTTTGTCCAATCCTAGGGTTACAATCCTACAGGAAACACAGTGCTCTGATACCATCTGTAAAGGTCCCAGCCTTTAATAAGGTAGAGATCCCTGTGTTTACAATGCTAGTCCCTGGATCAATAGCTAGCATCCACAGTTAAGATGTAATATCAAGAAACAAAGGTCATAATACAACTTTATAACCAGGAATAAAATAATTCATTACATCTTACATAGCTCATTTGGCTATCTCATTACAATGCAGCAGAAATAACTATATAGCATGGAGTCCTTCATCTTCAAAGTGCCACAGGCATTCATGTTGGTTGTAGACTTGTAATCCTATTCAACACACTTCACTAACATCAAACAAACCTGCAACACAATAAGTTGCAGCCACAAGGGTCAATACATTTGAATTGTATTGGCAAGTTTCACTACTATGTAGAAATAAGTGGAACCTATCAATATATGCATATTTGGCTAAGTAGGGTTTAGGCTCATTTGCAGAAAGCAATATAGTTTTATCCTATCTTTTCAAAATAGTTTTGATATTTTGACAAATCTTTCTGAACCCCTTGGAAAACTCCAAGTGCTTCTAATCCCTTGTTGACACCATCAAGTTTTACTTTGAGAAATTGGAATATCGAGATCTTCCATAGCTTCAGGCCTTAGTTGCTCAAAGTTCTCCATAACCGGGGACACGGCTAAGTGCTTAGAATTTGATCTTCTACAGAAGTTGTACACTTTACCCACATGACACAATCTTGTCTTGACGCCACCAGTGGCCTCTGGATAAGTACACACCAAATGGAGTACCGGCAGATCGAGAATGTGACAAAGTCTTTCCATAGAAGACCTCTCAATACATAATGCTAGCATGTCTACCAGGCACCAATGTAAGGATATATTTTCAATACATGAAGAAGTTAACCTGAGTAGGTTCCAATGCAAGGGTCTTCCACTATGTAATTGACTAAGCCAGAGCCCATTTAGCATGGTTCCCTTCGTTGCCACCTTATCCACAATTAAGTATCCACATTCCACCCATGTGATTCATTGAGTACTTGTTTTATTATATAAAACACATATTTTTCCAACACTTCATATAATCATAACATGGTATTCCACCCCAAATCTATATCAGGGCTAAGCATACTACAACTACAATGTTTCCACTAAGGAAGATATAAAGGGTATCCTAATAGGACATAGCATAGCATAGTAACATAGTAGCCCTATCATGCATACTACAAAAATTCCACTAAGTGTATTGAAAATAGTAGGAAATGGATGATAGTGCCACTTACCTTTTTAGTAGAGAATATTGGTTCACTCCTTGATATTGCAACAATCACACTCTTCAAATTTCACTACAATTCAATCAAGCAAGCACAATTCAAACTACCATTCAAACAATTCACCACATAAAATGATAAAAACAAAGCAATGCATGCAAGCATGCAAAAGATTGTTTTATTTGGAAAATTGGTTTCTAATAGGCTATAAACATTTTAATACACCTAAAGGTCATTTATAAATGTGGAAAAATCATTTGAAACCAAGTTAGTGAAAATGGGCCATTTAAATCATTTTGTTTTGCTAGAAATGATTTAAATCAAAGTAATATTTTGTAGTTTTTGTCCAAATATATTTTTAAACCTAAATTTTAGTGTTTATGGTTTAATATTAATCCATTTTCAAAAGGTTTCACCTAAATTCCATTTTTAAAACAATATTTTTATTTGCTAGAAATGACTTTAGCAAAGTAATAATTTACTAGGGTTCATCAAATATATTTTTAAATCCTAAAACTTGGTGTTTAGGGTCAGGGAGTATAAATGTCACATCCCAAGATTTTCCAAATCTTGTAATGTAAAAAATAAATAAACAAAATAAATAATTGTTGAAATTTAGGGTGAAAAGCAACTTTTGTTTCGAAATAGAAACTTAAAATCCCATCTTGAGAAAACTCTGGTTAAAGTTTCAATCTAACTAAATTCAAATCAAGTGGAATGCATTCCTCATAAAATGCATCTGGAAATTTAAACACTTGGAAAATAAAGCAAAACCCTAAAACCCTAATGGAAGAAAAACATTTCGAAGATATCTCTAAGACCATGGATTTGATCCATAGAAAAAATTGTCAAGCAAACATTTCAAAATGATCAAGAATGACAAATGGAAATATTATAAAACCATATAAATTTATTTCACTTAATTTGGAACCATAGATAAAATCTTATAAATTTAATAAGATAAGGAAATTGAATTTCAAAGCTAATAAAGCACTTATCTAGAAATCCATACCAAATGGTGAGAAATCAATCCTAAAGATATTTAAAAGGATAAATAAATATCAAATAAGATTTTACAAATTGGAATCACTAAGTTTGGATCTATAAATAAAAAGATATGGATTTTATAAGTTAAAGAAAGAATTATTAAATACGGAATATTTAAAGACCAAATTAAATCTTGGCCTAATCCATAAGCAAATGGAATAATTATAATCCAAATCCAAATAAAATAAATGGATAAAGAATGTTCCAAATAAAATAAAATGACTTTGACCAAATCCTATTCTATTTGAATAAAGATAAAATCCCTATTAAAATGATTAATTAAATCATGGGAAAATAATATTTGGAATTTACCCAAGTGGAATAAAAGTTGTTTAATTAACTTAAATAAGATCAAAGAAATCTTCCAAATAAAATCTATGGTATTAAAACTATATTTAATTTCATTGGAATAAATACATATACCCAATTCAAATGATTTATAAATCATATTAAATATTTTTCAAATAATTCAAGGTGAATTATTTGACATCCAAATAAATAAATAAAACCTACTGATTACTTTTTAGAAAGATTTATGTTTCAAATGGAGTTTGAAAATATTATTAAATCTTATTTGAATAAATACTAAGGCCTTTTTAAATAAATAAAAGACCCTAAAAAGAATAAAAGAAATATCCTAATTTTGACCTTAAAATGTATTATTAAACATTATTTGAATATACTCAAAGTTTGGTTGAAGTTTGATATTCAAAAGTTGTTTGAATTGATTAAACAAAATCAAAACAGAAAATTAGAATTGGAAAAGGAAAAAGGATCAGAAGAGAAAAAAATAGAGCAAAGCAGCCCAGCTCGGCAAAGGCCAGTCCAGGCCCAGCAGCCCACCTCTCCCTCTCTCCCCCGAAACGTTTTTCTCACCGCAGAAGGAACCCGCAAACCCATTGACTAGCTGGACCCACTCCTCCTCTCTCTCACTCGCTGTCAAACAGGCCCCACGTCCACGTCATCGTCTTCCTCACCGCGCTAACCACGCTGGCCGTTTCTGCCGTTGAATTGCTCGAGTAAATTCGCGTTAACGCTGCAGTGAATCCACCCCGCGACCATGCCCTCTTAAATGCCTCCCTCTCCTCTCCATTTCCCCCCAGACGCCACACCACCGGAGCCCCTAGGCTGCATGTATTGCTTGCGACATCGTCTCTGTCTCCGGCGAGCTCCACCTCCAATTCCGGCCAAACCCCGCCGCCCCTCACCTCCTCGACCATATGAGCTTGCTCGCCAGCGTCTCCTGCACCTCCCAGTACTCTCTACTCGCCCTCGCGTGCTCCACAGCATCGGCAACAACGACAACCTCTTGCATCCGTCGTCTGCCTCTACTCCGACGAGCCGTACATGTAGTCTCTGACCGCGCGGCCCCCTCTCTTTGATGCTTCCGTACTCCCTACCCTTATACACGTCTAACAGCACCCTTTGTTCCCTCTCCCGTGCTCTGTAGCAACGTCCCCGACGACGCTAGTGCGAACCCGACGCCAGGCAGACTTCCGGCGAGCGATTGCCATCCATCCCGAGCGCCCCTTCGACGGAGAAGACCACGTTGAGCATCAGTACGACGTGGCGATTCTGGTGACCATCTCCCTTCGCTCTCTCGCTTCCTATAACATCGACACCGCCACCGTCTGACCGCGCGCCGCCACCTGCCGCCGCCACTCGATGGCTAGCGTGCTGTGCACCGTAGGATGTAGATCCAAGCGCCACGATAGAACATGATCGAAGGGGTACGCTTGCTCCTGAGCCGCACGATCTGTTTAAAATATAACGCCCCTCGTTGCACGATCCGCACGAAGCGATACAGACGAATAGCAACACGACACGTGGCCCTGTCTGTTTTAATAAAAACAGATTTGATCTATTTGTTGTTCAATTTTGTAAAATTCATAACTTTCAAACCACACGTCCAAATTTTGCAAATTTGATATCAATGGATTCAGAAAAACAAGTACTTTCTGACCATGCACTTTGTTTAGTAAAATGTTTCTGTTAAATTTAATGTTTTTGCAGAAACTTGTGTAGGCATGTTTGGAATATAAAATTCATTATAAAATTATTTTAGGGATAAAATCTTTGACAAATAGTTTGTTCTGAACCTACTGACCATAGAAATCAATTTGTGGTTTAAAAATGTTTTTGGTGAAGCAAAAGAATAAATCTTTGATTTAAAGCATTCCTAGTCAAATAAAAGTAATGTTTATTTATTAAAAATTGCTTTTGGAGGAAAACCCATGGGAAATGTTTTGATTTAAACTCTCTGACCCCAAACACCAAATTTTATGATTTAAAAATGTATTTGGTGAACCCTATAAAAATTATTGCTTTGCTAAAGGCATTTTCAACCACATAAAATAATGATTTGGTTTAAAAATAATTTATTAGTAAAATCTTTTGCAAATGATTTTGCCACTTATATAAGACGACCAATAGGTGTTTTCCAATGTTTGTAACCCATTAGAAACCACTTTCACAAATAAACCATCTTTATCATGCTTGCATGCATTGCTTTGTTTCTATTATTTTATGTGATGTTGCTTGAATGGTAGATTGAAATATTGCTTGCTTGATTGAATTGTAGTGATTTGAAGAGTGTGAATATTGCAAGATCAAGGAGTGAATTTATATTCTCTACCAAAAAGGCAAGTGATGCTTCATACTTTTGTCCCATTATTTTCACTATGCATTAGTGCTATTTTTAAGTAGGACTTGCATGGAATTTTGCTAAGTATAAACTATGCCATGGGAAATCCTAGTAGATGAAACCTTAGTAGAATTTTCCTAAGTTAAGATTCCTACTACTATCATGCTTAGCTTAGCTAGTAGAAAACAAGGGTGGATTATATTCATGCTATGGAATATTTCTAAGTCAAGGACTTGTGTTTTGTTTAATAAAACAACTAAGTAAATGAATCACCTGGGTGGAATGGAAAGAATGGTTTGTGTTGAGTGGTTACACAAGGCCCATTTCTATGGTTTACCTTGTGTATCACACTTGTGGATGGCCACCCAGGAACAAAGAGATTTGAGATGTAAAATGTTGAGATGCTTCAAGTGCAGCCACTTGGCAATATGGGATCTGCCTGGATCATATAGGTTGCAATAACTTAGCCAAATGGACAGTTGGTGGTAGGGGATTGATAGGTTGGAGGACGTCCATTCTGGTCTAAGGGAAGGCTTCTGAAAGATCTTGTCTTGGTGAAACCAAGTCTTGTGGGGAAAGTGCACCACCTCTGCAGAGTGTAAAATCTAAGTACTTAGCCATGTCCTTGGTAAAGGACAATTTGAGCATCAAGACATGGAAGCTATCAAGAATCTCCTCATCCCAATTTCTAAGTTAAAAACTTATGGTTGAACAAGGGTTGAAGGATCACCAATTTCTATTGGGAGATGCCTTGGGTGTTTTTGTCAAGCAAAAACTTAGTGTTTTCCAATGATAAGGAAAATCTATTTTGAGCAAAGCAAGCCTAAGCTCCACTTAGCCAAATGCATATAGATGATAGACTCCACTATATTACCATAGTATCACTTGCCAATAAAATTCAAATGTATTGACCCTTGTGGCTGTAACTTATTATGTTGTAGGTTTTTTTGATATTAGTGAAGTGTGTTGAAATAGGATTACAAGTCTACAACCAACATGTTTGCCTGTGGCATTTTGAAGATGAAGGACCCCATGCTATTGTTATATTCTGCTGCATTGTAATGAGATAGCCAAATGAGCTATGTAAGATGTAATAAAATATTTTATTCCTGGTTATAAAGTTGTATTATGACCTTTGTTTCTTGATATTACATCTTGACTGTGGATGCTATCTAGGGACTAGCATTGTAAACACAGGGATCTCTACCTTATTAAAGGTTGGGAACCTTACAGATGATATCAGAACATTGTGTTGCCTGTAGGATTGTAACCCTAGGATTGGACAAAACCCCTTAGAAAAAAATAGGAGTTGAATTTGTTCCAAAAACTTATTTGCAAACAAATCTTGTAAAATCTTTCCTCAACCATTTGGTTTTGAATTCTACATCTTGTCTATTTCAACTTGATGGATAAAGCCTCCACCATGAGCAAAGACTTCAACATGAGCAAAGGACTTCACCAACTCAAGTGATTTCAACCTTATTCTCAACAAGGACTTCAACTTGGATATCACTAAGACCTACAAGTGAGACAAGTAATGTTGCTCAAGAATTGAAGACTAGGGAAACACAACTTAGAAGGAAACATCATCACCTTTGAAGTTTTGTGACCAAGACACCAGAAATCTTCCCAAGGAAACCATGATCTCATTCAAGAAGAATCCACCAAGAAGGATAGAATGATTTCAAGTGAACCATATAGTTGGACCACCATATTTAGATCAAACCAAATTCACCAACTTATGTGGTGTAACAAAATATTTTGTTGCCTATAAGTGTGCTTGAAACTTGTTGTTTGAGTGGAATGTTTTTTTGTGATTGCTTGCTCATTGCTTGTGTGAATTGAGATATGAGTGATTAGAATTATTTCCTTAGAAATCTTTTGCCTATTCTAATCCCAATCCAACCCAAATAGATGACTAATCCAAGAAACTCCAACATCAGGGATGGTGACAACAACAACAACCAAGAGATCAACATGAGGGAACTCATAGTAACCCAAACCCAGTTGAACCAAGTGACAGCTCAATTTTTAGCCAACACCAGTGAGTTAGATCCAACCATGCAAAGGTTTTTGGAAACCCAAACCCAATTGTTGCATAAGGTGACAGATCAAATGATCAACATGGGAAAAAACTCTTCCCAAGGAGTTTGTGACAACAAGGATGTCAAGGATGATATTCTAGAAGGAACCCAACCTTGCAATATTTGTGGAGACAAAGATCACACTTCCAAAGAGCATAAAGATCAATGCCCCAATTGTGAAGAGAAACATCCAAATAATCAATGCCTCACATCTCAAGCTACTTGTTTCCTACGTGAAGGAAATAATCATGTCCCTGTCCAATGCCCCATCTATTCCATAGTCCAACAAAGGAAACAAGGTGGAGTGCATCAACAGTTTGTAAACCCTCATGAAGGAACAACTTCTGCCAAGAAGGATGAAGGCAAAGTCAAAACCATGCATCATAAGGACAAATCCAAAATGACCACAAAGTGTTGCTACTCTTGTGGAGAAGAAGCTCATATCTCTAGTAATTGCCCCAAGAAGAGAGAAAGATTTCCCACCTTTGTGGTGAATTATGAAGAGCATGAACTAGAAGAACTCCTAGCTTTGGAGAGACCCAAAAAGAAGAAGAAGGACATAAGCCAGTTGCAATGTTATAATTGCAAAGAAATGGGACACTATGCCAGTGATTGCCCAGAAAAGAAGAAGAACCAAGGAAACAAACAAGAGGCAATGATACCAAAGGAAAAGAAAGATATCAGCCAAGTGATGTGTTTCAAATGCAAAGAGCTAGGCCATTATGTAGACAAGTGTCCAGAGAAGCTTCATCAAAATCCTAAGCAAAGCAAGATGTAATCTAGTTGGAAAATTTTTAAGGGTGGTAGTACCATAGTTGCTTTGAGCCAACTTGTAACCCTAGCCTTCCCAAATCTCGGGACGAGATTTATTTTAAGGGTGGTAGCCTGTCACATCCCAAGATTTTCCAAATCTTGTAATGTGAAAAATAAATCAAAAATAAATAATTGTTGAAATTTAGGGTGAAAAGAAACTTTTGTTTCTAAATAGAAACTTAAAATCCCATCTTGAGCAAACTCTGGTTAAAGTTTGAATCTAACTCAATTCAAATCAAGTCGAATGCATTCCTCATAAAATTCATCTGGAAATTTAAACACTTGGAAAATAAACCCAAACCCTAAAACCCTAATGGAAGAAAAACATTTCCAAGATATATCTAAGACCATGGATTTGATCCATAAAAAAGTTGTCAAGCAAACATTTCAAAATGATCAAGAATGACAAATGGAAATATTATAAAACCATATAAATTGATTTCACTTAATTTGGAACCATAGATAAAATCTTATAAATTTAATAAGATAAGGAAATTGAATTTCCAAAGCTAATAAAGGACTTATCTAGAAATCCATACCAGATGGTGAGAAATTAATCCTAAATATATTTAAAAGGATAAATAAATATCAAATAAGATTTTACAAATTGGAATCACCAAGTTTGGATCTATAAATAAAAAGATATGGATTTTATATGTTAAAGAAAGAATTATTAAATACGGAATATTTAAAGACCAAATTAAATCTTGGCCTAATCCATAAGCAAATGGAATAATTATAATCCAAATCCGAATAAAATAAATGGATAAAGAATGTTCCAAATAAAATAAAATGACTTTGACCAAATCCTATTCTATTTGAATAAAGATAAAATCCCTATTAAAATGATTAATTAAATCATGGGAAAATAATATTTGGAATTTACCCAGGTGGAATAAAAGTTGTTTAATTAACTTAAATAAGATCAAAGAAATTTTCCAAATAAAATCTATGGTATTAAAACTATATTTAAATTCATTGGAATAAAGACAAATACCCAATTCAAATGATTTATAAATCATATTAAATATTTTCCAAATAATTCAAGGTGAATTATTTGACATCCAAATAAATAAATAAAACCTACTGGTTTTTTTAGAAAGATTTAGGTTTCAAATCGAGTTTGAAAATATTATTAAATCTTATTTGAATAAATACTAAGGCCTTTTTAAATAAATAAAAGACCCTAAAAAGAATAAAAGAAATATCCTAATTTTGACCTTAAAATGTATTATTAAACATTATTTGAATATACTCAAAGTTTGGTTGAAGTTTGAGATTCAAAAGTTGTTTGAATTGATTAAACAAAATCAAAACAGAAAATAAGAATTGGAAAAGGAAAAAGGATCAGAACAGAAAAAAATAGAGCAAAGCAGCCCAGCTCGGCAAAGGCCAGTCCAGGCCCAGCAGCCCACCACTCCCTCTCTCCCCCGAAACGTTTTTCTCACCGCAGAAGGAACCCGCAAACCCATTGACTAGATGGACCCACTCCTCCTCTCTCTCACTCGCTGTCAAACAGGCCCCACGTCCACGTCATCATCTTCCTCACCGCGCTAACCACGCTGGCCGTTTCTGCCATTGAATTGCTCGAGTAAATTTGCGTTAACGCTGCAGTGAATCCATCCCGCGACCATGCCCTCTTAAACGCCTCCCTCTCCTCTCAATTTCCCCCCAGACGCCACACCACCGGAGCCCCTAGGCTGCCTATATTGCTTGCGACATCGTCTCTATCTCCGGCGAGCTCCACCTCCAATTCCGGCCAAACCCCGCCGCCCCTCACCTCCTCAACCATACGAGCTTGCTCGCCAGCGTCTCCTGCACCTCCCAGTACTCTCCACTCGCCCTCGCGCGCTCCACAGCATCGGCAACAACGACAACCTCTTGCATCCGTCGTCTGCCTCTACTCCGACGAGCCGTACAGGTAGTCTCTGACCGTGCCGCCCCCTCTCTTTGATGCTTCCGTACTCCCTACCCTTATATACGTCTAACAGCACCCTTTGTTCCCTCTCCCGTGCTCTGTAGCAACGTCCCCGACGACGCTAGTGCGAACCCGACGCCAGGCAGACTTCCGGCGAGCGATTGCCATCCATCCCGAGCGCCCCTTCGACGGAGAAGACCACGTTGAGCATCAGTACGACGTGGCGATTCTGGTGACCATCTCCCTTCGCTCTCTCGCTTCCTGTAACATCGACACCGCCACCGTCTGACCGCGCGCCGCCACCTGCCGCCGCCAGCGCCGCCACTCGATGGCTAGCGTGCTGTGCACCGTAGGATGTAGATCCAAGCGCCACGATAGAACATGATCGAAGGGGTACGCTTGCTCCTAAGACGCACGATCTGTTTAAAATCTAACGCCCCTCGTTGCACGATCCGCACGAAGCGATACAGACGAATAGCAACACGACACGTGGCCCTGTCTGTTTTAATAAAAACAGATTTGATCTATTTGTTGTTCAATTTTGTAAAATTCATAACTTTAAAACCACACGTCCAAATTTTGCAAATTTTATATCAATGGATTCAGAAAAACAAGTACTTTCTGACCATGAACTTTGTTTAGTAAAATGTTTCTGTTAAATTTAATGTTTTTGCAGAAACTTATGTAGGCATGTTTGGAATATAAAATTCATTCTAAAATTATTTTAGGGATAAAATCTTTGACAAATAGTTTGTTCTGAACCTACTGACCATAGAAATCAATTTGTGGTTTCAAAAATGTTTTTGGTGAAGCAAAATAATAAATCTTTGATTTAAAGCATTCCTAGTCAAATAAAAGTAATGTTTATTTATTAAAAATGCTTTTGGAGGAAAACCCATGGGAAATGTTTTGATTTAAACTCTCTGACCCCAAACACCAAATTTTATGATTTAAAAATGTATTTGGTGAACCCTATAAAAATTATTGCTTTGCTAAAGGCTTTTTCAACCATATAAAATAATGATTTGGTTTAAAAATAATTTATAAGTAAAATCTTTTGCAAATGATTTTGCCACTTATATAAGACGACCAATAGGTGTTTTCCAATGTTTGTAACCCATTAGAAACCACTTTTACAAATAAACCATCTTTAGCATGCTTGCATGCATTGCTTTGTTTCTATTATTTTATGTGATGTTGCTTGAATGGTAGATTGAAATATTGCTTGCTTGATTGAATTGTAGTGATTGAAGAGTGTGAATATTGCAAGATCAAGGAGTGAACTTATATTCTCTACCAAAAAGGCAAGTGATGCTTCATACTTTTGTCCCATTATTTTCACTATGCATTAGTGATATTTTTAAGTAGGACTTGCATGGAATTTTGCTAAGTATAAACTATGCCATGGGAAATCCTAGTAGATGAAACCTTAGTAGAATTTTCCTAAGTTAAGATTCCTACTACTATCATGCTTAGCTTAGCTAGTAGAAAACAAGGGTGGATTATATTCATGCTATGGAATATTTCTAAGTCAAGGACTTGTGTTTTGTTTAATAAAACAACTAAGTAAATGAATCACCTGGGTGGAATGGAAAGAATGGTTTGTGTTGAGTGGTTACACAAGGCCCATTTCTATGGTTTACCTTGTGTATCACACTTGTGGATGGCCACCCAGGAACAAAGAGATTTGAGATGTCAAATGTTGAGAAGCTTCAAGTGCAGCCACTTGGCAATATGGGTTGTGCCTGGATCATATAGGTTGCAATAACTTAGCCAAATGGATAGTTGGTGGTAGGGGATTGATAGGTTGGAGCGCGTCCATTCTGGTCTAAGGGAAGGCTTCTGAAAGATCTTGTCTTGGTGAAACCAAGTCTTGTGGGGAAAGTGCACCACCTCTGCAGAGTGTAAAATCTAAGTACTTAGCCATGTCCCTGGTAAAGGACAATTTGAGCATCAAGACATGGAATCTATCAAGAATCTCCTCATCCCAATTTCTAAGTTAAAAACTTGTGGTTGAACAAGGGTTGAAGGATCACCAATTTCTATTGGGAGATGCCTTGGGTGTTTTTGTCAAGCAAAAACTTAGTGTTTTCTAATGATAAGGAAAATCTATTTTGAGCAAAGCAAGCCTAAGATCCACTTAGCCAAATGCATATAGATGATAGACTCCACTATATTACCATAGTATCACTTGCAAATACAATTCAAATGTATTGACCCTTGTGGCTGTAACTTATTATGTTGCAGGTTTGTTTGATATTAGTGAAGTGTGTTGAAATAGGATTACAAGTCTACAACCAACATGTTTGCCTGTGGCACTTTGAAGATGAAGGACCCCATGCTATTGTTATATTCTTCTGCATTGTAATGAGATAGCCAAATGAGCTATGTAAGATGTAATAAAATATTTTATTCCTGGTTATAAAGTTGTATTATGACCTTTGTTTCTTGATATTACATCTTGACTGTGGATGCTAGCTATTGATACAGGGACTACCATTGTAAACACAGGGATCTCTACCTTATTAAAGGTTGGGAACCTTACAATAAATCAACCTATTTGCAAAAGGTTTTACTCAAAAAGCATTTTTAAACCATAATCAACATTTTTATTTGACTAGAAATGCTTTTATTCAAGGATTAATTCCTTAGTGTCACACAATATACATTTAAATCCAAAAGTTGGTTTTTATGGTCAGTAGGTTCAAAACAAAACATTTACAAAAGATTTTACCCAAAAATCATTTTTAGAATAAATTTTATACTCAAAATAAGCCTAAATATGTTTCTGCAAAAACAACCAATTTTACAGAAGAAATTCACTAAATAAAGGGCATGGTTGGATATAATTCTTTTTCCTGATTCCAATGATAGAAAGTTTGCAAAATTTGGACGCGTAGATTTAAAGTTATGAATTTTACAAATCCTATCATCTAATAGATCAAATTTCTGTTTATAAAACAATCACTGGCCACGTGTCTGTTTCTAACTGGTGCATACCGGTTCGTTTGGATCGGGAGTTGGATCTAAAGTAAATCGTGCGGCTCACGGCACACGATACCCCTTCATTTAAAAATCTAATCTCAGCCAGGCGATTCAGATCTAACGGCTACCAGCGCAATTACCAGGAACTGGCGGCGCTCGACGGTAGCGCGCGGCGAAGCGCTCTGGCTACAGCGGTTTCAGTGAAATAGGAAGCAAGGGGACAAGAGAGATGGCTCACCGTGCTCGCAGTGGTGTGGCGAAGCTCAAGGTGGTCGTAGTTGTCCAAGGGGCACACGGGAACAGCGGCGATTGCTCACCGGAGATAGCGTCGGCGTCGGGCTCACTCAGGTGTGGTTGTTGCCGACGCTACACGGCATAAAAGGGCTAGCCAGATGTGGCATTAGATGCGTACGAGAATGGTGAGTGTACGCATAACCTCAAAAGGGAAAGGGGCAGTCAGGTCTCATCGGTAGGGGTCGCCGGAGTTGAGGCAGGAGACGGTGGCGAGAAGGCTTCGTCCTTGTCGAGCTTCTCGGGAGTGCATGGCCAAGCGAGCGATACTAGGAGATGTAGGAGATGCTGGCGAGCAACCCAGTAAGCACCAGAGGGCTGGGAGGGTCTGGCCTCGCCGGAATCGGCCGGGAAACACGTCGGAGGCAGTGGGGTTCGAGCTCGTGATTGTGGCAGCCTGGTGGCGGAGAGGAAGTGGTGTCTAGGGGAAAAGAGAGAGGGGGCGATGGAGTTTAAGAGTTTATCGTCGCTAGCGAGGTTTAATCGTGCATTCACGCGAATTTACGAGGAGTAAACAAGGCAGAAATGGCAAGATGCGAGGGGGAACGGTCGCGGGGTGGAGACGATGACTGGCAGTGTGGGGTCGCGCTGTCAGCGAGAGAGAGGGAGTGCGTGTGGGGCCAAACGTTCATTGACTAAGCGGGTGAATCTTGCGGTGCGAATCCTTTTTCTACGGGGAGAGCCGGGTGGGCTGCTAGTTAGGCTAGACTGGGCCAGGTGGGTTGGCTCGTTAGCTGGGCTGGTTTTGTTTCCTTTTTTATTCTAAATCTTTTCCTTTTTCCTTTTCTATTTTTCTGTTTTGATTTTTGTTCAAATAATTCAAACACCATTTGAATTCAAACCTTTACCAAACTTTCAGCAAGCTTCTATACTGTTTTAAATATGTTTTTAAAGTCCATTTTAGAATAACTACTTTTATTCCTTCATGGTTTATTATTTATTTAAATAGACATATGTCTTTATTTTTAAACAGGGTTTAATTATGGTTTCAAACTCTATTTGAATTCTATTTTTTACCAAACCTTTTTTAGTAGGTTTTATTTATTTATTAGTGCAAATAATTCACTTATTTAAAATACTTTAATATGATTTAATGTTCATTTAAATTGGGAATTGTCTTTGTTTAAATAAAATTGGATATTAATCAATCCTTATGATTTTATTTAAATAATCCTTTACTCCTTTTATTAATCAATAATCTTTCATTTCATTTGTTTGGCCAAGATTTAATTTGGTTTTTAAATATTCCTTATTTATTTATTTCTTCCGTTGCCTTATAAAAACCATATCTTTTATTTAAAGATCCAAAATTGGTGATTCCAATTTGCATAACTTTATTTAATATTTGTTTATCTTTTTAAATTCCTTTAGGATTTATTTGCTCAAGATTTTGCATGGATCTTAGATAGGGCTTTATTAGCTTTGAAAATGTATTTCCTTTTATCTTATTAAATTCATAAGTTTTTATCTATGGCTCCAAATTGAGTGAAACCAATTTCTATGGTTTTATAATATTTTTATTTATCATTCTTGATCATTTATAAATGTTTGTTGACAATTTTTTATGGATCAAATTCATAGTCTTAGAGAGATTTTGGAAATGAATTATTCTATTAGGGTTTTGATGTTTCCTTTTAGAAACAAAAAGTTTCTTTTCAACCTAAATTTCAACAATTATTTCTTTTGTTTATTTATTTTTCACATTTCAAAATTTAGAAAATTTTGGGATGTGACAACCTTTACCAGCTAACGTAAAGTAGTATTCTATGATAATTAGTGTGAATAACAAAAGTGCAAAGAAAATGTGGAACCTAATGAGCAAATAAATATTGAACCCGTGGTAGCTATTGTGAAAGATCTTGTCACTAAAAATATAGAGGATGAGCACATTTTCTTCTGTGAAGACGCTTCTAATATTGTCTCTTATCCTTGAACAGCTAGAAAATCTAGTGTCCCTATGCTTTCTGTTAAAATTGGTGATCATTGCTATTATGGTTTATGTGATATTGGTGCTAGTTCCAGTGCTATTCCTTATGAGTTTTATAGGGAAATTATATATGAAATTGTTACTTGTGAGCTTAAGGACATTGATGTGGTTATTCACCTTGCTAATAAGGAAACCATTTGCCCTATTGGTATTGTAAGAGATGTGGAAGTCCTCTGCGATAAGATTAAGTATCCTGCTCATTTTCTAGTGCTTAGTTCAGCAGCTAGTAAAACTTGTCATATTATCTTTCATAGACCTTTCTTGAACACTTGTGGAGCTATTATAGATTGTAAAAAGGAGAAAGTTTTAACTAAGTTTGATGGAGATTCTTATGAGTTTAACTTTTCCAAATTTGCTAAAGCTCCTCATAAAATAGATTGCCTAATGAAGATTTAAGGGTTGAACAACTTGCTTCTATTGATCCAGTTTATGACCTTGGTCCTCTTTTTGATGATTGTAAGTATGCTCATTCTGATGATAAAGTTGTTTCTTGTGACAGTTATATTGTCAACTTTATTCAAAGTGCTACTAAAAGTTATTATGAAAGAGGGAAACATGGTTTTATGCATCTCAATAACATTAAGTTTCCCCGTTTTATGTTGAAAGCTTTGAAGTTGCATTTGTTTTGTCTTCCTATGCTAGTGGACTTTTGTTTTAATAATTTGTTTTTTCATGAGACTCCCTTGCATAGGAAGTAAGTTATACTCAAATGTGTTGGATATTTGCTTCTTGATGCTCTCTTTCACTTCAAATATTTATCTCATATGTGAGCATCTTTGAAATTATCAAGCCTAACTTAAAGGCATTAAAGAAAAGTACTTCTTGGGAGATAACCCAATATTTTTTTGAGTCTTGGAAGTTATTACCTTAGTAATAACCGCTCCTTATCCTTTTTGTTTTGGTTTTTGTGTCAAGATCAACTACTTTTGAGAAGTAGAGGAGTTGTGAAAAGTGGTTGTCTTGGGACAGATTTTTGTGCTGCATTGTGAAAATTCGTGAAGGAGCTCAGTACTACAGTTGGAGCTATATTTTTTCGTGCTTGTTCTCCAAGTTGTTATCCAACTTTCATTAGTTTTGCACTTTTTGATTTGAGCAAAAGAAGTTTTTTGGAAAAAAATCAATCTTTACCTGCCGGTCTGTTTTGACAGATTTCTGCCACCATTTGCATTTGCTTCTTATATTGATTCCCTTTCAAATTCTTTTTGAGGATTCTGGAAAGGATTTGCTGCAGTAGTTTTTGTGTTGATGGTTTTTTAGTTGAAGTGTGTACCTAAAGGTTTAATGTTTTTGCTTACACTAATGTTGTCAATGAGGTTTGTGTAATGCCTTGTAAGAAAAGAAACTTCCAGGAGAAGGAGAGAAGGAATCTGCAGAGTCCGTCTTTGAACAGATAAAAAAAGTGGTGAAAACTGAAGGTTCGTGAAAACCTTATCTTTTTTATATTTTTGATGTTTTTATTGCATACGGAAGGTTACGAGACGAAACAAAGGAGGAAATGGAGGCCAGGGTGCCCACACCCACCCTAGGAGCGGGCCCCAGCTGGACGCACCTGGAGGGGGTGTGAGCCCCTTGAACTCCGTCTCCGCCTTGTTTTCGCACAGTACCTTCCTTATGCATTGAATTATTGTAATATATAACCCCCCGGATTCCCCGAGGTTCGTATATCGTGTTCTCGTCGTGTTTCCGTTTCAATCTGTTTCTGTCAGGAAATCTTCTCAAGTTTAGAGCACCACGGTCTCCGCCAACGACAAAGGCAAGAAGCTCATAAAATATGATCCTCAAAACCCCAAGGAGGAGATCTTGGTCGAGGATGAAGAAGACATGAAGGAGGAACATCATTCGGACACCCGCGCTACCGTCGCAAGCATTGGAGTGGTGGAAAACCCTATCAACCTTAGGAGGACAACACGGATGTCTAAATGAGGGAAACTCCGCGTCATATCCTCGCTCCACGGTCACTTCCTTCACGCACCAAGAACCCCTTCCATACTATCTTAATTGAGCGACATTACCAAAAGGTACCCAAAGGGAATTTGCCCTGTGTTTGGGATCTGCCTCGTTCTAACCATGCAGGGAAGGAACACACTCAGAAGGAAGAGTGGGGAAAGAATAACAAGGACTGGGGTTCTTGGTCCGACATGATCATGAACCGTATTGAGCATAACTCGGAGATGATTCGTACTCTAGCCTTTGGGATTGAGGATTTGAGGGAACTGATTAAAGAGCTTATCAAGAGAACACCACCACCGAAGGAGTAATTCGTCATCAGGTTTGGCATCCCCTTGGCTTGTTCCAAGCTTGGGGAAGTGACGCGGTATCACATCATTATCTTTTATCTTTTTACCTTTTTAGTAGATTCACATCTTTGGTAGAGAAGTTATCTTATAGGTTGGTTTGCATTGTGGAAGTATCTCTCCTTTAGTTGGCTATCTATGTATCCCTTGGTGTGAGTGCCTTTATGGAATATTAATGAGAAGTCTCATCTTTTAATTTTTGCACTTCTTATTTTAGTTTGCAACCTCTATTATATGACTGATCTTGTTGATCAGTATTGATACGTCGAAAACGTATCCATATTTTTTTATGTTCCATGCTTGTTTAGTATCCACTTTGCTTTGCTTTGTCTACACTTTGAGGTGTTTTTATATCTTTTCTAGAACTAACCTATTAACAAGTTGCCACAGTACGAGTTGCCTGATTTCTTCTGTTTTTGGTTCCGGAAAGGCAGAAAATCAATATTCTAGGAATTGGACGGGACAAAAGCCAAATTCAATATTTTACCGTGGGCGAAACGAATCCAGAAAACAAGACGGAGGGGCGCCACGGGGTGTCCACACCCCCAGGCGCGGCCAAGCCTGACCCGCGCCTAGGCAGGGTGTGGGTCCCCCGGGCACCCCCTGCCTCGCCTCTTCGCCTATAAGAAGCCCCTAATGCAGAAAACCTAGGCACACGATCAAAACTCCACGAAATTGTCTATAGCCGGCGCCACCATCGTCCCTAGATCGGGGGGATCTGAAGTTCTTCCCGGCACCCTGCCGGAGGGGAGATCGTCCCGGAGACCTTCTTCTCTGGTAATGATGCGTGAGTAGTTCCACCTTGGACTATGGGTCCATGTAGTAGCTAGATGGTTGTATCTCCTTGTGCTTTCATGTATAGATCTTATGAGCTCCGTTCATGATCAATATTTAATCTATTTGTAATCATGCATGTTGTGTTTGCAGGGATCCGATGGATATTGAGATTACTATGTCAGATTGATTAATAGTTTTGTCTTATTGATTCTATCATGTTTGTGTTGTTTGTGATCTTGCATGCTCTCCGTTGTTAGTAGCTATCTTGGCCAAGTAGTTTCTAGTGACTCCAAGAGGGGGTCTTTATGCTCGATAGTGGGTTCATGCCTCTAGTTTCCAAGGGAAGTGACAAAAATATCTTCGGTTGTAGATGTGCTATTGCCACTAGGGAGAAAACAACGGTCTCTTGTTCATGGAACAAGTGGATTGTTTGACTTACACACTTTGCTTAAAGAAGTTGTCTGTTGCTTGCAACTTAATACTGGAGGGGGTTCGGATGATAACCTGAAGGTGGACTACTAGTCATAGATGCAGTTGGATGGCGGTCTATGTATCTTGTTGTATTGCCCAATCGAATCTCATAGGATCTTTTTGTCTGGTATTGCATTATTATGCCTTGCTCAGTTCCCGTCAATTGCCCAGCTATAATTTTTTTACCCTTCATGCCTTATTGTTTATCTAAGGAGAGCACCTCT
This sequence comes from Avena atlantica, assembly GCA_910589765.1. Lineage (NCBI taxonomy): Eukaryota > Viridiplantae > Streptophyta > Magnoliopsida > Poales > Poaceae > Avena > Avena atlantica. The sequence goes on along the minus strand of OU342738.1, from coordinate 339,710,825 downwards.
AGTGAACTATGGACCCCGGTCCAATCTTTACCATTGATACATCTTCCACTATTACTTGTTTACATGTTGCAAACCACCATCACATTTCACACCATACGTTTAATCCTTTGTTACAGCAAACCGGTGAGCTTGACAACCTCACTGATTCGTTGGGGCAAAGTCTTGAGTTTGTGTTGTGCAGGTATCTCCGTTGCTTGCAACACCCGTGTGATGTTTCCTTCCTCCTACTGGTTCGATAACCTCGGTTTCTTACTGAGGGAAGGCTTGATGTTGTGTTTCTTCACACCTTGCTCTTTGGGTTCCCAACAGGCTCCACGTGTAGCCATCAAAGCTTTCTGGCACCATTGTCGGGGAGGCTAAGGACGTATACACAAGGGGAGTCCTCCACTTCCTTTCTCTTTACTTTGTTTTTAGTTTGCCTAGTTTATTTTGCTTGGTTTTGTTTGCCTCTTTTAAAAAAACAAAAAATTAGTATAGTTTGGTTTGCTTTCTTTATTCAAAAACACAAAAAATTAGTTCCTGCTGTTTTTGGCTTGCCCACCTTTTCCAAAATGAACTCTGCTGAGAACACCAAGTTGTGTGACTTCACTAGCACCAACAACAATGATTTCCTTAGCACTCTTATAGCTCCACCTTCTCCCGATGCTACCTTTTATGAAATTAAGCCTACTTTGTTGAATCTTGTGATGAGGGAGCAATTTTCTGGTGTTAGTTCTGATGATGCTGCTGCTCATCTCAATATCATTGTTGAACTTTGTGAGATGCATAAGTATAAGGATGTGATGGAGATATTATTAGGCTCAAGCTATTTCCTTTCTCCTTGAGAGGAAAAGCTAAAGAGTGGTTGCTATCCTTGCCTAGAAATAGTATTGATTCTTGGACTAAGTGCAAAGATGCTTTAATTGGAAAGTACTACCCTCCTGCTAAGATTATATCTATGAGAAGTGACATTATGAAATTTAAACAACTTGATAATGAACATGTTGCTCAAGCTTGGGAAAGAATGAAATCTTTGGTTAAGAATTGTCCCACTCATGGACTCACAGCTTGGATGATTATCCAAACTTTTTTATGCAGGTTTGACCTTCTCCTTAAGAAACCTGTTGGATTCAGCTGCTGGAGGTACCTTTATGGGCCTCAGGGTGCTGCAACAAAGCTCCTTGATAATATGATGGTTAACTACTCTGAATGGCACTCTAAAAGAGCTCCACATGGTAAGAAGGTAAATTCTGTTGAAGAAACCTCCTCTTTGAGTGATAAGATTGATGTTATTATGGCTATGCTTGTTAATGGGAAATCTCCTCTAGATACTAATAGTGTTCCCTTAGCCTCTTTGGTTGCTCAATAAGAGCAAGTTGATGTGAACTTCATTAGAAACAACAATTTCAACAACAATGCTTATAGGAGTAATTTTGGTGGTAACAACAATTATAGGCCCAATCCTCCAAATAATGGCAATTCCTATGGAAACTCCTACAACAATGTTAGAAGTGGTCCCTCTAAACTTGAAGTCATGCCCAAAGACTTTATTAGTAAACAAACCACTTTCAACAAGACTATAGAGGAAAAACTTTTAACTGTTGAGGAAAACATATCCTCTTTGTCTAAAGCTCAGTCCTCCTTGATTAATAAAATGGCTGTTAAACCTGAAACCATGGAAAGTACCTTTGCTGCCACTCATGCCATACAAGTTACTATTGACGAAAATGTTAGACTGTTAGCTCAACTTCACGCTAAGTGCGAAAGGGAAGCTGAAATTGATAGAAACAATAGTGTGTGCACCATCACCATTAAGCCAAAAGAATTCCCTATTCCTCCTCCTCCTACTATGCCTAAGCCCATTGAGTCTACTACTAGTGATGCTAAGTTTGATATTAATATAGATGGTTGCAATATTTCTGAAGTGATTATGTTCCTGCAAAAGCTTGCTAGAAGTCCTGATGCTAGTGATATGCATGTTGCTTTCAGCGAACACATTACAAATGCTCTTGTGAAGATTAAGGAAGAGAAGTTAAAACACAAATCTTATATTCCTAAGAAAGTAGAAGATAGTTGGTAACCCATTATTAATATGCAAGTGAATGACTTTTATCTCAAAGCTTCATGTGATCTTGGTTCTAGTGTCTCTATTATGCCTAGGAAGATTTATAAAATGCTTGATTTGCCACCTTTGGAAGATTGTTATTTGGATGTCCCACTCAATGATAATGCTAATAAGAAACTCATGGGGAGTATCAATGATGTTCTCATTATGGTTAACAATGCTTATGTCCCTGTTGATTTCTATGTTTTGGATGTTGAATACATTGCTTCTTGTCCGATTACTTTGGGAAGACCTTTTCTTAGAACTGTTGGTGTCATCATTGATATGAAAGAAGGCACCTTTAAATATCATTTTCCATTCAAGAAAGGTATTGAACACTTCCCTACGAGGAGAGATAATTTGCTTTTTGCTCCTCCTTTGAAAGCAAGGTTCGATGTTAATGCTTCCTCATTTGAAAATACTTGATTCTATCTTGCTTCTTGTGCCTAACTTAAAGGCGTTAAAGAAAAGTACTTGTTGGGATATAACCAAGAGTTTCCTTGAGTCTTGGAAGTTATTACTTCAGTAATAACCTCTCCTTATCCTTTTTATTTGCTTTTTGTGCCAATAATGACCTCTAATGAGAGGGGAGTAAGGTTTGGGGAGTTGCTGTCCCGAAACAGATTTCTATCCTCCACCATAAAACATCGTGAGGAGTCTATGTAAGTCAGATTGAGCTGAAAATTTACTAATAATTCCCCTAGTGTGTTAGCTAACTTTCGTCAGTTCAACACTTTTTTATTTGAGCAACAGAAGATTTTCAAAAAAATCGGTTTCTACCTGCTTGTCTATTTTGACAGATTTCTGCCATTATTTGCATTTGCTTCTTATTGATTCCTTTCTGAGTTCTCTTTTGGAGAATTGAGCTTTTTGAAGGAGTTGGTACAGTAGCTTGTGTTTTTAGTGAAAAGTATTTCTGTTCCAAAGCTTTGCCTAAAGGTCTATTATCTTTTGAATACACTAATGTTGGTAATGAAGATTGTGTGAAGTTTTGTATGAAAGAAAAAATTCAGGTGTAGAGAGAGAATGATATAATGAGATGAAGAATGGACAAAAGCTCAAGCTTTGGGATTCCACCATTGTGTCACCCCAAGAGATATCCAAGAGGTACAAGCGTCAAAGTTTGGGGATGCCCAAGGCATCCCCTTCTTTATCAATAAAAAGCTCAGGTCTTTCTAGACACTTCGTTTTTATTGTTTCATGCATAGTTGTGTTGTTCTTGGAGCGTCTTAGTTTTCGTTTGATTTTCTTAGTTTGTTTAGCTTGATTGAATAAATTAGTTGGACCCCCGTTCTCGCTGTGTTGTTTCAAATAAGTCAATTGGTGTTGGAAAGGAGTAGGAAGTTCCTGCTTGAAAGTGTAAGAGGAGCTTGCATTGACTGTGACTTAGACTTTAGCATGACATGCTAGGTGTTGTTTTGACCTTATGCTTAGTGATTATTGCTTTAGCATGTTTTGTTTCAAACAATTGGGATTCCTTAGTGTGCCTTAAAGAAGTTATGTGTTGTTTTAGCATACACAAGCATAGTATTGTGGTATTCTCCTTTGATGCTTGTTTGGGTTGACTTGGCACATGCTCACACCATGTTATGACTATGACAAGTCACCATAGCCTCTATGATCATTTAGTCCTTGACTTGTAGTACCACCCTATGCTTTGATTAGTAATGTTTTGTTGCTCTGCATGATTTTGGCCATTATTGCTCCCTTAGTTGGTCGCTTCCAGTCTTTTGCTAGCCTCCACTTGTATGAGTAAGCTCTACTCATGCTTCCAACTTCCAAGAAACCAAGTTATTCCAAAGTGTCCACTATAAACTCCTATGCATGGTGTGTTACACCATTCCAAGTATATTCTTGTTTTCAGCTATCTTCCAATTAAAAACTATTTTGTTATGTGAAAACTTGGTGACTAAATCCCTCACAAACTTGATGGCACACTTTATATTCTTTGACCCTAATAAACTTGAACCATTGTGTCGTCTATGTTGTATATGCTTGCACTTATACGTTGGAATTATCAGAACCATGTTGTCATGAGGAACGTTTTCAACATTGCACTTGTACTTTGTACTCAGTTGATATCATGCTATTTTGTCTATGGATGTCACCGGTGTGAAATAAAGAGGGAGCTTGTAAGTCCATGGAGTATGTATTTTGTGTTAGAGAAACGCCTAGGCCGCTAGCCTAAGCCATGCCTAATCATGGTGGAAACTTGCAGCATCACCATAGTGAGCGATCTATGAAGCATCCTCAATAAAAAGTTATGCATATAGTAAATAAAAAGATCGCTGAGATGCTCATTGTCTGCTTGCCTTGTAATTTTGGTTATGGGATAGCTCCTGTACCATGTGCAAGGGGTACCCCGTTGGCGGTTCTCTATGATACGCATGTACTTACAATGACAAGAACTTACAGGTGACTGAAGTTGAGTAGCATGAGGTGTGGCCCTCGTATTCAAGGTACTTGAGATTCCCAACTTATACTTTGTCAAGCATATACTCCATAGTTTGTTCACTTTAACCTTAATCACTTCAAGATGCTTATGATAGGGGCAATGAGGGTTGAAAGCTAACATGTACCATAATTTTTGGAAGCTCTTTTTGAAACTTGAAATCCCTTCTTTCCTTTATGAAGGGTCTTTCTTCCACTAAACTGAGTCTCCACCTTCTACCTTTAGGCACCATTAAGAGGGCATAGTTTCCATTCTTAGTTCTATGTGCAGTGTCCCAAAACTTATTCATTTATGCATATTGTGATATTACTAGTTCTTGTGCTATTTGTTTCTAGTCACATTTTTGAACTTTGAAGGTGTCCTATTGTAGCATCCCGGGTAAAACCACTACTAGAAAATCGCTTGGTTATTTTGTTTTGTGCATCATCAAGATATCATGCACATGTCATCATGCCACATTGCATTTGAGCATCATATCAAACCTTGCATTTGTTTTGTCTTTCTTATGTTGTTTGTTATCACCTAAACTCCTCTCCCTATTTTACCCACCTCTATTTTGTTTTCTACAAGATGAGATCCATGTATAGGATTCACTACTTCATAAATGATTTTTTTCTTGATTCAATACCTAAAACCCCTATCTTGTAAAATGCCAAAATTGTTTTTATTTGTGGGCATGATACTTCTGTATACTCTATTCCCCTTGTCTTTATTTAATTTCTACCAAAATCCTCTTATTTAAAATCTCTGCAAAATATTCCAATAAAATTCAATGTTTCAAAAGGTTTACAAATAAACAAATACAAAACATAAAACAAAAGATTTTGTAAAGAAAGACAAATGAGTGAGAGTGAGATAAGAAGCCCATCATCCCATCTCCCTTCTTTCTTCCTGTTGACCCGGAGAAGCAAGCCCATCTAGGAGCCCACTTGACTGAACGATCGAGTGGAGTACCTGTTCGTTCTGTTGCTTTCTTCTTCACGAGAGGAGCGTGACCACCTCCACATGTTGACGCCACCACGCCAACCACTCCCTCCCCTCTCTTTTAATCCCCACTGAGAGGCCTCCTCAAACCCTAGTGCCCATCCAACCTTCCTCCCTTCTGCCTCCACCATCTCCCGTCTATATTTTCCATATCTTTTCCCCACTCACAATCGAGAGCAACATCACCGCCTTCTGTCCACCCTGTCCTCGCCATGGATGTCTCTAAGCCGAACGGAGCTCGGGAACGGAACCACAACGTTGTCTCCATCCTTACCGCGGAAGATCGGGAGTCGAATCTTCCTAGATCGGTGGGAATTGGGAGCTTCCACTCTGACGCCGAGCACAGTCATGCCCGGAACTCACAGCCTTCATGCTTCCTCCGGCTTCCCCGAGCGCGCTGACACCTTCGGTGAGCTCCCCGTCCCACTTCCTCTCTCATCCTACCTCCCTGCACCTCCTAGCTCGCCACCGCCGCCGTATTCTCTGCCTTGCTCGTCTCTCTCGTGCGCGTGCACGCTCGCAGGCAGCAGAACAGCAGCAGCCGCACGCCCAACATACAGTAGCAGCGGCCCGAACCTCTGTTACCGTTCTTTTTCCGACGCCCTTGTCCCTGATATGACGAAACAAGGAACATCAAACAATAGCCCTAGGTTCCCTCTTCAAATCGAGCCATCACACGCCCGTTTTGGTGCACCACATACATGGGAATCATCCTCGCAAGATCGATCGCGCTAGCAGTTTTTTGGGGCAGAAAAAGAATTCAGTTTCGACACTAGTTGCGGCCTCTGTTCATCAACATTTTACAGCTCGCACAAACCTCCTACGGAGAAACGATGAAAACCAAAGTTGTAGACCTTGGTTTCCTATACAACTTTCGTGTTTGTGGCGTTTCCAAATTCAGCACCGTTTAGTCGTCATTTTCGTTAGAACTCTGGACGATTTCAATCAAACTTCATATCTGAAATTCAATTTCGTCAGATAACAGCCCCTGTATTTTTGCAGCTTAGCCCCTGGAGATTTCTGCTCCTCAACCCGCAGTCCCCCACGCCCCAACGTGTCACACCCTCACGCCTCAGTCTAGTTAGCGCCTTAGGCCCGCTTGTTATTCCCTGTGGGTCGAATACCTCTATATATCAAAGTCTATGTTGTTCTAAATTCAGAAAAAAAATCCAAATATGAATATACATGAATTAGTTCATAACTTTAAAATGATTCTAAATTTGGAAAAAAATATAAAATGAAATGTGTTTAGTTTTTCAGTATGTATTCTAATGCAAATTCAAATCTTTTTTAAACTATTTCAAACCAGTCAAACCTTTGACTTTGATCCTATTTGACTAATTTTGACTTTGATTTTGATTTAAATTCATAAATCCAAATAATATGAATAATACATGTTTTTGAATCAGAAAAACATGAGGATTATGAATATGACATTTATAATATCATTTGAGCATTTTAAAAATTTCGAATTATTAAATGTCAATTAATGCCCATTTCTTAAATATTGCGTAACTTTGAAACCGCAACTCTGAATTCGACAAATGATATGTCTAAATCGATCAGGACGACGAGACCTCTCCAACCATGATATCCATGTTGTCATTTGCATTATTCATTAAGAGAAGTTTTATAATCAGTACTGTTTATGCAAGGAAAACATGAGAAATAAAATTGAGAACTAATTGTCTCTTATTAATAATGCCTCACGAATGCTATATCATCAATGTGCTATGCCACTAATACATTTTTGACATAGTTTGCATCATTAAATTGACATGTCATACATCATATCATCATCATGCCGATTCTTCCGCATTAGTTGTAATTGTTGCATCCCTTGTTCTTTTTAGTGTTTTGCTTCTTCCTGGATAGGACGATGAAATGTTGTGAGCTTCGACAAGTTCTTCGGTTATGAAGCTTCGGCAATGTTTTCTAGGCGAGCATTCTCCCCCTTTCTACCTATCTTACTTTTGTAGTTTTTATTTCCTCCTGTTGATCTATTGCTATCTGTGTTGCGATGCTATAGATTTCGTACCCCTTTATACTTCCCTGCAGCCTCTATATTGTCATGGACACCTCCTATTACCCGTTGTTTGGTAGATAATCGGTCTTGCGAGTCGTAGTCGCTTGCTCGGGTGCTGCTTGGCGTTGTCAATGTTCCACCATTGTTGGGGGTTGTCATATGCTTAATGGTGGAGATGATCATGGATTTAATTACCGTTTAATAAATAAAATTGAAAGTAGGTAAATAATGTAGAGGCACAGGTGGGCAATAGATGTTATTTGGTTTTTAACCGTCAACTTGTGTCCCGTAGGACCCCGAGTACTTGATAGCTATTCTTTGAATATTCGCACTATCTGCATGTGGGACCATGAATCCCCTTAACCCTAGCTTGAGTCATATTTAATTTCTGGGGGCCACAAAGTAGTTTGGGGCTTTATTACTATCCTGTCTTATGTCATGCTTTACTGCTTTAATTACTATTGCGCATGGAGCGCCTGTACTGTTTAGGTAAGTGGAATGTTTCCGCGGTATCGACAAGCCCAGTCACACTTTCGGGTTCCCAGTAGTTTACAGCCATTGACACAAACCTCTGGGTCCGTCTCGGAGCCGGCCAACTTCGTCGTGGGTTGCTTAGTGGGGTGGCCCCCTGAAATCAAATATGAATCTTGTGAATGTTCTGTCATGATGCCTCGTTGGGTTTTCATTTGGTTCTTCCCGAGGTTGATCGTGCGTGTGTTACTATTTGTGCCCCCCTGTAGGGTAAAACTTTCTGAAAGCCGTGTCCACGGTTATGGACGACTTGGAGCACAGTATCTCGATCATAGACAACTATAACTAAAGTAGTGCTATAAATTTGACTTTTTAATGACTAGTAATCAGCTTCACTACAACGGAATGGCTAAATAAAAGTACCAACAACTGCTGGTTTTGGGATGCCTCATGCTATATGTATCTGACTAGTAAGTATTGCAACTATAACGGAATGGTTAACTAAAACTGCCCAATGTTTATAATATTAGGATGACTCATGCTATCTATATCTGACTAGTAATTGACGCAACTATAACAGAATGAATAAAACTGCGAACTGTGTGAGTTCCTCGGTTGACTTCATCGTTTTGTCTCGAGGGGGGAAATACCAGGGTGGGTATGCTTGGTGATAGTTTCAGGTTGGATCCGAATAGGTCTTTCTTATCCCTATATGATAGCCGCCAGTGGTATTGAGTCTCTATACGTTGTTTAGTGCATGCTGCGCTGCCGCTTCATTCCACCATAACTATGTAGGTGAGGACCGTCGAATTCTAGTCTCGCCGTGTACTGGCCTCAGTACTGACCGATCTCTTTTTCCTTTGCCCTTTGTCGGCACCCCTTTTGTTTAAGCAGGTTTTGAGATCGACGTTGTTAGCAGGGTTACTCTTCCGGCTTGGCCTGAGCAGGGTTATGGACGTCATTGGTTATTCTTCAGGGCTCTTATCTCAATTTGCATCTTGTCCGTACTTGGACGCTGTATCATTTTAAAGGCGATTTGGATCTTTGTATTGTATATCTGTATTCTTGACTCTTTGAGTCATTGTTGTATATATCTATTCTGCGTGTTCTATCGTGGACTATTGTGTAATGGTAATACTTCGTTTTCCACCCGCACAAAAGTGCCTGGTGGGCACCTTTGAATCGTTTCTATGCGGGTTTGGCGGGAATCGCTGAAACTTGCATAGGACCGATTCTGAGGGTGTTACACCTATGCATCTATTTGATACTCTACGAGGGACAAGCTGATTGCCACTATGCCATGTTTTCTGTATGTGAAGCAAACAAACGTTTTTCAATGCATGTTATTCATGATCTTTGTTTGCAGCCTTTCATGTTGCATGCGTAGTTGCTTTTTCTTATTGTTATAACTCCATCTTTCATGCACATGTTTAGAGTTCTTTGATCCCAGCTTTCAATGCTTACAAATGGTTTGATCTTGGTTTTGATGGTGCATGTCACCTCAAAAATTATTCTTTTTATCACTTACCTACTCGAGGACGAGCAGGAGTTAAGCATGGGGATGCTTGATACATCGGAAATGTATCCATAATTTTTTATGTTCCATGCTTGTTTAGTATCTACTTTGCTTTGTCTACACTTTGAGGTGTTTTTATATCTTTTTTGGAACTAACCTATTAACAAGTTGCCATAGTTCCAGTTGTCTGTTTTCTTCTGTTTTTGGTTCCAGAAAGGCAGAAAATCAATATTCTCGGAATTGGATGGGACAAAAGCCAAAGTAAATATTTTACCGTGGGCGACACGAATCCAGAAGACGAGAGGGAGGGGCGCCACGGGGTGGCCACACCCCCTCCCCTAGGCACGACGAAGCCTGGCCCGCGCCTGGGCAGGGTGTGGGCCCCCCGGGCACCCCCTGCCTCACCTCTTCGCCTATAAGAAGCCCCCGATGCAGAAACCCTAGGCACCCGATCAAAACTCCACGAAACCTTCTGTAGCCGCCGCCACCATCGTCCCTAGATCAGGGGGATCTGAAGTTCTTTCCGGCACCCTGCCAGAGGGGAGATCATCCCGGAGGCCTTCTTCTCCAGTATGATGCGTGAGTAGTTCCACCTTGGACTATGGGTCCATGTAGTAGCTAGATGGTTGTATCTCCTCCTTGTGCTTTCATGTATAGATCTTGTGAGCTCCATTCATGATCAAGTTCTAATCTATTTGTAATCATGCATGTTGTGTTTGCGGGGATCCAATGGATATTGAGATTACTATGTCAGATTGATTAATGGTTTTGTCTTATTGATTCTATCATGTCTGTATTGTTTGTGATCTTGCATGCTCTCCGTTGTTAGTAGCTATCTTGGCCAAGTAGTTGCTAGTGACTCCAAGAGGGGGTATTTATGCTCGATAGTGGGTTCATGCCTCTAGTTTCCAAGGGAAGTGACAGAAATATCTTCGGTTGTAGATGTGATGTTGCCACTAGGGAGAAAACAACGGTCTCTTGTTCATGGAACAAGTGGATTATTTAACTTACACACTTTGCTTAAAGCAGTTGTCTGTTTCTTGCAACTTAATACTGGAGGGGGTTCGGATGATAACCTGAAGGTGGACTACTAGTCATAGATGCAGTTGGATGGCGGTCTATGTATCTTGTTGTATTGCCCAATCGAATCTCATAGGATATTTTTGTCTGGTATTGCATTGTTATGCCTTGCTCAGTTCCTGTCAATTGCCCTGTTGAAAATTTTTTACCCTTCATGCCTTGTTGTTTATCTGAGGAGAGCACCTCTAGTGAACTATAGACCCCTGTCCAATCTTTACATTGATACATCTTCTATTGTTACTTGTTTACTTGCTGCAAACCACCATCACCTTCCACACCATACGTTTAATCCTTTGTTATAGCAAACCGGTGAGCTTGATGTAACATCCCAAAAATACTAAGCTTGGATTATAAATTTCTAATCATCAAAATTAGGGTTAACAAAAACTTTTCCAAATAAAATCATGAATGCATGCATATGTGTATGCATGGATTTTGAATTCCTTTAAAACCACCTTGTTTGTTTGTTTCATTGCTTGTAAAATGTTTCTTAGGTGAAATAAACATCGTCTAAAACATTTCCCACACTTTTCCTAAAGACAAGTAAATCAAAACACATATATGAAATGAATGGTCATTTTGGCCAATTTAACTCCCATGCCTACTTTGGCTGTCTCAAACTTTCAGAACCTAACAGAAACTTTTCTGTATCTTTGCACCCCTTGAATGTACTCATAACAAAGTATCAAGGCCCACTTTGTGATCATCCAGAAACTTTCAAATGCATAGTTCAAATGACAATTCAAAATTGAATCTTTATCATATGGGAAGATCCCACTTTTTCAAAAACCACTCAAACAAGCTCAACTTTCAAAACCCAAGCATCTGCAGATTCACCAGCACCAATCTAGCAAACCCACCAAAAAACTTTTCAAAATTCAAAACTTGAGTTCATGCGGCCATTTCATCAAACAGGTTGCAGACACAAATCAAACAAACATCAAACACTATAGTGTGTAGTAAAATTGGCCTAACTTGTTCCCTAGTTAGCTCACACACAGCTCAGTAGATCATCTAGGAAGTTTAACTAAGGACTAGCACCCCTGTGAGCTTGCCATTGCCATCAACGGTGAACAGCCGAGCACCCTCTTGTCACCCCATTGTGGACAGCAGGCTAGAGGAAGAACTAGCCGTGCCAACCTTGTCTGGGAGGCAGCCCACCGTCTACCGCCACTACTTGTCCCAGCCACGAGCGTTGCCAAGCCCTGGACCACGCGCACAAGCCGCGCCCAGACCGCCAGAGACCATGCCGAGCATGCGCCAGAGCACCACCCTCGACCAGCGTCCACAAACCACGCGCCGCCCTCACCGCGTGCACACACGATCGCCATCAACCCAGGAGACCACCAGACATCCCCGTTTGCCGCCCTGTGCCGCACAGCCACTACCCGCCGTCGAAGACGCCGCCTCTGCCGCGCAGAGCACCGCCTGTTCCAGACCAAACCACACTGCCCCATGCCTCGAGACCATGTCGTTGAGCATCGCCAAGAGACACCGCACCGTCCCCTACCCTTGCCCATGCCATTAGCCGCCTGTAACTTCGCCCCCGACGAGCTCACCGTGCGTCCCGATGGTCCCCTCGCTCGACTATAAATAGAGGCCACCCCCTTATGATTTCTTCATACCATCTCACTCCCCTCTCCTCACTGATCATGCCACACCGTTCTCATAGCAAGGCGAGCACCACCCCGCCGGATTTTCACCGGAGCCCGCCGCCTCTGGAGAAGAAGGGAGCCAGCGATTGGAGCCGCCCCAGGAGAAGCCACCGGTACCAGGAGATTCACCGTCGTCGACTTCGTCGTTCGCCCGCCTCGCCGACCCTCGCCAGTACCCCGGTGAGCCCCCAGCACCCCTCACTGGTCGCGCTAGGTTTCGTTCTCGCCGGCGTTGTCTCGCATCGACGATGACTCCCAACCGTTGGATTAGAACTAGATCGAACGATCCACGTTGCCCCAAACCGCTTCGCCCAGCCCCGTGTCACTGACGAGTGGGGACACCCACTTAAGCAGCCGGCGGGAGCACTGCGCTTAGCAGGCCGGCCCAGTAACTTTTCCCGTGCAGCCCAGCTATTCAAATTAAACCTTTTTCTATTTCGATTTAAACACACTTCTATACCCAACTTCATAAATCAACCCAGATCGATTCAGTGCACCAAATTGAATGAAACCAATTTTGTTGAAAGGTCTGTGAATGCTGAATCCAAGCCCGTTGGATTCAAGTCATTTGGATCTATAGATCACCCATGCTAAAAATAACAAGGCAGAAGCTTTTCTGCATTCAAACATTTTTCAAATTTAAACCATAATAGCTTTTGAGTTGATTCAAACTCTCAAAAATCACATTTAACCATACCTTTCAGAATATATAAAAATATATAGGTTTACTTGCAGAAATAATGTTCAAATAATAAAAGAATGCTACATAAGCATTTCTAGCCACTTTAATTAATTGAAATAAAAGGGTAAAACCTTATTAAATTGTGACACCACTTTAAATCACATTCCCATGGACTACAATATGTGGTGATGACATGTGTCAACATGATCCCATGTTTGGTTTGGAGAATATTAAATCTTAAGTAGTTTTTCAATGAGTAGAAATTAATTTTCTAAAAATAAAAGGAATTAAATCAAGCCCTAACCTTGTAATGTTAGGGATGATGCTAGATCATCCATAGGACCCTTGTGTGTGATGATTGCAAGTAGTTAAGTATTGTTTGGTGATTGTGTACCTCGTATTTATTCATAGATGCTAGTATCGACCAAGGATACGAGGAGGAAGGAGGATACTACGAAGAAGAAGCCGAGGAGAACTTCAACCACTGCTCTGCACAAGACAAGCTTATACTGATATTGATGCAAGCTGATACTATACCTATGCAAGACTTACTAATCAAGTTGACCTATGCAAGCTAACCCTTGCAAGATACCCTACTGATGCAACAAACTCATACTTGTTCTATGACTACTATATGCCTTAAGCATATGTGATCATACCCACTTGATAAACCAATCCTAGTTTTATGTGCAAGCTTCTTACTTTATTTCTTTATCAAAGCTTACTTAGAGTTTACTTAAGTGACTGGTAGATATTGGAAAGATGCTGAAGGTTGCATAAAGAGCATAAAAATTGGCCTAAGTTAGAAACCTTGACATCAGCCTGAGACATGAGGTTGTACTTAGTTGAAACTCCACTAGTTACCACCCCTCATTAGTACTACCCCCACCTGTAGATGCTAGTGCTAAGCATAAACTTGATCAACTTTTAGATGGGAATACTTGGTGGAAAAATGGTTATGAAAACCTTGGAATGATGGATCATTCTATTGAAATGTTTTGGACATGTGTTTCCAAACACTTGAGGATTTTGGTGATAAAAATGTTGAGGCATGAGCCTTAGCCCTTTATAAAACTAATGGTTGTCTCGATGCGATACCATTCCAATTTTATCGTACAACCTCAATACCCGAATATTGGGTAGGGCTTGACTGGAAACTTATATTCCTTAGTATTAGTTCCCTCACGGCCAAGGTCTGAGCTGAGGCTACCTTGTGAAGATTGTCCACCTGTGCAGTACCCAAGATGACAGTTGGTCATGGTTAGTGGGGCCAAACTCACAGGAGAGGTGCTTATACTATGGAGTGTAATTGAAAGGTTAGGATTGATTATCCGCATACTGAGTATGGTGAATTCAGGATTTGTTCCTGACGGATGTATCAAATGTTGTGGTGAAAGTGTACAATCTCTGCAGAGTGTCAAACTATTCGAATAGCCGCGTCAGCGGTTATGGACAGTTGGAGTGGCCATACTGTTCCCCCGTCAGACTTTTCAAAATGACCTATGAAATGAATTAAGACTTTGACTTAACCACAACAGAGTTGTGATATGAGTTACAAGATCCCAGTTAGGAGTTATAAAATTGTGACTAGCTTTAGAACTTAGTAGAGATAAATCTGGCTTTTGCAAAACAACCCTAGAGCCTAGTGTCCTATTATCCAAAAACCCCCCCTTTACCTATTAGTATTAGTTTGCGAGTACTTAAAGAGTACTCATGGCTTTGTCCCTGGCTATTCCCATGGCCAGACTATGAAGAGGAGTACCTGGAAGATGAACCCCATGAAGGTTACGACAACTAGGATCATCTCCCATCGTCAGCATTGCCTGTGACCCCGAAGATGGAGCTTCGCCTACGCTACCGTTATTATTACGTATTCCGCTGCTTGACGTTGTATTAAGAACTGATCATGAGATCCCTATTTGTGTAAGAACTTATGTATCGTTTGTAATGGATGATGTACCATGGTATCCAATTCTGTTATGTCTCGCAAAAATGGTAATCCTGGGATTGCGATGTATGGCAGAACAGGCATCTAGGATTGAAAAATCCGGGTGTGGACAAGTTGGTATCAGAGCCATCCTAACCATAGGAGACCCTAGTTAGACTGGACGTTTGAACCAAAAACTTGGTTTCAAAACCAAAGAAAACAAACATTTACAAAAACTTATTCTCATCCTTATCTCTTTGATTCTTTCATAAAAATTCATGTTCCTCAAAAACTCTTGCAAAATACATAAAATTTGGACACACTTGATCACTCTGCTAATCTACTCATCCTCTATTTTTATAGATGGACGTGAAGTACAGCAAGTTTTACCAACTTGGGAATGGAGGAGACCTTATCTTTGAGAGGGATCTGGATCAGCTTTCGGAACTTCTGGAGTGTTCGCACCCCGAGTTCTTCGGAGCTCAGCTCAATGATCAAGGAGGAGAAGATCCGCAGTGGCTAATTGTTGCAAGTCTCCGAGGAAAGATTGAACCTCCCACTGCGGAGGGAATTCAGTTTACCTTGAGGGAAAACAACTGGCTCGATGGACTTGCCAGAGCAATGCAGGAAGCTCTTTCCCGTCTATGTGGGCAGAGCATCAATCAGATCAAGGGTACTCGCTTTGAGTTTTGCCCAAGGCGCGATGCAAATGGACAACCACTGGAAGCCCCATACCACCCCGAGCTGAAGACTCAATTGGACCACCTTAGCTTCATGATGTATGATCCTCAGCAGGAGTTGGACAACTGTCGTGACTATTGCAACCACAAGTCTGCCATCATCAAGACGAAGGATCAGACCATAGCCATGCTAGCAAAGGATCGCAAGTCTCGCCGCCGTCAGCTCGACAAGAAGGAGCACATTATTGCCCGTCTTCGCCACCGCATCTCATCTCTGGAGGAGACCATCCACGAGAGAGACATGCAGTTGGAGGAAAGGGAGAATGCCGGAGAGGATCTTCGTGGAGACCCTTACTCCTATCTCAGCGATGACGATGATTTTCTGGAGGACCGGGCCATGGACTTCTTCACCGATGAGGATGATTTCGCCTTCATCGATGATGATGAAGCCACAGACTCCGAGGAGTAGTAGCAATGAGCACTAGCGTAGTGAGTAGTATTCGGTCCCACTGTATCGTAGATTCCAGAATGGTTCTTAAAACCATCTGTTTTTTCCTTGCTGTGGTGTGCGTTGTATCGAGTGAATGAATGAATGAAAAAGCAAGTTGCTAGAAAAATCGGAGTCAAACATTTAAAACTTTTCAAAGACCCAAAACCTTAGAAATTTCCCTCTTTTCTCATGATCTATATCAATCTTCAGATGCCACGTGGAGGAAGTGGTTCAGCCCCGGACCCGATGTTGCAGATCTTGTAAATGTTGACTTCTGACCGCGAAGCTGAAAGAGCGGAACGTCAAGCCAACCTAGCCACTCTGCAACAGATAGCCCAGCTAGCCCACAACAACCAAGGCCACGGAAATCAGGACAACCATGGATCTAAGCTCAAGAATTTCCAGAATACCAACCCACCCGTTTTCACCAAGTCAGAAGAACCCCTAGATGCCGATGATTGGCTGCAAACCATGGAAAACAACCTAGAAGTCGCCGGAGTGGAAGCCAACGAGAAAGTCCTATTCGCCACCCATTATCTAGCCGGAGATGCCAGGGCATGGTGGAACAGTGTTCGTGCAATGACCGGAAGCCAGATGATGACCTGGGAGGAATTCAAGGTCAAGTTTAGCAGAACCCATGTGCCACCAGGTTTGATCAAGAGAATGAGAGACGAGTTCAGAGAGCTGAAGCAAGGAAGGGTGACTGTAGTGGAATACCGTGACAATTTTTTGTCATTAGCTAGGTATGCCCCGGACGAGATAGACACCGAAGCCAAGAAGAAAGAAAGATTCCTGAATGGTCTGCATGACGAGATGCAGACGGTGTTAGTCAACATCCCCATTGCTGATACTGAAGCCCTTGTCGACTCTGCTATCCAGATGGAAGGAAAGATCAACCAAGCCAATGAGAACCGCAAGCGTCGCATGATGCATCAACCCGGAACCCATCATATCCCAAAATATCGCCCCAACCCATCTCCAGGATTTGCCCCAAGAACCAACAGACCCCCTATGACCCGTCCGACCTACCCCAACCGTGGAAACCCTAGACCCGGAGGAAATCACAACAACCCCGGCAACTCTAGCAATTTCATCCGTGCCCCACCCAAGTTCAACACCAACAATGCTACCGCTAACACCAACACTACCCCGAGGACTGGAAGCAATGTTGTGCCTGTCGCAGCCAAGGACAAGTCACAAGTGATCTGTTATGACTGTGGAAATAAAGGCCACTATTCCAACGAGTGCCCCAACAAGAAGAATGCTACAGCCCCTAATGCCAATGTCCCAGCTCAACAACAGCGTCGTGTCCAGCCAGGGAGAAGACTTGCCCCAGGGAATTCACTCAACCGTAATGGCCGTCTTTTTCTCATGCATGCTGAAGAAGCTCAGGAAGCGCCAGACGTCATGCTGGGTATGTTTTCTGTTAATTCAGTACTTGCAAGAGTGTTGTTTGACTCTGGTGCCTCGCATTCATTTGTCACCGAAGAATTTGCCTGCATGAGTAAAATTCAACCAACCAAACTGAAGCATGTTGTGATTGTGCAAATTCCCGAATCAACCACCAAGGCTAGGCAAATTTGCAAAGCCGTCCCTATCCGAATCCATGGCATAGATTTTTATGATAATCTAATAGTACTCGGAACTAAAGGTTTGGAAGTAGTACTAGGAATGGATTGGATGTCCAAACATAAGGGATTGATTGACTGTGCTAAGAAAGCCATCACCATGACCAGTACCGTCGGAATATCAGTCGAGCATATATCTGAAACCTTACCTCGCCAATTCAAGTGTAACAAGAGTCTAGCCCAACCTACCATTGACCAAGTCCGGATAGTCTGTGAATACCCCGATGTATTTCCAGATGTTTTGCCCGGTATGCCCCCAGATCGGGATATCGAGTTTATCATCGAACTAATCCTCGGAACTGGACCCATAGCCCAGAGACCCTATAGTATGAACCCGTCGGAACTAGAAGAACTGAAGAAGCAACTGGATTCCATGCTAGAAATTGGATTGATTCAACCAAGTGCGTCACCATGGAGATCACCTATCTTATTTGTGGACAAGAAAGATGGAGGTAACCGTTTGTGTATGGATTATCAGAAGTTAAATGATGTCACCATCAAGAACAAGTACCCCTTTCCCAAGATAGAAGATTTGTTTGATTAGTTGACCGGTGCCAAAGTGTTTTCTAAGATTGATCTTAGAACTGGCTATCATCAACTCAAAATTCGTGTAGAGGATATTCCAAAGACTGCCTTTACTACCAGATATGGATTGTATGAGTATACAGTCATGTCTTTTGGATTAACCAATGCCCCCGCTTATTTCATGAACCTCAAGAATAAGATTTTTATGGACTTCCTGGATAAGTTTGTCGTTGTTTTCATCGATGACATTCTGATTTATTCCAAATCAGAAGAAGAACATGAGCTACACCTAAGGACCATTCTTGGAACCCTTAGAGAGCATCAGCTGTATGCAAAGTTTAGCAAATGTGAATTCTGGTTACAGGAGGTAGGATTCCTCGGTCACATTGTATCAGTCGGAGGAATTGCCGTTGACCCTGCCAAAGTGAAAGATGTAGAAGATTGGCAAGCCCCAACCACTCAAACCCAAGTTCGTGCTTTTCTCGGATTGGCGGGATATTACCGCAAATTCGTAGAAGGATTCTCGAGTATCGCCAGACCCATGACCCAATTGCTGAAGAAAGACAAGAAGTTTGAATGGACCGACAAATGTGAAGCGAGTTTTCAAGAACTCAAGAGGAGATTGATTTCAGCCCCAATCTTGATCATGCTGGATATCACGAAGTCCTTCGATGTGTATTGTGACGCATCCAAGATTGGTCTCGGATGTGTGCTAATGCAAGAAGGCAAAGTTATATCTTATATATCTCGACAATTGAAGCAACATGAGCAAAACTATCCAACCCATGACCTCGAACTCGCAGCAGTAGTTCTAGCCCTGAAGACATGGAGACATTACCTAATGGGAAACCGTTGTGAGATTTATTCGGATCACAAGAGCCTAAAGTATATATTCACTCAGAAGGAGTTGAATATGAGGCAGAGAAGATGGATTGAGCTAATCAAGGATTACGATCTGGACATTCACTATCACCCTGGTAAAGCCAACGTGGTAGCTGATGCCCTTAGCAGATTGCCGTGCCGCTTGGACTCCATGATTTTGAAGGAGCAACCAAGTTTGCACAAGGAGATGGAAGATTTTCGAATGGAATTAGTAAGTGAAGGATTTTTGGCTAGCATAGAACTTCAACCCACTTTGATCAGTCAGATTAAAGAGGCGCAGAAGGGAAATGCCAGTATCAACGGAATCAAGCGTCGTATCGGTACAGGCAAGGTACCCGGATTCACCGAGGACGAAGAAGGAGTGTTGTGGTACAAAGGACGCCTTTGTGTACCAGCAGATTCGGAGTTGAAAGAAGTTATCTTGAAGGAGGCTCATGATACTCTTTATTCTATCCATCCCGGAGGAACTAAGATGTATCAATATTTGAAAGAGCAATTTTGGTGGCATAAGATGAAGAGAGAAATCGGAAGCTATATCAAGAAGTGTGATATATGTCAGCGAGTCAAGGCAGGACATCAAAGACCCGCTGGATTGTTGCAACCTTTGCAAATTCCGGAATGGAAATGGGATTCTGTAGGAATGGACTTTATCACTGGACTGCCTACTTCTAGTAGGGGAAATGACTCTATTTGGGTCATAGTGGACAGATTGTCCAAAGTCGCCCATTTCTTGCCCGTCAAAACCACCTATCAGAGTTCGAAGCTAGCGGAGTTGTACATCGCTAGAATCGTCAGTTTGCATGGAGTCCCCAAGAACATAGTATCGGATCGAGGAACTCGGTTTACCTCGAGATTCTGGAAGAAAGTCCAAAAAGTTTTAGGAACCCGCCTAGATTTCAGTACCGCGTATCACCCTCAGACCGATGGACAAACGGAGCGAGTAAATCAAATACTCGAAGATATGCTTAGAGCATGTGTGCTAGAATATGGATCCAAGTGGGAAGACTATTTGCCGTTTGCAGAATTTTCATACAACAATAGTTACCAAGCCAGTTTGCAAATGGCCCCATTTGAATTTATGTACGGAAGAAAGTGTCGTACCCCTTTGAACTGGTCAGAAGTAGGAGAGAGTCAGATTTTTGGACCCGACATCCTCCGCGAAGCAGAAGAGAAGGTTCACAAGATTCGTGAGCACCTCAAGACCGCCCAATCCCGACAAAAGAGTTATGCCGACAAGAGACGTCGAGACCTCGCCCTCAATATAGGAGATTTTGTTTATCTAAAAGTGTCGCCATTGAAGGGAATGCAGCGTTAACAACTCAAAGGAAAGTTAGCCCCCAGATATATCGGACCTTTCAAAATTCTGAACCATCGAGGAGAAGTATCGTATCAACTGGAGCTACCTGAAGAGATGTCAGCCGTGCACAATGTGTTCCATATCTCGTTACTTCGCAAGTGTCTCGAAGTCCCCGAGAAGACCGAAGTGTTCAAGAATATCGATCACCGGACCATAGAGATCAACGATGACCTGACCTATCCTGAAGTACCCATCCGCATTTTGGAAGAAGCTTTTCGAACTACCCGAACCCGAAGCATCAAGTTTCTCAAGATTCAGTGGAGCAACCACATAGAAGAGGAAGCTACCTGGGAGCGCGAAGATCACATCAGGACGGAGTTTCCCGATCTCTTCAAATCCTAGGTAATCTTTTCGTCCTTTTTCAAATCTCGGGACGAGATTTTGTTTAAGGGGGGAAGGTTTGTAACATCCCAAAAATACTAAGCTTGGGTCATAAATTTCTAATCATCAAAATTAGGGTTAACAAAAACTTTTCCAAATAAAATCATGAATGCATGCATATGTGTATGCATGGATTTTGAATTCCTTTAAAACCACCTTGTTTGTTTGTTTCATTGCTTGTAAAATGTTTCTTAGGTGAAATAAACATCATCTAAAAAATTTCCCACACTTCTCCTAAAGACAAGTAAATCAAAACACATATATGAAATGAATGGTCATTTGGGCCAATTTAACTCCCATGCCTACTTTGGCTGTCTCAAACTTTCAGAACCTAACAGAAACTTTTCTGGATCTTTGCACCCCTTGAATGTACTCATAACAAAGTATCAAGGCCCACTTTGTGATCATCCAGAAACTTTCAAATGCATAGTTTAAATGGCAATTCAAAATTGAATCTTTATCATATGGGAAGATCCCACTTTTTCAAAAAACACTCAAACAAGCTCAACTTTCAAAACCCAAGCATCTGCAGATTCACCAGCACCAATCTAGCAAACCCACCAAAAAACTTTTCAAAATTCAAAACTTGAGTTCATGCGGCCATTTCATCAAACAGGTTGCAGACACAAATCAAACAAACATCAAACACTATAGTGTGTAGTAAAATTGGCCTAACTTGTTCCCTAGTTAGCTCACACACAGCTCAGTAGATCATCTAGGAAGTTTAACTAAGGACTAGAACCGCTGTGAGCTTGCCATTGCCATCAATGGTGAACAGCCGAGCACCCCCTTATCACCCCATTGTGGACAGCAGGCTAGAGGAAGAACTAGCCGTGCCAACCTTGTCTGGGAGGCAGCCCACCGTCTACCGCCACTACCTGTCCCAGGCATGAGCATTGCCAAGCCCTGGACCACGCGCACAAGCCGCGCCCAGACCGCCAGAGACCATGCCGAGCATGCGCCAGAGCACCACCCTCGACCAGCGTCCACAGACCCCGCGCCGCCCTCATCGCATGGACACACGATCACCATCAACCCAGGAGTCCACCAGACATCCCCATTTGTTACCCCGTGCCGCACAGCCACCGCCCACCGTCGAAGAAGCCGCCTCTGCCGCGCAGAGCACCGCCCGTTCCAGACCAAACCACACCGCCCCATGCCCCGAGACCATGTCGTTGAGCATCGCTAGGAGACACCGCACCGTCCCCTACCCTTGCCCATGCCATTAGCCGACTGTAACCTCGCCCCCGACGAGCTCACCGTGCGCCCCGACGGTCCCCTCGCTCGACTATAAATAGAGGCCACCCCCGCACGATTTCTTCACACCATCTCACTCCCCTATCCTCACTGATCGTGCCACACCGTTCTCAGAGCAAGGCGAACACCACCCCGCCGGAATTTCACCGGAGCCCGCCGCCTCTGGAGAAGAAGGGAGCCAGCGATTGGATCCGCCCCAGGAGAAGCCACCGGTACCAGGAGATTCGCCGTCGTCGACTCGTCGTTCGCCCTTCTCGCCGACCCTCGCCAGTACCCCGGTGAGCCCCCAGCACCCCTCACTGGCCGCGCTAGGTTTCGTTCTCGCCGGCGTTGTCTCGCATCGACGATGACTCCCAACCATTGGATTAGAACTAGATCGAACGATCCACGTTGCCCCATACCGCTTCGCCCAGCCCCGTGTCACTGACGAGTGGGGACACCCACTTAAGCAGCCCGCGGGAGCGTTGCGCTTAGCAGGCCGGCCCAGTAACTTTTCCCGCGCAGCCCAGCTATTCAAATTAAACCTTTTTCTATTTCAATTCAAACACACTTCTGTACCCAACTTCAAAAATCAACCCAGATCGATTCAGTGCACCAAATTGAATGAAACCAATTTTGTTGGAAAGTTCTGTGAATGCTGAATCCAAGCCCGTTGGATTCAAGTCATTTGGATCTATAGATCACCCATGGTAAAAATAACAAGGCAGAAGCTTTTCTGCATTCAAACATTTTTCAAATTTAAACCATAATATCTTTTGAGTTGATTCCAACTCTCAAAAATCACATTTAACCATACCTTTCAGAATATATAAAAATATATAGGTTTACTTGCAGAAATAATGTTCAGATAATAAAAGAATGCTACATAAGCATTTCTAGCCACTTTAATTAATTAAAATAAAAGGGTAAAACCTTATTAAATTGTGACACCACTTTAAATCACATTCCCATGGACTACAATATGTGGTGATGACATGTGTCAACATGATCCCATGTTTGGTTTGGAGAATATTAAATCTTAAGTAGTTTTTCAATGAGTAGAAATTACTTCTCTAAAAATAAAAGGAATTAAATCAAGCCCTAACCTTGTAATGTTAGGGATGATGCTAGATCATCCATAGGACCCTTGTGTGTGATAATTGAAAGTAGTTAAGTATTGTTTGGTGATTGTGTACCTCGTATTTATTCATAGATGCTAGTACCGACCAAGGATACGAGGAGGAAGGAGGATACTACGAACAAGAAGCCGAGGAGAACTTCAACCACTGCTCTGCACAAGGCAAGGTTATACTGATATTGATGCAAGCTGTTACTATACCTATGCAAGTCTTACTAATCAAGTTGACCTATGCAAGCTAACCCTTGCAAGATACCCTACTGATGCAACAAACCCATACTTGTTCTATGACTACTATATGCCTTAAGCATATGTGATCATACCCACTTGATAAACCAATCCTAGTTTATGTGCAAGCTTCTTACTTTATTTCTTTATCAAAGCTTACTTAGAGTTTACTTAAGTGACTAGTAGATATTGCAAAGATGCTGAAGGTTGCATAAAGAGCATAAAAATTGGCCTAAGTTAGAAACCTTGACATCAGCCTGAGACATGAGGTTGTACTTAGTTGAAACTCCACTAGTTACCACCCCTCATTAGTACTACCCCCACATGTAGATGCTAGTGCTAAGCATAAAACTTGATCAACTTTTAGATGGGAATACTTGGTGGAAAAATGGTTATGAAAACCTTGGAATGATGGATCATTCTATTGAAATGTTTTGGACATGTGTTTCCAAACACTTGAGGATTTTGGTGATAAAAATGTTGAGGCATGAGCCTTAGCCCTTTATAAAACTGATGGTTGTCTGGATGCGATACCATTCCAATTTTATCGTACAACCACAATACCCGAATATTGGTTAGGGCTTGACTGGAAACTTATATTCCTTAGTATTAGTTCCCTCACGAACAAGGTCTGAGCTGAGGCTACCTTGTGAAGATTGTCCACCTGTGCAGTACCCAAGATGGCAGTTGGTCATGGTTGGGGGGGCAAACTCACAGGAGAGGTTCTTATACTATGGCGTGTAATTGAAAGGTTAGGATTGATTATCCGCATACTGAGTATGGTGAATTCAGGATTTGTTCCTGACGGATGTATCGAATGTTGTGGTGAAAGTGTACAATCTCTGCAGAGTGTCAAACTATTCGAATAGCCGCGTCCGCGGTTATGGACAGTTGGAGTGGCCATACTGTTCCCCCGTCAGACTTTTCAAAATGACCTGTGAAATGAATTAAGACTTTGACTTGACCACAACAGAGTTGTGATATGAGTTACAAGATCCCAGTTAGGAGTTATAAAATTGTGACTAGCTTTAGAACTTAGTAGAGATAAATCTGGCTTTTGCAAAACAACCCTAGAGCCTAGTGTCCTATTATCCAAAAACCCCCCTTTACCTATTAGTATTAGTTTGCGAGTACTTAAAGAGTACTCATGGCTTTCTCCCTGGCTATTCCCATGGCCAGACTATGAAGAGGAGTACCTGGAAGATGAACCCCATGAAGGTTACGACAACTAGGATCATCTCCCATCGTCAGCATTGCCTGTGACCCCGAAGATGGAGCTTCGCCTACGCTACCGTTATTATTACGTATTCCACTGCTTGACGTTGTATTAAGAACTGGATCATGAGATCCCTATTTGTGTAAGAACTTATGTATCGTTTGTAATGGATGATGTACTATGGTATCCAATTCTGTTATGTCTCGCAAAAATGGTAATCCTGGGATTGCGATGTATGGCATAACAGGCATATAGGATTGAAAAATCCGGGTGTTGACACTTGACAACCTCACTGATTCGTTGGGGCAAAGTCTTGAGTTTGTGTTGTGCAGGTCTCCGCGTTGCTTGCAACACCTGTGTGACGTTTCCTTCCTCCTACTGGTTCGATAACCTCGGTTTCTTACTGAGGGAAGGCTTGCTATTGTGCTGTTTTACACCTTGCTCTTTGGGTTCCCAATAGGCTCCATGCATAGCCATCAAGTATTGGTATCACTTTGGGAGCATCAAGTAGATCTAAATTGGTTTTGGCAAACCGAACTCTGGACAATAGCGACACTTTTTGAGGTTTGAAAGGAAAAGAGAAAAAGCTTACAGGTATTTTGTATCATTTATTTTCTTTCTTGATTGGCTCATAAGCTTAGTATTCTTTATTTGAGATTTTTTGTGTCTTCAAGGAAGATTGCATGTTTGGCTTTATCACTTGTAGGCTTGCTTGTTTCCTTCAACTCTTTTGCTTGCTACCTAGCCTTGCTAGCCAAAAACCTGTTTTGAGAAGGCATACTTCTCATGCATCCAATCCCTTTGAACCAAAACATGTGCCATTTGTGTCCACCATATCTACCTATTAGCATTATTGCTATTCCAAGCAAATTCTCAAGCTTCATCTATCTTTCGAATTGAGTATTTCCGTGAGAGCCATTTGTGAGGCATACTTCTCATGCATCCAATCCCTTAAACCAAAACCTTTGCCATTTGTGTCCACCATATCTACCTATTAGCATTATTGCTATTCCAAGCAAATTCTCAAGCTTCATCTATCATTCGAATTAAAAATTATTTTGTTATGTGAAAACTAGTTAGTAAAGCTCTCACGAACATGATGGCACACCTAATTTTCTTGCCACTAATAAACTTGAACCATTGTGTCATCGAAGTTTTATATGCTTGCATCTATACGTTGGGATTAGCAGAACCGTGCTATCACGGGGAACGCTTTCAACACCTGTAAATACATACCCAGTTGATATCATGCTCTTTTGTTTGCGGATGTCGTCGGTGTGAAATAAAAGGGGAGCTTATAAGTCCATGTAGTTATGTATGTGTGTTAGAGAAATGCCTGGGCCGTTAGCCTAAGCCATGCTTAATCATGGTGGAAACTTGCAGCATTACCATAGTGAGCAATCTATGAAGTTTTATTCTTATAAAAAAAGAAGAGACATATTGAAAAGAGGAAAGAGAGAAAAAAGCGCAATTTTCCCATGGCAAATAAAATATTGCTGAGATGCTCATTGTCTGCTTGCCTTGTCATTTTGATTATGGGATAGCTCATGTATCATGTGCGAGGGGTACCCCGTTGGCGGTTCTTTATGATACACATGTACTTACAATGACAAGAACTTACCTGTAACTAAAGTTGAGTAGCATGAGGAGCGGCCCTCACACTCAAGGGACATGAGATTGCCAACTTATATTTCATCAAGCTTATACTCCATCTTTGTTCACTTTAACCTTAATCACCTCAAGATGCTTATGATATGGGCAATGAGATCTCAAAGCTAGTATGTACCATAATATTTTGGAAACTCTTTATGAACTTGAAATCCCTGCTTCCCTCTATGAAGGTCCTTTCTTCTATTTCTAAGTTGAGTCAGTAAACCTTTTCCTCTCTATCTCCAGCAAGCATTTGAGTTCTTGTGTTTCAAGCATTCATATGATGATTTATTCAATCATGTTCTTTATCTTCCTTGTTTGCACAAGACTCTTATCTATTGAGTATTTCCGTGAGAGCCATCATTGTGAAAAACCTTTTATGTTTGAGCAAAGAGTACTGTTTTTATAAAACCTCTACAAAAGCTTATTTGTGAAACTGTTTGCCAGCTGTTCTCTGACCAAGAACAAAGTTTCCCAATTCCAATTATGATTTATCTTTATGCATATCTATTGTGACTCATGTACTTGTTGCAAGCTAAGTTGTATAATGGTGAGTTGCTTTCTTCTATGAGTTGTGTAATGGTAAGTGTGATGCTTCTTGTTCGTATTCGTTTTATCGACACTTCACTCCATAAACCCGTGGACATGTTTACTGAGCTCAGTTTTTGCTTGGGGACAAGCGAAGGTCTAAGCTTGGGGGGAGTTGATACGTCCAATTTGCATCACCATTCTATATCATAATTTTCCTCTGTTCATTGATATATTTCATATTAAGAGGTGTTACTTATGTCTTTTCATCTGTTTTTGCATCTTGGATGATTCTTGGAGGATGAACTGCCGGAGTCAGGATTCTGATGGAAAAAGAGGTGTTTTGATGCAATTTCGCGAAGATCAGAAAAATACCAGAAAAACTACGGAAAATCCTATTTTCCCAGAAGATTAAGAATGTCAGAAGGATAGGCGGAGATGGGCCACAGGGGGCCTACACCCCCCAGGCGCGGGCCACCCCTAGGCCGCGCCTACAGGGGTGAGGCCCACCTGGCCCACTTCTGGCTCCGCCCTCTCGCCTATATCTTCTCCTCAAAACCCTAAGACACGGGGAGCAACCACAGAAAGATTCTGCCGCCTCTACGAGGCGGAAAACACCAAGAGAGAAAGAGGTCTCCGGCAGACAGATTTATGCCAGGGAAATTCCTTCCTGAAGAGGGGGGATCATCGCCATCAACACCATCATCAAGCTAGAATTCATCGGGATCATCATCATCATCCACACCATCATCTCCACCAGCACCATCATCACCACTCCATCCCGCTGTAACAATTGTGTTGAATCTTGCATAGTTCTTAGGGGAAACTTTCCCAGTGTTGATTACTATTGTAGTTGATGCTTGTAGTGGAACCATTGGATTATTGTTTATGTTCAAATTGTTATCCATTACCACATCTTTGATCTTGATCCATATGATGTCTCGTGAGTAGTTCGTTTAGTTCTTCAGGACATGGGAGAAGTCATATTATTAGTAGTGGATTTGTGTTGAGATATTATTCAATGGTTTAGTATTTAAATTGTGGTGCTATTCTTCTAGTGGTGTCATGTGAACGTCGACTACATGATACTTCACCATTTATGGGCCTAGGGGAATGCATTGTGTATTTGGATACTAATTGTGGGGTTGCCGGAGTGACAGAAACCTGAACCCCCGTTAGGACACCATTGCACAAGGGAGTGTAGGATCTCAGAGTTTAAGGCTATGGTTAGGTTTATACCTTAATTGCTTTCTTGTAGTTGCAGATGCTTGCAAGGGGTTTAATCACAAGTATGTATTGGTCCAAGTAAGGTTGGTACATTAGCACAGGTTCACCCACACAACACTTACAAAACCAAAGAAGACTACTCAGCTATATGAAGCAAAAGCACTTGACAGGATTCCCATGTGTCCTCGAGAACGTTTGGTCCTCATAAGTATTTCCACCGGCTTGTCCTTTGCTAAGAAAGGATAGGGCCACTTGCTGCAATTGTTTTCCGTTTTATTTACTTGCACTTTATTTCCTTGCTTTATCATAAAACCCCTAAAAATACGTTTGCTAAGTATTTACAGAGATTTCCTGCTCCATACCACTAGTCAACACCTTCTTCTCCTTGTTGGGATCGACACTCCTATTTATCAAAAGTACTACGATACACCCCCTATACTTGTGGGTCATCAAGACTATTTTTTGGCGTCGTTGCCGGGGAGTGAAGCGCTATTAAAGAGTGGAACTGGTAAAAGAAACTTCTACTGTGAGTATTTCTTTTTATTTCTGTTTGTTACTTTGTTTCCAATATGGATAACCCACTTGGTTTTCTGTTTGGAAAAACTACTACCACTGTTAGGGTAGTAGATGAACCACCACATGTTGAGATAGATCCTTTTAAGATACCTACAAGTATTGTTGATTGTGTTATGGATAATTATTATTTAGGGGATGGAATTGTCCACCCTGGTGATCATTTTCTTTTTATCCATGAATAATGCGGGTTGTTTAAGTGTGCAGGTATCACAACTGAACAGGTGAAGAAGAAGTTACTCTCTATATCCTTGAAAGGGAGAGCTGAAGAATGGTATAAGCTGCTGAAGAATGGGCAATCCATGGAATGGGAGGAAATAGTACCTCTTTTTTATTCTAAATTATATCCTCACAGTGAAATTCATAAAGATAGAAATCTGATATATAACTTTTGGCCTCGTGATGGAGAGAGTACAGCTCAACCTTGGGGTAGATTGAAGTTACTAATGCTTAAATGTCCTATTCATGAACTCCCTAACAATATTATTATCAATAACTTTTATGCTAGGCTTTCTCATCATGATAAAGATTTACTAGATGCTTCTTGTGATGGATCATTCACACGTATGAAGGAAGAAGCTAAATGGGATCTCCTAGACCGTATTCAGAGAACACTGAAGCTTGGGAGAATGACAAAGGAAGAAAGTCAGGTATAAATTATGATTATAAATGCATAAAATCTTTTATGGGAACTAAAGACTTCCGTGATATTAGTACTGAGTATGGTCTTGACTCTCAAGTTGTTGCAAAATGTTTTAAGGACTTTGCCTCTTATATTGAAATTTCCAAAAAAGAGTGGGACAAGTACCATGCTCCTTATAAAGACATTGTTACCCATGTTCATGCTAGCATAGAAGTTTGTACTGTTGATCCTATTTTGCCTGAACCTTATGTTGAGAAAATCCCTTTTCCTGCTAAGGTAAAGGAACATTCTATCATAGCTAATGTGGTTAGCAAAAGTACAAAGAAAATTGTGGAACCCGATGAGCAAATAAATATTGAGCCTGTGGTAGCTATTGTGAAAGATCTTGTCCTAAAATATAGAGGATGAGCACATTGTCTTCTGTGAAGACGCTTCTAATATTGTCTCCCATCCTAGAAAAGCTAGAAAAACTAGTGTCCATGTGCTTTCTGTTAGAATTGGTGATCATTGCTATTATGGTTTATGTGATATTGGTGCCAGTTCTAGTGTTATACCTTATGATCTTTACAGGGAAATTATGCATGAAATTGGTCCTTGTGAGCTTCAGGACATTGATGTGTTTATTCACCTTGCTAATAGAGAGACGGTCTGTCCCATTGGCATTGTAAGAGATGTGGAGGTTCTTTGTGGTAAGATTAAATATCCTGCAGATTTTCTAGTACTTGGTTCTGAAGCTAGTAAAACCTATCCTATTATCTTTGGTAGACCCTTCTTGAATACTTGTGGTGTTATCATAGATTGTAGGAAGGAACAAATTTTGACTAAGTTTGATGGAGAGTCTTATGAGTTTAACTTTTCCAAATTTGCTAAAACCCCTTATGAAAATGAACTGCCTAATGAGGATTTCAGGGTTGAACAACTTTCTGCTATTTCTCTTGCTCCTAACAATGCCTTGCAGCAGTTTATGGAAGATCATGAAAGCAATGTCTTCATGAAGGAAAGAAATGAGATTGATGAGGTTTTCCTTCATCAGCCTGAGTTACTTAAGCATAATCTGCCTGTGGAAGATTTGGGTACCACACTACCACCTAGAGGGGGCCCTGTTTTTGAATTAAAACATTTACCTGATAATCTTAAATATTCTTATCTTGATGATAGGAAAGTATATCTTTTTATTATTAGTTCTAAACTTTTAGTAAAGGAAGAAGAGAAGTTATTGGAAATACTGAGGAAACACCGATGAGCTATGGGCTATACTCTTGACGATTTAAAAGGGATTTCTCCTACTATATGTCAGCATGCTATTAATATAGAACCTGATGCAAAACCAGTTGTTGAGCACCAACGCCGTATAAATCCTAAGATGAAGGATGTGGTAAGAAATGAGGTATTAAAACTCCTTGATGCTGGTATTATTTACCCTATTGCTGATAGTCAATGGGTTAGCCCTGTTCATTGTGTCCCAAAGAAAGGGGAATCAATGTAGTGCCTAATGAAAATAATGAGCTTATACCCCAAAGAGTAGTGGTTGGGTATAGGATGCGCATTGATTTTAGAAAGGTTACTAAATTTACTAAGAAAGATCATTATCCTTTGCCCTTTATTGATAAAATGCTTGAGTGGTTGTCTAAAAAGACCCACTTTTGTTTTCTTGATGGTTATTCTGGGTTCTCTCAAATTGTTGTGAAAGCACAAGACCAAGAGAAAACCACTTTCACTTGTCCTTATGGCACTTATACTTATAGGCGTATGCCTTTTGGTTTATGTAATGCTCCTGCTACCTTTCAGAGATGTATGTCTGCTATCTTTCATGGTTTTGTGAAGAAATTGTGGAGGTTTTCATGGACGATTTCTTCGTCTATGGAACTTCTTTCAATAACTGTTTGCACAAACCTTGATAAAGTTTTGTAGAGATGCGAAGAAACCAAACTTGTTCTTAATTGGGAGAAATGCCATTTCATGGTTAATGAAGGGATTGTTCTTGGACACAAAATTTCTGAAAGAGGCATTGAAGTTGACAGAGCCAAAATTGAAGCAATCGAGAATATGCCTTGCCCTAGGGATATTAAAGGTATTCGTAGTATCCTTGGTCATGCTGGTGTTAGGAGGTTTATTAAAGATTTCTCTAAAATTTCAAAGCCCCTTACCAATCTTCTTCAAAAATATGTACCTTTTGTTTTTGATGATGATTGTAAGGAAGCTTTTGAAACTTTGAAGAAAGCTTTGACTACTTCTCCTATTGTTCAACCACCTAATTGGAGTTTACCTTTTGAAATTATGTTTGATGCTAGTGATTTTGTTGTGGGTGCTGTTCTTAGGCAACGTGTTGATAAGAAGTTCAATGTTATTCATTATGCTAGTAAGACTCTAGATGCTGCTCAAAAGAATTATGCTACTACTGGAAAGGAGTTCTTAGTTGTAATCTTTGCATGTGATAAGTTTAGACCTTATATTTTTGATTCAAAGGTTACTATTCATATTGATCATGCTGCTATTAAGTACCTTATGACAAAGAAAGATGCTTAGCCTAGGCTTATTAAATGGGTGTTACTTTTACAAGAGTTTGATCTTCATATTGTAGATCGGAAAGGTGCTGAAAACCCTGTTGCCGACAAGAGTTTGACCCTTTGCTTGTTAATGATAGTTTTCCAAATGAACAATTGGTTGCAATAAGGGTAAGCCCGCATGAGAGTCCTTGGTATGCTGATTACACTAACTTTATTGTTTCCAAGTATTTGCCTCCAACCTTTACAGCTCAGCAAAGAAGAAAATTCTTTTATGATTTGAGGCATTACTTTTGGGATGACCCACATTTATATAAAGAAGGAGTAGATGGTATTATGCGAAGATGTGTACCAGAATTTGAACAACAAGAGATATTGAGAAAATGTCATGGCAGTGCTTATGGAGGACATCATGCTGGTGATAGGACTGCACAAAAGGTTTTACAATCTGGCTTTTATTGGCCTACCCTTTTCAAAGATGTAAGGAAGTTTGTCTTATGATGTGATGAATGTCAAAGAGTTGGTAACATTTCTAGACGCAATGAAATGCCTATGAATTATTCTCTTGTTATTGAACCTTTTGATTGTTGGGGATTTGACTTTATGGGACCTTTTCCTCCTTCAAAAGGGTATACTCATATTCTTGTTACTGTTGACTATGTTACAAAGTGGGTAGAGGTCATACCTACAAACAACGCTGGTGGTAAGACCTCTTTGAAAATGCTTAAGGATGTTATTTGTCCTAGGTTTGGTGTGCCTAGATATCTCATGACTGATGGAGGCTCTCATTTTATTCATGGTGTTTTTAGGAAAACTCTCGCTAAATATGATGTTAACCATATAACTGCTTCATCTTATCACCCCCAAACCAGTGGGCAAGTAGAACTTTCCAATGGAGAAATTAAATCTATCTTGTAGAAGACTGTTAATAGATCTAGGAAAAATTGGGCTAAAAAGTTGAATGACGCTCTTTGAGCTTATAGAACTGCTTATAAAAATCCTATGGGGATGTATCCTTACAAAATGGTCTATGGGAAAGCTTGTCACTTGCCTTCAGAATTAGAACACAAAGCTTATTGGGCAGTGAAAGAATTGAATAGAGATTTTAAACTTGCTGGTGAGAAAAGATTGCTTGACTTGAGTACCTTAGATGAGTGGAGAAGCGAAGCTTATGAAAATGCTAGACTCTTTAAGGAAAAAGTAAAAAATATGGCATGATAACAGAATTCTAAAAAGGGAGTTCCATATTGGTGAGAAAGTTCTTTTGTATAGGTCTCTTCTCGGATTTTTTGCAGGTAAACTACTCTCAAAGTGGGAAGGACCTTTTGTTATTAAGGAAGTATATCGTTCAGGTGCTATCGAAATATCTTCTTTGAAGGACGACACCACACAGGTGGTGAATGGTCAAAGACTAAAACATTATATTTCTGGAGATTCTTATAATGAAGATGTTGACATCATTCAAATGGTGACTCCGGAAGAATTTATTAGAAACCAAACACCAGAATCTGCAGAGTTCGTCTTTGAATAGGTAAAAGTGGTGAAAACAGAAGGTTCGTGAAAACCCTATCTTTTTGTACTTTTGATGTTTTTATTACATACGGAAGGTTATGAAACAAAATAGAGGAGGAAACGGAGGCCAGGGTGGCCACACCCACCCTAGGCGCGGCCCCCAGCTGGCCACGCCTGGAGGGGGTGTGAGTCCCCCGAGCTCCGTCTCCGCCTCGTTTTCGCGCCAGTACCTTCCTTATGCTTTGAAACTTCGTAATATATACCCCCCGGGTCCCCCGAGGTTCGTGTATCGTGTTCTCATCTTGTTTCTGTTTCGATCTGTTTCTGTCAGGCAGATTCTCAGTTTTGGAGTCACAATGTCTTCCTCTGGATCACCCATGGAGGATTCCTCTGCGGATGTCATCAACCTGTACATGTATGAGTTGATGATTCATCCCAAGGAGTTGATTCTCAAGGATGGGAAGGTGCAGATGAAAGAAGTTCAAGGCCCTAAAGGAGAAGGCAGTCTGGAAGACAAGATGGAAGCATTGGAGCAGGGAGTTTTCAGGTACAAGAAGATGGCAAAACGCGAAGTGGATGTCATCCATAAGATAAGTTCAGAACTCATCACCAAGCACGAGGAGGAGGTTGCTGAGCTCCGAGACGAAATCTTTTCACTCCGTCAGACCACCAACCAATTACAAGCACAACTCTCGACATACAAAATCAAAATTCTGAGTATGAGGCTAGATTTAATTGCATAAGCACTGCTGCTAGTTTCAGGATTGTGGAAACTAGGACGTCCTTTTTGGATGGGGAACCTTTGCCTTGGAAGTTTGATGATGACAAGAGAACACCACCACCGAAGGAGTAATTCGTCATCAGGTTTGGCATCCCCGTAGCTTGTTCCAAGCTTGGGGGAGTGTCGCGGTATCACATCATTATATTTTACCTTTTAACTTTTTAGTAGATTCATATCTTTGGTAGAGAAGTTATCTTATAGGTTGGTTTGCATGTGGAAGTATATCTCCTTTAGTTGATTATCTATGTATCCCTTGGTGTGAGTGTCTTTATGGAATATTAATGTGAAGTTTCATCTTTTACTTTTTGCACTTCTTATTTTAGTTTGCAATCTATATTATATGATTGATCTTGTTGATCAGTATTGGTATCACTTTGGGAGCATCAAGTAGATACAAATTGGTTTTGGCAAACCGAGCTCTGGTCAGTAGCAACACTTTTTGAGATTTGAAAGGAAAAGAGAAAAAGCTTATAGGTATTTTGTATCATTTATTTTCTTTCTTGTTTGGCACATAAGCTTAGTATTCTTTATTTAAGATATTTTGTGTCTTCAAGGAAGATTGCATGTTTGGCTTTATCACTTGTAGGTTTGCTTGTTTCCTTCAACTCTTTTGCTTGCTACCCTGCCTTGCTAACCAAAAACCTGTTTTGAGAAGGCATACTTCTCATGCATCCAACCCCTTTGAACCAGACCTGTGCCATTTGAGTCCACCATATCTACCTATTAGCATTATTTCTATTCCAAGCAAATTCTCAAGCTTCATCTATCTTTCGAAATAAAAATTATTTTGTTATCTGAAAACTAGTTAGTAAAGCTCTCACGAACTTGATGGCACACCTTATTTTCTTGCCCCTAATAAACTTGTGGGTCATCAGTTACCTCGGTGGCCTTGGCCACGAGACACTTTTGGTTGGAGGACATGACGTTCTCGTTGGAGGAGTCTAAAAGGGACAATCATGGAGTAGTTGTAGTGACAATAGCAGCGATTCCCACAATCTCACCACCTTGGACTTCATCGTCATCATCATCCGTGCCCAAGAGGTACTCTTCATGAACCACCATGGAAACATTCTTGACGGTGAAGTTCTTGTTCAAAGGATGAGAAGGTCTTAACTTGATCCGAATGAGGCATCCACCATTGTCTTCTTGGTTCTCAAAGGGACAACTTGCCACAAAGTGACTCTTGTCATTGCAACTATAGCATGATATCACTTTGGGGGACTTGTTTGTTGAGTTTAATCTTGTGTTGTCCCTTGATCTTTGCTTCATCCCTGGCTTGTTCCAAAAATCTCTTGAGGCAAGGGCAAGATGTTTGTTGAAAGCATATGTGAGGTCCTCTTGAGACCACTCACTAGCGTCATATTCATCATCAACCTCCACCGCCTTGGCCTTCAAGGCAAGATTCGCCTTTTGTGACCCAAAAGCATGAGCACGAGCAGATTCCACATTATTCTTGGCAATGGTCATGGAAATCACTTCACTTAAGACTTCTTGAGATGTCATGATGTGAAAGTTGGTTCTTCCCTTTATGGAGTTGAGATTTTGTTCTTCAAATGGAAGGAGAGCTTGAACAAACTTCCTCTTCATGAACTTGTCATCCACATAGGTAGCTCCAAGGTCCCTCATGGTGCAACAAAGTACCTTGAGCCGCCTATACATGTCTTCGAGTGTCTCATCATCATGCATAGCGAAACCATCGCACTCATTGTTGATCTCGTCAAACTTGGAGCTTTGGATGCTAGCATTTCCCACAAACAGCTTGGTGAGATGATCCCAAGCTTTCTTGGTGATGGTGAATTGGCGAATGTGAGCAAAGTCCTTGGGAATCAATGCATTTTAAATCATGCCCAAAGTAGTGACATTGAGTTGCTTGTCGACCACTTCACCTCGAGTCAACTTCTTTGTATCATATGGAGAGAAGCCTTCTTCCACAATCCTCATTAACTCAAAAGAAGAGATGTAAATATGAGATTATATTAGATATTTCCAATTGGTGAAATTTGATGTATCTAGCATGGGTGGTGCTCCTTGAGTAATGATATGTGGCATGGGAATTGGTGGGTCTGGAGTGTACTTCGGAGGTGGGGGCATCGCCGAGTAATCCTTTCCCCTTCTCCCTCTTTAGAGGATAAGTCACTGAGCCCCTCGATGCTATCACTTGGGGCCTTGGAAGTTATTTGAGAAACAAATCCAAGACCCAAGTGAGTGGAGACTGCCATGGGATTCACCCCAGGGCGATCACCAGAACAAGGGGAGGAGGCTCGGTGGCATGAGGTGTAGCAATAGAGTGACAACCATGGGGTTAGGCTTAAGAGACTACAAGAGAGTCATCATTTCCTCAAACTTGGTCAACATGGAAGTCTCCAATTGCTTGAGGTCTTCCATAGAGGACAAGTTCTTGGAGTTATCACTACCACCACCTTCATTGTCGTCCATCGTATATTAGGCGGTAAAGCCCGAAATAAGAGCCTTGGCTCTGATACCAATTGAAATTACCAACTTTGGTCGACTATAGGGGGGTGAATAGGAGACTACCACTTTTTATCTTGTTGTTCAAGTTTAAGCTTTTCAAGAAGTAAAGTTCTCTATATATGCAACTAGATGAGCACTCCCATATGCTAGAGAACAAAAAACAAGTAATAGAACGGTAAAGGACAAGAGTAAAGGTGCGAAGAGAGTAAACCGGAGAGGAGATGCGGAGATTTAATTCCTACAGTTCACTTCCAAGGAAGCTACGTCTATGTTGGAGAGGTGTCGGGGCCACACAAGGTCACCCGAGCACCACAAAGGCCTCACCTTCTTCTCCAGTGAGCACCACCATAAAGGCGGCCTCACAATCCACTAACCGGTGATCTCGAAGGCGCCAACCGAAACCTTTACAACAAGGTTGAGGGGGGAGGTCCACAACTCAATTGGAGGCCCTCAATGACACCACGGAGCTTCACAACGCATGCCCTTAGCTCCGGGGATGTCCTACACCTTTTAGGGTTCCAAGAACCCAAGAGCAACAACATCCACAAAGGATGGGTGGAGGGAATCAAATTTTCTGTTGTGGAAGTGTAGATCTAGGTCACCTCTCCCACTCCTTAAAATATCAAGAGGTTTGAGTGGC
Organism: Avena atlantica; assembly: GCA_910589765.1. Taxonomy (NCBI): domain Eukaryota; kingdom Viridiplantae; phylum Streptophyta; class Magnoliopsida; order Poales; family Poaceae; genus Avena; species Avena atlantica. Next base: position 339,673,658 of record OU342738.1, on the reverse strand, counting down.
TAGGGAGAGAGATCTAGGAAGATGAAGCTCTGGTATTAATGGAGGGGAGAGAAATTGAAGAGGTAAGGTGGGAGGAAGAAGAAGGGTGCCTTAAATAGGCCCCCTTCAAAAGGAGCCATTTGACTGTTCGTGACACCACCGGAACTTCCGGTGGGGGACTAGAATTTCCGCTCAGCGTTTCCCCAATGGCTCGAAAGCTGTCGGTGGACGCTCCAAAGTACGACTGGATGTTCTGGTCAGACTGATCGGAACTTCCGGTGGTACTTCTAGAGCAAGTTCCGGTGCAAGTTCTGTCAAATACATCGTTTCAATACTGAAACATACATTACGTGATCGGAACTTGGAGCGAAACAAGGAGCGGAAGTTTCTGGGTCGCGAACCGCCTGACCAGAACTTCCGGCGGCTGGGCGGAAGTACCGCTCAAGAACTTAGCAAAATAAGCTAGGGTAGTTCCGATCACAAATTCCGGTCAGGCTTGAGCATGTCTGCTGACCGGAACTACCGGAGCTACTTACAGTGGAAGTTCCGCCAAATAGCACACTTCTATACAGAAGTATCTAGTACGTGGGCAGAACTTCTTCCGGAAGTTGGGCCCGAATTTCTGCCGCACCCATTCCCGCAGAGAACCATGAGCGAAACTTCCAGCGCTAGGCCGGAACTTCCGGTCAAGACAGAAACATCACAAACAACTCCAAAGATCACTCTCTCGCTGAAAAATAGGATGACAGTGGTTGTGCAAGTATAGTTTGTGCATGAAAAAATGATTCCCCACAGCCTTCCGAGGTGGACCCCCTCTTGATAGTTCTGCGACCTAAAGCAATAAATAAAGAGGAAGGCAAAAACAAAGGCCGCCATCTTCACGAGATTCCAAGAGAGGTGTCCACAAGCTCCATAGAAATCAAATAACCTGAAACCTAAGCATACAATTAAACCACAAGTGGGATTGTCATCGACACCAAAAGACTTAGGGAAAACATAGTCCTTTTACTCGGGCTTGCCCTTGTTACTTCCTCCTGATGCCTCATTTTTTCATTATCCAATTGAATTAGTGAGCCTATTTTAGGTGGAGCCTCTTGCTCTCTCAACTTCCACTTGTTACTCTTCTTGATCAACTTCCAACAATGATCAAGGTTGAATGGCTTGTGCTTGGAAGCTTGCATGTCCTTGTACCTTTTGGCATCAATTCTCTCCTCCAAGATGAAAACACCATGAGAAAAAAATTGACAAAAATAATCACAAAAGAAGGGACATTCTACAAAGGAATTAACACTCACATAATCACTTTCATTTGTTCCACTTGGAGGGGCATTCATCACTTGCTCCAAGCATCCACTCCAACGAGATAAAGTGTTCTTAATCACATCCCAACGGCCTTAGAGAGACCGATAGGCGCGTGGAACAATCATTGGAAGAAGTCGCATGAATTGGAAGAACTTCTCCTCGATCCTCTGCCAATACCTCTTCCCGGTTTGGTCGATTCCCGTCACGACATCAAGAGAAACGGCCTCCCAAGCCTTGATCAAGGTGACATCCTCCAAGGGGGTGTACTTTAGCGTTCTCTTCGGCTTTGCAAACGACAAACCATCCACCTCCACCTCATCATCTTCTTCTCCACCTCCATCCTCACCGTCGTCTGCCTTGTTGTAAGTTTGAGAGGGTTCGGCGTAATCGCCATTCGCGTACTCGCTGAATACAGTATTGTAGATGTCAACAGTGTTCTCATTCAACAAATTGAGGAAAGACGGTGGAAAATCATGCAAATTCTCGCTAAATTACGCAAATTAAAACAATCGCTCTCATGCCGAATTGGGAAAAGTAAAAAGAGGGGGATTTCTACATACCTAGAGGAGCCAGAGGAGGGGCAGGGGAAGGAACTTCCTTCGCGATGGCGGTGCCAGTAAGGGCAGTAGAGGTGGCCACCGAGACGGCGGGAGACATCTGTTTCGACACCTTGTTCTTCAGCTTCTTCACCACCGGGTTCTTGTTGAGTCGTGGAGTTGATGTTGTCGTGGCGCCTCTAGCAGTGGGCGCATCGCGCGGGCGAGGCAGCTCCCTGGATGATGACGAAGCCCTGCCTCTTGCGCTTCACGCCGGGCGTGCCTGCCGATGGGACAGCTGCGCCTAGGTTCGCCGCGGTGGTGACCGCAAGATCTGGGGGAGGGTTTGGGGGTTCGCCTGCTCCGGCGCGACCTGACTAGGCACTGGCAGCAACATAGGAGTCTCCATGGCGGTGCTCTAAGGGAAGGGGGAGGTCGGGCGTGGCGGTGGAAGGGAGATCGACGACGATGGCGAAAGGTGAGAGGAGAAATGGCGCGTTGGAAATGTTCCTCCCGCCAACGAAAATGGTCGATTCAGGCCCCGTCGGTTCGGCCTCGCAACCCTTGTATCTGCGGGTTGCGGGTGTGACTTTCCGTTCGCCCTTAAAGAATTTTACGGATGGATAATTTTTACTGGATCTTGTCGGACCATATTTTTTAAAGCAAACCAGAAAATAACAATTATTATATGATTTCGACAGTCTTAGAGGTCTGCTAGACATGCTCTAGGACTGAAACATGCATTTGAAAAAGGCGTTGCCTGCAAACTAGGCAAGGTGAACTTTACGTGTACCTAGCCATCTAGGCCCAGCAGGCAACGGAAGGCTTGGACCATCATTATTTTCGTATCTGTGTCTCTAGTAAAATCATAATCCAGTCCACGGAGTAAAACTGTAAGAACCTCTCCCTAGCCCGAACACAACGTCCAACGGACCGGGGCACAACATCCAAGGAGCCCATGCTTCTCTCTCCTGTCTCTGGGCCGTCGCTGGCGGATGCTCGTACACAGCGCGCCCCAACGGCTCTCTCCCCAGGCCACAGTGCTGGCTGTCCTGCCCAGAAACAACGCAGCGCGAGCGGAGCCACGTGAACGCGTGCAACCAACCGGCGTCACCAACCCACCCCCACATGGCCTCGCTGGCCCACTGCCAGTTGTGGCGCCGCACCGCACCGCACCTCCTCCCCGCCGCTTCTCTCCCCCTTCTCCTCCCTGCGCTATTTATCACCGCCCTCGCCGCCCGAGCCACTCCCATCATCAGCCAGACCAGAGACAGAGCAGAGCGGAGCCGCGGAGACTACGCCACCCGCACGCACGCAAACAGCCACAATGGCGCGCGCCGGCGCACTCTGCCTCGCGCTGCTCTGCCTCCTCGCGGCGCACTCCGCCGTCGCCCAGAAGTCCGCGGCACCGGCCGCCGCGCCCACCACCACCACCACTCCCGCGGCTCCCGCCAAGAAGACGACGCCCGCACCAGCCGCCGCACCGACCACCACAACACCCGCCGCCACCGCCCCGGCCGCGGCGCCGCCCACCACCCCGGCCACCCCCGCCCCCGCCGCCGCGCCACCCACCACCGTCACCACCCCGGCACCGGCCAAGGCTCCCGCCGCCGCGCCACCCACCAAGGCCGCCGCCTCGCCCCCTGCTCCGGCGCCCAAGGCCCTCCTCCCGCCCGTCGAGGCCCCCGTCGCCTCGCCCCCCGTCGCGATGGCGCCCGCCACCATCCCCACCAAGCCCGACGCCCCGGCGCCCGCCCCGGCCAAGAAGAAGAAGAAGTCCTCCAAGAAGAAGAAGAGCAAGGCTCCCGCCCCCGCTCCCGTCGTCGCCGAGGCCCCCACCAAGTCCAAGAAGAAGGCTAAGGCCCCCGCGGCGGCCGACGACGTCGGTGCGCCAGGCCCCGCTGCCTACGGAGACACCGCCGACACCGCGGTACGTTTCAATCCCTCCACTCCACTTCACCCCCTATAATTAATGCCGTCATCTGATCTGAACCAGCAATGCGCGTTCAAAACATGAAATCTAGCAACTGCTTTACTCGGTCGCGCAAACGACGTCGCAGCCGCGCAAGTAAAACAATCAACGCCGCTCTTTATTTACAGTGATTAGTAGCGTTGTTAGTGTCTAGTTAAATGCATACTCCACTAGTACTACTAGTTAATTAGCAGACCAGAGCTTTGTTGGTGCTCCACCCACCCCACCATGTGACTGATGAGTGCAGCAAATGATAATAGTAGGGTAGTACTCCGTACTAGTAGAGTAGATGCATTTCCAATTCCACCCGTCCCGACAACGCATGTGCATCCTGCCGTTACAACGGACACAACAGTTAATGCTGGAAAAGAAATGAAACATTTCAAAGCCAAGCTCATGCCAGTCCATCAACTACTGGCACTGTGCTAGTACTCCAAACCTGCACTGCGCCCATAAAACAATTACTACTAGTATGCATTCTCGAAGCCTCTACCACGCGAATTTGTAGTTTACTACTAGTACTAGTACAAGATTATAGTATTATCACTCGAAGCAGCGGTGCACACACATGTTTGCTTATGAATACGTACTTGACGACGGGATTGCTGATTAAAATTTGCCTGGTTCGTGATGACTGCAGGGCGCCGTCCAGACAATGGCAGGGAGCATCATGTCGGCGTGCGCGCTGGCGTTGGGCCTCGCCGCCCTCCTGGCCTAGACGCCGCCTCACCGCCGGTCCGGTCCGGTCCCGTCGTCGAGACGTGCCACGACACACACGACGCAACTACGCGCGGCCGTACCCACCCGCCTTCCGGACGAGTTGTGTGCCACCTCATTTCGTGCTGTATTTCTCGTCCATTTTCCTGACAGCCTGGGGGCGGGCCGGCCGGCTTTCCTTTGTGTAGTCCCACTCACGTTCGACCGCCTCGGATTCTTTCTCCCTCCTCCCTCCAGTACCAGATTGAGATTTGATTTATATCTTTTTTATTTTATTTATCATTGTATTATTCCATCGACCCTTTGATGCTTAATCATAGATCTGTCTCTTTATGGATGCGCGTGTCTGTCTACCTACCTACTGCTGGGAGTGTGGCCTGGCCTGTGTTGTGCTGGACAGATCTGTTTTGGTTCGATGTGTTTCTCATCTGGACCCAATATGTATGTGGGCATCACATATTTGCAAATCTGTGACACAAGACAAGCGGTAACATCGCAGTAGGAATGGCAATATTACTTTTCTGGGACGTGCTACTTTTCCAAGTTCTTTACACGCGGTCCAAAGGCTAATCCAAATCGGGGTAATCCCACTGAGTACTATCCATGTCCCGTGCCTACTTTTTTCAAAGAAGAAACCGTGATGAGCAAAAGAAGCACTACTCATATCATAAGCTCCTTGACGGTCAACAAAATGTGGGAACAATATTACACGTCAAACTTCGAGCATACATAATTTGTTGTGAGACTGTTCTCTAACTTTGTTTTAAAATATAAGATGTTTTAGTTTTATAAATAAAATATACCTAGACTTTTTATTAGTGTATAGATTCACTCAAATTTGGAGTGAACCTACATACTAAAATAAGTCTAGATACATTTTCTTTGCAAGTCTAAAATATCTTATATTTTAAAATGGAGGGAAGTTATTTTATATTTTAAAACGGAGGGAGTACTTCCTAAGGATCGAAGCACAATCTATTGTGAGACTGTTCTCTAACTTAAAAAATGTGGAGTAACTCATATCATAAGGACCGAAGCACAATCTATTGTGAGACTGTTCTCTAACTTCAAAAATAACTCATATCATAAGAATCGAAGCACAATCTGTTATGAGACTGTTCTCTAATTTCAAAAACAACTCATATCATAAGGATCGAAGAACACCAAGTGCTCGCTTCATATCCTTTCTAACTATCTCTTATTCTTTCGTAATTTTCTTGCATTTCTTATCTGCAGGGTTGCAGATAGTCTTCACAAAGGTGGAGTAGGAGTGTGCCATCAGCTAGCTAAGCGAACACCAGAGAGCGTTGGAGCATATTTATATTATTCTTTGATCCTGTCATACCAAAAAAGAACTGCTAAATCTAGAGATCTTATGATGCAACAACATCTAGTATGACCGTGCACCCCTGGCATGCTCTTTGAACCGCCCTTGCTAACCAAAAGGATAATTCTTCCACTATCAACATGCATTCGATGCTGCCAAGAATCTCAGGAACCCCCTTACTCTCGTTGATGGACAAAAGACGAGCAGTGTCTTCGGCGTTTGACTCTCTCAGACAAACTTCTCCAAACACCGCAATAATTGAGTTGCAAAATCGGTACATGGCCTCATGTCATGTTTGACTCGTTCATGCGCATGTAGTCGTCGATAAGATCACCTGGTATTTCATATGCAAGCTGCCGAACGACCACATAATATTTTTAGTAAGAGGAGAAGCCAATCTTACCGGTGCAATCGAATTTGGCCTCGAAGTAGTCATCGTAGTCCCTCACGCCATTGAGAATCTGCAGGAATAGCTTCCTAGACATTCTATAGTGGTGACGAAATGCCTTCTCTTTAAAGATCGGATCAGTTAGGTGGAAGTAGTCGTTGTAAAGGCGCAGGTGGCCAGCTTCTCGATCACGGTCTATGTTTGCCAGTCACTTCTTCGTCAAGTCACCCCTACGCGGCGGTAGTAGGCACTCGTCATGAACCATGAGTGCAGCAGCAAGCAAAAGTTCAGTCTCACTGCCAGACTCCTCTTTCGGTGATGATTCGATGACATTCTTGTAGAATAACTCGATTGTTATATGACTGATACCCATCTATACAAGCATACTGTCGTCAATTGCCATGACAATGCCATTACACAACCAGATAAACTAGAATTGGCAAGCCAACATACCGTAAATGCGGTCGGACAGAAGGACGAGCAGGTTGTGAGTACATGCTAGCGACGCACCTGACTGTGTAGAGCACTTGTCGTGGCCGCTGGCGGGATGATTCTGGAAAACTCTGGCAACACGTGCGAGTTGCGGTGGTGCTAGATATTGGAGGGGCGGGGGGACACTCTCGGCGACAGCCCAGGTCGGAAACTACCAACAAACTCTTGTAGCAATCAGATGGCAACACGGGAACGTGGCTGTTGGCTAGCAGGATGCGGCCGGGAAGTGGTGGCGACAAGGGTGGGATGTGGCGACGGCAACGACGATGCCTAGGGTGGCGGCGGAGATGGTGGGTGAGGGTTTGGGACATGGAGTGGCTTGGGTGTGCCTCTTGTGCCACCGACGGGAGGTCCCGGGTTGTCCTAGGAGAGGATACACGCATTGTCCGGGCCAACGCAATCTTAGATCAAATTTGGTACATGTATAGATTGATCCGCGCGAGTCGGTTTGTTTGAATCGGCCCGTTGGCATTTGCATCAGCCCCGTTGGATATGCCCTTATCAAAATTACTGGGGCTGGATTTTTTTTTCTTTTGAAATGGACATTGGCACAGAGTAGACGGTCGCCAGGTTTTGTTTATCATGTTTACGAAGCTTCCAGCTAAACAAACCAAGAGACACTCACAAAATGACACAGTCGATGAAACTGACAGCTTAACTTACCAAAATTCTGCCGCTAACCACCATGCTGAAGTAAGGGAAAATCTGTCACTAACCACCCGTGCTTATTTGAGTTGCTCGATAGTATAATAGAAATGCCTAATTAAACACATGTCTTGTAGTATAAATAAGGACGGACGATTAAGTGACAACCGATTAACTTTTGTAAGCATCTACTAGTAGCATTGGTTATGACGGTCTTATGCTCTGACCAGAGATTGTCATTTGAACTCTTGATGGCCTTGTCATGTTAGTTAATGTTGGTCGCGGGTCCTCAATGATAATTGCCAAATTAGTTGAGTGCAGACTGCCCACACTTGTTAGTTGATCCTTCCTCCCTGATATATTATTAGTGTTTTCTTCGTCTCCCAGTGTGTCGGTGAGTCCTCCACAGCTACTACATACTACTACTCCATGATGATAAACTCTTTAATTTTCAGTCCAACGACCTATGCGATGATGGGTTGGCACTAGCAAATAGTAGCAATATATGCCGGGAAGCTAGCTGGTGCAGCAGCGGGCGGCAGAACAGCCGTCGGTTCCAAGTCTCCCTCGTGTACCAATCATAGAGTTAAAGAAACGCGCCACCGACAGAGCGTAGATCGCCACCACTCATCATTGTACGCGCTCAGCGACGGCCGGCGGGTGTGTAAGTTTCTGGTCCTGCGCGACGGTGGGCTTTCGTTCGCGCCACTACGTACGCGCGACCAACCGAAAGCAACGTGTCCAACGGTGAGCGGCGCGTCCAGGTGTCACCGTACCGTCGCCATCACCGACGCTAATTTGTTGGACGTCGTCCAGCTACGTGTGATCTGTCGTCTACTTCGGCTGGAGAAATCTGGCTGGAATGGTTTCCGTTCTCGTCTTTTAGGCGGCCTGGAATTCTACAGGATAGATAGATAGATAGATACACGTCGGTGCCTTTTAGGTAAGATGTCCCCGTCGGTGGATTCCTGGAGAAGAACATTTTTCTGTTTCTTTTGACGGTGCTACGGATGCTAGAGTTCACTCCGCTTCTTTACCGTGCTACGGACAGTAGAGTTAAACCCTACATCGAAACCGAGTTACTCGCCTCACCTCGAGTCCGTGAGCACGGTACCCTGCAGCACGGAGCACGGGGCAGGGCGAGCGATTCAAGAGGAGCACACGTACGTGCGCGTGAATTGATTGCAAGTCCAGGCTGGTTCCTTCCTCCAACCAGCCCTGCGTCTGCGTGCGTGTGTACCACTAGTATGCTACGGCGGGCGATGCTAGCTGCCGCTTCCAGCTTCCTCCCCTCCCCTCCCCTCCCCTCCCCTCCCCTCTGGCGGGCGATCCATCATTCACGAGCCTTTTTCACGGGAGGTGTACGTACGGCATCGGCCTGTCCCCCGTGTCGGCAGTACCACATCGCTGTACGTACAGTGCTACAAACCGATCTCGTCGATGGCGAGAAAAGATTTCGCAGCGGCGGGCGGAAGCATCTCGTGCGCGCGCGCGCGCACGTACGGCCGGATACTACATTGGAGCGGAAACATCGGGTGTTGGGGGGCCACGTTCTCGTAACGGAACAAACTAGTTTTTTTTTTGTGTGTGTGTCGGAGATCGGAACAAGATGTGGATCCACATCTGCTGGAAGCAGCAAGTAGTGCGCACGAAGCAACGGCATCGTCACAGGGTAATCCACAGTTCTACTCGTCGTAAACAAGGCTTTGTGTCTTTGGACGTTGCCCATGCATACAACTGCTAATTTTTTTTAAATAATACATTTTTTTTATTAAATTTCAGAAATAATACATAAAACGGCAAAAATTGCAAATCTGTTGGTCGGTCGGCCGTTTAACAGACGAAACATTGCCTTCGTCCGTTCAACGGACGACACACCCTGTTGGGTTTGAGGCTGCGTGTCGTCCGTTGAACGGACGAAGGCAGTGTTTCATCCGTTGAACGGACGAAACGAGTCTGTCGTCTGACCGACCAACAGATTTGCAATTTGTCCGTTTTGTGTATTATTTGTGCAATTTAATAAAAAAATGTATTATTTAAAAGAAAGGGATATGCATACACGGTACACCACGGGCACGTTTGGTAGCTACTACTCCCTCCGTTAGAGATTATAAAGCCTAAGAGGTCGTTTGGCATCCAAGTATTCATTTTATTTAGTAGAAATGAAATGAATCATGAATACATGGATTCATTTCATTTATATTATGATTCCAAAAACACCCATATGTTTGGCTGCCATCGGAATTTGGAAATGACAAGTCTAAGATAGGAATTGAGTTTACACATAGGGATATTTGGATGGATTTGCTAAATGAAATGACAGTCCAATTCCGTGCCAACCAAACAGCATAGGGATGGAATTGCAAAATGAATTCCAGGATTCTAGGCCCAAATGATGGATACCAAACGACCTCTAAGAGATTTTTTAAAATGCTAGGAATTACAAGTCCTTTCATATTTATTACCATCTCTTATCCAATGCATGGTCTTCTTTTTCTTTCTCTTCTCTCATGCATGTATAACTATTGGTGCACGTTGTAATCAAGAGGTGAGTTATTGATTTTTTTTAATCCTATCAAACTGTTCCATATGCCTTATAATCCCTAACAGAGGGAGTACTAGCTAGCAACAAATTTTTATCTCGTTATAGTTAGGCACTCGGGGCTTTTCACGGAGGAGGAGGAGGTCTGGGCCGTTGCGAAGGAGCTGCCTGCGGACCGTGCCCCGGGACCGCATGGCTTTGTGGGGGCCTTCTATCAAAAAGCGTGGAGTATTATTAAAGGAGATATCATGGCGGTCTTACTTAAGCTGGCGGTGGGTGATAGCCGTGGGTTTGGGAAACTCAACACTGACCTGATCGCCCTCATTCCGAAGAAGCAGGAGGCGCTGGAGGTCGGGGACTATCACCCCATTAGTTTGATCCATAGCGTCGCAAAGCTGTTCTCTGAGCTACTGGCCAACCGGTTGAGGCCGAGACTGCCGGCTTTAGTGAGTGCCAATCAGTCCGCGTTTGTCAAAGGAAGATGCTTACATGACAACTTCGTTCTGGTGAGGCAACTGGCCCGTAAGATCAAAAGGGCGAGGAAGAAAGGGGTTTTGCTGAAGCTGGATATCTCGAAGGCGTTTGACTCGATATCTTGGGCGTTTTTGTTCGATGTGCTGAGGAGGCTGGGGTTCAGCCAGCGTTTCTTGAAGTGGGTCTCCATCCTGTTATCCACAGCGTCGATGAAAGTGGTGGTGAATGGTACCCCAGGGACTAAGATTCAGCAGGTTTGGGGCTTGAGGCAGGGAGATCCGACCTCCCCCATGCTATTTGTGTTGGGCATGGAGGTGTTTACGGTGATTCTGGTTAGGGCGGTGGAGGCACGCCTTTTCTAGAATTTGGCTGGCATCCGTCCGCTCCAGCGAGTGTCCATCTATGCTGATGACGTGGTGATGTTCGCTAGACCGAACATGGGCGAGCTGCTGGCGATCCAGGGGATTCTGCGTCTCTTTGGCGCTGCGTGCCTCTGGGTTGACGGTCAACTACAACAAGTCAATGGCTACCCTGATCAGAGGAGAGGAGGATGGGGCCATGGTGAGCTCGGTCCTGGGCTGTAGGCTCCATGCCTTCCCTATCACGTACCTAGGGCTGCAGCTCGCTCAGAGGCCCCTGAAGAAGGCGGAATGGCAGCCGATGCTGGATAGGGCAATCGAGTTCACCCCGGCATGGCAAAGGGGGATTATCGCTAGGGCAGGTCACCTCACCTTGATCAAATCGGTGGTGGAGGCGAGACCACTACACCAGCTGTTAGTGGCGGAGGCCCCGGCTTGGCTGCTAGAGGAGTTAGAGAAGTGGCAGCGTGCGTTCTTCTGGGCTGGCAAGAAGGAGGTCAATGGCGGTCAATGCCTGCTGGCCTGGGACACAGTTTGCAAGCCGACCTACTTTGTTGGGTTGGGGGTTAAGAACCTGAGATTTCATGGAGTGGCGCTGTGTGCCAGATGGGAGTGGTATAGACGGACATACCCTGGCCGTCCCTGGGCGGGCCTCCCGTCGCTCAAGGATGAGGAGGTTGAGGGCGTCTTCGCAGCCCTTGCACGTTGTATACTTGGTGATGGTGGAGAGCTATTGTTCTGGAAGGACCGTTGGCTTGAGGGTCGCACAGTTGGCAAGATCGCGCCAGAGGTGGTGGGGGCAGTGTGCACTCGGAGGAAAAACTGCAGGACTGTGGCACAGGCGTTAGCGTCCCACTCTTGGATGCTGGACGTAACAGGAGCGCCGGGGGAGCAGGGTTGCAGGCAGTGGGTGGCTCTCTGGCTTGCACTAAGGATGGTTTAGTTGGTGGCCAAACCGGATGAATTTGTATGGACGGGTTCGCGGTCCGGGATCTATTCCGATAGGGACACTTATGAGTGATGACCCACAAGTATAGGGGGTGTATGTAGGGTTCGCAGCATAGAAAACAAAAATTTTCCTACGATGTGAACTATAAACCAAGATCTATCTACTAGATACAAACAACGGGCGAATGTATATCCGTAGAGAACATACCCTTGAAGACCGACAAAGCTTAACGAGTTCAACTCGTGGTTGATGTAGACGATCTCTTGCCGATCTCAAGATCGAGAGGAAGTCCTAGCGCCGCAAATCAGCAGCGCATCCGTGCTCGCACACACGTTCGAGGCACCGAGCAACCTCCGCCTCCTCGCTCCAGCGATGCAGCGGAAGAACAACTCTTCCTTGACGAATAGCCACCGGGAACATGTATCTCGCTAGTCCGAGACCATGGGGGATAAATTCTAGAGGGGGAGAGAGATCCTTCACGAGGAGGTGTGAGAGACAAGTGAGGAGGGGGGCTCCTTTTATAGGAGGAGGGGGGCACCCAAGGGGGTGGCCGCCGGCCATGGGGGCTGCCCCCTCCCCTCCTTCATTCATGTGGGTGGACACTCCACTCACAAAATGCCCTTTAAAATCCCTCCACTCAAAAGTCCGCTCAAATTCCCATTAAATTTCCACCAAATTTAATGCAAACTCTCATTAAATAAAACTCTTTTATTTTATTCAGAATTTTGTCAATTACTTTAATGACAAACATTCACAAATAACCCCTTGCTAGAATTCTATTTCACATGCATAACCACTTTATGCAATTTCACCCGAAAACCTGTTTCGGTATCTAGTGAAATAAATTCCTGCGCTTGTTCATTCTTTCGGCATGAAACATTTGCTCCAATTGGATGTCGGTGTCTCTTAAGTGTGTCACCCTACGGTTCGTGAATAATGCGGACATGATCGAGACCCCTCTCGGATCAATAATCAGAAGCGGGATCTGGAGACCCATACTGACTCCCACACATTCAACGATGACTTTCTTGTGATCGTCGGAACCTTTTACGCTAGTATCTTAATCCCTTTGTTTCACGATATATTACATGTCCGAGATTCGATCATCGGTATCTCCATACCTAGTTTGATTTCGTTACCGACATGCACTCTTTTCTCGTTCCTGTGATATAACATTCTAGTGATCAGATCACTTGCTTGCAAGCTAATCAATGTGATATCACCGAGAGGGCCCAGAGTATATCTATCCGTCATCGGGATGAACAAATTCCACTCTCGATCCATGAGCCTCAACATAACACTTTTTTAGTTCTGAATCCATCTTTATAATCACCCTATTACGGTGTGATGTTTGATGTTATCAAGAAACTCTTCCGGTGTTAGTGATTGACATGATCTCATGGTCTAATGATTAGGATCACTTCGTAAGTTGTTATAGCAATATAAACTCAATGACTTTGATCGTAATGCTATACTTCGGATGAATGTTCATCACACCATTACACTAATGTTGTGATCCCATTATTAACAACATCCAATGTCCATGATCAGGAAACCTTGATCATCTTGTTAATCAACGAGCTAGTTTATGAGAGAGGCATAACTAGGAACTTTCTGTTTGTTTATTAAACACACATGTATTAACGTTTCCGTATTAATACAATTATAGCATGCAAAATAAACATCTATCATATACTTGGAATACATATAATAAACACTTTATTATTGCCTCTCAGGGCATATTCCCTTCAGTCTCCCACTTGCACTAGAGACAATAATCTAGTTACATAGTGATAAATCTAACACCCATTGAGTTCTGGTGTTGATCATGTTTTGCTCTAGGGAGAGTTTTAGTCAACGGATCTGCTACATTGAGATCCGTATGTACTTTACAAATCTTTATATCTCCATCCTTGACATGCTCGCGGATGGAGTGAAACCGGTGCTTAATATGCTTGGAATGCTTGTGAGACCTTGGCTCTTTGGCATTGGCAATGGCACCATTGTTGTCACAATAGATCACCATTGAGTCCAACGCGTTTGCCACCACTCCTAGTTCGGATATGAACTCCTTCATCCAAACTGCTTCCTGAGCCGCTTCTGAAGCAGGAACATATTCGGCCTCCGTTGTTGATCCCGCTACCACAGGTTGTTTGGAGCTCCTCCAACTAACCACTCCGCCATTCATGAGAAATACGTATCCGGATTGAGACTTAGAGTCATCCGGATCGGTGTCAAATCTAGCGTCGACATAACACTTAGCAACGAGCTCTTCTTCACCTCCGTATACAAGAAACATATCCTTAGTTCTCCGTAAGTACTTAAGGATATTCTTGACCGCTATCCAGTGTTCCGAACCTGGATCCGATTGGTACCTACTAGTCAAACTAATAGCATGTGCCACATCCGGTCTTGTACATAGCATGGCGTACATTATAGAGCCTATGGCTGAAGCATAGGGGACTTTGTCCATTATCTCTCTTTCTTCCGCCGAAGCCGGACTTTGAGTCTTACTCAATGTCTTGCCTTGCAACATAGGTAAGAACCCCTTCTTACTTCCGTCCATTTTAAACTTCTTTAAAATCTTATCAAGGTATGTACTTTGCGATAGCCCTATTAGGCGCCTAGATCTATCTCTATAGATCTTTATGCCTGATATGTATGACGCTTCACCTAGGTCCTTCATTGAAAATTTGCTGTTTAGATAACTTTTAACACCGTTTAAAAGATCTATATCATTTCCGATCAATAATATGTCATCCACATATAATATCAGAAATGCCACATTGCTCCCACTCACTTTCTTGTAAATACAAGCTTCTCCATAAGTTTGGACAAATCCAAACTCTTTGATCACCTCATCAAAGCGGAGATTCCAACTTCGTGATGCTTGCTTCAATCCATAGATGGATCGCTGAAGCTTGCACACCTTGTCAGCATCCTTAGGATCGACAAAACCCTTTGGTTGTATCATATACAACTCTTCTTCAATATTACCATTGAGAAACGCGGTTTTGACATCCATCTGCCATATCTCATAATCGAAATATGCAGCAATTGCTAACATAATCCTAACTGACTTTAGCATCGCTACGGGAGAGAAAGTCTCATCGTAGTCAACTCCTTGAATTTGTCGAAACCCCTTTGCGACAAGTCGAGCTTTATAGACGGTCACATTACCATCAGCATCAGTTTTCCTTTTGAAAATCCATTTGTTCTCCATGGCCTTTCGGTCGTGAGGTAATTCCACCAAGTTCCAAACTTGATTTTCATACATGGATTCCATCTCGGATTTCATGGCTTCTAACCATTTGTTGGAATCCGGGCTCATCATCGCTTCTTCATACGTCGTAGGGTCATCATTTTCATCAACCATGAAATTCATGACAGGATTTCCGTACAGCTCGGGAGCTGCACGCGTCCTGTTTGACCTGTGAGGTTCGGTAGTACTCTCTTTCGGAGTTTCATGATCATTATCATTAGTTCCCTCTTCAACAGGTGGAGCCAACTCCGGAACAACTTCCGGCGCTGCGCTACTCGCCATACTTTGAAGAGAAGGTTCCACAACCTCTTCGAGTTCTACCTTCCGACTACTCACACCTTTCGCGAGAAACTCTTTCTCTAGAAAGGATCCATTCTTGGCAACAAAAACCTTGCCCTCGGATCTGTGATAGAAGGAATACCCAATAGTTTCTTTAGGGTATCCTATGAAGACGCATTTTCCGCTTTGGGTTCGAGTTTATCCGGTTGAAGTTTCTTCACATAAACATCGCATCCCCAAACTTTAAGAAATGACAGCTTAGGTTTGTTTCCAAACCACAATTCATACGGTGTCTTTTCAACGGATTTAGATGGTGCCCGATTTAAAGTGAATGCAGCAGTTTCTAGTGCATAACCCCAAAATGACAACGGCAAGTCCGTCAGAGACATCATAGATCGAACCATATCTAATAAAGTACGATTACGACGTTCCGACACACCATTTCGCTGTGGTGTTCCGGCAGGTGTGAGTTGTGAAACAATTCCACACTCTTTCATGTGAGTGTTAAACTCGTAACTTAGATACTCACCTCCACGGTCGGACCGTAGAAATTTGATCTTTCTATTACGATGATTTTCCACTTCATTCTGAAATTCCTTGAACTTTTCAAAGGTTTCAGACTTGTGTTTCATCAAGTAGATATAACCGTATCTACTCAAATCATTCGTGAAAGTAACAAAATAACGATATCCACCTCGCGCCGACACACTCATTGGACCACATACATCAGAATGTATGATTTCCAACAAATCTGTCGCCCGTTCCATTGAACCGGAAAACGGCGTTCTAGTCATCTTGCCCATAAGGCATGGCTCACATGTATCAAATGATTCATAATCAAGTGATTCCAAAAGTCCATCCGAATGGAGCTTCTTCATGCGTTTAACGCCAATATGACCTAGACGGCAGTGCCACATATATGCGGATATATCATCATTAAGTTTAATCCTTTTAGCATCAACATTATGAATATGTGTAACATGATAAGATCTAATAGAAATAAACCATTCATCATCGGTGCATGACCATAAAAGATTTCATTCATATAAATGGAACAACCATTGTTCTCGGATTTAAATGAATAACCACTTCGCATCAAACACGATCCAGATACAATGTTCATGCTCATTGCAGGCACCAGATAACATTTATTCAAGTTTATAACTAATCTCGACGGCAAGTGGAGAGGCAGCGTTCCGACGGCGATCACATCAACGCTTGATCCATTGCCGACACGCATCTTGACCTCACCCCTTGCTAGCGGTCGCTTGTTCCGCAGCCCCTGATTCGAGTTACAAATATTAGCAACTGAACCGGTATCAAATACCCAGGTGCTACTGCGAGCACTAGTCAAGTACACATCAATAACATGTATATCATATATACCTTTGTTTGCCTTGCCGGCCTTCTTGTCTGCCAGATACTTGGGGCAGTTGCGCTTCCAGTGGCCAGTCCCCTTACAATAGTAGCACTCGGAATCAGACTTAGGTCCAACTCGGGGTTTCTTTTCAGGCGCGGCAACAGGCTTGCCGCCCTTACTTCCCTTCCGTTTTCCCTTCTTGTCTTTCTTGAAACCAGTGTTCCTATTGATCATCAACACTTGATGTTCCTTTTTGATCTCCACTTCTGCAGTTTTAAGCATTGACAGAAGCTCGGGGAGAGACTTCTTCATGCCTTGCATATTATAGTTCATCACGAAGCTCTTATAGCTAGGTGGCAGAGACTGCAGAACACGATGGATGCCTAAGTCAATGGGAATCGATATTCCCAAAGACACAAGCTTATCGGCGTAACCCGACATCTTGAGTACATGCTCACTAACGGAGCTATGCTCTTCCATCATGCAGCTAAAGAACTTTTCTGAAGCGTTGTAGCTCTCTACAGCAGCATGTGTGTCGAAAATCATTTTCAACTCACCCATTGTATCAAATGCATTGTCGTTTTCGAAACGCTTTCGAAGTTCCGGCTCTAGCCCATACAATATGCCGCAATGAACTAAGTTGTGGTCCTCCTGACGAGTCTGATAGACATTCTTCTCCTCGTCAGGGGCATCATCAAAAGGTGGGGGGCCTAACGGCGCTTCTAGCACATATTGCTTTTGTGCAGCAGAGAGGAGAATCCTCAAATTCATGGCCCATTCGGTAAAGTTGCTACCGTTCGTTGCCAGTTTCTCTTTCTCCATGAACATATTGAAATTAAAAGCAGGTGCTGCCATCTACAACAGAATTTGTAAAGTTTAGACTAAGAGTATGATAGATTGAGTTCAACTAATCTATATTACGAATGAACTCCCACTCAAAAACGACATCCCTCGTGCCTTTTTGGTGATTACATGAACCAAATCCACTACACCAAGTCCGATCATCACGTGAGTTGGTATAGCTTCAAAGGCGAGCATCAAATGGGCATCATATCAACTATATGACTCATGCTTAACCTTTCGGTCCGTGTTCCGAGGCCATGTCTGTACATGCTAGGCTCGCCAAGTTAGAACCTTAGTATTCGCGTGTGTAACTGTTTTACACCCGAAATATGGTCGTGGATCCAAGAACACCCGATCATCACTTGATGTCTTGGAGCAACGAAAACATAATCGGTGCATACTAAAGGAAGAACACATTCTTATCTTGATATTTAAATGAGGGATCATCTTATTATGCTAACAAAGCGCTAAACAAGCAATATAAGATGCTATCAAACATCATATGTTCATTAGTGAAATTATATGGTTCCCGCAGATGATCTCTATCATGTGCATCGTGGTATGATCACTATCATACCTATATGTGTAAATCCAAGGTCTATGGATTTTACACGCTATGTGTGTTGTAAGAGTATCATCTCATACTTCTACTTACAACACTACCATATCATAACACTAGCCCAGCAACAATCAACTAGACGCCTCTAATTTATCCATTGCAAGTTTTTACGTGGCTTAGGGCTTTCGAGATAGAACCGTTCTTACCTACGAACATGAACCACAACGAGGATAATCAAATTGTTGACAACTCGCTTGCAAAATAGATATTGACTATAGTAGGAGAGACAGACACCCGCTAGCCACTTATGCAAACTAGTTGCATGTCAAGCGTGGAACAGGTCTCATGTGCGAGGACATGTAAAGTTTGTCCGGGCCGCTTCATCCCACTATGCCACCAATATCCAAAATTACAACAAAGGAGCAACAACATGATCATCATCGCCCACATACTCATATGTGTACTACCCGTGTAAAGTATCTACGCATAGATCCGGCTCTGATACCACTATAGGGTTCGCAGCATAGAAAACAAAAAATTTCCTACGATGTGAACTATAAACCAAGATCTATCTACTAGATACAAACAACGGGCGGATGTATATCCGTAGAGAACATACCCTTGAAGACCGACAAAGCTTAACGAGTTCAACTCGTGGTTGATGTAGACGATCTCTTGCCGATCTCAAGATCGAGAGGAAGTCCTAGCGCCGCAAATCAGCAGCGCATCCGTGCTCGCACACACGTTCGAGGCACCGAGCAACCTCCGCCTCCTCGCTCCAGCGATGCAGCGGAAGCACAACTCTTTCTTGCCGAATAGCCACTGGGAACATGTATCTCGCTAGTCTGAGACCATGGGGGATAAATTCTAGAGGGGGAGAGAGATCCTTCACGAGGAGGTGTGAGAGACAAGTGAGGAGGGGGGCTCCTTTTATAGGAGGAGGGGGGCACCCAAGGGGGTGGCCGCCGGCCATGGGGGCTGCCCCCTCCCCTCCTTCATTCATGTGGGTGTACACTCCACTCACAAAATGTCCTTTAAAATCCCTCCACTCAAAAGTCCACTCAAATTCCCATTAAATTTCCACCAAATTTAATGCAAACTCTCATTAAATAAAACTCTTTTATTTTATTCAGAATTTTGTCAATTACTTTAATGACAAACATTCACAAATAACCCCTTGCTAGAATTCTATTTCACATGCATAACCACTTTATGCAATTTCACCCGAAAACCTGTTTCGGTATCTAGTGAAATAAATTCCTGCGTTTGTTCATTCTTTCGGCATGAAACATTTGCTCCAATTGGATGTCGGTGTCTCTTAAGTGTGTCACCCTACGGTTCGTGAATAATGCGGACATGATCGAGACCCCTCTCGGATCAATAATCAGAAGCGGGATCTGGAGACCCATACTGACTCCCACACATTCAACGATGACTTTCTTGTGATCGTCGGAACCTTTTACGCTAGTATATTAATCCCTTTGTTTCACGATATATTACATGTACGAGATTCGATCATCGGTATCTCCATACCTAGTTTGATTTCGTTACCGACATGCACTCTTTTCTCGTTCCTGTGATATAACATTCTAGTGATCAGATCACTTGCTTGCAAGCTAATCAATGTGATATCACCGAGAGGGCCCAGAGTATATCTATCCGTCATCGGGATGAACAAATTCCACTCTCGATCCATGAGCCTCAACATAACACTTTTTTAGTTCTGAATCCATCTTTATAATCACCCTGTTACGGTGTGACGTTTGATGTTATCAAGAAACTCTTCCGGTGTTAGTGATTGACATGATCTCATGGTCTAAGGATTAGGATCACTTCGTAAGTTGTTATAGCAATATAAACTCAATGACTTTGATCGTAATGCTATACTTCGGATGAATGTTCATCACACCATTACACTAATGTTGTGATCCCGTTATTAACAACATCCAATGTCCATGATCAGGAAACCTTGATCATCTTGTTAATCAACGAGCTAGTTTATGAGAGAGGCATAACTAGGAACTTTCTGTTTGTTTATTAAACACACATGTATTAACGTTTCCGTATTAATACAATTATAGCATGCAAAATAAACATCTATCTTATACTTGGAATACACATAATAAACACTTTATTATTGCCTCTCAGGGCATATTCCCTTCAGTGTATCATAGTACTTTCGATAAATAGGAGTGTCGATCACAACGAGGAGCAGAAGGTGTTGACTAGTGGTTTGGATCAGGAATTCTTTGTAAATACTTAGCAAACCGATTTTTAGGGGGTTTTGATAATGCAAAGAAATAAAGTGCAAGTAAATAAAAGACAACAATAGTAATTGCAGCAAGTGGCTCAATCCTTTCTTCAGCAAAGGACAAGCCGATTGTATTACTTATGAGGACCAAACATTCTTGAGGACACATAGGAATTCTGTCAAGTGATTTCGCTTCATATAGTTGATTAATCTTCTTTGGTTGGATAAGTGTTGTGTGGGTGAACCTATGCTAATGTACCGACCTTACTTGGACTAATACATACTTGTGATTATACCCCTTGCAAGCATCCGCAACTACAAGAAAGTAATTAAGATAAAAACCTAACCACAACATTAAACTTTGAGATCCTACACTTCCTTGTGCAAATGTTTCCTAACGGGAGTTCAGGTTTCTGTCACTCCGGCAACCCCACAATTAGTAGCCAAATACACAATGCATTCCCCTAGGCCCATAAATGGTGAAGTATCATGTAGTCGACGTTCACATGACACCACTAGAAGAAAAACACCACAACTTAACTATCAAACCATTGAATATTACTTCAACAAAATTCCACTACTAACAACATGACTTCTCCCATGTCCTCAAGAACTAAACGAACTACTCATGAGACATCATATGGATCAAGATCAAAGATGAAATAATGATAAGTAACAATCTGAACATAACCAATAATTCAATGCTTCCACCCAATGGCATCAACTACAAAAGTAATCAACACAGAGAAAGTTTCCCCTAAGAACTATGTAAGATTCAACCCAATTGTTATAGCGGGATGGAGTGGTGGTGATGGTGCTGGTGGAGATGATGGTGAGAACAATGATGATGATCTCGATGAAGTCTAGCTTGATGACGGTGTTGATGGTGACGATCTCCCCTCTCCGGGAAGGAATTTCCCCGGCAGAATTCTGCCTGCCGAAGAGCTCTTTCTCTCTCTGTAGTTTCCGCCCCATGGAATCTTTCTATGGTCGCTCCCCGAGTCTAAGGGTTTCGAGGGGATGATATAGGCGAAAGGGCGACGCTAGAGGTGGGCCAGGGTGGCCACACCACCTGGTGGCGCGACCTAGGGGGGTCCCGTGCCAGGGGTGGTGTGGCCCCCTGTGGCCCATCTCCACTTCCCCTTCTGGCTTCCTCCGTCTTCTAGAAAAATAGGGACTTTCATATATTTTCTGGAATTTTCTGGTCTTCGCGGATATTGCGTCGAGACACCGCTTTTTTCCATCAGAATCCTGACTCCGGCAGTTCATCCTCCAAAAGTCATCCAACATGCAAAAATAGATGAAATAGCATAAGTATCACCTCTTAATATGACATATATCAATGAATAATAGTAAAGTATGATATAAAATAGTGATGCAAAATGGACGTATCAAATCCCCACAAGCTTAGACCTCGCTTGTCCCCAACGAAAACTGAGTTCAGTAAACATGACCATAGGTTTATGGAGTGAAGTGTCGATAAAAAGAATACGGACAAGAAGCATCATATCCACCAATACACAAATCATAATAGAAAACAACTCACCATTATATAACTTAACTTTGAATGAGTATGGGAGTCACAATAGATATGCATAAAGAAAATCATAATTGGTAATGGCAAACTTTGTTCTTGGTCAGAGAACAGTTGACAAATCTGACATGGCTCAGTTGTAGAGCTTCATTGGGATACCCCAAGAGGAAGGTGTGATGAGCACAACAGCAAGTTTTCCCTCATTTATGAAACCAAGGTTATCGAACCAGTAGGAGAAAGAAAATGACTCAAAGGTGTTGCTAGCAACTTGGAAACCTGCACAACACAAACTCAAGACTTTGCCCCAACTTGTAGTGAGGTTGTCAATCTCACCGGTTTGCTGAAAACAAAGGATTAAACGTATAGTGTAGATATGCTAGTGACTCCGTTTCTAGTAGCTATCTTGGCCAAGTAGATGCTAGTGACTCCAAGAGGGGGTATTTATGCTCAATAGTGGGTTCGTGCCTCTATTTAATCTAAGGGAAGTGACAGAAATCTCTAAGGTTGTAGATGTGTTGTTGCCACTAGGGAGAAAACAACGGTCTCTTGTTCATGGAACAAGTGGATTGTTTACCTTCCACACTTTGCTTAAAGCAGTTATCTGTTGCTTGTAACTTAATACTAGAGGGGATTCGGATGATAACCTGAAGGTGGATTACTAGTCATAGATGCAGTTGGATGGAGATTATGCTGCTGCCCACCTTAATAACTTTGTTGAAATCTGTGAGATGCAAAAATATAAGGATGTAGATGGAGATATTATTAAGCTCAAATTGTTTCCTTTCTCCTTGAGAGGAAAATCTAAAGAATGGTTGCTATCCTTGCCTAGAAATAGAATTGATTATTGGATTAAGTGCTAAGATGCTTTTATTGGAAAATACTATCCTCCTGCTAATATTATATCTATGAGAAGTGAAATAATGAAATTTAAACAACTTGATAATGAACATGTTGCTCAATCTTGGGAAAGAATGAAATCTTTGGTTAAGAATTGTCTCACTCATGGACTTACTGCTTGGATGATTATCCAGACTTTTTATGCAGGTTTGAACTTCTCCTCAAGAAACCTGTTGGATTCAGCTGCTGGAGGTACCTTTATGACCATTACCTTGGGTGCTGCGACAAAGCTCCTTGATAATATGATGGTTAATTATTTTGAATGGCACACTGAGAGAGCTCCACATGGTAAGAAGGTAAATTCTGTTAAAGAAACCTCCTCTTTGAGTGATCAGATTGATGTTATCATGGCCATGCTTGTTAATGGGAAAGCTCATATAGATCCTAGTAATGTTCCCTTAGACTCTTTGGTTACTCAAGAAGAGCAAGTTGATGTGAACTTCATTAGAAACAACAATTTCAACAATAATGCCTATAGAAATAATTTTGGTAGTAACAACAATTATATGCCTTATCCTCCTAATAATGTCAATACCTATGGAAACTCCTACAACAATGCTAGAAGTACTCCCTATAAACTTGAATTCATGCTCAAAGACTTTATTAGTAAACAAACCACTTTAAACAAGACCGTGGAGGAAAGCTTTTGAATGTTGAGAAAAATATTTCCTCTTTGTCTGAAGCACAGTCCTCTTTAATTAATAAAATGGTTGCTAAACCTGAAACCTTGGAAAGTACCTTTGATGCTACTCATGCCATACAAGTTACTATTGATGAAAATGTTATAATGTTAGCCCAACTTCATGCTAAGTGGGAAAGAGAAGCTAAAATTGTAGAAACAATAGTGTGTGCACTATCACCACCACCAATATGGATGCCACTAAACCACAAGAGGTCCCTATTCCTCCTACCACATTACCTAAACCCAATGAGTCTACTACTAGTGATGCTAAGTTTGATTTTGATCTTGATGGTTGCAATATTTCTGAAGTGATTATGTTCCTACAAAAGCTTGCTAGAAGTCCTGATGCTAGTGATATGCATGTAGCTTTCACCAAACACATTACAAATGCTCTTATTAAAATTAAGGAAGAGAAGTTGAAACACAAAGCCTCTATTCCTTGGAAAGTAGAAGATAGTTGGGAACCCATTATTAATATGCAAGTGCATGACTTTGATCTCAAAGCTTCATGTGACCTTGGTTCTAGTGTCTCTATTATGCCTAGAAAGATTTATGAAATGCTTGATCTGCCACCTTTGGAAGATTGTTATTTGGATGTCCCACTTAATGATAATGCAAAAAATAAACTCATGGGGAGTGTTAATGATATTCTTATTATGGTTAACAATGCTTATGTCCCTGTTGATTTCTATGTTTTGGATGTTGAATACAATGCTTCTTGTCCTATTACTTTGGGAAGACTTTTTCTTAGAACTGTTGGTGACATCATTGCTATGAAAGAAAGCACCATTAAATATCAATTTCCATTCAATAAAGGTATTGAAAACTTCCCTATGAGGAGAGAGAAGTTGCTTTTTGCTCCTCCTTTGAAAGCAAGGTTTGATGTTAATGCTTCTTCATTTGAAAATACTTGATTCTTGCTTCTTGTGCCTAACTTAAAGGCGTTAAAGAAAAGTATTTATTGGGAGATAACCCAAAAGTTTTCTTGAGTCTTGGAAGTTATTACTTCCGTAATGACCTCTCCTTATCCTTTTTGTTTGCTTTTTGTGCCAAGAATAACCTCTAATGAGAGGGAAGTAAGATTTGGGGAGTTGCTATCCCGAAACAGATTTTTGTGCTCCACCATAAAAATTCGTGTAAAATCTATCTAAGTCGGATTGAGATGATATTTTCTAAATAAATCCCCCAGTATGTTAAGTTAAACACTTTTTGATTTGAGCAACAGAAGGTCTTCGAAAAAATCGGTTTCTACCTGCTGGTATGTTTTGACAGATTTCTGCCATTATTTGCATTTGCTTCTTATTGATTCCTTTTTGGGTTCTTTTTGGGAAATTGAGATTTTTGAGGCAATTGCTAACTTAGCTTGTGTTTTTAGTGAAAGTTTTGTTGTTCTAAAGCTAAACCCAAAGTTCTATTATCTTTTGAATACACTAATGTTGCTAATGAAGATTGTGTGAAGTTTTGTATGAAGGAAAATTTTCAGGTGTAGAGAAAGAATGATGTAATGAGAGGAAGAATGGACAAATTCTCAAGCTTGGGTATTCCACCCCGTGTCACCCCAAGAAATATTCAAGAGGTACAAGCGTCAAAGCTTGGGGATTCCCAAGGAATCTCCTTCATCAATAAAAATCTCATGTCTTTCTAGACACTTTGTTTTTATTGTTTCATGCACAGTTGTGTTGTTCTTGGAGCATCTTAGTTTTTATTTGGTTTGATTAGTTTGCTTGAATAAATTAGTTTTGACCCCCGTTCTCGCTATGTTATTTCAAACAAGTTGATTGGTGTTGGAGAGGAGTAGAAAGTTCTTGCTTAAATAGTACAAGAGGAGCTTTCTTTGACTGTGACTTAGACTTTAGCATGCCATGCTAGGTGTTGTTTTGACCTTATGCTTAGTGATTATTTCTGTAGCATGACTTGTTCCAAACAATTGGGACTGCTTAATGTGCCTTGAAGGAATCATGCGTTGTTTTAGCATACAAAAGCATAGTATTGTGGTATTCTCCTTTGATGTTTTGTTTGAGTTGACTTGGCGCATGCTCACACCATGTTATGACTATGAACAAGTCACCATAGCCTCTATAATCTTTTAGTCCTTGACTTGTGGTACCACTTTATGCTTTGATTAGTAATGTTTTGTCGCTCTGCATGATTTTGGCCATTATTGCTCTCTTAGTTGGTCGCTCCCAGTCTTTTGCTAGCTTCCACTTGTATGAGTAAGCTCTACTCATGCATCCAACTCCCAAGAAACCAAGTTATTCCAAAGTGTCCACTATAAATTCATATGCATGGTGTGTTACACCATTCCAAGTATATTCTTGTTTTCATCTATCTTCCATTTAAAAAGTCTCTTTGTTATGTAAACTTAGTGATTAAAGCTCTCACGAACTTGATGGCACTCTTTATTTTTCTTGCCCCTAATAAACTTGAACCATTGTGTCATATATGTTGTATATGCTTGCACTTATACATTGGAATTAGTAGAACCGTGATGTCACGGGGAACGCTTTCAACATTGCACTTGTACTTTGTACACAGTTGATATCATGCTCTTTTGTCTATGGATGCCATCGGTGTGAAATGAAAGGGGAGCTTGTAAGTCCATGGAGTTATGTATGTGTGTTAGATAAATGCCTGAGCTGCTAGCCTAAGCCATGCCTAATCATGGTGGAAACTTGCAGCATCACTATAATGACATCTATGAATCTTTCTTCTTATAAAAAAGAGACATATTGAAAAGAGGAAAGAGAGAAAAAGCAGCATTTTCCCATGGTAAATAAGAAGATTGCTGAGATGCTCATTGTCTGCTTGCCTTGTCATTTTGATGATGGGATAGCTTCTCTATCATGTGCAAGGGGTACCCCATTGGCGGTTCTCTATGATACACATGTACTTACTATGACAAGAACTTACACGTGACTAAAGTTGAGTAGCATGAGGAGCGGCCCTCATATTCAAGGGACATGAGATTGCCAACTTATACTTTTCCAAGCATATACTCCATAGTTTGTTCACTTTAACCTTAATCACTTCAAGATGTTTATGACAGGGGCAATGAGAGCTGAAAGCTATCAAGTACCATAATTTTTGGAAGCTCTTTTTGAAACTTGAAATCCCTGCTTCCCGTTATGAAGGGCCTTTCTTCCACTATTATATTGAGTCTTCACCTTCTATCCTTAGGCACCAATTAGGAGATCATAACTGCCATTCTTAGTTCTATGTGCATTGTCCCAAAACTTATTGATTGGTGCATATTGTTGTTATTGATTGTTCATGTGCTATTTGTATATAGTCATTCTTATGAACTTTGAAGGTGTCCTATGCATCTATTTGCTACTCCATGAGGGACAAGCTAAATGCCACTATGCTATGTTTTCTGTATGTGAAACAAACAAACTTTTTCAATGCATGTTATTCATGATCTTTGTTTGTAAACTTTCATGTTGCATGCGTAGTTACTTTGTCTTACTGTTAGACCTCCATCTTTCATGCTCATGTTTAGAGTTCTTTGATCCCAGCTTTCAATGCTTGCAAATGGTTTGATATTGATTTTGATGGTGCATGTCACCTCAAAAATTATTCTTTTTATCACTTACCTACTCGAGGACGAGCAGGAGTTAAGCTTGGGGGTGCTTGATACGTCGGAAACGTATCTATAATTTTTTATGTTCCATGCTTGTTTAGTATCTACTTTGCTTTGCTTTGTCTACACTTTGAGATGTTTTTATATGTTTTCTGATACTAACTTATTAACAAGATGCCATAGTGCCAGTTGCCTGTTTTCTTCTGTTTTTGGTTCCAGAAAGGCAGAAAATCAATATTCTCGGAATTGGACGGGACAAAATCCAAAGTCAATATTTTACCGTGGGGAACACGGAGCCTGAATACGAGACGGAGGGGAGCCACCAGGTGGCCACACTCCTGGCCGCGCGGCTAGGCCTAGCCCGTACCTGGGGGGTGCATCCTCCCTGGCCGCCCCCCCTACCTCGCCGCTTCGCCTATAAATACCCCCGATACAGAAACCCTAAGTACCCGATCAATATTCCATGAATCCGTCTGTAGCCGCCGCCACCATCGTCCCTAGATCGAGGGAATCTGGAGCTCTTCCCGACACCGTGCCGGAGGGGAGATCATCCCGGAGACCTTCTTCTTCACCATGCCAGCCTCAGGTATGAAGTGTGAGTAGTTCCACCTTAGACTACGGGTCCATGTAATAGCTAGATGGTTGTATCTCCTCCTTTATGCTACCATGTTTAGACCTTGTGAGCTCCGTTCATGATCAAGATCATCTATTTGTAATCATGCATGTTGTGTTTACGGGGATCTGATGGATATTGAGATTACTATGTCAGATTGATTAATGGTTTTGTCTTATTAATTCTATCATGTATGTGTTATTTGAGATCTTGCATGCTCTCCGTTTCTAGTAGCTATCTTGGCCAAGTAGATGCTAGTGACTCCAAGAGGGGGTATTTATGCTCGATAGTGGGTTCATGCCTCTATTTAACCTAAGGGAAGTGACAAAAATCTCTAAGGTTGTAGATGTGTTGTTGCCACTAGGGAGAAAACAATGGTCTCTTGTTCATGGAACAAGTGGATTGTTTACCTTACACACTTTGCTTAAAGCAGTTATCCGTTGCTTGCAACTTAATACTGGAGGGGGTTCGGATGATAACCTGAAGGTGGATTACTAGTCATAGATGCAGTTGGATGGCGGTCTATATATCTTGTTGTATTTCCCAATCGAATCTCATAGGATCATGAATGTCTAGTATTGCATTGTTATGCCTTGCTCAGTCCTGTCAATTGCCCTATTGTAATTTGTTTATCCAGCATGCCATGTTTGTTTATCTTAAGGAGAACACCTCTAATGAACTATGGACCCTGGTACAATCTTTACCATTGATACATCTTCCGTTGTTACTGTTTATTTTCTGCAAACCACTATTACCTTCCACACCATACAGTTAACCCTTTGTTTTCAGCAAACCGGTAATATTGACAACCTCACTGTTCATTGGGGCAAAGTCTTGAGTTTGTGTTGTACAGGTTTCCAAATTGCTAGCAACACCTTTGAGTCGTTTCCTTCCTCCTACTGGTTCGATAACCTTGGTTTCGTACTGAGGGAAAACTTGCTGCTGTGCTCATCACACCTTCCTCTTGGGGTCTCCCAATGAAGCTTCCATGCACCATCAAGCATGAAAGATCACAAGCAACACAAACATGATAGAATCAATAATCAATAAGACATGATAGAATCAATAATCAATCTGACTTGGTATCTTAATATCAATCGGATCCCCGCAAACACAACATGTATGATTAGAAATAGATGATCTTGATCATGAACAGAGATCACAAGATCTAAACATGATAGCACAAAGGAGGAGAAACAACCATCTAGCTACTGTATGGACCCATAGTCCAAAGGTGAACTACTCACGCATCATACCGGAGGCTGGCATGGTGATGAAGAAGGCCTCTAGGATGATCTCTCCCCTCCGGCAGGGTGCCGGGAAAAGCTTCAGATCCCCCCGATCTAGGGACGATGGTGGCGGCCGCTATTGACTGTTTCGTGGAAATCTGATCGGGTGCTTAGGGTTTCTGCATTGGGGGCTTTTTTATAGGCGAAGAGGCGAGGTAGGAGGGCGTCCAGGGGGCCCACACCCTTCCATGGCGCAGTCTAGGATGGGCCCGCGCCTAGTCCCCCCTCGTTCTCGTCATTTTGGTATATTAAACGTATTTTTTCGACATCGTATGCAAAAGTTATGACCGTTTTACCATGTCATAATGTTTTTTTGCAAAAAGAGTCGAAATTCATATTTGTTAATTTTTCTACAAACTAGACCACATAACCAACCTATATATGAAAGGATTCTATTTTTAGAAGTATTTTTCATTTTCTATAATTATTTGCAAAATAAAAAAAGGCGATTTTTGGAAAATTATTTGTGGGTGAAGGCGGATTTTTGAAAAATTATCTGTGGCACACCCCTATTTGGTGTGCCACTGATATTCTAGGTCAGTGGCGCACACCAATATGGTGCGCCACAGATAAGTTCCACCTAATCTGTACGTCACTAATGTCGCACGCATACGTGGTGCACACATATCCCGTGCGCCACAGATATGCCGTCCATGGACGGGGTCGGCCACCAGCGCTGGGACCCACATATGTGTGGCGCACCGTTCCGAGCGTGCGTCACAGATAAGTGCAGGTCAGTGGCGCATCATTTCCCGCGTGCGTCACGGATAGATATCTATGGGGCATCCTTTAGAGGTGCGTTACTGATATGACTCCTACGAATAAGTCTTTTCCTACTAGTGTTGATACGTGCGGTGGCTGGATAGTCACATCCACTCTCCCGGTCTCCCCTACATCATAGAGGACGTGCTAGACTGCTGGAGGCGGCGGTGTACCAGGTATGTGATGAGATTTGAGAAGGAGCGCGAGCATGACGAAACGAAATAAACCTTCATAATGAATGTCAGACTAAATTGGTAAGAGGATTTGAAGGTCATAACACCACACTCAGTGCAGGAACATTATTTTGAAAGAAGATATATACACTAAAACTACCTTACGTACCAACTCCAATCCATTAAGGGTGTGACGGTAGAGATAGTGTCAGAAGTATCATTGTCGATGCAGCAAGACACCAGCCAGGAGAGAGAGAGAGTACCAATGGAGCCTTGTGCACAATGTGCGGTTGCGAGGGCGGAGTGTTCCGAGCAGCAAACATGTGGAGCAGAAATTCCTCATGGTTGACCCATCACCGTGGCATAATAGATCTCATGTACACCCTTCAGCGAACTCACCTGCATTCTCCTGTGTATCGCCACTGCAAGGGGGTTCTTCACCGCCACCCGGGCTATTTAGGTGTTTCCCCATCTCCGTCCCTTCCTACGTCCCTTGGCGATTGGTTGTATCAGGGAGCACAAACAATAAGTAAATGAAACCCTTCTATCGTCACATCCCGCAAGGAAGGCCCAGTTGGCCTCGTTAATCAGAGGCCTCCCAGGTCAATCGTCGGAGAAGCTGCCCCTTAATGATGGGCCGGCTAGGACGGACGGCTGGCGCCGTAAAAAGGCCACAATGACAGGATCGAATGATCTGAGACGTTGAGAATCAGGATCGCACAGTTAGGAACACCAAATCAATGTAGTGACTCCTAGATAGGTCAGTTTTACTATTTCTTAATTTGTTGCCCCTGGCCTTATCCTTGTCTGTTTTTTCTCTTTGGCTTTTTTTTGATCAAAAGGGATTTTATTCCACCGTTTCTTTGAAGGAAATATGCCCTAGAGGCAATCATGGAGATGATGATATTTCATATGTATCCATGAGTTATTGTAATGTTCCTTGAATATCCATATCAGACAACTTGTATTGATTGGAAATTACGTGAATTGTTTGTGAAACTCTATACTTGTATGGTTATTTAAGAGTTGTCCCTAGTCGGAGTTCATGTGAGGACACACGTGAATATTAGACTAGCACATCGATTGGTTGATGACTATGTTTCGCAAGTCATAGACATGGAGATGTCAAACCAATGACGTGGACACATGTTATGAACATGGGGTTGGACTGACCCAACCTGAGACTAGAAATTAGTTGGAGCACATCGTGTACGTTTTGTCCTTAGACCTGAGATTGTCGCATGTACTTGAGATGTGGATCGACCTACTTTGGGGCTATCAAGCGCTGCACCATAACTGGGTAGTTATAAAGGTAGCTTTCGGGTTTGTCCTGAAGCATGCTGCAAGGCATGGTCAATCAAGATGGGATTTGCCCCTCTCTACTTGAGAGAGATATCTCTGGGCCCCTCGAGTGATCGGATCCAGAAATGCATGGCTGTGCTACATATGGTTAAGAGTTAACCTAGTAAAGGGATTCCGAATCACGGTATCGAGAAAGGGAGGTCAGCTTGGAGCTAGACCAAATATCGTGAGGCAAAGGGAAAGACATGTACTAAACCTTGTGATGGTTCGTCCGATATGATCTTTGTATGCGTTTAGGAGTTGGCACGTCTTGCTAGAGGCCGCTACCAACTATTGACAGAATAGGTGTATTCGTGTCATGTCTATACGCATATGAACCTATAGGGTCACACACTTAAGGGGCTGGAAGCCTAATGAGGATTGGATCCGAATTAGACCAGGCTTAGGGTACTAATGGGCTGCTAATGTAGAAGCCCACTAGGGACACCTATATAAGAGAGGGTGGGGCGAGCTGACCAAGGTGAGTCCTTAGACCTCAAATCATTCCCAGCCGCCACTTCTCACGCCTGTGTCGCGCGCGCGGACCTAGCAGTCCGGCGTCTGACGCTTCCACCCTGTACGTGTGGATACCTTGGAGGCGCTGCATCTGTAGCGCTTGGACAAGCCGCACAAGGGGAGCTTGAAAGAACATTTTATAATCCCTAGTGTTTTGTGTGTTAGATAACAATATCAAGGATTATTTAATGTGTGTTGAAGTGTTGCAACTTTCTATGAGAATAAAGGGAAAAGGATTCTGCTCTTGGGGGCGGATAATCCGCCCCCACCAGGGGTGGATAATCCGCCCCTCCCTCTTCCCAAGTAGGCGCAAGCCCTAGAAGGGGGGCGAAGTTTAGGCCGGATTTTCCGGCCCCGCCGGATAATCCGCCCCTAAGAGGGGCCGGATAGTCCGCCCCTGCTCTTCGCCAAGGTGCAAGCCCCAGAGAGGGGGCGAAGTTTTCCCCGGATAATCCGCCCTTGGGGCGGAGTTTCCCCAGGGGGCGGATAATCCGCCCCAAGTGGGGGACGGATAATCCGCCCCCAAAGTTGTGAAACGGACATATCTGGGGAGGGGGTGTTTAATCCAGCCTTCCCCCTCCTGCCAGAACTCTTGATTCATCTCGAAAAAGACCAGATCAGATCTGAAAGCTTCATCCAAGAGAGCTCCACCTAGATCCACCCAAAGGCCCCATCCCTTGGGGAATCGAAGGAGGAGAACTCGATCTTCATCATCAGCAATCAAGCTCTTCATCTCCTCTCCATTCATTTGGAGAACCCCCGATCTAGTATTTCTTGCAAATACCTATATCCTTGTTTTTGTTTATATTGATAAACCTTGTTCTTGTGGCAGCTTGTTGTCATCTCGGGAGCCCCTAATTCGGTTGTGGGTGTGTGCCCCGATAGTGTTGTAAAAGGCACCGGTTCCCGCCTCGAAGGGATCCAATAGTGGAGAAGGTGGATCAGGCCTCTCGTGGCGAGATCCATCGGAGAATAGGGTGAGGCCTATTGTGGCATGGTGGTCTTAGAACCGCCCACCCCTCCAACGCAGATGTACTTCCCTTAACAAGGAAGGAACTGCGGTAAAACAAATCCCTATGTCTCCGCGTGCTCCACTACGGTTTCCTCGCTCCTCTTTTACGTGCTTAGTAGTTAGGGTTACATATAGGGAAATTCTCGTAGTTGCATATCTAAAGAATTTACTTTGTGTCAAGCCTAAAATTTAAAAAGTATCAAAAATTGGTTAGCACCTATTCACCCCCCCTCTAGGTGCCCATACGATCCATTTCAATTGGTATCAGAGCCTCGACTCTTATTTCGGGCTTAACCGCCTAAGAGAAGTATGGGTTCCAAGGTAGATGGGAGTGATGCTCCGGAGGTAGTCACCATGAACGATCTCAAGACGTTGGAAACAACCTTGGTGAGTTCAATGGAGGCTAAGATGGAAGAGATGCGTCAATTGATAATGCGTCTCTCCACATCCGCAGCATCACCTCCATCTAACTCTGAGGATACCACTCTGCAATCCAAGGAAACGGGTAAAACTGTTTCCAAAGATAACGAAGTGGTTGGTGATGATACTAGCAAGAGCTCCTCCTCGAAAAAGGATAGCGGTAAGGATGGATACAATGAGGTTTCTCATGTGTATTCCCCTGATCCACCTATCCCTCACCCACATATACATAATAGGGGTGATCCACCCAAACTTTCTGCATCTACTTTCTCTCAATGGCAATTTTTGATGAAATCTCATGTGTGCAGAGTTGTGGAAGATCATCGAAAATGGTCTTCATGTTGGAAACCCCAACAATCTCACAAGAAGAGAAGTGGTCGATAGCCAACTCAATGCTACAGCTCTACACATGATACAACTTGGTGTGGGTGACAAAGACATGCCACACATTCAGCATCTTAGCACAGCTAAAGAAGCTTGGGATGCCCTCACCGAGCTCTTCATCGGAAATGAAAGTATGAGAAGGAATAGATATGATGCTTTGAGCAATGAAGCCGAAGGATTCTATATGCTGGATGGAGAAGACCACGAGGACATGTATAGGAGGCTCAAGGAAATAGCCACAACCTTCAGAAACCACGGTGCAACTCATGTTGATGATGCTTGGATCAAGTGCAAGTATGTTAGTGCTCTTATGCCATTTGAGCCCACAGATTTGAAAAGTCTCCAAGGTAGGCATAACTATCACCTCATGTCATCCAATGAGGTAATGCAAGAATTGGCCGCTTTCAAAGTGGCTGCCAAGAATGCCGAAGATGCTCGTGCTCGAGCCATGGGGATGCAAAAGGGGGTCAACATGGCCTTGAAGACTAGTGTGATTGATCATGATGAATATGCGGTAGAAGGTCTGGACTGTCCCGAGGATATAAAAAGGATCCACGGACAATACTTGGCTCTTTATGCAAGAAACTTTTGGAAAGATCCAGCCAAGGCTAAAGATGAACTAGATCGCAAGAGTGGAGCCTATGGAAGAAAAGAAAATGGTCCCAAGCTGAGAACATGCTTCAATTGTGGTGACCGGCTGCACTTTGTAGCTGAGTGTCCATATCAAAGTAGGGAGGATAATGGAGGAAGACTCATTTTCAAGGACAAATCAAAAGCTCCACGTAAGAAACAGTTTGTAAAGAAGAATGCTCCTTTCAAGAAGCAACCAAAGATTGTTCTAGTGGCTCAAGAAGAATATTCATCGGGGAGTGAATATGAGGACGAGGACGATAGCTCTCAAGAGGTGTCTGCTATAGCCACCACATCTATATCAACATATCTCTTCGACTCTCCGAACGAAAACATCATCAACAAGAATGCTACTTGCCTCATGGCAAGAAGCTCCGAGGTAACTTCTTCTAACTCTTCTTTTCCTAAGGCTATGATTGACATGGATGATCCTACTAGTCTTAAGGTTAAAGAAGAGATTATTGCTTTGGATTATTTCTACACTAACTTGCAAGGTGAGCACAAAGTTTGTTTTGAAGCTCTGATGGATCAGCTGGCCCAAAACGAAGCTCTTCTTGAGGAAAAGGGTAGACTTGAAAGGGAGGATGCAATTTCCATTGCATCCTTAAAAGATGCTCTTGAAGAAGAGGAAGAGGCTCGGGTCTCTCTTGAAGAGAGGCTTGAGTCTATTGAAGAGTCACATGATGAAATTGTGACTAAACTTGTTAAGGAACGTGACAATGCTGTCACCAAAGCAAAGAAGTTAAAGAAGGAAAGGATTGACTTTGGGGCTGCTCATGATAGACTCTCCGAGGAATTGGAGAAACTTGACAATGCTCACAAGGCGTTGAAAAACGATTTCTCTATTCTCAATGAGTCACATGATCAACTTCAAAGTCGATTAGCCAAATATGATACTCCTAGCTCGTCCAACTCAACATATAGTAATAAGTAAAATGCTAGTGTGGAAAAAGAAGTGATCAAGGACATCACTACCAAGGACAAAGGTGTGCTTGATGAAGTCCTTGGCAAGCAAAGGTCAAATCATGGTAAAGAGGGACTTGGGTATGTCACCAAGTCCAAGAAGAAGAAAACCAAGAAGAACAAGACCAAGAATGTGCAATCAAATATAAGCACCGCTGAGAAGAATGTCACAAAAGACAAGACTAATAATATTGGTTTTGCAGGGTCTCACAATCCGAATTATGAACTCTTTTGTGATGACTATGGCGATGTTTATGCTTATTATGTCGGTCCCTTTGATGAATATATTGCTTGGTCTATTTGGGTCCCAAAGACCCTTGTTACTAACATGAAAGGACCCATTGAAAAATGGGTACCTAAAACCAAGAAGTAATTTTCTTGCAGGGCTATGCTTCCGGTGGGTCGAAATGGGTGCTGGATAGTGGCTGCACTAGTCATATGACCGGAAGCAAGGAGATCATCACGGAGATGCGTCCAAATCATGATAATATCACAGTCTCCTATGGTGATAAGTCTAAATCTCAGGTATTGGGTCTTGGCAAGGTTGTGGTTGCCCACGATATCTCTCTCGTGGACGTCATGCTTGTTGAGACCCTCGGTTACAACCTTGTTTCTGTTCGTGCCCTTGGCAAGATGGGTTTTGCTGTTTTTATCGATGATGATTTGGTGGTACTCTTGTGGAGCAAGTCTCTAAAGGCCGCTTTGGTTGGATACGTCGAAAATGACCTGTATGTGGTGGACTTCTCGGGGAAAACCACTTCGGGTCCGATGTGTCTATTCGGAAAGGCCGGCGTGGGCTGGCTATGGCATCGCCGTTTAGCCCATGTCAACATGAGAACTTTGCAAAGTCTCCAGAAGGGTGGCCACATCCTTGGACTAAAAGACAATGTCTCTTTTGCCAAAGATCGTGTTTGCAGGGCTTGTGTAGAAGGAAAAATGCATGACTCTCCCCACAAGAGGAAGACTATTGTGTCATCAAAGAGGATCTTGGAATTACTTCATGTGGATTTATTTGGTCCTCCTTCTCATGCAAGTCTTGGTGGGAAGAAATATTGCTTGGTCATTGTCGATGATTACTCAAGATATACATGGGTCTATTTCTTCAAGCTGAAAAGTGAGACTCAACAAACTGTCATTGACTTTGCCAATGAAGTTCAACGTCAACACAATGTTCCTATCTTGGCAATAAGAAGTGACAACGGCTCCGAATTCAAGAACTACACTTTAAATGTGTTTCTTAGCGAAGAGGGGATTAGACATCAATATTCCGCTGCGTACACCCCTCAACAAAATGGTGTAGCCGAGAGGAAGAACCGGACTTTGATGGATATGGCAAGATCTATGCTGGCTGAATTCAAGTCTCCTTATAATTTTTGGGCTGAAGCCATATCCACTGCTTGTCACTCATCTAACCGGCTCTACCTTCAAAAGATTTTGGACAAGACTCCATATGAAATACTTACCGGTAACAAGCCCAACATCTCATACTTCAGGGTATTCGGGTGTAAGTGTTTCTTTCTTATTAAAGGTGTCCGTTTGTCAAAATTTGAGTCCAAGGCTTTAGAAGGTATTTTTGTTGGTTACGGTGCCAAATCCCACACTTATAGAGTCTACAACAAGCTCACTGGGATTGTTGTAGAATCTTGCAGTGTGGAGTTCGATGAAAATAGCGGCTCCTTTGTAGGGCAAGTTGATGTTTGTGATGCTGATGTTGAAATACCCCAAGATGCCATAAGAAGAATGGGCGTGGGATTTTTCCGCCCCATTGAGGAACCCCTTTGTGGCGGATCGGGAAGGACAATGCTCCACACATGTGGAGCCCTCATCTACACAAGATCAATAAGCTCCTACTATTGGAGAAAATCCTGCATCAACACCGCAATCTGTTGAAGATCAACTGTCCCCTGGACAAGTTGGTAGTCCCAGGCCGGACTATCCGCCCCCTCCAAGGGGCGGACAATCCGCCCCTGGCACTCCAACTCGTTCCAGAGGATCCGAAGGAGAAGTCAACAACTCTGAAGCTCCCAGGCCGGATTCTCCGGCCCCCGAGGGCGGATTATCCGGCCCTAGGTCTCCAACTCCCGTCAGGCATTCTCAGGAAGATGGCTCTGGTACTTCACCTCCCAGGCCGGATAGTCGGGCCCCTCTAAGGGGCGGATTATCCGGGCCTGAAGAAAATGTTCAGCAACAATCTTCTGGCGTTAACGGAGACCAAGATCAAGGGCAGGGCAGTAATCAAGACAAGGATACAAATATTGAATCAACTCCTTCTAGAAACAATAAGGACATTGAGGATCGTCGCGAGGCTCGTGCTGATCGGAACCTTGAATTAAGAGGTCACACTCTTGACAAGGTTGTTGGTGATCTACGACGAAGGGTATCCACTAGAAGAGAACTTGCAAGCTTCTGTGATCATCAAGCTCACATTTCGATGGTTGAACCGAAGAAGTTTTTTGATGCTCTTGAAGACCCTGATTGGGTTGTTGTAATGCATGAAGAATTAAATAACTTCGAACGCAACAAAGTTTGGAAGCTCATAGAAAAACCAAAGGATTCCCGCAATGTTATCGGCACCAAGTGGATCTTCAAGAACAAACAGGATGAAAATGGCATTGTTGTGAGGAATAAAGCATGACTCGTGGCTCAAGGATTCTCTCAAGTGGAAGGAATTGATTTTGGCAAGACTTATGCTCCTATGGCTCGTCTTGAGTCCATCCGTATCCTTCTTGCATATGCAGCCCATCATAATTTTAAACTACAACAAATGGATGTTAAGAGCTCTTTCCTTAATGGTCCTCTACATGAGTTAGTATACGTCAAGCAGCCCCCGGGGTTTGAGGACCCCAAATTCCCGAACCATGTCTACAAACTCGAAAGGCGCTCTATGGCCTTAAACAAGCCCCACGTGCGTGGTATGAGCACCTTAAAGAGCTTTTGCTAGACCGTAGTTTCGAAGTTGGGCAAATCGATCCCACTCTTTTTACTAAGAAGGTTAATGGGGAGCTTTTTGTATGCCAACTTTATGTAGATGGCATTATTTTTGGCTCTACTAACCAAGCTTTTAACGATGAATTTTCAAAGCTTATGACTGACAGGTTTGAGATGTCCATGATGGGTGAGCTGAGGTTCTTTCTTGGATTTGAGATCAAACAACTTAGAGAGGGAACCTTTATTAATCAAGCTAAGTACATCCAAGACATGCTCAAAAGGTTCAAGATGACGGATCTCAATGGCGTTGCTACCCCAATGCAAACAAAGTGTCATCTTGAGCTCAATCCCAAGGGTAAAGACATGGATCAAAAGGTATACCGATCCATGATCGGCTCTCTCCTTTACCTCTGCGCATCTAGGCCCGATATCGTGTTAAGTGTAGGAGTGTGTGCAAGGTACCAAGACGCTCCTAAAGAAAGCCACTTAGTGGCGGTCAAGCGAATCTTCCGATATTTGGTTCATTCCCCAAATTTTGGGTTATCGTATACCAAGGGTTCAAGTTTCTCTCTATGTGGTTACACTGATTCAGATTGGGCTGGTGACAAAGATGATAGGAAATCAACCTCTGGTGCATGTCAATTCTTGGGAAGGTCTCTAGTGTGTTGGTCATCAAAGAAACAGAATTGTATTTCACTCTCAACCGCCGAAGATGAATATGTTGCTGCTGCAAGTGCTTGTACACAATTGTTATGGATGAGGCAAACTTTAAAGGAATATGGTGTCAATTGTGACAAAGTGCCTCTATTATGCGACAATGAAAGTGCTATCAAAATTGCTTACAATCCCGTGAAGCATACAAGAACAAAACATATAGAGATTCGCAACCACTTTATTCAGTATCATGTTGCTCGTGGTGATATTGCTCTATCCTTTGTGAGCACGAAGAACCAACTTGCTGATATTTTCACGAAGCCTCTTGATGAAGCAAGATTTTCTTATTTGAGGAATGAGCTAAATATCATAGATTCAAGGAGCTTGGCTTGACTTCCCTTGCACACTCACTTGCTCTTATTCATGTATTTGGTTTAGATGCGGGCATAGACATAGGGGGAGTGTGGTCCTTATTGATTGGGCCAACCCTTCCCCCATAATGCCGAAAGCAAGTAAAATCATTTCCCTTAATATCATTTTGTGATATGTGGGTCATCGATGAGCATTGGTTTTGAACTCAAGATACATCTTCGCGGTGTCATGCCATGCGCTCCAACATGGTGGCTACGGCCACCGCCCTCTTCCTCGAGAAGAGTTGGTTTTTCATGGGTCTCGTTGGATTTTCTTGCATATCTCATGTTCTTATGGAAAACACACTCAAATTTGGCTTTTGATTGATTTGATTCTTGCAAATTTGGGTGTGTATTACCATCTCAGTTTGATGCTCTCAACCCAAGCCTTTCTCTCCCTCCTTGAACCATCTATTCTTGCACACAAGTCCTCTAAAACACCCCCGAGAGGTTTGCTAGGTTGCTCTGGCCTGATTCTGTATTTTACAGAATTTCTGGGGGGGGGATTATCCGCCTTAAGTGGGGACGGATTATCCGCCCCGGGCGAAATCAGCCCCTTATAGGCTGGGTCGGGGAGGGCAGGCTCAAACAGAGCAGCCAGTCCTCCCCCAACCCTACCTCTGCCCCCCAGCCGCCGCCGGAGCATCCGCCTCTCACGGAGTCGATTCGACCACCGGATTCTCTGGGCTCTCCCCGGATCTTCTTCACCTCGCCTCCAGGTATCTTTTCCTCCGCGATTTTCCTCCAATGAGTGAGGGTAAATCCCTCATCTCTCTCCTTTTGTATGGGATGTATTTTATTTGGTGGAAATCTCGTTGTAGAAGGTTCTTGGTGTTGTTCCTTACATGCTAGAATCAGTAGACTTGCAACCCTAGTACCCGATCTGTTTTGCCACGGTAGATCTGAGCCAATCCAGAAATTTTCTGCGGGGGAGGGGGGGGATTATCCGCCCCTGCCAGGGCCGGATAATCCGGCCTGGAGAGTAAAATCTGGTCTGTTTTGGTTCTGCTTCTGCAAATACACATCCTTGGTTATGGGGTTGCACTGCTACTCTTTCTCCGTGTTTTTCTCCTGGACTTGTGTGTATGCTTATCTCCATGCTATCCCTCTAATGCTTTTCACAGGTGGTTCCAAGCCGACCAAGACCTTCGTTCGTCGTTCCCGTGCCCGTTATCTCAAGCCCACTGCAGACGGTAAGTTCATTGACGAGACCGAGGTCAGCAGAGCAGCAAGAGAGGTTGAACGGATGGCAGAGGCAAGTAAGAAAACTAAGAGGACCGCATCTCGCAAGGGCAAACAGTCTCGGCCCAATTACAAGGCTATGGTCAGTCTTCAGTATGCCACCATTCGCCAGACTAATTATTATGATGAGGCTGACAGTGATGGTCCCCCCGAGGACTCTATGTTTTGGAATGCCCACTTTCGGGCTATTCATGATGATGTTTATGCTACTCTCAAGCTTCGCCCCATGCGTCCCATCAATTTGACAGAGGCTCAATCCATGACAAGGCTCATTGAGGCACTAGATGTGACCAACAAGATGGGGCTGCACCACCTCATGACTATCCAATGCAACTATGATTCCTCTGTGGTGCGGCAGTTCTTCTCAACTCTGGTGATTTGCGGTGATGAGCGCCGCACTATGAAGTTGATGACAGGGACCACCATGATTCAGTCGGACTTTCGCAGCTTTGGGCAGGTTCTTGGTTATGCATTCCTTGGCCGTGACACTCCTTCGGGCCACCGTATCATTTCTCCTCTAAAGCCATCCAAGGATACTGCACTTGCTCCTTGCCTTTCCTCTGATGGGGTTGCTGGTACTTTCGCTGGTCTCTCTCCCTTGTATGCAGCCCTTGTTGGCATATTTAGGGACTGCATCGCTCCTAGTGGTGGCAACAATGACAGGATCCATGGCCACCTGATTCCACTTCTTGCTTTTTCTCACGAGTGTGCCACTAACTCTGGATCAGCCACAGGTTACAAACTGGATGTCATGGACTATATTTATCATGAGATGACGGATGCTATGATCAACAGGCTCTTTATTCCTTATGCTCCGTTCATAATTATGCTCGTCAAGCATATGTTGCCACATGAGGATTTTGGCACTGCTCTGGATGGAATTCACAAGCCCAAGAAAATCTACAACAAGGCTCAGAAGACCCATCACCCTTTCACTGCCCCGGAGTCCTTCATGCGTGATGCTCGGGCTAGTGGTCGTCGTTCCACGGTGTCCCCAATGGCACGCGAGGTTAAGCATCTTACTTGGTTCCAGCGGAACATTCTTTGCATGGGCATTGACACTCACAAGGTCCAATATGAGGCGTACAACAGGGATCATGAGAGGGATCACACGCAGCAGCTTATTCTCCACCATGTCTCTGGTGCCACTGGCCATCCACCTCCTCCCACTGCTCCGACACCGTATGCTCAGTGGAACACCTCAGGAATCAACTATGGCGAGCTGGAGAGCTGCCTGTTTCCTTCCCCACCGAGGGCCCCCACTCCTCCAGCTGATGACGATGATGATGAGTATGATGAAGAGGAAGGGGACGGGAATGACTACGACGAGGATGAGGAGGAGTGATCTCCAGGGGCGTTAGCATCGTTCTTCTTCCTTTTTGGCGTTTCGATGCCAAAGGAGGAGAAGTAGTTCTATTAGGTCTCGTGGATTTGCAAGGGTCGGGCGCAAGCATCCTTATTTCAGTCATTTTATTTGCTTGCTTGTGCCTTTTTAGCGTGAACTCATTTGCTATTTGCGTTTGATTATGTAAGACTTTGTCGTGTTTCACTAAGTTTGGTACGTTGTGTGGTAATCATGGATTTATCTATTGTGGATCTCATGGACTTCTGTATTTATTTATCTATTGTGTATCTCATGGAATTTTGGATTTATATATGGAGGCATATATGATGGCATATGGAATCATGGGCCTATCTAATGTATGCCTCAATATTGTTGGGATGTGCTTGGAGGCCATCAAGCTAATTATATTCTTTGGCTATAATCACATCCCGGTGGTACGACCTTGTTTCCCAACCCACCTTGTTTCAATTACCTTTGCTATGAAAGTTGTGTTCTCTCTAGTGTGTGTATTTGTATTCAAATGCAAATTTTAAATATGCACACATCTAGGGGGAGCGCCTTTCATTTTTAAGATGGCGTTAGACGGTTTCATTGCAAATCCTAGTATTGTCATCTAACACCAAAAAGGGGGAGATTGAAAGAACATTTTATAATCCCTAGTGTTTTGTGTGTTAGATAACAATATCAAGGATTATTTAATGTGTGTTGAAGTGTTGCAGCTTTCTATGAGAATAAAGGGAAAAGGATTCTGCTCTTGGGGGGCGGATAATCCACCCCCACCAGGGGCGGATAATCCGCCCCTCCCTCTTCCCAAGTAGGCGCAAGCCCCAGAAGGGGGGCGAAGTTTTGGCCGGATTTTCCGGCCCCGCC
The DNA here is from genome assembly GCA_910589765.1 of Avena atlantica. NCBI lineage: Eukaryota > Viridiplantae > Streptophyta > Magnoliopsida > Poales > Poaceae > Avena > Avena atlantica. The sequence goes on along the minus strand of OU342738.1, from coordinate 339,631,177 downwards.
GGATAATCCGCCCCTAAGGGGGGCCGGATAGTCTGCCCCCTGCTCTTCGCCAAGGCGCAAGCCCCAGAGAGGGGCGGAGTTTTGGCCGGACTTTCCAGTCTGGCCGGATAATCCGCCCCCCAAGATCTTCACCAAGCTTCGCCAAGGCGCAAGCCCCAGAGAGGGGGCGGAGTTTTCCCCAGATAATCCGCCCTTGGGTCGGAGTTTCCCCAGGGGGCGGATAATCCGCCCCCAAAGTTGTGCAATGGCCAGATCTGGGGAGGGGGTATTTAAGCCAGCCTTCCCCCTCCTGCTAGAACTCTTGATTCATCTCGAAAAAGACCAGATCAGATCTGAAAGCTTCATCCAAGAGAGCTCCACCTAGATCCACCCAAAGGCCCCATCCCTTGGGGAATCGAAGAAGGAGAACTCGATCTTCATCATCAGCAATCAAGCGCTTCATCTCCTCTCCATTCATTTGGAGAACCCCCGATCTAGTATTTCTTGCAAATACCTAGATCCTTGTTTTTGTTTATATTGATAAACCTTGTTCTTGTGGCAGCTTGTTATCATCTCGGGAGCCCCTAATTCGGTTGTGGGTGTGTGCCCCGATAGTGTTGTAAAAGGCACCGGTTCCCTCCTCGAAGGGATCCAATAGTGGAGAAGGTGGATCAGGCCTCTCGTGGCGAGATCCATCGGAGAATAGGGTGAGGCCTATTGTGGCGTGGTGGTCTTAGAACCGCCCACCCCTCCAACGCAGATGTACTTCCCTTAACAAGGAAGGAACTGTGGTAAACCAAATCCCCGTGTCTCCGCGTGCTCCACTACGGTTTCCTCGCTCCTCTTTTATGTGCTTAGTAGTTAGGGTTACATATAGGGAAATTCTCGTAGTTGCATATCTAGAGAATTTACTTTGTGTCAAGCCTAAAATTGAAAAAGTATTAAAAATTGGTTAGCACCTATTCACCCCCCTCTAGGTGCCCATACGATCCATTTCAGAGCTGCTCGTGGGACGAGGACAAGGAGGAGACGTGGAACGTCTGCACTGCCTCGACGCGCTTCATCGATTCCGCAACTGCGCGTCTAGTGGTAATCCCGTGATCTATGACAACAGTAATCCTGGTATACGCGGTAGATTTTTTTTGCTTTGCGCTAGTGTAGCCTACCCGTATCCCTTCAGTGGTATCAGAGCCGATGCTGTTCAGTTATAGGTTCGGGATGGTTGCATATGGTGATATGCAGATTGATATGAATGATGTGATCGTTTATATGGCGGTGGTTTAGGATTGATCTATGATCTTGCTTTCCGTGATCGTGATCTGAAGTTGTCGAACGACTTACCCCTACCGGTCGGTTTCCTCCATCGGGGTAGACAGTGACACATAAATCCTGTTGAATCACGCGAAGATCAATATGATTGATCGAATCGGAACCTAGATCTAAAATCGATGTACCGTGATCAAAGGAGTTTGATTGAATCGGGACAGGAGTCGGTCTATGGTAAACTGGATTTGCCGATCAAAATCCTTAAAGAAAATTGTGAAGATTCGATCTCTCATTTTTCACGGTTTTTCGGACGCCCGGAGATATCGCGAGGGCCGCTGCCCCTTCGAACCCCGCAGGGGAAGACCCCCTAGACCCCCCTTAATCGTAGCCCCTTTTGTATCTCGTTAAGATAACTAGGTGTTGCGATGTCAATGATCTGGTAGAATGCGATTCTATGCATAACTCGTTTTTGCGGGATGTATGTGATCAGTATGGCCCATAGATGTATGTGATGCATGTATGAAAAATTGCATGACTTGCGTGTCGTGAGTAGGGCAACACGGCTGGAGCCGTATGTGTTGTCATTTATTGTAATGGCCTGCGTGCCAACTTGTGATGATCCCAATACTATATAATTTTGATTACTAGCTGCTAGGAATAATAGCTTGTATTAGTTCTTGGAGGACTCATCACTTGGAGGATGGCTCACATGGAACATGAAGATGGAGATCATCATGGTGGACAGGTTCTATGGCGATGGAGATCACCATGAGAAAATGGGTCATACTGTGTCACATCTATGTGAATGTTATTCTTATGTGTTTTACTACTATCCATGCTTAGATGATAGAAGTAGAACGATCCCTCACAAAGTTTAAGTTAAACTATGCCCTCCCAACCAAACCTTGCACCATCCTATGCCATGTACAATCGTTGGCGGGCCTATGAAATTAGGGTGCCACGGTTTTCCTTGGCTGGATGGGTTTGTATCGGATACCTACACGCATAAGGGTTGGTGAACTTGACAAGGTCATCTTAACAGTTAAGGACCTTGGGGCATAAAGGTTGGGAGCCTAGTTTTTACATAGAGATGTGTAACGCCCTCAGAATCGTACCTATGCAAGTTTGAGCAAAATTCGCCAAACCCGCATAGAAACGATTCAAAGGTGCCCACCAGGCACTTTCGTGCGGGTGGAAAACGAAGTAATAACATTACACAACAGTCCTCGATGGGACCCACAGAACAGATATATATATATAACAGGGACTCCATGAGTCAAGAATACAGATATAATATACAAAGATCCAAATCACCTCGAAAACGATAGAGCGTCCGACTACGGACAAGATGCAAATGGGGCTAAGAGCCCAGAAGAATAACCAATGGCGTCCATAACCCTGCCCAGGCCAAGCCGGAAGGGTAACCCAGCTAACGGCGTCGACCTCAAAAACCTGCTTAAACAAAAAGGGGTGCCGACAAAGGGCAAAGGAAAAGAAGGAGCGTCAGTACTGAGGCCAGTACACGGCGAGGCTAGAATTCGGCGGTCCTCGCCTACATAGGTATGGTGGACTGAAGCGGCAGCGGCAGCATGCACTAAACAGCCTATAGAGACTCGATATAACTGGCGGCAATCAGAGAGGGGTAAGAAAAACCTATTCGGAACCAACCTGATAACTACCACCAATCAAACCCATCCTGGTGTTTCCCCCTCGACACCGACCGAGGAAGTCAACCGAGGAACTCACACAGTTGGCAGTTTTATTTATTCGGTTATCGTTGCAACAATTACTAGTCAAGTATAGATAATCATCCTGATAAAATAAGCAGTGGACACTTTTAGTTAATCATTCCGTTGTAGTTGCAGCAATTACTAATCAGATACAGGTAGCATGATATAATCCCAAAACCCAGCAGTTGTTGGTACTTTTATTCAACCATTCCGTTGTAGTTGCCGTACTTACTAGTCAGGTACAATGGTCGCAAGCGACACTCCAAACAAGCAATTGTGGGCAGTATTAATTAGCCATTCCATTATAGTGAAGCTGATTACTAGTCATTATAAAGTCAAATTTATAGCAGTAAACTTTAGTTATGCTTGTCTATGATCGAGATACTGTGCTCCAAGTCGTCCATATCCGCGTACACGGCTTTCAGAAAGTTTTACCCGGCCGGGGTGCACCAATAGCAACACACGCTCGATCAACCTCGGAAAAACCAAATCAAAACCCAACGAGGCTTTCACGACTGAACAATCACAGGATTCAGAACTATTTCAGGGGGCCACCCCTTAAGTAGATTCCGCAACGAAGCTAGCTGACTCCGAGACGGCCTCAAGGTTTGTGGGGCCGGCGGTAAACGACTGGGAACCCGAAAGTGTGGCTGGGCTTGTCGATACCACGTAAACGGGTCACAATCCTAAACAGTACAGTGTGCTCCTCGCACAATCGTAATTAAAGCAGTAGCATGGCATAAGTACAGGATAGTAAAAACACCTCAAACTAGTTTGTGGCCCCAAGAAATAAGACTGAATCAAGCTCTGGCTCAGGGGGGTCCCATATACCTCCCGGATGTGGATAGCGCGATAAATCAAGGAACAGGTATCAAGTACTCGGGGTCTTACGGGACACAAGTGGGCGTTCGGAAACCAAATATTATCTATCACCCACCGATGCCTCTGCTTATTTCAATTTTAGTTGTTAAACAGGAATTAAAGTGTGCGATAAGTAAAACTAGAATCATCTCCAACATCAACATGCGGCAATACCTCAGCAACTGTGGCACGGACCGACACGCAACAGCACTTGAGCAAGCGACTACGACGCGCAAGTCCAACTATCTACCAAACAACAGGTAATAGGATGTGTCCAAGGCAAATATAGGGCTGCATGGAATATCACGGGTACGGAAACTAGAGCATCGCAACACAGATAGCAATAGATCAACAGGAGGGAAGTAAATACTATAAAAGTAAGATAGGTAGAAGGGGGAGTTGCTCGCCTGAAAACATTGTCGAAGGTTCAACCGAAGAACGGACGACACTCGCATCAACTCAACGGCCTTATCCGCGAAGAAGCAAAACACTAGAATAAACACCGGATGCAATATTTAATACAGCGGCAGAAGATCGGCAGGATGCATGTATGATGCATGGCATGGCAAGGATGCGGTGCAATTAGGTCATATTAAGCGGAACCGGGGTCCCGACAATTAATTAGTTGGTTCATGTTGTTTAGCTACCCCGCAATTTAAATGTTGTTTTAGCATGGCAAAAGATAGCACCGGGTTCGCTACACAAATTTAAATGAGGCCAATATAAGGCTAGATTTGCCCGCATATGGGCCTCATATTTAATTATGAGGTGAATCGGCATAAGGCCCCCAAACCACACAAATATGCATGCAAGATGAATGATTAAAGAGCAACAGGTTTTATATTTAGCATTTATAAAATAGGGCTCGGGCAAAAGGGGGTCACACATTAGGGGTCTCGACGATCTTGGGGTTCCGGGGTTCGGGGTCGGTCTCAGGGTTCAGGGTTCGACGAGCTCGAGGTTTGGACTTCGGGATCGGTCTTCGGATCTCAACATGGCCGGTCTTGGTGACGATCTTGCCCGATGGAGGTCCTGGTTCAACATCATCGCGGCTTCGGGGTGAAGAGCTGGGTGTCCGGGCGGAGTGCTTGTCGCACAAGTGGCCTTCGGGTTCTATGACGATGATCTCGGGGTTTCAGCGGAACGGTCTTCGAGGTACTTGGCGTTCTATGATGAAGAGCTCCGGATCTTCGGCTCCGGTGGAAGTTCTCGGCGTTCTCGATGAAGACCTTGGCGAGGTGAACTTGGGGGTTCCGGGGTTCTTTGGAGACCTTGGCGCGGCACCGGGAACGGATCTTGCGGCTTCCATGACGGAGGTCTTGGCGTTCGGGTTTTCCGGCGTCGGCAGAGCTTGACGGTCTTCGGGTTTCATGCGGATGCCTCGGTGTTCCGGAATGGTGAACTCGTTGTCCCAACGGATCGGTTTCCTTGTGGCCGAACGTCTCCACGGGGGGGTTCTTGTCTGTGGTCCTACGGGGTCTCCGGGTTTGACCAACGAGGGCGAAGCAGAACTTGGCCACTGCCGGCGCTCACGTGCGGGGACAAAACGCAGGAGACTGGCAGCCCGCGGGAAGCCCGACGATGAACTGCAGCGGGAAGGTGACGGCGGCTTGGCGGCTAGAAGGACGGCACGGTGGAGACCGTCGCGGGGCAGCGGGGCCCGCAGGGCGGGGCCCTGGGAGGCGCTGCGGACGGGGCTCGGGGAGGTCGGCGCGGCCTCGGGCTCGCAGGAGCTGCAGAAGCAGAGGGAGCGGAGCCGGCGGCGGCGGATGCGGGCCGGGGCGACGCGGAGCTCGGCGAGCGGAGCCGGCGGCGGGATGCGGGCGGAACGGCGGGCTGGGCGGAGCCTGCGGGGTAGGGGCGCCGGCGCGAGGCGGCGGGAGGGGCGCGAGGTCGCTGGCGGGGCGGCCGGAGCGCGCGGGCGCGAGGGTGCGGCGAGGTGGACGGAGGAGGAGCCGGGGAGCTCGCCGGCGGCGGCCGGGGACGCGCGGGGCGGCGGAGCTCGCGGCCGTGGCTGCGCGGGAGGCCGAAGAAGGGGAAGGGTTGCCGGCGAGGGAGAAGAAGGAAGGCGCGGGGCCGCTCGCGGTGGTGGTCGGGGGCGAGCTGCGGCGCAGGCGGGCGGGAGAAGGTCGCCGGCGAGCGGGGCACCGAGGGGGAGGCGGGGACGGCCAGAGGGAGAGAGAGGATGGGAGGCGGGGGACGGGGTGGGAGACGAGGGAGAGGACGGGCGCGCGGGCGTGGGACCGGGGTGGGGCCCGGGACGTGTGATGTGTGCGGGTCGGGTGGGACCGGCGAGCAGTGAGAGGGGGCGGGGCCGGCGCGTGGCCAGCGCGTGGGCCGCGCGTGGGGGCGTGTGGCCTGCGCGTGGGCTGCGCGGTTGGGGATCGGTGCAGGTGGGGGGTGGGGCCAGGGGAAAGGAGAGAGGGGGGAGTGGGCTGGGACAAGTGGCGCTTGGGGATTGGTGGATGGGGAGGGTAGCTGAGGTGGCGGTAGGTCATTGGTGGGGGTGATGTGGATCTAGGGGTGGGTAGGATTTTTGGTAGCTTTAGGAATTAGTGGGGCGGTTGTAGGTGGACCGTTTAGTTTTCTGGGGGTGGTCGTTCGGGTCGGTCGGCCCGTTCAACTGCCCCCACTAAAATAATTTAAATTTTATTTATCTTAAAACACGGCCTTCGCAACCCGATAGCCGACAACCAAAAATAATTCCGGAGACCCGGTGTTTGGCGTTTGAATAAAAGACGGGGCGTTTTTAGAAAACAACAAAAAAATAGGTTTTCGAAATTAGTTTTTGACAAACAATTCATGATGATGACGATGCAATGCACAAATTCAACGCGATTTTCTAGTAGTGGTTTTGCGGGATGCCACAATTCGACACCACTAACAATGGATCTCGCCCTCGAGATCCGCCTCATGGTACCGGAAGGAAGGTCTGCGATCTGCGTCTTCTCGCATCGTGTAGATCCTCGCGACACCACTAACAAGGGTTGTTGTCCGTGATCGTCGAGAGAACACTCCGGGAACAACAGGTCGAAGGTAGAGGTATCAACAAATAAAGCCACCCCTAACTTCCGTGGACAGAGTAAAGTTGCTGGATCCACTGATTCGATGTACAAGAGCGAATGATAAGAGTAGTGGTATGGTAGCTACTCCATCCCGCACTCAAACCATTACTCTGCACACGAATAGGCGGATTATGCAACCAACTCTCGGAATCAGACTGAAGATCTCGTCAAGCGAGGTTCGGAACAACGGAGGGATGCAGACTCTGCATCGGATCTGGCGTAGATGATGTCGTCGCATCGGAAAACACCGGAAAGCAAAAACAAGGAACAAAGAATGATACCACAGCAGACGGATTCATCAGGCAGCTTGAACACCGGACGGTAGAACACCGTTATCAAAGAAGGAAGCGAAACCCTGAAGGTACGACGGAAACCCAACCACGAGAAATCCTGGACTCGAAGAAAGGTAAGAGAGTAGATTCAAAACACGCTGAGGTGAGAGGAGAGCAGCAGAGGGGTAAGGAATAAAATCAGACCTAATCAGAACTATCCAACCGTTTTTTTTGCAAAAATAGTTTTTGACACTCTACTTCGGCCGTTAGCTAGGTTATCCTACAGGCTGGACTTGTGGGGTATCGCAACTGCTGAGCTCTGATACCACTCTGTAACGCCCTCAGAATCGTACCTATGCAAGTTTGAGCAAAATTCGCCAAACCCGCATAGAAACGATTCAAAGGTGCCCACCAGGCACTTTCGTGCGGGTGGAAAACGAAGTAATAACATTACACAACAGTCCTCGATGGGACCCACAGAACAGATATATATATAACAGGGACTCCATGAGTCAAGAATACAGATATAATATACAAAGATCCAAATCACCTCGAAAACGATAGAGCGTCCGACTACGGACAAGATGCAAATGGGGCTAAGAGCCCAGAAGAATAACCAATGGCGTCCATAACCCTGCCCAGGCCAAGCCGGAAGGGTAACCCAGCTAACGGCGTCGACCTCAAAAACCTGCTTAAACAAAAAGGGGTGCCGACAAAGGGCAAAGGAAAAGAAGGAGCGTCAGTACTGAGGCCAGTACACGGCGAGGCTAGAATTCGGCGGTCCTCGCCTACATAGGTATGGTGGACTGAAGCGGCAGCGGCAGCATGCACTAAACAGCCTATAGAGACTCGATATAACTGGCGGCAATCAGAGAGGGGTAAGAAAAACCTATTCGGAACCAACCTGATAACTACCACCAATCAAACCCATCCTGGTGTTTCCCCTCGACACCGACCGAGGAAGTCAACCGAGGAACTCACACAGTTGGCAGTTTTATTTATTCGGTTATCGTTGCAACAATTACTAGTCAAGTATAGATAATCATCCTGATAAAATAAGCAGTGGACACTTTTAGTTAATCATTCCGTTGTAGTTGCAGCAATTACTAATCAGATACAGGTAGCATGATATAATCCCAAAACCCAGCAGTTGTTGGTACTTTTATTCAACCATTCCGTTGTAGTTGCCGTACTTACTAGTCAGGTACAATGGTCGCAAGCGACACTCCAAACAAGCAATTGTGGGCAGTATTAATTAGCCATTCCATTATAGTGAAGCTGATTACTAGTCATTATAAAGTCAAATTTATAGCAGTAAACTTTAGTTATGCTTGTCTATGATCGAGATACTGTGCTCCAAGTCGTCCATATCCGCGGACATGGCTTTCAGAAAGTTTTACCCGGTCGGGGTGCACCAATAGCAACACACGCTCGATCAACCTCGGAAAAACCAAATCAAAACCCAACGAGGCTTTCACGACTGAACAATCACAGGATTCAGAACTATTTCAGGGGGCCACCCCTTAAGTAGATTCCGCAACGAAGCTAGCTGACTTCGAGACGGCCTCAAGGTTTGTGGGGCCGGCGGTAAATGACTGGGAACCCGAAAGTGTGGCTGGGCTTGTCGATACCACGTAAACGGGTCACAATCCTAAACAGTACAGTGTGCTCCTCGCACAATCGTAATTAAAGCAGTAGCATGGCATAAGTACAGGATAGTAAAAACACCTCAAACTAGTTTGTGGCCCCAAGAAATAAGACTGAATCAAGCTCTGGCTCAGGGGGGGTCCCATATACCTCCCGGATGTGGATAGCGCGATAAATCAAGGAACAGGTATCAAGTACTCGGGGTCTTACGGGACACAAGTGGGCGTTCGGAAACCAAATATTATCTATCACCCACCGATGCCTCTGCTTATTTCAATTTTAGTTGTTAAACAGGAATTAAAGTGTGCGATAAGTAAAACTAGAATCATCTCCAACATCAACATGCGGCAATACCTCAGCAACTGTGGCACGGACCGACACGCAACAGCACTTGAGCAAGCGACTACGACGCGCAAGTCCAACTATCTACCAAACAACAGGTAATAGGATGTGTCCAAGGCAAATATAGGGCTGCATGGAATATCACGGGTACGGAAACTAGAGCATCGCAACATAGATAGCAATAGATCAACAGGAGGGAAGTAAATACTATAAAAGTAAGATAGGTAGAAAGGGGGAGTTGCTCGCCTGAAAACATTGTCGAAGGTTCAACCGAAGAACGGACGACACTCGCATCAACTCAACGGCCTTATCCGCGAAGAAGCAAAACACTAGAATAAACACCGGATGCAATATTTAATACAGCGGCAGAAGATCGGCAGGATGCATGTATGATGCATGGCATGGCAAGGATGCGGTGCAATTAGGTCATATTAAGCGGAACCGGGGTCCCGACAATTAATTAGTTGGTTCATGTTGTTTAGCTACCCCGCAATTTAAATGTTGTTTTAGCATGGCAAAAGATAGCACCGGGTTCGCTACACAAATTTAAATGAGGCCAATATAAGGCTAGATTTGCCCGCATATGGGCCTCATATTTAATTATGAGGTGAATCGGCATAAGGCCCCCAAACCACACAAATATGCATGCAAGATGAATGATTAAAGAGCAACAGGTTTTATATTTAGCATTTATAAAATAGGGCTCGGGCAAAAGGGGGTCACACATTAGGGGTCTCGACGATCTTGGGGTTCCGGGGTTCGGGGTCGGTCTCAGGGTTCAGGGTTCGACGAGCTCGAGGTTTGGACTTCGGGATCGGTCTTCGGATCTCAACATGGCCGGTCTTGGTGACGATCTTGCCCGATGGAGGTCCTGGTTCAACATCATCGCGGCTTCGGGGTGAAGAGCTGGGTGTCCGGGCGGAGTGCTTGTCGCACAAGTGGCCTTCGGGTTCTATGACGATGATCTCGGGGTTTCAGCGGAACGGTCTTCGAGGTACTTGGCGTTCTATGATGAAGAGCTCCGGATCTTCGGCTCTGGTGGAAGTTCTCGGCGTTCTCGATGAAGACCTTGGCGAGGTGAACTTGGGGGTTCCGGGGTTCTTTGGAGACCTTGGCGCGGCACCGGGAATGGATCTTGCGGCTTCCATGACGGAGGTCTTGGCGTTCGGGTTTTCCGGCGTCAGCAGAGCTTGACGGTCTTCGGGTTTCATGCGGATGCCTCGGTGTTCCGGAATGGTGAACTCGTTGTCCCAACGGATCGGTTTCCTTGTGGCCGAACGTCTCCACGGGGGGGGGGGGGGGGGGGGGGGGTTCTTGTCTGTGGTCCTACGGGGTCTCCGGGTTTGACCAACGAGGGCGAAGCAGAACTTGGCCACTGCCGGCGCTCACGTGCGGGGACAAAACGCAGGAGACTGGCAGCCCGCGGGAAGCCCGACGATGAACTGCAGCGGGAAGGTGACGGCGGCTTGGCGGCTAGAAGGACGGCACGGTGGAGACCGTCGCGGGGCAGCGGGGCCCGCAGGGCGGGGCCCTGGGAGGCGCTGCGGACGGGGCTCGGGGAGGTCGGCGCGGCCTCGGGCTCGCAGAAGCTGCAGCAGCAGAGGGAGCGGACCCGGCGGCGGCGGATGCGGGCCGGGGCGACGCGGAGCTCGGCGAGCGGAGCCGGCGGCGGGATGCGGGCGGAACGGCGGGCTGGGCGGAGCCTGCGGGGTAGGGGCGCCGGCGCGAGGTCGCTGGCGGGGCGGCCGGAGCGCGCGGGCGCGAGGGTGCGGCGAGGTGGACGGAGGAGGAGCCGGGGAGCTCGCCGGCGGCGGCCGGGGAGCTCGCCGGCGGCGGCCGGGGAAGCGCGGGGCGGCGGAGCTCGCGGCCGTGGCTGCGCGGGAGGCCGGAGAAGGGGAAGGGTTGCCGGCGAGGGAGAAGAAGGAAGGCGCGGGGCCGCTCGCGGTGGTGGTCGGGGGCGAGCTGCGGCGCAGGCGGGCGGGAGAAGGTCGCCGGCGAGCGGGGCACCGAGGGGGAGGCGGGGACGGCCAGAGGGAGAGAGAGGATGGGAGGCGGGGACGGGGTGGGAGACGAGGGAGAGGACGGGCGCGCGGGCGTGGGACCGGGGTGGGGCCCGGGACGTGTGCTGTGTGCGGGTCGGGTGGGACCGGCGAGCAGTGAGAGGGGGCGGGGCCGGCGTGTGACCAGCGCGTGGGCCGCGCGTGGGGGCGTGTGGCCTGCGCGTGGGGGCGTGTGGCCTGCGCGTGGCCTGCGCGTGGGCTGCGCGGTTGGGGATCGGTGCAGGTGGGGGTGGGGCCAGGGGGAAGGAGAGAGGGGGAGTGGGCTGGGACAAGTGGCGCTTGGGGATTGGTGGATGGGGGAGGGTAGCTGAGGTGGCGGTAGGTCATTGGTGGGGGTGATGTGGATCTAGGGGTGGGTAGGATTTTTGGTAGCTTTAGGAATTAGTGGGGCGGTTGTAGGTGGACCGTTTAGTTTTTTGGGGGTGGTCGTTCGGGTCGGTCGGCCCGTTCAACTGCCCCCACTAAAATAATTTAAATTTTATTTATCTTAAAACACGGCCTTCGCAACCCGATAGCCGACAACCAAAAATAATTCCGGAGACCCGGTGTTTGGCGTTTGAATAAAAGACGGGGCGTTTTTAGAAAACAACAAAAAAAAATAGGTTTTCGAAATTAGTTTTTGACAAACAATTCATGATGATGACGATGCAATGCACAAATTCAACGTGATTTTCTAGTAGTGGTTTTGCGGGATGCCACAAGATGTCACCCAACAACAAGAGTCATATGTGATATGATTAGCAAGTGTTGCTTACCGATTTACCTTGTCTTCTAGCAGTGATGCTAAAGCTCACTAGTCGACTTGTTAATTGTGGATCTTGAATCACTTAGTATCAATAGAGGGATATTGATTTAAGTGGGAGTATATGCTATTAAATTGTTTAATATGTTTTACTCTTTCATGGTTACATGGCTTAGTATTTTGCATGTTTTCTGTTGTAGATCAATGGCACCTAACACTACATCACCTTTCTCTTTGCGTTCGATTCTTGACAAAGATAAACTAAATGGAACAAACTATTCGGACTGGGTCCGTAACCTGAGAATTTTTCTCAGGTCTGATAAAAAGGAAACGGTTCTGGATACCCCAATCCCCGATGAACTTGCTGATAATGCATCTGCTGCCCTAAAGAATGCCTACAAGAGAGCATGTGATGATTCTCTTGAGGTTAGCTGCCTTATGCTTGCATGCATGGAACCTGAACTCCAAAAGAAGTTTGAGGATCAGGATGCGTACGATATGATCGTTGCGCTTAAGGACATGTTCCAAGACTAGGCAAGGACTGAGAGGTACAATGTTGCCAAGTCCATTGTCGAATGCAAGCTGGCAGAGGGAGCAGCTATAGGCCCCCATGTGATCAAAATGGTTGGTTATAGTCAGACTTTGGAAAAGCTTGGTTTTCCACTAGGCCAAGAGTTGGCCACTGACTTCATTTTGACGTCTCTTCCATCCAGCTATGGGCAGTTCATTTCGAACTACCATATGCATGGGGTGGAGAAGGGCCTTAATGAATTATGTGGGATGCTTAAAACAGCAGAAAGTGACATGAAGAAGTGTGCAGGGCATAGCCATGTGATGGCTGTGCAGAACAAGCCTATCTTCAAGAAAAAGGGTACTTCTTGGAAGAAGAAGGGCAAGGCTAAGGATACGATCCCTAAGCATGCACCCAAGCAAAAGGCTGGACCTCTAGAAGACACCGAGTGCTTCTTTTGTCATGAACATGGCCACTGGAAGAGAAACTGCAGCAAGTACCAGGCTTCTTTGAAGAAGAGTGGAAGTAAGAGTACTTCCCACTCAGGTACGCTTGTTGTAAATGTTGTGGACATTCTTCTCGCTGATTCCCATGTTAACTCGTGGGTATTTGATACCGGATCGGTTGCTCATATTTGCAATTCGATGCAGGGGCTAACAAGGACTAGAGAAGTGCGGAAAGGTGAAGTGGATTTTCGTGTCAGAAATAAATCAAGGGTTGCTACATTGTTCGTCGGCGTCATGCAACTTCACCTTCCTTCAGGATTTATTATGGAGTTGAATAATTGTTATTACATTCCAAGTATGGGTCGAAACATTTTATCACCTTCATGTTTGATGAGGGATGGTTATTCATTCGCGAGTGCAAAGAATGGTTGTGTAATCTCTAAGAATGATATGTTTATGGCTAATGCTCCCATTGTGAATGGGTTATTTATTTTAAATCTTGATGATGCATCTGTTTACAATGTTAGTGCTAAAAGGCTTCGGCCTAATGATTTGAGTCCTACCTATTTATGGCATTGTCGTTTGGGGCATATAAGTGAAAAGCGCATGAAGAAGCTCCATGGTGATGGTCTTCTAACTTCGTTTGATTTTGAATCATACGAGACATGTCAGGCTAGTTTACTTGGAAAGATGACCAAGTCACCTTTTTCGGGTTTACCCGAGAGAGCGACAGACTTGTTGGAACTCATACATACTGATGTGTGTGGACCAATGAGCACGACAGCCAGAGGAGGATATCACTACTTCGTTACTTTTACTGATGATTTCAGTAGATATGGTTATGTCTACTTGATGAGGCATAAGTCTGGAACTTTTTAAAGGTTCAAAGAGTTTCAGAGTGAAGTAGAGAATCAACGTGGCAAGAAGCCTTGCGATCTGATCGTGGAGGTGAATATTTGAGTCACGAATTTAGCGATCATCTTAAGAGTTGCGGAATTGTTCCACAACTTACGCCACCCGGAACGCCTCAAAGAAACGGGGTCTCCGAACGGCGTAATCGAACTTTGTTGGACATGGTTCGATCTATGATGAGCCAGTCGGATTTACCATTATCATTTTGGGGTTACGCTCTAGAAACGACAGCTTTCACTCTTAATAGGGTACCATCTAAATCCGTAGTTAAGACACCATATGAGATGTGGACTAGAAAGAATCCCAGTTTGTCTTTTCTAAAGATTTGGGGTTGTCATGCATTTGTCAAGCGACTTCAGTCGGACAAGCTAACACCCAAATCAGATAAGTGTATTTTCGTGGGATATCCGAGGGAAACCTTAGGGTATTACTTCTACAACCGAGAGGAGGGCAAAGTGTTTGTCGCTCGTAGCGGTGTTTTCCTAGAGAAAGAGTTTCTCACAAAGGGAACAAGTCGAAGGTCGGTGCGACTTGAAGAAGTTCAAGATGAGCCAGTTGGGGATGCTTCTACGAGTGATGCTATTGTAGCAGAAAAAGTTGAGGAACCCCTGGAAATAGAAGCACCACAACCACGAAGGTCGGCGAGGCTCCGCGAAGCGCGGGAATTATTATTGTTAGACAATGATGAGCCTGCGACCTATGCAGAAGCGATGGTGGACCCAGACTCTGAGAAATGGCTGATCGCCATGAGATCCGAGATAGAGTCCATGGGAGACAATCAAGTTTGGAACTTGGTTGACCTGCCTGATGGTTTTAAAGCCATCGAGTGCAAATGGATCTATAAGAAGAAGATTGATATGGATGGAAATGTTCACATCCATAAAGCTCGACTTGTTGCAAAAGGTTTTCGACAAGTTCGAGGAGTTGACTACGACGAGACTTTCTCGCCCGTAGCGATGCTTAAATCTATACGGATAATTCTAGCCATTGCTGCACATTTCGACTATGAAATATGGAAGATGGATGTCAAGACGGCTTTCCTAAATGGAATCCTAACTGAGGACGTGTATATGATGCAGCCCGAAGGTTTTGTCGATCCAAACAATGCTGGAAAGGTATGCAAACTTCTGAAGTCCATTTATGGGCTGAAGCAAGCATCTCGGAGTTGGAATATTCGATTTGATGAAGTTGTAAAGGAGTTTGGCTTCATCAAAAACGAACAAGAACCTTGTGTTTACAAGAAGGAAAGTGGGAGAGCGCTGGTATTTCTAATCTTATATGTAGATGACATATTGCTGATTGGAAATGACATTCCTATGCTCGAATCTGTTAAGACCTCATTGAAAAATAGTTTTTCGATGAAGGACTTGGGAGAAGCGGCATATATTCTGGGAATCAAGATCTATAGATATAGATCAAGAAGGCTAATTGGATTAAGCCAGAGTACATACATTGACAAAGTGTTGAAACGGTTCAGCATGGAAGAGGCTAAGAAGGGGTTCTTGCCCATGTCTCACGGCATAAAACTCAACAAGACTCAGTGTCCTTCGACTACTGATGAGCGTGAGCGCATGAGTAGGGTTCCATATGCTTCGGCTATTGGATCCATCATGTATGCAATGATATGTACTCGCCCAGATGTTTCCTATGCTCTAAGTGTTACGAGCAGATACCAGGCTGATCCAGGTGAAGGTCACTGGACAGCGGTAAAGAACATCCTTAAGTACTTGAAAAGGACTAAGGATGTGTTCCTAGTTTATGGAGGTGAGGATGAACTCAGTGTAAAGGGTTACACAGATGCGAGTTACCTTAACGACTCAGATGATTCAAAATCGCAATCAGGTTATGTGTTTGTCATGAATGGTGGTGCTGTGAGCTGGAAAAGTTCCAAGCAAGATATGGTGACCTCCTCTTCAACAGAAGCTGAATATATTGCTGCCTCAGAGGACGTAAAGGAAGCTGTTTGGATTAGGAATTTCCTGATCGTTCTCGGTGTGGTTCAGGGAGCGTCCAATCCCTTGGATGTTTATTGTGACAACAATGGTCCTATTGCACAAGCCAAGGAACCTAGACAACACCAGAAGAACAAACATATTCGCATGCGTTACCATCAGATTCGAGAGTTCGTTGAGGATGGTAGTGTCATGATATGCAATATACATTTGAACTCAAATGTTGCTGATCCCTTGACTAAGCCTCTCCCGCATCCCGCGCATGAAGCGCACACAAGAGCAATTGGTATTAGATACATTTTAGATTGACTCTAGTGCAAGTGGGAGACTGGAGGAAATATGCCCTAGAGGCAATCATAGAGATGATGATATTTCATATGTATCCATGAGTTATCGTAATGTTCCTTGAATATCCATATCAGGCAACTTGTATTGATTGGCAATTACGTGAATTGTTTGTGAAACTCTATACTTGTATGGTTATTTAAGAGTTGTCCCTAGTCGGAGTTCATGTAAGGACACACGTGAATATTAGACTAGCACATCGATTGGTTGATGACTATGTTTCGCAAGTCATAGACATGGAGATGTCAAACAAATGACATGGACACATGTTATGAACATGGGGTTGGACTGACCCAACCTGAGACTAGCAATTAGTTGCAGCTCTCTCTCTATACATCGTGTACGTTTTGTCCTTAGACCTGAGATTGTCGCATGTACTTGAGATGTGGATCGACCTACTTTGAGGCTATCAAACGCTGCACCGTAACTGGGTAGTTATAAAGGTAGCTTTCGGGTTTGGCCTGAAGCATGCTGCAAGGCATGGTCAATCAAGATGGGATTTGCCCCTATCTACTTGAGAGAGATATCTCTGGGCCCCTCAAGTGATCGGATCCAGAAATGCATGGTCGTGCTACATATGGTTAAGAGTTAACCTAGTAAAGGGATTCCGAATCACGGTATCGAGAAAGGGAGGTCAGCTTGGAGCTAGACCAAATATCGTTAGGCAAAGGGAAAGACATGTACTAAACCTTGTGATGGTTCGTCCGATATGATCTTTGTATGCGTTTAGGAGTTGGCACGTCTTGCTAGAGGCCGCTACCAACTATTGACAGAATAAGTGTATTCGTGTCATGTCTATACGCATATGAACCTATAGGGTCACACACTTAAGGGGCTAGAAGCCTAATGAGAATTAGATCCGAATTAGACCAGGCTTAGGGTACTAATGGGCTGCTAATGTAGAAGCCCACTAGGGATGCCTATATAAGAGAGGGTGGGGAGAGATGACCAGGGTGAGACCTTAGACCTCAGATCATTCCCAGCCGCCACTTCTCACGCCTGTGTCGCGTGCGCGGACCTAGCAGTCCGGCGTCTGACGCTTCCACCCTGTACGTGTGGATACCTCGGAGGCGCTGCATCTGTAGCGCTTGGACAAGCCGCGCAAGGGGAGCTGCTCGTGGGACGAGGACAAGGAGGAGACGTGGAACGTCTGCACTGCCTCGACGCGCTTCATCGATTCCGCAACTGCGTGTCTAGTGGTAATCCCGTGATCTATGACAACAGTAATCCTGGTATACACGGTAGAATTTTTTTGATTTGCGCTAGTGTAGCCTACCCGTATCCCTTCATTCTTTTCATAGAAAAGAAACAAAATGAGTATCCAGAAGTTTAAAAGGATTACAGTCCAAAAGCTAGAAAGCTAATCTTCGAAACTACCCTAGGAGACTTTCCTTACAACCAAGTTTTAACGAGATGGGGGGACTGCCGCTAGATCGAAACTAATTCAGGGAAAACCAGGAGATACAGGCATCGACATCACAAGGGCCAAAACCCAGAAATATCAAGGGAGGAAAAAAGCTCAAAACACCACGTGGATCGAGTCTTCCTCGCCTGGATGTTGCTGCAGGTAGCCCAGTGATGTCTTTCCTCCATGCATCTTTTCCAGAGTGGAAGACTTCCAAGTGGAGATCCAACCGAAATCTGGGCATGTCAGCACAGGGGGAGCCTCAGAGGTCTTCTGAGTTTTTGCAGGAGTCGATCTATGAACTGGGCAGTTTCTCCACTTTCTAGATCCTTGAAACGAACTTTCCAATTTCTCAAATAGGAAAGCACCAGACTCCACACTTGTTTCATATTAAGCCAAGTAGTTCTATTAAACACTAAGCTATTTCTAAAGTCTCACAGCCCCCACAGGATAGCCACAGAGACTACATTAAAATGTAAAAACCTTTTATTACACAACCATCTACTAGCTACCGATTCATAATCAGAAACCTGAATGTTGAAAACTTTAAACACATCATCCCACAACAGTCTAGCTACAACACAGTCAAAAAGTAGATGATGAACAGATTCAAATTCCTTACAGAATTCACATTCCAAAGGTTTAGGAATCCCTCGAGCTCTCAAGTTATCTCTAGTAATAATCTTATTTTGGGAAAGGAGCCATAGAAAGACTTGAACCCTAGGGGAATTTTCAAATTCCACACAACAGGCAAAAAAATCTATTCAACTCCTCTAAAATTAACAACAGCATACATAGAACTTGAAGAATAAACCCCTTTTGAATCAAATTGCCAGATAAGCCGGACTTCCTGACTACTAAAGACAATACTTCTAGCAACAACTAGCAGCTCTTGCCATTGTACCATCATACTGTCATTAAAAGTCCTTCTAAAATCATTCCTAATCTGCTCACAATCCCAAATATCAGCAATGGTTAAAGTATGTTGATTTGATATGATATATAAATCCCAAAACTGCACAACTAAAGGGGAGTTACCAAACCAAACATCTTCCAATTTTTTTATTAATCTACCAGTTCCCACCTTCCACTTATACCCAATCTTAACAGCTTTAGCATCCCACATAACTCCTTTCCAGAAAGTAGAAGGGTGGACATCCTGACAAGAAAGGATATTAGGGTTTTTAGTTTCATATTTAGCATCAATTACTCTCCTCCACAGAGACCCCTCCCCCTGAATATATCTCTTGATCCAAGAACCAAGTAGACAGAGGTTAAGAAATTGCAGGTTAGGAATACCCATACCCCCAAACTCTTTTTTCATATGAATAGAAGACCAGTTAGCTAGGGGAATCATAAAGATTCCCCTCCTCATCATTCCACATGAAATTAGCTAACTGAGAATTTAAGAGATTTAAAGCCCACTTAGGGAACTTAAAAAGAAAGAAGGTAAACCAGAATACTAGACATGATAGCTTGAATAAGAGTTTTCTTAGCAGCAGAAAATAACAGATTTCCTCACCAGCCAGTCATCCTAGCCAAGATACTCTCAAAAAGAGGTTGCAAATCCTCTCTACTCAGTCTCTCAAAATGAAGAGGTATCCCTAAATATTTTACAGGGAACTCCCCGGCTACACATTGAAAGATATCAAGAAAAGGAATAAGCTCCTCCTGGTCCATATTAATAGGGAGTAACTCGCTTTTGTGAAAATTAATTCTCATACCAAAAATTTTCTAAAAAAAATTAAGGATCCATTTCAAATTTCTAGATACTCTAACATCTTTATCTAGAAAAAGGAGAGTATCATCATCATATTGCAAGCTGATCACTCCTCTAGGAACAAAATTTGGACATAACCCTCTAATAAGATTATGCTGAGCCCCTTTAATTAACATTCTAGAAAAAACATCAACAACATAATTAAATACGAGAGGTGCAATATGACCCCCGTGCCTCAAACCCTTACATGTAAGAAAAAAACTACTCTCTACATAATTTATTTTCACAGCTAGATAACCACCAGCTGTAATCTGTTTAATCATTTTAATAAAAGTAGGGTCAGAACCCCTACACTCTAGAATTTCATACAAAAAAAATCTAAATTTACTCTATCATAAGCTTTCTCATAATCTATTTTTAAAACTAGCCCTTTATCCTTCCTTCTATGCACTTCATGAACAATTTCATGAGCAGTGACCACACTCTCCAAAATAAACCTACCTTTAATAAAAGCAGATTGATAAGAAGAAAATAATCTTCCAATAATCTTGGCATACCTATTTGTCAAAACTTTGGTAAATATTTTAAAAGAGCAATTCAATAAACTAATAGGTCTAAATTTCTTCATAGATCTATCATCATTTTCTTTAGGAATAAGAGTAATCATAGCAAAGTTTAACCTATAAATGTCCAATTTGTCACGAGTCCATGCATCAAACATGGCCAGTAGGTCAAACTTAACAATATCCCAGAAATGCTGACAGAACATAAAAGAGAACCCATCTGGACCAGGGGCTCCATCAGAGTAGGAGTCAAAAACAGCTGTTTTGACTTATTCCTCAGATAAATCCCCTCCTAGAATGATATTCTCCTCAACACTAACTTTCTCTTCAACAGAGAAAAAGTCAGACCTGAGATTAATATTAGCCCTAGGCTCAAAACCAAACAAATCTTTATAAAAATCCAGAGCTACTTTAAGCATATCCTTTGTTTCAGTAACAGGACCCTCAGGTCCATCCAAAACAGGAATCATTTTCTTTCTTCTTCTCTGGTTGGAAACAACATGGAAATATGTTGTGTTCCTATCACCTTCTAAACTCTCCCTATCCCTAGATCTTTGCTTAACTTTGATTTCCTCAATAGCCCAAAAATTATTAAGGTCTCTAAGGATAAACTCAAATCTATATCTCTCCACATCACTAAGAGTAGTAGTTTCAGATTTAATGTCCAGAATGTCATATTTTGTCATCAAATCCCTCTTCTCTTTTCTAATAGCAGCTTCTAGATTAACACTCCACCCTTTAGCTAATTTTCTAAGATACCTGATCTTAGCTTGCCAAATATCGACCACATCCACACTTCCCACATTAATAGACCAAGCTTTTATCACCACCTGTCCAAAATCAGGTATAGAAATCCACCATTTCTCAAACTTAAACTTTTTATTTTTAGGAACATGAGATTTACCAGACTCCCAAATAATGGGAGTGTGGTCACTTCCAATTCTAGATAATGTCTTAGCACTAGACAAAGGAAAAAGACTATCAAAATTAGTAGAACAAAAAATCCTATCAATTCTATTCATAATAAGATTCTCCTAGTTATTCCTCCAGGTATAAGCCCTACCAGCTAAACCAATTTCCATCGAGGCCCAAATTTCTACCCATTCATTAAATTTATCCATCCATCTAAAATCAACATTACCACTATTATAACTAGCTGATCTAATCAGATTGAAATCCCCTCCAATCATGGCAGGGCCATCCCAATTAATAAAAAGCTCATGCAACTCAAAAATAAAAGCCTATTTCTTCTCCTCATAGACAGGTCCATAAATAGTATAAATTCTAAAAGTAGAACCATTAGTCTTATTTCTAAGAATAGAGCTAATAGAAAAAGTCCTAACATCCCAAGCAATGACATAAAAAAGATCACAATTAACACCTACAAGGATACCCCCTGCAGTACCAACAGTAGGCAAGCAATTCCAAGAAAAATTTCTATTCCCTAGCAAAGACTTTAAAAAGGAATTGCTAAACTGTTCCTTTTTTGTCTCTTGAAAGCCTATATAGTCAACTTGAAGAGGACCAATATTATCATCTATAAATTTCTTCCTACCAGGAGCAGAAATGCTCCTACAATTCCAAAAAGAAACAATCATTGAATTTTTTTCCTGGGGTGCTTGCCCCGAGATTTATTAACTACTTCAATCCAGCCCTCAGCTAAATCTTCAATCACTTCCTTCTCAGTAGAGAAAGGAGTTCCTACTGTATTCTTACTAGAGCTAATAACAGTATCATCTACTTCTAAATCTTCATTCAAATCAACACCTACAACTACACCCATGTTTTCTAACTCATCTACATGTAAAACATTAAAAGGATTTGAATTCATTATACCTTTCATTTTTGGCTTCTCTAGATTAACCACTTTCTTCCTTTCCATAGCCTTGTCCAGCACCCTGTGGGATCTGTCAATCCTAATGCTTTGTTTGACGGGTTGAATAGGGCCCCAAACTTTCATCTTTTTACTTTTCCCAGCATTAGTCCTCATGTTCTGATCAACAATTTCCTTCAGTGATGGCAGAAGACAGTCAGGAAAATTCAGGCCCACTCCTTCAGCATCTACTTTCCTAGCTTGGAAAGAACCTTGTTCCTCATTCCAAAAACCAGTGACTTGATCCATTTTCCTGGAAAGAATAAGAGACTTGTACCAAACAAAACCACCAACACTGTCAATCAAGCCTTTGTCCTGAAGGATCTGGTACACGTTGTTTGCACTAAAAAATTCCTCCACCTGAGCTTCACTGTCACTAGCAACCATCCTAGTCCTGTCCCCAATGCTTTGACCCTAAGCATTAGCATTCTGATTACTTGCATTACCTTTATCCCGAGTACTAGCATTCCTATCATGCTCCATTCCTCCCCGCCTCTGATTATTCTCACTCCTCCTATTTTAATCAAGTTCATCCCCTAACAAATCCTCAGTTTCATCTTCCTCCACAGGAATCTCAGCTATAAATCTCAATTGGAACAGGCCCCCATGGAAATGAAATAGTCTTCTACTAGGGATTTTAGTGGGGTCCCTACACTTAACTTTTAGTCTAACACAGTTAGCATTCTCTTTAAAGACACTAAGCCAGTCCTCATCCTGCAAGATACCATAGACAGAGCTAACATGGTCAAGCACATTCCATTCACACCACTTTGCTTGGAGTCCAGTCACCTTGACCAAGGTATCTACCAACAATTCTAGAGGCTCTGGGTCATCATTCCAAGCTTCCACTTTCACCCAAACCCATCTCTAGACAAACCAAACCTAGGATACCCAATGACCTGTTCCACCAAGATATGAGGGGGAAACTTGACCAAGAAGACACCTGGATGTCCCAACTCCCTCACCTGCCATGGCCAGTTTGTCTTGTAGATTTTGGAAAATTCTTCAGCTAACTCAGTACTAGAGATAACACCTCCTTCTACCACAACTAAACCACAATTTTTTGTTGAAGACACTAGATTCAGAATCACCTCAGGAGTCTCTATATGGTAAAACCCCAATCCAGTATCTTGCCAACTGGTGTGGTCTCTTCTTAACTAGACAAGTATCAGCTCTGTGATTGATAGCTTTGCAAACAAAACATGCAGCTTGCTTGGTACACACAGCCTGATGATGTCCAGGTTCACCACAACACATACAAATAGAACTGGTGTAGTTCAACTGAGCAAGCACCTCATTCCCAGTATTGACTTGTTATTGCTGTGTGCCCCCTTTTTTCTTGGACTTACCCTGAATCTTAGACTTCTGATTATCACCACTACTCTGAGACTGTTGCTACTGAGAACCACCCTAAGTAGAGGCAACCCACTAATTCGATTGCAGACTAAATTGCTGTGGGGGAGGATAAGGTGGAAAAGGCCTAGGGAAACCCCAATGAGGAGGCATGTTCCTAGGCATGAATCCATAAGGAGAAGGATGCTAAACCCCAAAAGGAGGGGGGGGCATCTGAGGATATTCATACCCTTGCATCTGCTGTTGTTGCATCTGAGGCTGCATCTAAGGATGTTGCATCTTCTGTTGTTGCTAAGCTTCAGGCCTTTTCCCCTTTCCTTGCTTCAAGCCACCCCTAGCCATAGACATCTTCTCCTGACCCGATTCCACAAGCAAATCTTCCTCAACTCCTAGGACCCTCAAACCAACCAACTCATCCTCCGCCATCCTAGGAAGGAGAGAGCAAACCCTAAAGGGGGCAGGAGGCCTGGTTTTAATGGCTAGTGGTGGGGTGGGTTTGCGAAGATTCCGCGAAATATGCCAAAGTTGGTAAAAAAAGGCTCCACCTCACTGTGACCATGGACCAAGCTTCCTTCCCCAACATTATCATTGCAAACTGGACCCCTCCACAGACAGCTCCTCCTCCTAGTACCATCATAATGGAGAAAATTCAGTTCCCGCTTCTTCTGAAGCCCAAAACTATCAGACCCTTCTATGCCGACCACCTCTCTGAATTTTTTAGCCAAAACATCAGAGACATATGTAGAACACTTGCGGTCTACTCTGTTTGAGACAGGAGCAGGAGGGATTCGAGGGCTACCTTCTCCAGAGCAGACCAAGCTGTCAGATCCATCTGCCTCCAAAGGTCTGGACCTAACCTCTCCACAAGGCACTGTCAATTCAGCCCTAGCGGCATCTCGAGATCCGAACAAATCCACTACGCACGCATCATTACTCCCTTGAGGCTTCCCAGGTCCAGCCCCTGCATGCACTCCCTCTGTGATTGAGCTGGGAGGGCCAGCACCACCAGACCAACCCGAACCCCGCAAGTCAATACCGAGGGAGCCGACGACGAGCTGGCCCGAGGTCGACGAAGCAACTCTGGAAACCTTGAAAGGGGAGCTCTGGCACCCCAGGACAAACTCCCTTCCTGCGATCCCCATGACCTCCCCGCTCGATCTCGATTCCTCTCCCTCGACAGCCGAGCTGCTGCTCGGCTCATCCTCGCCTCCATCCGCCGCCACCGCCAGCGTTAATCTACGCGTCACCACAGATCTAGCTCGATGGAGAAGAAGCGGAGAAGTCGAGAAGAGCCCACCAGAGTGAGCAAACCGCGGGGGAAGGGGTGGATAAGGGCCGGGCCGGGAACGGGGACCCAGAGCGCGTCCGGACCTCCGAACACGCCATTACCGGAGATCGGGCGCCCTCCATGAACAGGAGACCCGCGAGGAACAGGGGACGCGAGAGACGTGGCCATCTCCTGAGCTTGTACGCGACCAATAATTCTTCTCTTTGGCTTTCTTTACCTTTTTCTTTTTGTTTTCTTTGTTTTGAATATGTGCTTTCGGTAAAAGAATTTCCCTTAAGCAAAAGAATTTCTTTTGGCTTTGTTTTAAGGGCAATATTCAGTTTGCGACGGGGTTGGTGGTGAGGGAGTGGCCTGGCTCAGAACTGTGTATTGTTTGTGGGGTGGTAGAGTATGCTGACCATATCCTTTTTAACTGCCCAGTCGCCAAGTTCATCTGGTGTGTGGTGAGAGACTGTTTTAGTAAACCATGCATTCCCAGATCGCGCGGTTAGTTTGTTTATCTGTTCTTGGAAATGGATGTGCAAAAATGAACAAGATAGTGTGGTTTTGGTTTGCTGCCGTGGCGTGGTCGTTGTAGCTCACGTGTAATGAGCGTATTTTTCAGCATAAAGTGACCTTCAACCCTGTGCATCCAGTTTACAGGGCTTTGTCTCTTTCGTTGCAGTGGAAACCTCTGGCGGGGCGACTGCTACCGGGAGTTGAAGCTGTTATTCAGAAGATCGACTGCAAGTTGAAAGAGCTGCGGCCATCTGAGCAGAGTTTTGGCAGTCCAATTTAGGAGAAGTTATACTTCATCTGTCCAGAAATAAGTTACTTAAGTTTATCTAGTTTTGCATATCTGTGGTTGGGGCTGCGTTCTCCCGTGTCAGGCTGGCCCAGGCTGTTTCGTAGTAATAGCTTATTTGTTGCCCCAGGTCAGTTTTTTCTCTTTGGCTTTCTTTTCTTTTTCCTTTTTTTTTTTTGTTTTGAATATGTGCTTTCAATATAAGCCGGGCTTTTCAGGCCTTTCCTCTAAAATTTCGCAAATTATCCAAATGCATCTCTCTTTCTCTCGCCTACCTAGAGCGTATGTACAACAAAGTTGCTTTGGGAAAGCACGGATCTCATCATTTGGAGTAGTAGATGCCCAACACCATCATGAAATTCAAGTACACCACACCACGCCTCGTTCGATCTGAAGCTACAAAAGTATGGGAATAATTTGTAGTTATAGCAGGACGGGCCAGTCCATAGGCCACACCCGCGCAAAGCCTTTTCTGATCTTGTACTTCAGGGCCTGAAGACGGGAGTCAGCTATGGTCTGCGTTTGGACATTCGCCTGCAGGGCTCTGCGTTTTGCAAAATTCCAGATAATGCAACAACGAGCCTGCTCTAACACGGTACAGTACATGAATGTGTAGGCTAACCTGGGACTGAAACTAGGGAACGAGCTTGTGACTCTCAAAAGAAAGGGGTAGGCGTCGAGTGCTAGCCTGAAAGGGTAAAAAAGCTCTGTAAAATAGTAATCTGTATTTTTTTCAGGGTAAAAAAGGGAGTATCTGCCAATACAGATTACTTTAAGACTATATAAGCAACATTGAGGAAAAGAAATACTATTCCTTGCTGCCAGTTCCAACATTGAGGAAAAGAGGTTATATGAGTATTACTAATGATGTTGTCTCATTCAGTTTGTGCTGCGGGTAGATTAGCATCTTCTAGTGGAGAAAGGTTCCTCGGCAAACATTTGGAAGCAAGTCCAGAAGAGAATCAGCATAGTAATGATTAGACTTTGTATCAGCTGAGATCAACATAAACATACCCTGGAAAATCATCAAGCTGCACCTGCATTAAAACACGAGGAAAGCCACACAGTATGCCAGTGAACCTATCAAGAATATCTACTAAGAATGCATACAACCTCACAAATGAAAATGCCAGATATTTCTTCTGTTCAGAAATACAACAGATGAACCTTTTTATCTTGATTACATGCATTAAAAGAAAACTTCCAGCACCGTACAAATGAGGTTTCTCAGCACATTAAGTGGAGAAACTAAATGTATCTTAGTGCTTTCTCTCGATTTTTATCCACAGAAATGCAATCTGTACATATCCACTATTGAAGTGCAAGTTGCTAAGGAGAACTAAGACAATAGTTATATGTACATGTCAGAGTCAGACTCACGAATACAAAAAGTTGTATCTACTTGCCAATATATAGCCAACACCCAAGCAAAGGCCTTCTGAATGATGTACTACAGGTCCTGAAGACAACAGCCGGCAATGGTTTGCATTTGGACATATCGCCTGGGCTTTTCAAGAGGTCCGCGACTCTTCGTTTTGCAAAATTCCACCTGATGCAAGAAAGAGCAGGCCTTGTATTTTCACTACCGACAATGGTATATCACATTACTGTGCAAGCTAACTGGACTGGGACTCTCACAAGAACTGGCAGTCGTCGACGACTAGCTCTAGAGCGTAAAAACTTCTATTAGATTGATGGCAGGTGCTTTACTTGGAGACTATATAGGGAACATTGAGGAAAAGAAATACTCCTGGCTACCAAACACCAGCTAATGCAATAAAGATTATATGATTATTACTCATGATGTTGTCTGATTTTGCTTGTGCTGCAGGTACATTAGCATCTCCTGGCTGCACTAAGAAGAACTATCATGACAAAAGGATCCTCGTAAATCAGCGTAATCTTCACAGGAACTCTTCTGGCTGTACAAAAAACTATAATGACAAAAGGTTTCTCGTCAATCGGCATAATCTTCACAAGGACTTCTCTGGGTTCAGGCAGAATTTCTATGTCGATGCAGAGGCTGGGTGCTTTGCCTCCTTTTTGAAGAAAAAGAACTTCTATAGGGCTATTACAAGAAAATGAGAGAATGCAAGTTCATAACAGGCTAATTAGTAAATCCAATAAAAGAAAAGGAACATCTACTAGTTGCACTGTGGTGCTACTTGAGCAGTACGGTATTTGTTAAAGGCTGAACTTGCTCTGTTAGCTAGGTAATCATGTTTTGCCTTTATGAATAAAGCTCTCTCTTACCCATATGAAGAGAAATATGATGGCTCTTACCTTAATTAGGACAGGTTATGGCATCTCGGGAGGCAAAGAACGATGCTTAGCACATTTGACACATTCCACATGTCTCTGCAAGTCACTGTCAGAGCCGTGGCATAAGAAGTACAGTAGTCTGGCAAACAAGGAGTCCAAAAGGAGAATTTGAAACATTTTTATGCAGTCCAGAAGAGAATCAGGCAGGTTGGAGATATAGTAGTAATTAGACTTCATATCAGTTTCGATCAACATAAACATACCAAGACTCACCTACCTGCACCTACATTGAAATACAAGGAGAGAAGCAACGTAAGTTGAGAAAACAAATCAAGCAGATCTACTAAGGATAGTGCATACAACCTCACAAATGAAAATACAAGATATTTCTTTGATTCAGAATAAAGAAGATGAACCTCTGTATCTTGACTACATACATTAAAAAAATTACTATAACCTCACCAAATTAGGAAACAGATGAATATGTATTGTACTGGTTTACAGAGAAAACTTTCAGCAGATCATTTGTCGGAAGATGTACAAAAATGAGTTCTCCAGAAATTAAGCAGAGAAACTAAATATATCGTAGTGGTTTCTCTCAATTTTTCTTCAAACTTTAATATGTACATATCCACTATGAAGTACAAATTGCTAAGGGCAACTAAGGAAACAAATATATCTACTTGTCATACTCACAAATACAAACACCATTTCATATTCAACCTCTACCTCTCGAAGTATGCTTAGCCAACAGTTCTAACAATCTCTGTTGTTCCAGTTTAGATATTCCAGGATGAAGCTGAGGAAGGTTTCTAAGGAATGATTTGGCATCAGCTATCTTATCATGCCTACAATACTCCTGTAATATTGAATTGTAGGTTCTCTCATTGGGCTTACAACCATGCGTAACCATATAACGTACTAAATCAATAGCTTCTTCAAACATTGAGTTGGCCACATAACTCTTAACAAAGATATTGTATGTTACAATATCTGGTACCAGGCCAGAACATTTCATCTCAGAGAACAATCTTGAGGCTTCTTTCATCTGGCCCTTTCTCCCATATGCATAGATCATAGTGTTATAAGAATATCGATCAGGACGTGCACCACTTGACTTGATCTCAGTGAGGATATTTTCACACTTTTCACAATCACCTAAGCGAGAATACATGTGCATCAGGCTATTGTATGTTGCGGTGCTGAGGTTAATAGAACTTCCCTTCATGAGTGAAAGGATCTCCTCCACCTTCTTAACCATCCTATTTTTCCCATATACAGAAACCATGGCGTTTAGAACATTGATATCCAGAGAGCCCCGCCTCCTCCTGAGTTCCAGGAACGCCTTTTCTGTTTCAGGTAAGTTATTAACTTTGCTGTTGACCAGTACCAATGTTTTCACTAGCCCATGGTGTGACTCTATCTTCTCTGCATATATGTCATCTGACAAAGCTTTCATTTTGTCCAACTTCTTTGCATTAGCATATGCATGAAGAAGTGAAGAGTAACTAAGCTCATCTGGCCTACAATCCAGAGACTCCATCTCAGCGAGCAGCTTTTCTGCCTGCTCCCAACACCCACCACGAGCTAGTGCAGATAGAACAGCATTATATGTCGATATGTCAGGATGTATACCAGCTTCAATCATCCTCTTATATATCACCATTGCTTGGTCAAACAAGCCACACCGACTGTAGGAACTAATAAGTGAACAATATGTATCCCGCTCAGGAACATAACCAGATTTTTTCATCTCCTTGAATACCCCAGACACCTCAGTGTCTAACCCATTTTGCCCAAACACGGACAAGAGCGTGTTCCAGGTCACGACATCCGGCGCAAATCCAGCAGACCTGAGGTCATCAAACACAACCATCATCTCTGGGAACTTCCCCCTCACCCCATGAAGCTTGATCAATGCATTGAATGTGCACAAGTTCGGGTTACATCCATTCCTCAACATTTCATCATATGTTCCTATTGCTGCATCAACTTTGCCAGCCCTGTCGAGACCAGAAATCAATGTCGTGTACGTAATGACATCCGGCTCAATCCCCTTAACCTTCATCTCCTCTTTGAGCTTTAGTGCCTCTTCCAACAGCCCGTTCTTTACGTACGAAGAAATGAGCGAGTTGTAGGACACGACACTGGGTGGGCAGCCCCCATGCTCCATCTCCTTGAGCAGACCAATTGCCTCATCATGCATCCGTGCCTTGCCATACACATCGAGCAGTGAGTTGAACGTGACCTTGTCAGGTTCGAACCCAGCAGCCTTCATTTCATCGAACACCTTCGCTGCCTCCTTATGGAGTCCGCTACGACGGCAACAGGTAATGAGGGAGTTGTATGTATACCTGTCCAGCGGAATTCTGTCCTTCTTCATGGCGTCCACGAGTGCCACAACCTCCTTCCAGGGAACGGCAATCTTGGAGTACACGTGGAGCACGACATTGTAGGTGACGAGGGCGGGCTGGACGCCGTTAGCCACCATGCGGCGGAACACGGCGACGGCGTCCCGGTAGCGGGTGGCGCGGGAGAACGCTGACACGAGAGCCGTGTAGGCGCTGGCGTCGGGTTCCGGCGCGGCGTCGAGTAGCGCGGAGGCGTCGGAGAGGCGGCCGGCGCGCGCGAGGATGCGGACAGCTGTGGGGAGCACGCGGGGAAGGTGGAGGACGTGCTCGCCGTGGAGGTCCCGCGCGGCGTGGAGGGCGGCGAGTGCGACGCCTGGGCGGCCGCGGGAGGCGAGGGCGCTTAGCACGGAGGCGAGTTCGGTGGCTGGGAGCGAGGAGAGGATGTCGCGCGGGGAGGCGCGGTCGGGGTCGGACATGAGGGACTGGAGCGCGCGCCGCGCGGGGAGGGAGAGGGATGGCGGCAGGTTCCATGCCTGCCCGCCTCCGCCGCCGCGGCGGGCGGGGTCGTGTGGGCGGCCGAGGCGGGGCGTGCGGGAGGAGGAGGTGGGGGTGGGGTGGGAGGACGAGAGGAGGGAGGTGGGGGAGAAGAGGCGGGGAGGGGAGTGCGCGGGGGGCTGGAGGTGGATTGTCTTGGTGGAGGGACGCGGCGGCGCGGGCGCGCGAAGGGGAAGCTGGAAGGCTATGGTATCGGTCATGGCGGGTGGTGTTGGCTACTTGACAGTGGGGGTTTAGCCGTAGGGGTTATTGCCGCCGGGGGGAACAGGCACGGCACGGCACAGCCGCTCGTGGAGAAGACTCAGAAGAGAGGATTGGGTATGGCCGTTTGGGGAGGGAGGTTCACCGTTCACGGTGCGGAACCAAACTGAGGATTCACGGGTGCAGGTGCAGCATTCGGCCGCCCGGTCTGTCAGGGCCCGGTCAAATGGGCCAGTCATTGGAGAAGGGATGCCTTTAGAAATGGTCTGCTTGGGCCGAAAGCAATGAGGGCCGGAATTGGAGTTTGTGTTTGAGCTAATTATACATTTAGTCCCACAACTTGCTCGGGAGGTGTAAAATAGTCCCACAACTTATAAAATGAATAAAAGCAGTCCCATAACTTGCAATCTGGGTGCAAACTAGTCCATTTTGATAAAGTTGTGCAAACTTGATTGTTTTTGAACGAATTCGACTGAAGCTTTTGCAAAATGGTCCAGAAAACAACTAACGTGACTAGCAGAGGCCCTTCCACGCGCGACGTGATTGGAAGTCGCTGCTGACCGGTCGCTCCTCTTGCTGCTCCCCCTGCTGACCGGCCGCTCCCGCTCTCGCCTCACCGCTCCACCCTCCTCTCATCCCCAATCTCCGTCCCACTCGCCTCAAAGCTGACCGGCCGCCGCTCCCGCTGCTGACCTTGACAGAACCGATCGATCCCGTGGCGGCGGCCACAGGAGGGCTTTATGGAGAGCACGGCTCGATCTCCTTCACCTGCTCTAGCTCGGTGCAAAGGGAGAAAAGGGAATGACTGATTTGAACCCCACATAACACTTGAACTACGTCCTCCTCTTACATTTAAAGGCAAAAAAATAACTAAGGACAAAATCTTCCGGCCTATATTTATCCTCTTCTTCCTCCTCCTACATTCACCGAATCAAAGACAAGGAAAATATCTATATTCCTAGCCTATTCCCCTTTCTGACAGAACAAATGATATATCTTTATTAATTAACTGAATTGAACCTCACATGACACTTGAGGTATCTCTGTACTTTACTAAAACTTACTAAAACTGGTAACAGTTCTAACAAATTTTTTGAGCCGAACCATATTGATCGCTTCGCCTCGTCCCTCTATTGCACCATAATGTCTATTCCAAACAAAATTCTCCGTTGAAACTACCTACGTTCGATCTGATAGTGCACCCACATCCACCCTCCATGGCACCGTCGTGAGAAGACAAAGCAGAGAGGTTACAACAGAAAATAGGGTACTATAGGGCGAAGGATCCTCATCATGCTCATGGTAGTGCATCTCCGCTGAGATTGCCGCTGAGAACTGCCGCGACGATCGGTTGCGTCATTGACGTCGCCAGGCTCCTCGCCGTAATTGCCTGGACTACTTGTTTCCTGTTCGTGGCAAGGGGAGAGGTCATCACTAATAATCCAATGGACCAGCGTGTGGAAGAGCCCAAATTCGCGTCACAATATTTTTCTAGACCGTTTTGCAAAACGTCCTTGCTGACTACAGTAGGACCCTGTCCATTTGGTCAGATTCGCTTGAATTTTGTCAAAATGGACTAGTTTGTACCGAGATTGCAAGTTGTGGGACTACTTTTGTCCTTTTTACAAGTTGTGGGACTATTTTGCACCCCGAGAGCAAGTTGTGGGACTAAATATGTAATTAGCTCTTTGTGTTAGCTAATTACATATTTAGTCCCACAACTTGCTGACGGTAACTCCGCCACGAGGGCCTCCGCCTCCTCCCTTTGACGGTAACTCCACGTAATAGGCTGTGGCCGAACACTACTAGGTAAAAGCCTACTCGATGTGCACTAGAAAAGCCATTCGAGGCGTATATTGGATGCGCCTCGAGGCTTGTGCCACTAGTATTTGTTACTCGAGGCGCATCTGATATGCGCCTCGTATAACCTAGATACTCGAGGCGCATATGATATGCATCTCGTGTAAGTATGCACAAGACGTGTGTCAGATGCGTCTCGAGTATGTCTGAAAGATGCGCCTCTAGTATGTCTGACGTATGCACCTCCAATAGCTTTATATATGCACCTTGAATAGCATTTTCGAATTTCAAATTTTACAGAACCATAGTATAATCCAGAATACACAGTTCACAGGTATTATACAGTCCAAAATACAATATAAACATCATAGAATTTCCAGAAAGTTGCAATGACCAAAATATAGTAGAACCAACATGAATACAAGTACATCACACATCAACTTGAATTAATCCGCGACATACGAGTTCACACATCAACTAGAATCAACTAGTACATCACACAACACCAAGTGTGTGTGCCAAGTTCACGTCTCTCGGGGCCAGACCAAGTACAAGTTCACAATCACAATACAACTCTGACACGGAGCTCTAGGTGAACCTTTTGAGGAAGATCATGATCAAGGTATGATCCTTCCGAGCCTTATTATTCGGTTGGTTTGTGGCTTTACCACCGCCATCGCTATCAGGGGTAGTGGCGTTGTCCTCGTCATCGGTATCCCCCATCTCCTCATTGGACGAGGTATCCTCTTCCTCCATCTCCTCTTCCCGCGGCATGAATTCGGGGTCCTCTTGTGATTTCATCTCCTACATGTCCTCCCAATAGGTCTTCTTTCTAGAAGTGCCCGACTCGGACATATCCAAACACAAAAATAAATGGAACTATTAAGAACCAAAATTGACAAAATTTTGGGCATGACCTTTGCTAATTTTCTAGACCTATGAGTGCTAGAAATTCGCCGGAACAGAAATGAATCAACATTCGGCGAAACTTTGGCTTCTCAAAAAAAACTGCACAAAAAATGGCCTACATATGCACAAACACAACTAGCAAGACACATATACTACCATCCAGCCATCCCATATAGGCATAATAGCCTTACTTCAGTTCATGCATTTTTATTAATTAATATTGAATAGTGATCAAATTAAAGTAATCGGGTATGCATAAAAACATGACCAATTCCACACCTAGTTATCACTTCTTCCATCCCAAGATACACATAGTCAAGAACCAACACAGAAAACAATTCAATTATCCACAAGACAACCAACATGCGTAATCTTGCTCAGATTCATCCTGCGTCATAAGTGTAGAGGTTCAACAGAAAAAAAGTAGGGACATAAATTATGCAACTAAGTGAAAAACAGTAGGGACAGTCCTGCTTAGCTTCCTAAGCACCTCTTAATGATTAAACATTTGTTCTCTTTGCTAAGTGATTTGGTACATAATTGTAAAGTTAGGTCTTTGGTAGGAGGACTAGGACGGACTGAGATCATCGACTTATCATGGAGTATGTTCAAACTCTGCTTACAAAGAAATAAATATAAGTGCCTTGTTTTTTCACCTAATGCATGGCGTTCTGTAATGGTAAATTTGGATGTTCTGGAATGGACTACCATTTTTTCATCACTCAATGTATGGATTGGTTGGTAAAAGGGATAGAGTTGTGGAGTATCATTGAACTAGGAAATATTTCTTATGCTTGTGGCGAATTTAGTGTAATTAGGATGCCTGATTCCTGCTCGTTCATAGAATTCGAAATTTTCACTTAATTTTTTATATTCTTATGTTCATTAGCTTTGCTTTATTTGTGACTTTGATATTTTTTGTTACTTGCCAACTAATATTTCAAATGCGAATCGTGCAAAAATCCAGGTTTGGTTCAGCTAGCTGCATGGTGCGTCGCCCCAATTAGATGTACCACATTTACACATTCAGTAGCTTTTTTCAGGTTTAATCGTTCATTCATTTGAATCACGCCTGTTTAGTTGGTTTATTTTTACTGATTGTGAACTAATGCATTTTTGAAAATTACAGAATATAACCAGCATAACACTCCATCTCAGCCAACAAGTTGCAGTTATACCTTTTAATTGACTGGTCTATAATTTGTAGAGGTTTCTCTTGGTGTCACTTGTTTTTGTAAGAAGTTGCAGGTTACAAGAACTGTGTTTGTGGGTATTTCAGGTAATCCTAAGTCTAATTTGACATGCTATTGCAGATGCATATGCAATTTTCTCTACTACACCCAGAATAAGAAACCTACTAATAGGAACGCATAGACAAATTAAAGACCAAAAACAAATGAGCTTAACCATAGTTGAATAAGCTTTATGTGATCTTATGTTAATGGTTTTGTTCCACCTCAAGCACATTTCCCAGAAGCAATTAGCAGGGGAATCATGTTGTTGTGCCATCTCTTTCTCCATCTCCAAGTCAGAAGTAGAGTAATTGGGGTGGGGACAGTGGCTCCTTTAGCGGAGACGCTGTCAAACGGAGACGACGGCTCCTTTAGCGCCAGTCAACACGCTAAAGGAGAGGGGAAAGAGGGAGAGAGGGAGAGAGGGTGATGCTCACCACCGAGACGAGGACGAGCACGCATATAACGACGAGCGGACGATGACGAGCTCCTCCATGGCCTGCGGTGGACGCGGGACAGCGACGCCGGACTCGCAAGCAGAGGAGAATACTGAACTGAATCACGCATCATCGTCTCTCGATCGATACATAGCCAACATATGCGAGGTGCATTTCTGCGAATGTGTCTCAAGTATAATCTTATGTGAGTCGCATTTCGGCAAGATGTGCCTCCAGTATAATCGTTTACCACTGCTCCAAAAACAAGAATGGCACAGAAGCTAACATAAAATAGTCATTAGCCCAGTGGCTAGCCACACAGAGCAATCCCCTCCATTCTCTAGGCACACATGTTCGATTCCCTGGTGTCTACACTTTTTTGGTCTTTTTTAAAGGACATTTTAATTGTTAAATCATTGTCCAATATTAATATAAATGGATTTCTATTTTCGTGCTCCTGGTTTGTTAGTTGTACTCAGTTTTTCCTAGTCGCTTAACTTTTCCTCACTTTTGCCCATATCCTACTACGAAACTCTCACACGGTTTAAAAATCGCTGTCTGTCAGCCTTGCCATTGTGCTGGCAAGTGGGGCCGTGTTCAGTCGGGTCCCGTAATGGACGCTCGTCGTCACGTGCTGACAAGTGGGATCAGTTGGTCAGATACACGTTATGTTGATGTGTGCGGCCGTGCTATGTTGGACTGCGTGGGGCCGGCTTGTTGGGACACGTTATAGGGGATGTGGTGTGGTACCATGTGGGGCGTGTTTGGTGGTTACGTGCGTCCTGTCTCCTAAATTGAAAGTTTTCTTTTTTGTTATTTTTATGATTGACCTTTTTAAAAGCGCATTTTCCCCTTTATCTTGTTAACAGTTATGTTTTTTTGCCCCAAAAGGTAGGCAATCTAGAGCAGCTTCTCTTTTCATTCATATTACTTTTCGCCCTCATTTTTTACCAAACTGGTAGCAAATCTAGAGCAGCAAATCTAACTAGCATCATAAATACATTAAGTAAATAGATAATATGTAGATAAAGCCGCTAATATAGGATATATAGTACGGTACTTAAACTAGTTTTGAAAATTAGGCTGCTCAGAGCAGCGGACAAGTTCAACATAGACTAAACAAAAGAAACTGCTTTACATCAGCAGCAGCAGCAGCACAAGTTTAGTGGCAAGTCATGGACTCCGCCACGAGGGCCTCCGCCTCCTCCCTCTTGTGCTTCCTCCACTTCTTGTTGCCATGTACCTTGACCTTGGGCGCCTTGGGCTTGATCAGGGGCATGCGACCCTCCTCGATGGCTACCTTCTGAAGGTTGAGGAGGTGAAAACCGAGCACCTGGTGCTTGGTTCTGAAGCCATTGACGTTTATGATGGCACTGCGTCAACGTGGGAGCGCTTCATCGGGAAACCCCAAGAGCAAGGTATGATGCATCACAGCAGAAAGTCTTCCCTCAGTAAGAAACCGGGGTTATCGAACCAGTAGGAGGAAGGAAAAATCTCAAAGGTGTTGCAAGCAACGTGGAAACCTGCACAACACAAACTCAAGACTTTTCCCCAACTAATAGTGAGGTTTTCAATCTCACCGGTTGCTATAACAAAGGATTAACTGTATGTTGTGGAAGGTGATGATGGTTTGCAGCAAGTAAACAGTAACAATGGAAGATGTATCAATGGTAAAGATTGGACCGGGGTCCACAGTTCACTAGAGGTGTTCTCCTTAGATAAACAAACATGGCATGCAGGGTAAACAAATTATAGCAGGGCAATTGACAGGACTGAGCAAGGCATAACAATGCAATACTAGACATAAAGATCCTATGAGATTCGATTAGGAAATACAACAAGATACATAGACCGCCATCCAACTACATCTTTGACTAGAAGTCCACCTTTGGGTTATCATCCGAAAACCCCTCCAGGATTAAGTTGCAAGCAACAGACAACTACTTTAAGCAAAGTGTGTAAGGTAAACAATCCACTTGTTCCATGAACAAGAGACCATTGTTTTCTCCCTAGTGGCAACAGCACATCTACAACCTTAGAGATTTCTGTCACTTCCCTTGATTAAATAGAGGCATGAACCCACTATCGAGCATAAATACCCCCTCTTGGAGTCACTGGCAACTACTTGGCCAAGATAGCTACTAACAACGGAGAGCATGCAAGATCACAAACAACACAGACATGATAGAATCAATAAGACAAAACCATTAATCAATCTGACATAGTAATCTCAATATCCATCGGATCCCCGCAAACACAACATGCATGATTACAAATAGATGATATCTTGATCATGAACTGAGCTCACAAGATCTAGACATTAAAGCACAAAGGAGGAGATACAACCATCTAGCTACTACATGGACCCGTAGTCCAAGGTGGAACTACTCACGCTTCATACTGGAGGCTGGCATGATGAAGAAGAAGGCATCCGGGATGATCTCCCCTCCGACAGTGTGCCGGGAAGAGCTTCAGATCCCACCCACCCCCCGATCTAGGGACGATGGTGGCGATGGCTACAGACGATTTTGTGGAATATTGATTGGGTACTTAGGGTTTAGGCATCAGGGGCTTCTTATAGGCGAAGAGGCGAGGCTGGAAGGCGGCCAGGGGGCCCACACCCTGCCCAGGCAGGGCCCGGGGTGGGCCCGCGCCTGGGGGGTGCGGCCACTCTGTGGCTCCCCTCCGTCTCTCCTCTGGACTCCGTGTTCTCCTCGATAAAATATTGACTTTGTCTTTTGTCCCGTCCAATTCCGATAATATTTCCTTACTAGATTTTCTGGAACCAAAAACAGTAGAAAACAGGCAACTGGTACTGTGGCAACTTGTTAATAGGTTAGTACCAGAAAACATATAAAAAGAACCTCGAAGTGTGGACAAAGCAAAGCAAAGTAGATACTAAACAAGTATGGAACATCAAAAATTATGATACGTTTCCGACGTACAGTTTACGAATGGGTCACGGGTTGATGACCCACAAGTATAGGGGGTGTATCGTAGTACTTTCGATAAATAGGAGTGTCGATCCCAACGAGGAGCAGAAGGTGCTGAACAGTGGTATGGAGCATGAAACACCTGTGAATACTTAGCAAACGGATTTTTAGTGGTTTTCTGACAAAGCAACAAAACAAAGAGCAAGTAACAGAAGTAACGAACAAACGGAGCAAGTGGCCCAATCCTTTCTTAGCAAAGGACAAGCCGGTGGAAATACTTATAAGTACCAAACGTTCTCGAGGACACATTGGAATTCTGTCAAGTGCTTTCACTTCAAATAGCTGAGTACTCTTCTCTGGTGTTCGTAAGTGTTGTGTGGGTGAACCTGTGCTAACATACCGCCCTTCCTAGGACTAATACATACTTGTGATTAAACCCCTTGCAAACATCCGTAACTACAGGGAAGTAATTAAGATATAAATCTAACCACATCCTTAAACTCTGAGATCCTACGCCCCCTTGTGCAAAGGTGTCCTAACAGGGATTCAGGTTTCTGTCACTCCGGCAGCCCCACGATTAGTAGCCAAATACACAATGCATTCCCCTAGGCCCATAAATGGTGAAGTATCATGTAGTCGATGTTCACATGACACCACTAGAATAATAGCACCACAACTTAAATACTAAACCATTGAATAATAACTCATCACAGATTCACTACTAACAACATGACTTCTCCCATGTCCTCAAGAACTAAACGAATTACTCACAAGACATCATATGGATCAAGATCAAAGATGATAATGATAATGGATAACAATTTGAACATAAACAATAATCCAATGGTTCCACTCACAAGCATCAACTACAATAGTAAATCAACACCAGGAAAGTTTCCCCTAAGAACTAAAGCAATATCCAACACAATTGTTACAGCGGGACGGAGTGGTGGTGATGGTGTTGGTGGAGATGATGGCGTGGATGATGATGATCCCGATGAAGCCTAGCTTGATGATGTTGTTGATGGCGACGGTCTCCCCTCTCCGAGAAGGAATTCCCCCGACAGAAATCTGTCTGCCGGAGAGATCTTTCTCTCTCGGTGTTTTCCCCCGACAGAAATCTATCTGTGGTCGCCCTCGTGATATTAGGGTTCCGTAGGGAAGATATAGGCGAAGGGGCGGAGTTGAAGGCTGGGCAGGTGGGCCACACCTGCCCTAGGCGCGGGTCAGGTGGGCCCGTGCCTAGGGGGTGTGGGCCCCTGAGGCCCATCTCCGTCCCTCCTTCTGGCTTCCTTTGTCTCCTGGTAAAATAATATGTTTCCATATTTTTCTGATCTTCGCGAAATTGCACCGAAACGCCTTCTTTTCCATCAGAATCCAGACTTCGGCAGTCCATCCTCTAGGAATCATCCAACATGCATAAACAGATGAAAAGCCATAAGTAATACCTCATAATAAGACAAATATCAATGGATAGAGGTAAATTGTGATATAGAATGGTGATGCAAATTGGGCGTATTAACTCCCCCAAGCTTAGACTTCGCTTGTCCCCAAGCAAATACTGAGCTCAGTAAACATGTCCACAGGTTTATGGAGTGAAGTGTCGATAAAAGAATACGAACAAGAAGCATCACACTTACCATTGCACAACTCATAGAAGAAAGCAACTCACCATTATATAACTTAGCTTGCAACCAAGTACATCAGTCACAATAGAGATGCATAAAGATAAATCATAATTGGAATTGGCAAACTTGTTCTTGGTCAAAGAACACCTGGCAAATAGTTTCACAAAAGCTTTTTTGTAGCATTTACAAAATAGGAACACTATTTGCTCAAAAAGGTTTTCCACAAGTGAAGGCTTTCAAAGTAATACTCAATATATAAGAGTTTTGTGCAAACAAGGAAGATAAACAACATGATTGAATAAATCACCATATGAATGGATGAAACACAAAAACTCAAAAGCTTGCTGGAGATAGAAAGGAAATAGGTTTACTGACTCAACTGGTAACTGGGAGAAAGGTCCCTTCTTAGAGGGTAGCAGGGATTACAAGTCATAAAGAGCTTCCAAAAGATTATGGTACTTACTAGCTTTGAGCCCTCATTGCCCCTATCATAAGCATCTTGAGATGATTAAGGTTAAAGTGAACAAAGATGGAGTATATTCTTGACGAAATATAAGTTGGCAATCTCATGTCCCTTGAATATGAGGGTCACTCCTCATGCATACTCAACTTTGGGCCCAGGTAAGTTCTTGTCATTGTAAGTATTTGCATATCATTGAGAACCGCCAACGGGGTACCCCTTGCACATGGTACATGAGATTTCCATAACCAAAATGACAAGGCAAGCAGACAATGAGCATCTCAGCGATCTTTTTTATTTACTATGTGTATAGCTTTTTATTGAGGATGCTTCATAGATGACTCACTATGGTGATGCTGCAAGTTTCCACCATGATTAAGCATGGCTTAGGCTAGCGGCCCAGGCGTTTCTCTAACAAAAAATACGAACTCCATGGACTTACAAGTTACCTCTTTATTTCACACTGTTGACGTCCATAGACAAAAGAGCACGATATCAACTGTGTACAGAGTACAAGTGCAATGCTGAAAACGTTCCCCATGACAGCACGGTTCTGCTAAACCCAACGTATAGATGCAAGCATATACAACTTCGATGTTCACAATGGTTCAAGTCTATTAGGGGCAAGTAAATAAAGTGTTCCATCAAGTTCGTGAGAGCTTTACTAACTAGTTTTCACATAACAAAATACTTTTTAATTTGAAAGGTAGATGAAGCTTGAGAATTTGCTAGGAATAGCAAAAGCTACTAGGTAGATATGGTGGACACAAGTGGCAAAAGTTTTGGGTTCAAAGGATTTTGGAAACATGAGAAGTATGCCCTCTCAAAACAGGTTTTTGGCTAGCAAGTCTGGGTAGCAAGCAAGATAGTTGAAAGAAACAAGCAAACATACAAGTAATAAAGCCAAACATGCAATATTCCTTGAATACACAAAAGAATCTTAAATAAAGAATACTAAGCTTATGAGCCAACAAGAAAGAAAACAATTAATACCAAATACCTGTAAGCTCTTTCTTTCTTTTTATTTCAAACTAAAGCCACTGACCAGAACTCGGTTTGCCAAAACCAATTTAGATCCACTTGATGATCCCAAAGTGGTGCCAATACTGAACAACAAGATCCATTATATAATAGATATTGCAAACTAAAAATAAGAAGTGCAAAAAGTAAAAGATGAGACTTCTCATTAATATTCCAATAAAGGCACTCACACCAAGGGATACATAGATAATCAACTAAAGGAGAGATACTTCCACATGCAAACCAAACTATAAGATAACCCCTCTACCACAGATATGAATCCAGTAAAAAGGTAAAAGATAAAGATAATGGTGGTGATACCGCGGCACTCCCCCCAAGCTTGGAACAGGCCAAGGGGATGCCAAACCTGATGACGAATTACTCCTTCGGTGGTGGTGGTGTTCTCTTGTCGTCATAAAACTTCCAAGGTAATGGTTCCCCATACAAAAAGGATGTCCTTGCCTCTGCAATCCTGAAACTAGCAGCAGAGCATATGCGATCAAATCTAGCCTCATCATCACAATTTTGATTATGTATGTCATAGAGATGTGCTTGCAATTCATTGGTGGTTTGACAGAGTGAGAAGATCTCTTCTCGGAGCTCAGCAACTTCTCCCTCATGCTTGGTGATGAGTTCTGAACTTATCTTGTGAATAACATCCACTTCGCGTTCTGCCATCTTCTTGTACCTGAAAACTTCTTGTTCCAACGCTTACATCCTGTCCTCTAGACTGCCTTCTCCTTTAGGGCCTTGAACTTCTTTCATTTGTACCTTCCCCTCTTTGAGGATCAACTCTTTGGGATGAATCCTCAACTCATACATGTACGGGTTGAGGACATCCGCAGAGGAATCCTCCGTGGGTGATCCAGAGGAAGACACTTAGGCTCCAAATCTGAGAATTTTCCTGACAGAAACACATTGAAAACGAAAACATGACGAGAACACGATGCAAGAACCTCGGGGAACCCGGGGGGTTATATATTACGAAGTTTCAAGGCATAAGGAAGGTATTGATACGGAAACAGGGCGGAGACCAAGTTCGGGGGAGCCAAACCCCCTCCAGGCGCGGCCAGGCTGGGCCCGTGCCTAGGGTGGTTTTGTCCACCCCGGGCTCCGTTTCCTCTTCAGTTTCGTCTTGTAACTTCCCCTATGTATTAAAAACATCAGAAATATAAAAGATTGGAGTTTCACGAACCTTTTGTTTTCACCACTTTTACCTATTCAAGGGTGAACTCTGCAGTTCTGGTGTTTGGCTTCTGATAAATTCTTCTAGAGTCACCATTTGAAGAACATCCACATCTTCATTATAAGAATCTCCAGAAATATAATGTTCTAGTCTTTGACCATTAACCACCTGTGTTGTGTCATACTTCAAAGAAGAAATTTTGATGGCACCTGAACGGTACACTTCCTTGATAACAAAAGGTCCTTCCCATTTGGAGAGTAGTTTCCCTGCAAAAAAATCTGAGACGAGACATATACAAAAGAACTTTCTCACCAACATGGAACTCCCTTTTGAGAATTCTCCTATCATGCCATCTTTTTACTTTTTCCTTGAAGAGCCTAGCATTTTTGTAAGCTTCACCTCTCCACTCATCTAGATTACTTAAGTCGAGCAGTCTTTTCTCACCAGCAAGTCTAAAGTCTCTATTCAACTCTTTCACTGCCCAATAAGCTTTGTGTTCTAATTCTAAAGTCAAGTGACAAGCTTTCCCATAGACCATTTTGTAAGGAGACATCCCCATAGGATTTTTATAAGCAGTTCTATAAGCCCACAAAGCGTCATTCAAAATTTTAGCCCAATTTTTCCTAGATCTATTGACAGTCTTCTGCAAGATAGATTTGATTTCCCTATTGGAAAGTTCTACTTGCCCACTAGTTTGGGGGTGATAAGCTGAAGCTATTCTGTGGTTTACATCATACTTAGCGAGAGTTTTTCTAAAAAACCCATGAATAAAATGGGAGCCTCCATCAGTCATGAGATATCTAGGCACACCAAACCTAGGAAAAATGACATCTTTGAGCATTTTCAAAGAGGTCTTACCATCAGCACTGCTTGTAGGTATGGCTTCTACCCACTTTGTAACATAGTCAACAGCAACAAGAATATGAGTATACCCTTTTGAAGGAGGAAAAGGCCCCATAAAGTCAAATCCCCAACAATCAAAAGGTTCAATAACAAGAGAATAATTCATAGGCATTTCATTGCGTTTAGAGATGTTACCTACTCGTTGGCATTCATCACATGATATAACAAACTTCCTTGCATCTTTAAAAAGGGTAGGCCAATAAACTCTAGATTGTAAAACCTTTTGTGCAGTCCTATCCCCAGCATGATGTCCTCCATAAGCACTTCCATGACATTTTCTCAATATCTCTTGTTGTTCAAATTCTGGAACACATCTTCGCATAATACCATCTACTCCTTCTTTATATAAATGCATGTCATCCCAAAAGTAATGCCTTAGATCATAAAAGAATTTACTTCTTTGCTGAGCTGTAAAGGTTGGAGGCAAATACTTGGAAACAATAAAGTTATCATAATCAGCATACCAAGGACTCTCATGTGGACTTACCCTTATTGCAGCTAACTGCTCATTTGGAAAACTATCATTAACAGGCAA
The DNA here is from genome assembly GCA_910589765.1 of Avena atlantica. NCBI lineage: Eukaryota > Viridiplantae > Streptophyta > Magnoliopsida > Poales > Poaceae > Avena > Avena atlantica. The sequence continues at coordinate 339,587,649 of OU342738.1, read as the reverse complement.
AGGGTCAAAAGAAATGTTTTCCAAACGAGATAAATTATCAGCAACAGGATTATCGGCACCTTTCCTATCCACAATATGTAGATCATACTCTTGCAAAAGCAATACCCACCTTATAAGCCTAAGCATAGCGTCCTTCTTTGGCATAAGGTACTTAATAGCTGCATGATCAGTATGAATAGTAACCTTAGAATCAACAATAGGTCTAAACTTATCACAAGCAAAGATTACAGCTAAGAATTCCTTTTCAGTTGTAGCATAATTCTTTTGAGCAGCATCCAGAGTCTTGCTAGCATAATGAATAACATTCAACCTCTTGTCAACATGTTGTCCAAGGACAGCAGCCACAGCAAAATCACTAGCATCACACATGATTTCAAAAGGTAAAGTCCAATCAGGTGGTTGAACAATAGGGGCAGTTGTCAAAGCTTTCTTCGAAGTTTCGAAAGCTTCCTTACAATCATCATCAGAAACAAAAGGAACATCTTTTTGAAGAATATTAGTAAGGGGCTTTTAAATTTTGGATAAATCTTTAATAAACCTCCTATAGAAACCAGCATGACCAAGGATACTATGAATACCTTTGATATCTCTAGGACAAGGCATCTTATCAATTGCTTCAATTTTGGCTCTATCAACTTCAATGCCTCTTTTAGAGATCTCGTGTCCAAGAACAATCCCTTCATTAACCATGAAATTACATTTCTCCCAATTAAGGATAAGGTTGGTTTCTTCACATCTATGCAAAACTTTATCAAGGTTGTGCAAACAGTTATCAAAAGAAGTTCCGTAGACGGAAAAATCGTCCATGAAAACCTCTACAATTTCTTCACAAAAACCATGAAAGATAGCAGACATACATCTCTGAAAGGTAGCATTACATAAACCAAAAGGCATACGCCTATAAGCATAAGTACCGTAAGGACAAGTAAAGGTAGTTTTCTCTTGGTCCTGTGCTTTCACAGCAATTTGAGAAAACCCAGAATAACCATCAAGAAAGCAAAAGTGAGTCTTTTTGGACAACCTCTCTAGCATTTGATCAATAAAGGGCAAAGGATAATGATCTTTCTTAGTAACTTTATTAATCTTTCTAAAATCAATGCACATTCTATACCCAACCACTACTCTTTGGGGTATAATCTCATTATCCTCATTAGGCACAACAGTTATCCCCCTTTCTTGGGAACACAATGAACAGGGCTAACCCATTGACTATCAACAATAGGATAAATAATACCATCATCAAGGAGTTTTAATACCTCATTTCTTACCACATCCTTCATCTTAGGATTTAGGCGGCGTTGGTGCTCAACAACTGGTTTTGCATCAGGCTCTATATTAATAGCATGCTGACATATAGTAGGAGAAATCCCCTTTAAATCATCAAGAGTATAGCCCATAGCTCCTCGGTGTTTCTTTAATATCTCCATTAACCTTTCTTCTTACTTTCCTGAAAGTTTAGAAGTAATATTAACATGGTATATCTTCTTGTCATCAAGATAAGCATATTTAAGATCATCAGGTAAAGGTTTTAATTCGAAAATAGGGTCCCCTTTAGGTGGAAGTGTGGTACCCAAATCTTCCACAAGTAAATTATGCTTAAGTAACTCAGGCTGATGAAGGAAAGCCTCATCAATCTCATTTATTTCCTTCATGAAGGCATCACTTTCATGATCTTCCATGAACTGCTGCAAGACATTGTTAGGAGCAAGAGAAATAGCACAAAGTTGTTCAACTCTGAAGTCCTCATCAGGCAGTTCATTTTCATAAGGAGTTTTGGCAAATTTAGAAAAAATAAACTCATAAGATTCTCCATCAAACTTAGTCAAAACTTTTTCATTCCTACAATCTATGATAGCCTCACAAGTATTCAGAAAGGGTCTACCAAATATAATAGGAAAGGTTTTACTAGCTTCTTTACCAAGTACTAGAAAATCAGCAGGATATTTAATCTTACCACAAAGGACCTCCACATCTCTTATAATGCCAATGGGGCAAACTTGCTCTCTATTAGCAAGGTGAATGACCACATCAATGTCCTCAAGATCGCAAGGACCAATCTCATGCATAATTTCCCTATAAAGCTCATAAGGAATAGCACTGGAACTAGCACAAATATCGCATAAACCATAATAGCTATGACTACCATTTTTAATAGAAAGCACATGGACACTAGCTTTTCTAACTTTCTTAGGATGAGAAACAATATTAGTAGCGTCTTCACAGAAGACAATATGCTCATCCTCTATATTTCTAGTGACAAGATCTTTCACAATAGCTACCACATGCTCGATATCAATAAGCTCATCAGACCCTACCGTTTTATTTGCGCTTTTGCTAGCCACATTGGCCATAATAGAGTGTTCCCTTACCTTGGAGGGAAAAGGGATCTTCTCAACATAAGGTTCAGGCAAAATAGGATCAACGGTACAAACTTCTATACTGGCAGGAACGTGGGTAACAATGTCTTTATAAGGAGCATGGTACTTGTCCCACTCTTTCTTGGGAATCTCAATATAAGAGGCAAAAGCATTAAAACATTTCGCAAGAACTTGAGGATCAAGTGCAAACTTATTGCTAATATCACGGAAGCTATCGGTTCCCATAAAAGATTTAATGCATTCATAATCATAGTTTATACCTGACTTTCTTCCTTTTTCCATCTCCCAAGCTTCAGTGTTCTCTTGAATACGGTCTAGAAGATCCCATTTAGCTTCTTCCTTCAGACGTGTGAATGATCCAGCACAAGAAGCATCTAGTAAATATTTATCATGAAGAGAAAGCCTAGCATAATAGTTATTGAGAATAATATTGTTAGGGAGTTCATGAATAGGACATTTAAGCATTAGTAACTTCAATCTCCCCCAAGCTTGATCTGTACTCTCTCCATCAAGAGGCCAAAAGTTATATATAAGATTTCTATACTTATGAATCTCACTGGGAGGATAAAATTTAGAGTAAAAGAGAGATGCCATCTCCTCCTATTCCATGGATTGTCCATTCTTCAGCAGCTTATACCATGCCTCAGCTCTCCCTTTCAAGGATATGGAGAGTAACTTCTTCTTCACTTGTTCAGTTGTAATACCTGCACACTTAAACAACCCGCATAATTCATGGATAAAAAGCAAGTGATCACCAGGATGGACAGTTCCATCCCCAAAATAATAATTATCCATGACACGATTAACAATACTTGTAGGTATCTTAAAAGGATCTATCTTAACAGGAGGTGGTTCATCTTGAAGGGAATATGCCCGAGAGGCAATAATAAAGTGGTTATTATCGTATTCCTTGTTTATGATAAATGTTTATTTTGCATGCTATAATTGTATTAATACGGAAACGTTAATACATGTGTGTTTAATAAACAAAAAGGAAGTTCCTAGTTATGCCTTTCTTATAAACTAGCTCGTTGATTAACAAGATGATCAAAGTTTCCTGATCATGGACATTGGATGTTGTTAATAACGAGGTCACAACATTAGTGTAATGATGTGATGAACATTCATCCGAAGTATAGCATTACGATCAAAGTCATTGAGTTTATATTGCTATAACAACTTACGAAGTGATCCTAATCCTTATACCATGAGATCATGTCAATCACTAACACCGGAAGAGTTTCTCGATGACATCAAACGTCACACCGTAACTGGGTGATTATAAAGATGGCTTCAGAAGTACTAAAGTGTTATGTTGAGACCCATGGATCAAGAGTGGAATTTGTTCATCCCGATGACGGATAGATATACTCTGGGCCCTCTCGGTGATATCACATTGGTTAGCTTGCAAGCAAGTGATTTGATCATTAGAATGTTATATCACGGGAACGAGAAAAGAGTGCATGTCGGTAACGAGATTAAACTAGGTATGGAGATACCGATGATCGAATCTCGGACAAGTAGTATATCATGAAACAAAGGGATGAAGATACTAGCGTAAAAGGTTCACACGATCATAGAAGTCATCGTTGAATGTGTGGGAGTCAGTACGGATCTCCAGGTCCCGCTGCTGATTATTGATCGGAGAGGGGTCTCGATCATGTCCGCATTATTCGCAAACCGTAGGGTGACACACTTAAGGGATACCGATACCATTCGGAGCAAATGATATGCCAGAAAAAGAAAAGGAAAGCGCAGGAATTTATTTCACTAGACACCGAAACTGTTTCGGTTGAAATTGCTGAAACTGGTTCTGCATGTGAAATTGAAATGTTGTAAGGGGTTTTATGTGAATGTTTGTTAATTAAAGTAATTAACAAAATTCTGAATAAATAAATAAAAGAGTTTTATTTAAATGAGAGCTTGCATTAAATTTTGTGGAAATTTAATGCATGTGAGTGGATTTTTGAGTGGAGGCTTTTTAATGGGAGTGGAGGCTTTTCATTTTGAGTGGGAGCTCCACCCACATGAATGTGGAAGAGGTGGGGGCATCCCCATGGCTGGGCGCCATGCCCCTTGGGTGCCCCCCTCTCTCCTATAAAAGGCCCCCCTCTCCTCCTCTCAAAGCACACCTCCTCGCGAAGGATCTCTCTCCCCCTTTAGAATTCCCCCATGGTCTCGGATCAGCGAGATACATGTTCCCGGTGGCTTTTTCTGGAAGGATTTGTTGCTTCCGCTGCTTCGCTGGAGTGAGGGCGCGGAGGTTGTCGGGGTACCCGTACGTGTGTGAGATCACGGATGCACCACTGCTTTGAGGTGCTGGACTTGATCGTGCTGGACCGGCTGGACCAGATGGACTTCATCACGATCTTGAGATCGGCAAGCGTTCGTCTACATCATCCGCGAGTACAACCTCGTTAACGCTATTCGGTCTTCGAGGGTATGTATTCTATGTATGTATATCCACCCGTTGCTTGTATCTAGTAGATAGATCTTGGTACATAGTTGTTCCCATCGTAGGAATTTTTTTGTTTTCTATGCTGCGAACCCTACAGTGGTATCAGAGCCGGATCTATGCGTAGATACTTTGCATTGGTAGTACACATATGAGTATGTGGGCGATGATGATCATTTTATTGCTTCTTAGTTGTACTTTGGATATTGGTGGCATAGTGGGATGAAGCGGCCCGGACAAACTTTACATGTCCTCGCACATGAGACCTGTTCCACGCTTGGCATGCAACTAGTTTTGCATAAGTGGCTAGCGGGTGTCTGTCTCTCCTACTATAGTCAATATCTAATTTGCAACGAGTTGTCAACAATTTGGTTATCCTCATTGTGGTTCATGTTCGTAGGTAAGAACGGTTCTATCTTCGAAAGCCCTAAGCCACGTAAAACTTGGAATGGATAAATTAGAGGCGTCTAATTTAGATTGTTGCTGGGCTAGTGTTATGATATGGTGATGTTGTAAGTAGAAGTATGAGATGATACTCTTACAACACACATAGCGTGTAAGTTCCATAGACCTTGGCCTTACACATAAAGGTTTGATAGAGATCATACCACGGTGCTCATGATGGAGATCATATGCGGGAACCATATCATTTCACTTATAAACATGCGATGTTTGATAGCATCTTATATTGCTTGTTTGGCGTTTTATTAGCATAATAAGATGATCCCTCATTTATATATCAAGATAAAAATGTGTTCTTCCTTAAGTATGCACCGACAATGTTTCGTCGCTTCAAGGCATCACGTGATGATCGGGTGTACTTGAATCCACGAGCATATCTCGGGTGTAAGACAGTTACACACGCGAATACTAAGGTTCTTACTTAGCGAGCCTAGCATGTACAGACATGGCCTCGGAACACGGACCGAAAGGTTAAGCATGAGTCATATGTTTTGATATGATGACCATATGGATGCTCGCCTTTGAAGCTACGCCGACTCACGTGATGATCGGACTTGGTGTAGTGGATTTGGTTCATGTAATCACCAAAAAGACACGAGGGATGTCGTTTTTGAGTGGGAGTTAATTTCTAATTTGGATTAGTACAACTCAATTTATCATAAATTAAATCAAAGTGAATTTGAATAATTTGTTGTAGTCATTGGCATTCGTTCACCATCTTATGCATAGTTGTAATTGAGATAATAGAACTATAGAATTCTGGATATATACTTTACGAACCGGTATCGTATTGTATTGAGTGTCAATCTAAAGTTTAAAGTCCTATTGCAAACTTTCAACAAACTCTATTTACTCCGTGAAATTTAATAATTGGTATTAAATCGAGAGTAACAATTCCAGTGTTAGTATCTTAAGTATCATGTTTGCCTCCATGATTCTTGATTGTTTTAATATCAAGTTTATATAGGAGCTGAAAGAATTGTTTCAGAAACCATCATGTGTGGCAGATATAACGATATCTGAAACAATGTTTTGGTTGCAATATGATAGAGTATAATATGTGTTCTCATATAGGATGAGAATTTACAAAGGTTGGAGATGCTAGACATCCTAATCATCCAAAAAGGGTTTTGGAAAGCAACATTATACTCACGATTCACCTTTATAAGCTAAAGTAGCTTGATCATGAAAGTCGTCATGATAAGGATGAATAGAATATGTATGTAAAGTGTTTACTATACTAAAAGATTACTAAAGAATGGATTTTGAAAGAATACCGATCATTTTGATGATGGTCATCTACTTCAAAGTGCAAGTCCAAAGGTATTATTATTTGAATATACACGCTTTGGACTATGTGTCATGTATATGACGCCACTTTGGTGTTGATAGATTCTTTTAAAAGGTAAAAAGGAAATGCTGAAAGAGAATCTATAAAATCTATTTGGCAGAAAAATAAAAGATTGGAAATATCCAATTTAGGTATATGGATGATATACATGTTATGGTTATATTCTTTGCTTGTTAAACAATGTGGTTCTTGGGTATTGTATACCGAATTGGTTGGTATGAAATTTCATACGGAACGACGCAATTCATAATGGCCTAAATAACTAGCAAGAGAATATGTGATGATGTTCATCGAAAACAAACAAACCGTTGTTTGTATTTCTCGTTGACATCAAAGCTTGACTTCAAGATTTGTTTTAATAATTGTTATTTGAATCAGGTATTATGAGAACAAAGGTTGTTCAAATAATTATCGTATTCCATATAAGATGGATGATTTACAAATCTAGTTGGAGAAATCACATCCATAAAGCTAATGCTAAAATGTCGCAAGACAAATGATTGGAAGATCACTTACGAAGTGACATCGCTGTTTAAATTATATTGGAAATAAAACATGAAGAAACTCCATTTTCATGGATATTTGGAGTCTTTGATTTGATCAAGTGACGCTTGTGAGACTTTCCTCGGGATAATTAAAACTTCGTTCAAAGGCAAAAGAAGAACGAACGACTAAAATATTAGAATTTATACATATCGATATATGTAGTCCATTATTTATAGTCGTAAGCGATGGGTTTCAACTTCATATACTTTCTCCGGAAATTTGAGTGAATTTTCACTTAATGAGAATGAAGTATGAAATATTTGAATATGTTTCAAAGACTTTCAAGATGAAGTGGAAAATCATTGTAACAAGAAAATAAATGGTTTATGATTTTATCATAAGAGATTTGTTTGAGTTACAAGTGTAACAAGAAAAATAAATGAATTGTGATTTATCATAAAGGGATTTATTTGAGTTGCAATTTTAGCAAAACACCTAGATTTACATCTCCCGAAACACCATAGGAGTATGGAATGTTTGAGATTTGTAATGAAACCTTGTTTGACATGGTTGGATCAAAGGTGTTATTCATAAAACTACCATTATGTTTTAAAAAGATTAAAGCTTTAGAGACTTCCGCTTTTTACACTGAAAAGAGCTCCATCTTGATCCGTTGAAATGACACCATATGAGTTATGGTTTGGGGTAAAACCCAAGTTGTCCTTTCTTAAATTTTGGTATGCTAAACATAAGCAAGATGTTTACAACTAAAGTCGGATGAGCATGTCTTTGTAGGTTATTTCGAATAACAATTGGTTATTCCTCCATAACACCAAGGACAAAAGGGTTTGTCGCTTGAAATGTGAAGTTTCTTGAAAAAGGATTTTTTCGCAAAAGTTAAGTGGGAGGACAATAGAACTTTGATAAGGTTAACGAACCTTAGCTAAATGTGCTGAGTTGCGCAGCGCCGGAAATCGTTCTGGAGGCTGCCATAATGCTCATAGCTTATGTGCCTCAAAGGTTGTGGTCACGGAGATCTAAGTTCCTATTGAACCAAGTAGGTCGGTTAAACAATCAAATACTAAGATTTGAGAGTAAATCATTATTGTTTGACAATGATGAACCGAATACATACAAAGAAGCGATGATGGGCCCTGACTCCGTCAAATGGCTTGAAGCCATAAAATCCGTGATAAGTCCATACACGATAAATCAAGTTTTGAACTTGGAAGACCCTCCGGAAAGGTGTAAAAACCTATCGGTCGTATTTGGATTTATAAAGAAACAGACATGGATGTTTCAAATCTATGAAATAGTCGACATGTCGTAAAGTATTTTATGACAATGTTCAAGGAGTTGACTATGACAAGATTTGATCTTTCATAGCGATATTTAGTCTGGACGGATTAAAGTAGCAACCACTACATATAATTTGGTATATGGTAGATGAATAAACAAAACAAAGTTCTTCTAATAGAATGGTTACCTAGGACGTGTACATGACACGGTCCAAAGGGTTTTGTTAAATTCAAAGGATGCTAAAAGGGCATGCAAACTTCAATGGTTGAAGTAAGCATCGCGGAGTTGGAATCTTCACCGTGATGAAAAGGAGTTTTCATCCGGAGACGATGAAGATGCTTGCATTTGCAAGAAATTAAGTGGGAGCACTGAGACACATTTCTAATACATTATGTGGATGACATCTTGTTGATTAGAAATGATGTATCTTTTATTGAAAAAGGTTAAGAATTTCATTTCGATGAAAGACTTAGGCAAAACCCGAATATTTAGCATGAATGTCTATAGTGGATAGACTGTGACGCTAATATGTTTATGCCAAACATACATATATGAGATATTGAAGGAGTTCAATATAGAAACAACAAGAAACGGTTCTTGTCGCATGGAAAAGAATTGAATCAAGATTCAAGTGTATCGACACTTGATAAGTGAAACAAGATTCAAGTGCTTTGACACTTGATGAGTGAAATCACGAGAATGTTTTGATCAATCATACCATGATATGTACACATCCAGATATGTCCTATGATCTAAGTGTTATGAGCATATACCAGAATGAATCATAAAATGATCATTGGACGATAGTGAGGATATTCTTATGATCTTTTGGAAGAACTAAGAATATATTTGTGTAGAGGTGACAAACAATTACAAATAGTTCATTGTAAAGCGTTACATTGATACTAGTTTTGTCACAAGATACAAATTAAGTTTATCTCAATTTAAACTATGGGTGGCACAATGTAATGGAAAGGAGATTCCATGATGGATTTGGAAGAGTTCCAAAGTTAAGACACTGTGACGAATACTACAACAAAAGGCTAAGTATATGACTGCTATAGTAGCAGCAAAGGAGGGAATTTGTGTCAAGTAGTTTGTTATCAAACTAAGGTGTGGTTCGCAACGGGCTAACACTAAAGCTATATTGTGTAACAATTGTATCGACGTGTTTTAACCCCAAGGAACTAAAGGTCTCACCGAAAGACCAAATTTATACAATGTCATCTCATTGGAGAATGAGTGATGCGTGAAGACGCAAAGACATGAAAATACACACAGATGTCACATCCCAAGATTTTCCAAATCTTGTAATGTGAAAATAAATTAATAAAATAAAACTTTGTTTGATTTAATAACTAAAGCCCATTTTATTTAATTATTAATGGACCCTAAAATAAAAGGATTATATTATTTTAAACAAGTTTTTCCAAATATTCTTTATTTTCAAAGGAAACCTACTGATTTGGTTTTTGAAAATATTTGGATTTCAAATGGGGATTTTATTAATTAAACCAAACCCTATTCTATTAATAAACCATAGTCCATTTTATTTAATTAATAAATGGAATATAAAAAGATTATTTTATTTTGGAGTGTTGGATTATGTGGACGAACAGAACCAAAAACACAATGCAAAGTTTAATGATCGTTTGAATTGTTGAATTATTTGAATGCTTGAATAATTGTTTGAAATAACAAATCAGGAAATAGAAATGGAAAAAGAAAAAGAATTAGACAGAAAAAAATAGAACAAAACGAGCAGCCCAACCATCTGGCCCAGCTCCAGCCCATCTAGCCCAACTTCCCTCCCCGAACCGTTTTCTTTTCCACTCAGAACCGTACCCACACCGACGCTGACCAGAGGACCCCACCTGAAACGTTTTTCCACCGATCAGTGGACCCTTTCCACTGTTTGCCCCCCCCCCCCCGCACGACCCTTCTCCCCCACCCCTCATCGGCCGTTGCAGGCGGATTAACTCCGGCGTAATACGCCTTAATCACGCAATGAATCTGCCCCTTGACCATGCAGGATAAATCGCCAGCACCCCTTCTTCATTTTCCCCCTGACTCCTTCCCCGAGCACGCCTCCAGGCCGTCGCAATTTGTCCTCGAACAGCTCCGTCTCCGACGAGCCTCCACCGACGAATCCGGCAGCCCCTCACCACCCCTTGCCTCCCCGACCATGCTCCTGTGATCCCTACCTCCTGGCGATCATCACCATAGCGCCAGCTCGCCCCCGAGCGCTCCAGAACGTCAGCAATATCTCCACCTGCACGCCACCGACGACCCCGCAACTCCGGTGAGCTCTGGCACTCGACTCCGTTCGCGCCTTGATCAGTGAGTCATGCCACTTGATTAGTCTGTGTCCTCTGCCTCTCCAGGTACTCGCCAAACACTCGCACGTGGTCTGCAACCTCGTCCCCGTCGACGAGCAGAAACTCCTGGCGCCAGTAGAAGCTCCGGCGAGCAATTCCACAGGAAACCGTGCGCCCCTTGTCCAACAAAAACCTCGTTGAGCATCAGCAGTGTGCCGCGAACTCGGTGAGCTCACCCTCCCTCTCTCTCGCATCCTACATCGTCGGCAACCTCGCCGTCTAGTCGCTCCGCCGCCAACCACGGCCGCCAGCGCCGCCACTTTGTGGTTGATTGATCAGGACCGTTCGATTTAGATCAGACGCGTAGAAACAGATGACTTAAACGAAGGGGTATGCATCGATCTGCGCCGCACGTTCCAGTTAGATCCTGCGGTTCACGATGCCGATCCGGCCGAACCGGTATCGGCCAATCACGGCTCGACGCGTGTCTCTGTTCTGATTAAAACAGAATTAGAAACCAGATTTAAAAGCTATTTTGAAACCTTTGTAACTTTCAAACCACACGTCCAAATTTGGCAAATTTTATATCAATGAATTCAGGAGAACAAGCCCTAGCCAACTGTGGTCTTAGTTTAGCAAATAGTAGCTGTTAGCTTGTTTGAAATTGCAGAAACATTTGTATGCTTGATATGAATGTAAAAATTGTTTAAAATTGAATTTAGGGTTAAAACCTTTGGCAATTGGATTGATTTGAACCTACTGACCCTAGGAAACACTTTGTGGTCTCAAAAATGTTTTTGGTGAAACAAAAGAATGATTCTTGATTTAAAATCATTTCTAGTCAAATAGAAATGTGGTTTATTTATTAAAAATGGTTTTGGAAGAAAACCTTTGGGAAATGTTTTGTTTTAAACTCACTGACCCCAAAACCCAAGTTTTGTGATTTGAAAACATATTGGGTGAACTCTATAGGTTAATGCCTTATTAAAAATATTTCTACACCACATAAAATGATACTTTATTTTGAAAATGGTTTTGAGGTGAAACCTCTTTGCAAATGACTTGGCCACTTTACAAAATGATCAAACAGGTGCTTGCAAATGTTTATGACCCATTAGGAACCACTTCTTCAAACAAAACAAAGCTTGGCATGCTTGCATGCATTACTTTGACTTTGTCATTTTATGTGTTGTTTTGCTTGTTTGGTAGATTGAGTTGTGCCTTGCTTGATTGAATTGTAGTGACTTGAAGAGTGTGATTGTTGCAAGGACAAGGAGTGAACCTATACCCTCTACCAAAAAGGCAAGTGATGCTTCATACTTTTTGTCCCATTACTTTTTCTATGCATTAGTGATTTTGCTAAGTAAACGTGCATGGATTTTGCTAAGTATAGATCTTGCTATAGGAAAACCTAGTAGATGAATCCTTAGTAGGATTTTCTAAGTTAAATTTCCTATTACTACCAAGCTTAGCCTAGCTAATAGAAAACAAGGGTGGAATATATATTCACACTATGGAAAAATATTCTAAGTCTGAGGACTTAAGTTTTTGTTTAATAAAACAACTAAGTTAATGAATCCCCTGGGTGGAATGGGCTTGCTTGGTGGAGAATGGTTGAGTGGTTCACAATGACATGGGTTTGGATTGTGTATCTCACTTGTGGAATGCCACCCAGGAAATAAAGGGATTTGAGATGTCAAATGTTGAGAAGCTTCAAGTGCAACCACTTGGCAATATGGGCTCTGCCATGATCATATAGGTTGCAAGAACTTAGCCAAATGGACAGTGGGTGGTAGTGTTTGATAGGTTGGAATGCGTCCATTTTGGTCTAAGGGAAGGCTTCTGAAAGATTTTGTCTTGGGAAACCAAGTCTTGTGGGTAAAGTGCACCACCTCTGCAGAGTGTAAAATCTAAGTACTTAGCCATGTCCCTGGTAAAGGACAATTTGAGCATCAAGACATGGAAGCAATCAAGAATCTCATCATTCCAATTTCTAAGTTAAAATCTTGTGGTTGAACAAGGGTTGTTTGAATTCTTCAATCATTGATGGAGAGATGGCTTGGTACAAGGATCTTGAAATCTTTGATTGAGAAAAATGATTTTGTCAAGCAAAAACTTAGTATTTTCAAATGTTAAGGAAAAATCTATTTTGAGCAATGCAAGCCTCAACTCCACTTAGCCAAATGCATATAGATGATAGACTCCACTATACTACCATAGTATCACTTGCCAATACAATTCAAATGTATTGACCCTTTGTGGCTGTAACTTGTATGTTGCAGGTTTGATTGTTTTTTAGAGAAGATTGATTGTTTAGGATTACAAAGACTACAACCAACATCTGCCTGTGGCACTTTGAAGATGAAGGACCACTTGACCATAGTTATTCCGCTGCAATGTAATGTAATAGCCATATGAGCTATGTAAGATGTAATATATCTATGTTATTCCTGGTTATAAAGTTATATTATGACCTTTGTTTCTTGATATTACATCTTAACTGTGGGTGCTAGCTATTGATCCAGGGACTAGCATTGTAAACACAAGAGGCTCTATCTTATCTAAGATTGGGACCCCTACAACAGACCTGAAAGTGTCAGATCCGTAGATTATGTTAACCACTTGCAATTGCGTATTTGGAACACCAGAAAGCCATAGGTGTTCAATACACAAAGTTTTCAAACTAGATTATTGTCTCTAGTGCAAGTGGGAGACTGAAGGGAATATGCCCGAGAGGCAATAATAAAGTGGTTATTATCGTATTCCTTGTTTATGATAAATGTTTATTTTGCATGCTATAATTGTATTAATACGGAAACGTTAATACATGTGTGTTTAATAAACAAAAAGGAAGTTCCTAGTTATGCCTCTCTTATAAACTAGCTCGTTGATTAACAAGATGATCAAAGTTTCCTGATCATGGACATTGGATGTTGTTAATAACGAGGCCACAACATTAGTGTAATGATGTGATGAACATTCATCCGAAGTATAGCATTACGATCAAAGTCATTGAGTTTATATTGCTATAACAACTTAAGAAGTGATCCTAATCCTTAGACCATGAGATCATGTCAATCACTAACACCGGAAGAGTTTCTCGATGACATCAAACGTCACACCGTAACTGGGTGATTATAAAGATGGCTTCAGAACTACTAAAGTGTTATGTTGAGACCCATGGATCAAGAGTGGAATTTGTTCATCCTGATGACGGATAGATATACTCTGGGCCCTCTCGGTGATATCACATTGGTTAGCTTGCAAGCAAGTGATTTGATCACTAGAGTGTTATATCACGGGAACGAGAAAAGAGTGCATGTCGTTAACGAGATTAAACTAGGTATGGAGATACCGATGATCGAATCTCGGACATGTAGTATATCATGAAACAAAGGGATTAAGATACTAGCGTAAAAGGTTCACACGATCACAGAAGTCATCGTTGAATGTGTGGGAGTCAGTACGGATCTCCAGGTCCCGCTGCTGATTATTGATCGGAGAGGGGTCTCGATCATGTCCGCATTATTCGCAAACCGTAGGGTGACACACTTAAGGGATACCGACACCATTCGGAGCAAATGATATGCCAGAAAAAGAAAAGGAAAGCGCAGGAATTTATTTCACTAGACACCGAAACTGTTTCGGTTGAAATTGCTGAAAATGGTTCTGCATGTGAAATTGAAATGTTGTAAGGGGTTTTATGTGAATGTTTGTTAATTAAAATAATTAACAAAATTCTGAATAAATAAATAAAAGAGTTTTATTTAAATGAGAGCTTGCATTAAATTTGGTGGAAATTTAATGCATGTGAGTGGATTTTTGAGTGGAGGCTTTTTAATGGGAGTGGAGGCTTTTCATTTTGAGTGGGAGCTCCACCCACATGAATGTGGAAGAGGTGGGAGCAGCCCCATGGCTGGGCGCCATGCCCCTTGGGTGCCCCCTCTCTCCTATAAAAGGCCCCCCTCTCCTCCTCTCAAAGCACACCTCCTCGCGAAGGATCTCTCTCCCCCCTTTAGAATTCCCCCATGGTCTCGGATCAGCGAGATACATGTTCCCGGTGGCTTTTTCTGGAAGGATTTGTTGCTTCCGCTGCTTCGCTGGAGCGAGGGCGCGGAGGTTGTCGGGGTACCCGTACGTGTGTGCGATCACGGATGCACCACTGCTTTGAGGTGCTGGACTTGATCGTGCTGGACCGGCTGGACCAGATGGACTTCATCACGGTCTTGATATCGGCAAGCGTTCGTCTACATCATCCGCGAGTACAACCTCGTTAACGCTATTCGGTCTTCGAGGGTATGTATTCTATGGATGTATATCCACCCGTTGCTTGTATCTAGTAGATAGATCTTGTTACATAGTTGTTCCCATCGTAGGAATTTTTTTGTTTTCTATGCTGCGAACCCTACACATCTACTACCATAGCAGTGGTAGTAGTTTTCCCAAACAGGAAACCAAGTGGGTTATCCATATTGGAAACAAAGTAACAAGTAGTAACGAAAGCAATACTCATAGTGAAAGTTTCCCTTACTAGTTCCACTCTTCAATAGCGCTTCACTCCCTGGCAACAACGCTAGAGAATAGTCTTGATGACCCACAAGTATAGGGGGTGTATCATAGTACTTTCGATAAATAGGAGTGTCGATCCCAACGAGGAGAGAAGGTGCTGAACAGTGGTATGGAGTAGGAAATCCCTGTGAATACTTAGCAAACATATTTTTAGTGGTTTTCTGACAAAGCAACAAAACAAACAGCAAGTAACAGAAGTAACTAACAAATAGAGCAAGTGGCCCAATCCTTTCTTAGCAAAGGACAAGCCGGTGGAAATACTTATAAGGACCAAATGTTCTCGAGGACACATGGGAATTCTGTCAAGTGCTTTCTCTTCAAATAGCTGAGTACTCTTCTCTGGTGTTCGTAAGTGTTGTGTGGGTGAACCTGTGCTAACATACCGCCCTTCCTAGGATTAATACATACTTGTGATTAAACCCCCTGCAAACATCCATAACTACAGGAAAGTAATTAAGATATAAATCTAACCATAGCCTTAAACTCTGAGATCCTACGCTCCCTTGTGCAAAGGTGTCCTAACGGGGGTTCAGGTTTCTGTCACTCTGGCAGCCCCACGATTAGTAGCCAAATACACAATGCATTCCCCTAGGCCCATAAATGGTGAAGTATCATGTAGTCGACGTTCACATGACACGACTAGAAGAATAGCACCACAACTTAAATACGAAACCATTGAATAATAACTCATCACAGATTCACTACTAACAACATGACTTCTCCCATGTCCTTAAGAACTAAACAAACTACTCACAAGACATCATATGGATCAAGATCAAATATGATATGATAGTGGATAACAATCTGAACATAAACAATAATCCAATGGTTCCACTCACAAGCATCAACTACAATAGTAATCAACACCGGGAAAGTTTCCCCTAAGAACTAAAGCAATATCCAACACAATTGTTACAGCGGGACGGAGTGGTGGTGATGGTGCTGGTGGAGATGATGGTGTGGATGATGATGATGATCCCGATGAAGCCTAGCTTGATGATGGTGTTGATGGCGACGGTCTCCCCTCTCCGGGAAGGAATTCCCCTGGCAGAAATCTGTCTGCCGGAGAGATCTTTCTCTCTCGGTGTTTTCTGCCCCCAGAGGCAGCGGAAATCTATCTGTGGTCGCTCTCCTAATATTAGGGTTCCATAGGTAAGATATAGGCGAAGGGGCGGAGTCAGAGGCCAGGCAGGTGGGCCACACCTGTCCTAGGCGCGGGGTCAGGTGGGCCCATGCCTAGGGGGGTGTGGGCCCCCTGAGGCCCATCTCCATCCCTCCTTCTGGCTTCCTTCGTCTCCTAGTAAAATAATATGTTTCCATATTTTCTGGTATTTTTCCGATCTTCACGAAATTGCACCGAAACGCCTTATTTTCCATCAGAATCCAGACCCGACAGTCCATCCTCCAGGAATCATCCAACATGCATAAACAAATGAAAATCCATAAGTAATACCTCATAATAAGACAAATATCAATGAATAGAGGTTAATTATGATATAGAATGGTGATGCAAATTGGGCGTATCACGGGTCTTCACGTCCTCGGCATGCTTCACGAGGGAGTTGAAGTTGGTGTCCTGTAGCCTCCTAGTGCAGAAGGGGCATCTGTAGACATTGTCGGCAAAGAAGTCGTCGTACTGGCCGAACTTCAACCTCCTCAGCACCTGACGAGTCTTGGTGTCCTTGGACTTGTCGTCGTTGCAGACGTCACTGCTATCCACTTGTTGGAAAAAATAATAGAGTGCAATAAGGACATGATTGAGATACCTTGATTATCGGGATTGATTACTTGCATAAATTAACCGATTGAGATCCCCTGATTATTTCTCAAATCTCTAACCAAATAGAATACTGATCCCAACTTCATATCGGCGCTAGTACTAACTAGGGAATCCCTTAACTGCAACTTGGAGGAAAAATAATATAGGATTGACATACGAATAGGGGCATTCATCGAAATACTAGATCTAACACAAGAGGATTAGCTACTATAAAAATACCTTAGCATCCAATGACTGAAAATACGAATAGTTGAACCCTAATAACACATGATCTAGCATCCAACGATGGTAATGAGGGAAGAACAATGGAAGGGGAGAAAACCCTAGTTACCTCCCACCATGGGTCGGCGATGCTGGTGTCGTAGGGGTTCTCCGGCCTGATGTAATCCTCCTCATAGGGGTCCCAGCCACGCGGGATCTGCCTGAGACCGGTGGGGGACTCCTAGCCGGCGGCTATGGCGAAAGCAGGGACGGGGGCATGGATGGGGATGGCGGCTGCCTTCGATGCCTTGACAAAGGCCTGTACGGGGACGTGGACCTCCTCGTCGGTGGCCTTGGAGGCGACGATGGCCACCGCGCCGTTCTTCTCCATCGCCGACGTGGTTGGGATTTTCTTGGGGTTTGCAGAAGGTGATGGGATAGTGGAGATGGTTGCATGAGTAAATGAGCGAGTGAGTGATGAGTGAGAGTGAGGAGACCTCTATAAAGGTGAAGGGAGGAGACGTTTCGTTGTACCACCATGCACCACGTAACCGCGTACGCTACTGCACAGTGCACGGCCACACGCATCCGCTACCGCCCCGTGCACCACGACACGCGTACCATGCGTCACGTTTTTCCCCTCGTGTCTAACCTTGGCCACTTAGTTGTGCTCAGTTATACCCTCGAGTGTAACACTGGCAGTTTGGTTGTACTCAATTTTTCCCTCCAGTACTAACACTGTCGTGTGCAATATACTCACTTTTACCCTCCGGTGGCTGGTCAATAGAGAGTCAACGAGTGGTTTTTAGCTAGCTAATTGAGTTATTTTATGCACAAAAAAATCAAAAAGATCAAAACATAGTGGCATCTACCCAGGTAGTCTTATATGTGACCTGCCACTATAAGAAATGTATATAAATCAAATTTTAGCCTAAATCACCACTTCTCAAATCACCTACTATCTATGAAGGTTCATGGCTTTCTACTCAAGCCTCTTCCCAAAACATCCCTCCCTAAAACATAGTTTGTCTGAATGAGGCAATAATTTTCAAACTGATGTATATTTGAATTGCAAATAGTTTGATGTATGCCAAGATGTATTTTATTGTATAAAATAAGCATTTTCCATTTTTTAAATCTCTTTCTGTTTTTATATTTGAATCCCTTTGTTAGTTTTGCCCTTGGTTTTTAAGTTCTACTCAGTTTTTCCCTTGGTTTTTAAGTTCTACTCACATTTCCCCTCTCTCTTAGTCACATACTCTCACATATGTGCTCATCTTGGTTGCTACGCTCTGATTGGTCGAGACAGATGTCACGCAGATCATGCCTACCAACCGTTGATCCTATGTGATCTAGCGGATAGGATAACCTTATATCTGTCGGGAGGCACTCCTCTATCCATGCAAAATAACGAGTTTTCCACCGGTACTTTAACTTCATAAACAAATGATTTTGAATATAATTTGAAGGGAACGTATTCAAAGGTGTATAATTTTCGTATATGCAAGTTTATGCATTATATTTCACTCCATGAAAATGATAAATGATCTTATATGCAAGTTTATGCATTACATTCCACTCTATGAAAATGGGGAGAAAATGATAATCTCTCAAAATTTTGTTAGCACATCATTATCACGTATTAAGTGCGATTTCACAGTGTTCAAAGGTTTATAATTTTCGTATACGCAATTTTATGCATTATTCACTCCATGGAAATGATAAATGATCAGGATTTTATTAGCACAACATTATCAGGTCCTAAGTGTGATTTCAAAGAGTTCAAACGTGTATAATTTTCGTATATGCACAAGGCATAAAGATTTTAGTTTAGGGATCAACTTTCACGCTCTAAAAATGGTAAACTCTCAAGATTTTCTTAGGACAACATTATCATGTCCAAATTGTAAGTGTTCAAGAGTTGTGTCAATTATAAACACTCATTTACATTAAGAGTTATATAATTTTTTTAATTTGAAAGTGTTCAAGAGTTGTGACAATTATAAACACTCTTTTACATTAAGAGTTGTATAATTTTTTTAATTTGGAAGTGTTCAAGAGTTGTGTTATTTTCTTATTTCTTATACATCCATCTCCCCAAATCTCAAAGTTTGACTTTCACCTCATAGATTCACTTGATTGCAGCTGAGACTATAAGTCGATAAACCGATTAAATCATCGAAATGGCTCGCCGGTCGCATTATCCACAGCAAGTGCCCTCATCTAATCGGAATATTTTGGTGCGAGATCTAACCTTCTCTACGCATAGTTGCCATTGTCATCCTTCATACATGTCAACGAAACGGCACCATACTGTGTCCAGGACGAACGTGAGGCCTAAGTGAAGCTCGACAAAGAGCCGCTGTTGCCAGAGAAGGTCCGTCGTTTCCGGAGAAGAATAAGAAAGGGGAGGCAACGTCACGGACACAGGCGCGGGGCTGGCTCACGTGGATAAGCTGTGGGTCTAACACTCACGTGAATAAGTTGTGGGTCCCATGTTGATCTAGATAAGTGGAGAGAGGTATCCACTACGGGAACCAACTTAACATGGCCCCACTTGTCAGCATGTAACGGCAAGGGTCCATTATGGGACCCGACAGACCGTGGTCCCACTTGTCAGCACGTAATGGCGAGGGTCCACTATGGGACCCGACTGAATTCAGCCCCACTTAGCATGTAACGACAAGGCTGACGGACATCGATTTTCAGACCGTGTGAGAGTTTCATAGTAGGAGATGGGCAAACGTGAGGAAAAGTTAAGCGACTGGAGAAAACTAAGTACAACTAACGACCCAGGGGCACAAAAATAGAAATACCTAATATAAACTACAAAATATATGATGCTAGTGGTACAAGTGTTTATTCATCCCCACGACATTTTACTACAAAATATATGAAGTGTGATAGGATCCACACTTGCTGCTGATTCCATAGAGAAAACATCTCTGCATAAGCATGTACTTGTTGCTGGTTCCAATGCAAGGTGGAGCAATCTGTGAATATTTTGGCTGAAGTGCTAGTGATAGATGCCTGATAGATGCTATCAGTAGTCCAAAAGCATGCATGGGTGAAGTGATAAATGCCTCAAAATGGAATAAAGGCACAATTGCTATTTTTTGCTGCATTTACTTGTCACTGTTATTTTCATTTGGCTGAAGTGCTAGTGAGCATCTTTGAATTCTGCACTTTTCTATTTGTGTGTGCATGCTTGTCCACAGGTGCTTTTGTATGTTAATAAAAGATAGCACACTCTGCATCGATATTTCATTCCTAGCTATGGATACCAAGTTTTACTCGAGGAGAAGCAATGCAGAGAAGGAGGAGGAGGAGAGGAATACTGCAAGGGCAGTTGAGAAGTTGGGTGAGGTAGCAGCGCCAGATGATCCAATAATAGCAGAACATGAAGCCATTTTCCAAGGTTTGTTAAAAAATGCTCCTTTTCCTAAAGAAGTTCCATCAATGTTGCTTCCTGATCTCAAATAATCTAGTTCATTGTTATTGCTTAAAAAAGATATTGAGTATTGTTAAAATAGGATCAACATGCTGAAGAAAAAGAAGAAGGTAAAGTTTGGTGAAGGCAGCAGGTAGAAGGAAAAGGGCAGTTTGTTTTATGAATAAAATACAACTACTAGAGTTGTAGTAGTACTTGTATGTGCTTGTAGCAGGATGAACTCTATGTATGTGTTTGTGGCAGGATGATGTGTATGTGTTTATAGCAGGATGAATTCTATGTATGTGCTTGTGGCAGGATAATGGGTATGTGTTTGTAGCAGGATGAACTATGAATAAAATGCATTGCAAAACTATGTGCCAAAATAAGATAGATGTGCCACATAAATGTAGTTTTAGGATATATAATTATAAGGTTGCTACAAGTGCCATGTCAACTGAATTGAATATTCATAGGATATATAATTATAAGGTTTCAGGATATATAAATGTAGCGTTGATACTGAACTGAATTGCGCGGTGTTGATATTGAATTAAATCTCGATATAGCCAGGTGCAACATATGCAATGCGTATTTATCCATATATGTCTCCAATATAATATTATACGAGGCGCATTTCAGAAATATGCGTCTTGAATAATCATTTTCCACTATTCAAAAGAAGCACAGCGCGAAAGCTAACAAAAAATAGTCATTAGCCCAGTGGCTAACCACATAGTCCAAATTCTTCCATTCTCTGGACACACACGTTTCGATTCTTGGTGTCCACACTTTTTTGGTCTTTTAAAAAATGACATTTTAATTGTTAATCATTGTCCAACATTAATATAAACTACAAATATATTTATGCATTTTAACTATCAAATTACCATATAAATTATATATAATTGTGTTGATACATGATATTCTATCCAATTATCATACAAAATTATTTTAAGAATGTATCTAAAATTAATATGAACTATAAAAAAATAGTGTATATATTGGGCCACTCACCTTATTCAAGGTGCAAATGGTCCGTATGCCTCTCGAGTAGTTGAACTACTCAAGACGCATATGCAGCAGGTGCGCCTCGAATAAGGGGGGCAGCCAGATCTGGTCCGTATATGAAATACAGGAGACGCACCCTTCAGAAATGCGCCTCCATTATTCAAATATACAAGAGGCACCCTTAACCTGTGTGCCTTGTATATTTAGTTGAGGCGCATCTTTCAAGGGTGTGTCTCCTATAAGCCTATCTCCTATAGAGTTTTCCCTAGTAGTGGGAGCGTGCCGTGCCGCCACCGGGAGCTCCGCACTTTGCGCCACATTCGTTTGGCTTGCGAGCGTTCTGTGGCCAGCGAAGCCGCCGCTGCCTCTCACGGTACTCTGTGGCAGTAAGTGTGTGCGGGCTGCATAGCCACGGTGACCACAAGCTCTCGCGACAACATGAGACGTGGTCGAGCCCCCTCCCCTCAACCGCTGTTGTTGCTATTGACCAGCCACATTTTGCAGATCTGGTGGTAGGGCTGCCGGATTTGGTTGCTAGAGGTGGGTGAAGAATGGGATTTTGTGGCAGAGGAGGAGGCAGGGGAATACTCGGGAGTGGCTCGTATGTGACCCTACGATCAGCGTATATAGCGGTGGAATGGGATCGGGTCAAGGGCCCTCGATATGTTCATCAAGCCTAGGCAGTTATCCCGGATCTGTTCCGGCCACCGAATCGGCCCAAAATTGGATAACTTTGAAGTTATTTAGTTTTGGGCTATTATCGAGGATATGCGAGACGCTCTTATTACAGTAACCATATAGGTTGTACTAATAGTACAGGCAAACAACAGTTAACTCAAAAAATGAAAGAAACAACACGGTTCTCCACCTTCCAGGTCTTCTCTTGCACGCAATACTACAACGATCTTTTGGATAAATTCTATAAAAACATCAGCTTTTCTAGTTTTCCAAATTGTCCAAATCAGCGCCATCGCAACCCTGAAAAGGATACAGATGCCGCCTAGAGGGGGGGTGAATAGGCGGTTTAAAACTTTTACGAGATGGGCTTAACAAAGGCGGAATAAAACTAGAGTTTACTTTGTCAAGCACAAAACCTATATAAACTACGGTTCACCTATGTGCACCAACAACTTATGCTAAGCAAAACAGGCAACTATGTGATAGATAGATATAAGAAATCAAGCACGAAGGCTATCACAAAGTAAAGTGCATAAGTAAATAGCTCGGGTATAGAGATAACCGAGGCACGCGGAGACGATGATTTATTACCGAGTTCCTCCCATAAAGAGAGTACGTCTCGTTGGAGAGGGGGTGGTATCAAACCAACTATGCCACAAAAGGCCTCCCTTATTCTCCGGTGAATCTCACCCCAACCGGATCGATCCACACTTCCACTATCGGTGCACTTGTCGGTGGCAACCGGAACCTCTCATAAGGTTGGGGCACTTCTCCACAACTTAATCGGAGGCTCCCAACAAACGCCACCAAGGCCACAACCTGCAACACCAACAAACCGTCTAGGGTTCCAAGAACCCAAGAGTAAAAAGTTTCTCAACTTTCACTCACCAAATCCTCCGAGGAGAACTCAAACCTATGCACCAAATGCAATGGCAAGAACACAGGAAGTGCTCAAGTCCTTTCCCAAATTTCACAAAAGCTACAAAAGCTAGTGGGAGAATAAGAGAGGAAGAACACACGAGGAAATCCACAAAAGAAACCCCAAGATCTAGATTCCAATATGTTCCCCTCACATAGAGGAGAGATGGATTGGTGGATTTGTAGATCTAGATCTCCCCTTTCAAATCCCCCCAAAAGATTCAAGAAATATGGGAGAGATTGAGAGTATTTGCAAGCTCTTGAAGGTCAAAACAACGGAGGAGAGGGAGAATGCAAGCAACCAGCCCAAGGAGGAAGAAGAGGTCTATTTATACCACTCCCCAACGAAATATGACCGTTTGGGACCTTCCAGGCCGGATAATCCACCCCTCCCCCGGATATTCCGGATTCCCCGGGCCAAAAAAATGGCTAAGGACTTCGCGACGCGACTCTCAATATAGGGGCGGATATTTGGGGCGGATAATCCGCCCCCATTACTGGGAGCCACGCCTCAAAGTCCTTAGCCGTTTTCCAAAAATTGGGCCGGATAATCCGCCCCCCTGAAAACTGGCAGGAACAGCAAAACTGAAACCATCATAACTTTTTCATTCGGACTCCGATTTTGATGATCTTGGGCTCGTTTCGAAGATAGTAACAATCTATAAAAGATCATGCAGGGAACCATCATAGTCCAGAAAGGGAGGATAGAACCAAATGATGAAAGGTTTAACCTATCTATAAAAGACAAACCGGTAAAACCTCCAATATCGAAAACACAATAGAGAATGCATATGAAATCCGTTTTCGATGAACTTAAGCTTGTCATAGAGATTGACACAATATCTAAATCCTCTCTTGGATAAGAACCAAATAAGAACCAAGAAATATGATGCCAAGTATGCAAGTATGCAAAGGTTTGAGCTCTCACCGAGGGATATGATCAAGTTACTCACTTGAGAGCCCCTCTTGATAGTACGGTTATCTATCCTATAAACCGGTCTCTCCAACTAACACCGCGAGACCAGTGAGAGAGAAACCCTATCAATATCAAACCTTTGCCTTGTATATTCCACACCTCAGGATGGAGCACCTTTCTTGATTGCACTAGCTTGGTGAAGATGCTCCCCCATACTCCACTATGGAAGAGCCTCTCTTTTAGGCATATCTTCACATATCCATGATCACCATAAGGATGGAACGATACACTTGAGATCATCTTAAGAAACCTTGATCAACACTTGATCTTCTTCACTTTATTCTTATTCCAACCTTGAAGCCACCATATGGTTCAAGCATTGTCTATGGACAAATCCTACAAGTAAAACTCAATGCAAACATAAGTCTATAAAACATTGTCATTAATTACCAAAACCACACATGGGGGTACACATGTTCTTTCAAACCCAAACCGTTATCATTGGCCTAATTTTATCGAGGAAATTCAAAATCCACATATCCACATCTTCAAACCTATCAGGAACACTATGAAGACTAGAAGTACAACTAACAACCCCCCACATAAATCTAGCCAAAGCACAACCAAAGAAAAGATGATCAATTCTTTCTTCATAGTCATAGAAACCACATTTATTCTCCTTCCATTTCAAACCCCTATGGATCAACACATCCTTAGTTCGAATACTCTTATGAGACATCAACCCCAAAAAGATCTTAAACTTCAAAGGAACTTTCACAAAACAAAGTTTTCTATGGGCCATTACACATATGTAATTTTCAAAGCTAAGTATTGACTGAACAAAGAACACACTTGATTTAGTTAACGTCTACACTACACTATCCTCTTATTTAGTTAGGACAATATCACTACACAAGATCTAAATTTGAATCCACATAGCAGCAGTCTCTCCCCACAACGCCCTTCTGAGCCTAACACAACCCCATCTATCTTCAAAAACTTTAGACACGCTAAAATTATGACTAAAAATTTAAATTATACAATCTAGGGAACTTATTCATCAAGGCCCCACCCTAACTTAGTGAACCTCCTAGAATCTTGTCCTTTACCATTACCTATATTTTTCTTGCAAAAACTAAAAAAAAAGTATCCTTAACTCTGATTAGCCCCTACAGTAATGGGATGACCTAGTCTAGCCTTACACATGGAAAGTAACCCATTCTTAACATACTTACCTATTAAAATATTCTACCATAAACTATCACTAGACTCTAGCTTCCATAACCACTTACTTAATAAACATTTATCCCTAAAAAGATCATTTGAACCTATGTGTTTTCATTGGACATATACTTTTGTTTACCAAGGCAGTTTTTATCATGTCACCATATTTTTTCCACAAATGATACTTGGATGAGCATGGCAAGGGTTGTCCATGTCATTCGATTTTATGTTTAATCTCATGCTTGATCACTCTATGCATGTGATAATTGTTTGTTACAAGATAGACATGCAAAAATATCACAATCTTATGCATATGTTGTATTCACAAGATGATAACAAAGTACTTAGTGAAAAGCAACTACCTAATGATGTCCTCCCGATACATATATATACTACTTTTCTTTGTTCCTCTAAGTAGCATACTAAATTTCAATTTTTATTGGCACCTTACCCAATGTCATACATTCGGACTTGACCTATGAAAAAAGACATGCAATGCAACTTATTTAAATTTAGATGCTTATCCCGCATGATTGCTCCTAGCTCCAATCAAACATCCAGAACCTCTACCTCATCATTATACACTGCTTTCTTAAACCTCGCGTGTCAATAGGGCTACTTAGATCAATTAAGAAAAAGTCAACTTAGATACCGTTTCTCCAAATATCAGACGAGATATTATATCTTATTAGATTGCCCAAGCTTTGAGGGATTTAGGTCCAATTTAAATCATTTTTCTTTCCTATTTATTTCGCAATACTTTGTTATTACTCAATAAACTATTGATAAATCCATGCATGTTCAATCAGCTATTTTAAAGTTCTATTCGTTGGACTAAGATGTAGCTAGTGGCATCTTTTATATGGGCATTCAATCATTTGATGATGTAATAAGTAGCTAATCAATGAGTTATTCAATCATATTTTCACTACCATGTTGTGATTTTTGGTTGCCTTAGCAGTGCACACTTCACATGTTCATTGAATGTTTATTTTATTTTCATCTCCGTTCTGCCGAAGGTGTATATGTTGGGCTTCCCGTTGAAAGATGGTAATGGCAATGTCATGAACTGGGATTCCATGCGATGATCGCTTGCTTGAGGAGCATCATGGCTCCAAGAATACAATCAAGTTATTAGGTATCAATTTGTCACGGTGGACAAAAGTTATGTGCATCTTTACAACAAACCTGTTATGAGCTGGTGTTATTAGTTCTCGTTGCTATGGTAGAAATGTTCACTAGGCTCTCCTTCTACACAACTTCAAGCTGCCAATGATAGTTGCTCTTCAAGAGGAAAATACAGAGATGATTCTCTACGAGATCTTGCTAAAGATTGGTTGGGCAGTATGTCGCCATTTGGGTTTTAAAATCATACTGCTTGGATGGAGGCAGGAGCATTGCCGCTAGAATAAGCAATCTTATTTGGAGGTCTTATATTGTGGATATCATCATATCATGTCGCATATTTTCATTCACTGAGATGGCATACCTATTTGAAGTTATAAAGATTTACCTAAAAGGCGATATTGTTTTGTTTGTGTCAAAAAATCCATGTCATACGAAAAGTTACTTCTAGTGTTGACTCCATGCGGATCGTGGGAGATGGGAGATTGTTTTATCTATAAGAATGTAGGAACATATGTTGATTCCTTTTCGCTACTATTTTTTTGAAATCATGCATACCTACACCGGATGTTATCATAGTCTAATTCAATTAAAGTTGAATCTACTAAAGAATCGTCGAATATCCACTAGTTCATTGTCTACATATTGCTCATCATCTATATTGTTGATAGACTCTGGATCACAATCTTTGTGATAAAGATATCTTGGTGGCGAACACGTGTTGGATTTTTTCCGTTCACTGTTCTATATGATTAAGTTTTTCTTTTGTATTTTTGGTTTCGTTTTGACACAAAAAGACTATTTACATTGAGACCAATTGTTCAGTTTTCGTTTGGTATACAATCTCTTAATAATTTCTTGCTGAATTTCGCCCAAAAAAAAATCTTGCTGTTCTCGCTGTCCCTAACCAGCATTTCGCGTGGCTTCTCTTTTATTTTACATGAATAAAAAACGTTCTACTACGCACAGTAACTTGTCCGGGGCCGCTGCACATGAAAACCCATGGCGCCACCTAGCCAGTCCATGTCACCACTGATAAAAAAAGGTCCAGGCTACTGCTGTTCTCACGAAAGAGGCCAACATGTACAGTCAAAAGGCAATGCCTCGGTGACGATTGGCAAGGACATGCATACAGCCCGAACTGACGCCATTAGTTCACGGGACCACAAGCTCCGAAGCTTCCAAGCAATGCCACTGTACCTACCATATAAGATAAAAAAGCACACAGACGGCCGTTGTGATCTCGTAAAAGTTCGAGACCGATGTAGTACGTATGGCCGAGGACTCGACCGACCGATGGATCACCCTGGTGTCACGCACAAAAGTACACCCGTCATAAAAGAGCCGAAAGTCCCGACGACACCCACCGCTGCTGCCTGCCCCATGACAAAGTTCTCGTGGCATCCGACTCGGCACGACACGCCGAGCGCATACACGATGCATCTGATGCAGTGGAAGGAGACGCCCTAAAAAATCGTTTTCTGATATCTGCTGCTGCCCAACTTGTATCCCACGCCGATGTGCCAGTGGCCAGTGCCGTCTCGTCGATGGACGGTCCCCTTCGCCTTAATCTAAGCCAGAAGGAATGTGGAATATCAATCCCCTTCCTTCCAGGCCACTTCGCGGCGTGATCAGGACTCAGGTCCAGGTGATATCAAGTTGCCATAGCTGAACTTAAGTAGCTACACGTACATTCCCTGTCGATCGTGGAGTGCCTTATTAGGGCGCAATGTGGATTTAAGGTCGACCATAGCGCCCCTAAGGTTTCCCATAAGCATAAAACCGTTGTGGTCGACTACACCGGTATGGCTCGGCCATAGTGAATACAAATTTCATTTTGTCCCCTTCTGTCACCAAAGCACGTGGGTCAGACGAAGAGCAGTTGTCTTCGCTCGAGTTCAGCGATGCGCCGTTGTGGGATACCCACCATGACCAGCACCTCATCACGGAGGCAAAGATATGGGGACATGGAAGTGAAACAACCGTCAATGACAATGAACATCACTTGAGTTCGTCGTACGGAGGTGAGCCTTGCCCTCCGAGTCGCACCTCCTACCACGCTGGCCATTCGCCATGGTCGCTCTCTCCCTTGTATTGGAGTAAGAGAAAGGGGTGGAAGAGGCGAGTCTTGACCTTCCTCCTCCGCACCCTCCCCTCCACCGCCCATGACGATGTGGCCTCTACCAACATATGGGGCCAAGCTTAAAGCACGTGTAGTACTTAACCATTGTAGAATTTTAAGGTCGTCGTAGCATTAACGATTGGGACCAGTTTATGGTCTCTTCGTGACTTAAGCATTGAGACGCTCTTATCAGCAAACAGACGGTAAAATGAGAGAATAACCTCACGCGGCTACGAAAATGCATGGAATCATGACATGGTCACTACATGTACATGGTGCTATTTTTTTTAGAAATATCAAACACGAAGACATACATGTACAACCAAATGTGAATTATATGACTACAAGGTCATATTAGTACTACGTCCATTCATAATTTGTTTGCGTTGTGGGTTTAGTTAAAGTAAAACTTTGTGAAGTTTGATAACAATTTAGAAAAAATATCAATATCCACAATGTAAAATTTATAGTATTACAATCCACATAAAATATATTTTTATATGGAGTATGTATTTGGTATTGTGGATGTTGATTTTTTTCTATATATTTGGTCAAACATTACAAAGTTTAGCTTTGACTAAACTTAAAATGTGAAGCAAATAAAAATGGACGAAGTATGTCAACATAATTGTAGCTTGTCATAATTAATGTTGCTACTCATGTATTCTAGCCATTAATGAGTACAATTGCACTCTTAGAGGAAGAGTTGAAATGACGGTGAAAATGATAGGTTCATTGCATGGAAAATTAAAAAAAAATCCTACGAAAGAGCGGAAGAAACCCAAAAAGATCCGATCTATGAGATGCTAGTAACGAGCCATTAATCTGATTTACTTACTCTCGAATCACACGAGTGCTTAACGATCTAGAGATCATTGATGATGTAGTCGTACACACACGGTGCCAGATCAAGTCGATGAAGTTCTGCAACCGGCAGCACCTCCGCGCTATCCACACATCGGGCTTGGTGTCGTCTCCTCCTCCTTTCTCCTGCAAGAGAGAGAAGAGCTCCGCGGGATTCCAGCAGCAGAGCAACATTGCTTGTTTATGGTGGAGGGAGAACGATAGGGCTTTCTTGTACGTCATTGCGGGAAGGAGGAAAGTATTTGCGATAGAGGAGGGAGGCGGTGGCCGGAGCAATAAGTGGATGCGTCCTAGGCCCTGATACGTCGGAAACGTATCTATAATGTTTGATGCTCCATGCTTGTTTAGTATCTACTTTGACTTGTTTGTCTATACTTTGAGGTGATTTTTACATGTTTTCTGGTACTAACCTACTAACAAGTTGCAACAGTGTCAGATGCCTGTTTCTGCTGTTTTTGGTTTCATAAAAGTTAGTAAAGAAATATTCTCGAAATTGGACGGGACAAACGTCAAAGTCAATTACTTTCCGTGGGAAACAAGAAGTCCAGAAGGGAGGCGAGGAAGCGGGCCAGGGCAGCCAGACCCCCCCAGGCGCGGCCAGGGGTGGGCCTACGCCTGGCTAGGGTTTGGCCCCCTGGTCACCTCCTCAGCCTCCCTCTTTGCCTATAAGAAGCCCCCGATGCAGAAACCCTAAGTACCCGATCAATATTCCACGAAACCGTCTGTAGCCGCCACCACCATCGTCCCTAGATCGGGGAGATCTGAAGTTCTTTCCGACACCCTGCCGAAGGGGAGATCGTCCTGGAGGCATTCTCTCCGGTATGATGCGTGAGTAGTTCCACCTTGGACTATGGGTCCATGTAGTAGCTAGATGGTTGTATCTCCTCCTTTGTGCTTTCATGTATAGTGTTGGAGATATGCCCAAGAGGCAATAATAAAGTGGTTATTATCATATCTTCATACTTATGATAAATGTTTACATACCATGCTATAATTGTATTAACAGGAAACATTAATACTTGTGTGATTTGTAAACATAAAAGAGTCCCTAGTAAAGCCTCTTGTTAAACTAGCTTGTTGGTTAATATATGATCATGGTTTCCTGATCATGAACATAGAGATGTTATTAACAACAGGGTCATACCATTAGGAGAATGATGTGATGGACATACTCCTATAGTTAAGCGTAGCATAAAGATCAAGTCATTTAATATAGTTCATTTGCTATAAGCTTTCTGATACATAGTAACCTAATTCCTTCGACCATGAGATCATGTTAATCACCATCACCGGAAGGATGCTTTGATGACATCAAACACCACACCGTAACTGGGTGGCTATAAAGGTGGCATTGAGTGTTTGGAAAGTATGGGTTGAGGCACATGGATCAAGAGTGGGATTTGTCCATCCATATGATGGATAGATATACTCTGGGCCCTCTCGGTGGAATGTCATCCAATTAGCTTGAAAGCATGTGACTGGCTCACAAGGGATCACATATCACGGGAACGAGAAAAGAGTACTTATCAGTAACGAGGTTGAACTAGGTATGCAGAGATACCGACGATCAAAACCTCGGATAAGTAAACTATCGTGAGACAAAGGGAAATTGGTATCGTATGTAAGTGGTTCATTCGATCGCAAAGTAATCATAGAAAGATGTGGGAGCCATATGAATTTCCAGATTCCTCTATTGGTTATTGATCGGAGAAGTGTCTCGATCATGTCCGCATAATTCACGAACCGTAGGGAGACACACTTAAGGATTCGATGTTGTTGAGTAGCTATGGAATGATGAGTAAGAGACCGAATGTTGTTCGGAGTCTCGGATGGGATCTGGAATATCACGAGGAGATCCGGAATGGTCCGGAGAATAAGATTCATATAAGGAAAGTCCTGTTTCGGGGTTGGAGAATGGTTCCGGTGTTTTCATCGGGAATGTTCTGGAAGGTTCCGGAATGTCCGGCACTCCGGAGGGGAATGGTACATGAATGTGTTATGTCAAGTTGGTATGATTGCATTATGTACTTGGTGTCATCGCTGTACCAAATAGAGGGTTTATTCAAATCCTAGTTTGAAAAGTCAAACGGCTAGTTTTGGGAAAGAGGAGAAGGAGGTTTGAAACCGACTTGGGGGAGGAGTTCCTCCTCCCACCGCCGGCCCACCTTGGGTCCGAGTTGGGGAGGGACTCCCCTCCCCAGGCGCGCCTCCCTCCACCTATAAGAGGAGGGGCAGGGCTCCCCTCCTAGACACACAAGTTGCCTCCCTCTAAACCTAAACCCTAGCCACAGCCTAGGGATTTCTCCCAAGCCGCCGAGTTAGAGCTTCTAATTGCCCTATCCACTGGTTTAGCCCCTTCTAATTGGTGTGTCTAAACCCTAGATCACCAAGGATCTCTCATAGTCCACCATACTCGCTCCGGCTTAAGGCGAAGCCCTGCGAGATCTCCCCTCTACTTTCGGTACCACACCGTCGTGCTGCCGGAATCGCGAGGAGAGTGCTACAACCTCCGCTGCCTGCTGGAACAAGGGAGAGGAAGGTCTTCGTCGAGTACCGAACGTGTGACCGACTGCGGAAGCGCTGCCGGAACGCAGCGCCGGAAGGATCGTCTACGCGATCTTGAGATCGGCAAGTGTACGACTACATCACCCACGAGAATCTGCTCTCGTTAACCGCTTTGGAATCTTCGAGGGTGAGTTCCTCTATCGACTCGTTGCTACAATCTAGTAGATAGATCTTGGCTTGTTTGTTTGTATGCGGTAGAAATTTTTTGTTTTCCATGCTACGAACCCCTACAATGGTATCAGAGCCGTGTCTATATGTAGATCTGTTGCACGAGTAGAACACAATGGTCATTGTGGGCATTGATGCTTTTGTTGTCGATTGCTTCTTGTGTACTTTGCATCTTGCGGGATGGTGGGATGAAGCGGCCCGGGCTAACCTTGCATGACATCGTTCATGAGACTTGCTCCACGCTTGACATGCAACTTGTATTGCATAAGTGGCTTTGCGGGTGCATGTTTCTCCCAACATAGTTAAGATTCAATTTACAACGGGTGATTGACAATACTAGTATCAATGTTGTGGTTCTTGTTCGTAAGTTAGAACGACACTTATTGAAAGCCCCAAACCACGTAAAACATGCAAAGAAAATTAGAGGCGTCTAACTTTGTTTTGCAGGGGTGTGCTGTGATGTGATATGGCCATAATTGTCATTATATATGATGTATGCAATGTTCCTTATTGTAAGTTGGCAACCGGCAGGAGCCATATGGTTGTCTTTAATTTCTGTTAAGACCCGCGTGTCTATTCAAAGTAGTTGTAATAGTTGAAGCTGGTGGACGACAACCATGGATCAGCGTCATTGACCTTGATGCAATGCCGGTGATGATGGAGATCATGTTCGTGCTTGAAGATGGAGATCGGAAGCACAAAGAAGAAAGGCCATATCATATCACATATTATGAATTGCATGTGATGTTAATCCTTTTATGCATCTTGTATTGCTTAGTTCACGACGGTAGCATTATAAGATGATCCCTCAAGCACACAATTTCAAGTATTAAAGTGTTCGTCCTTAGTAAGCACCGTTGCTAAAGCTCGTTGTTTCGAAGCACCACGTGATGATCGGGTGTGTTAGATTCTACGAGTGTATACAACGTAAGCAAGACATATTTGGTTATGCGGAAGCTAAGGTTGATCTTGACGAGCCTAGCATGTACAGACATGGTCTCGGAACACGGATCACCGAAAGGTAAAGCATGAGTCATATAGTAGATATGATGAACATGTTGATTGTTCGCCATTGATGTTGCATCAACTCTCGTGATGATCGGTTTTGATGTGGTGGATTTGGTTCGTGTGATCGCTAAAACAATGTGAGGTATATTGTTTTGAGTGGGAGTTCAACAGCAATATGATTAAAAGTTGAACACTATTTATCATAAATTAAATCAAAGTGAATTTGCATAGTTGTTGTAGTCATTGGCATCCGTTTACCACCTTGCGCTTAGTTATAATTGAGATGATAGAACTATAGAATTCTGGTTAGTTACTTTACGAACTGGTATCGTATTGTTTTGAAGTGTTAATCTAAAGTTTAAAAGTCCCATTGCAAACTTTCAGTAAGTTTTGATTACTCCATGAAGTTTAATAGTTGGTATTAAATCAAGAGTAACAATTCCAATGTTAGTATATAAGTATCATGTTTGTCTCCATGATTCTTGATATTCAAAGGATTGTCTTAATATCAAGGTTATCTAGGATCTGAAAGAGTTGTTTCAGAAACCATGATGTGTGGAAGATATTGTGATATCTGAAACGAAGTTTTGGTTGCAACATGATAGAGTATAACATGGCAAAAGTCATGTTCTCATATTTGATGAGAATTTGCAAAAGGTTGGAGACACTAGTTGTCCTAATCCTCCAAAAGGTTTTGGAGAGCAACATTATACTCGCGTTTAACCGTTACAAGCTAAAAGTAGCTTGATCATGGATAAATCCATGATGAGGGTGAATATTTGATGTAGGTAAAATGTTTACTACACCAAGAGATTACTAAAGAACGGAATTTGAAAGAACACCAAACATTTGATAATGGTGATCTACTTCAAAGTGCAAGTCCAAATACATTGGTATTTAACTATACACGCTTTGGACTATGTGTCATATGTATGACTCCACTATTGATGTTGATATATTCTTTCAAACAGAAAAGGAAATACTGAAAGAGAATCTCATAAATATATGGCAGAAAAGAAAAGACTAGAATTGTTCAGTTTAAGTATATAGATGATATACATGTTATGGCTATATTCTTTGCTTATTAAACAATGTGGTTCTTAAGTATTTGATACTGAATTTGTTGGTGTGAATCGTCATACGAAACAACACAATTCATGAACTTCAATGGCCTAAGTAACTAGCAAAAGAATATGTGATGATGTTCATCGAGAACAAATAAAGGGTTATTGTGTTGCTCGTTAAACATCAAAGATTGCCTTCAAGATTTGTTTTATCAGGTATTATGAGAACAAAAGGGTTGTTCAAATAATTGCCGTAATCTATAAAAGATGGATGATTCACAAATCTCGTTGGAGAAATCACATCCATAAAACTAGTGCTAAAAATGTCGAAAGACAAATTGATTGAAAGATCACTTAGGAAGTGACATCGCCGTTTAAATTATATTGGAAAGAAAACATGAAGAAACTCCATGTGGATGGAATTTTGGAGTCTTTTGATTTTGATCACATGACACTTGTGAAAATTTCCTAGAGATAATTAAAACTTCGTTCTTAGGCCAAAAGGGAACGAGTGACTAGATTATTGGAACTTGTACATATTGTTGTATGAAGTCCATTATGTGTAGTCAAGAGCGATGGATTTCAACTTCATATGCTTTCTCCGAGAATTTGAGTGAATATATGAATATTTACTTAATAAGGATGAAGTATGAAACATTTGAAAAGTTCAAAGACTTTCAAGATGAAGTGCAAGATCATTGTAACAAGAATATAAATAGTTTATGATAAGATCATAAAGGAAGATATTTTGAGTTACAAGTTTAGCATAATACCTAAGATTTATGGAGTCGTTCCGTGGATTTGCATTTCCCGAGACACCATAAGAGTATGGAGCATTCGAGATATGTAATTAAACCTTGTTTGACATGGTAAGATCAAAGGTATAATTCATAAAACTGCCATTATATTTTAAAGATTAAAAGCTTTAGAGACTACCGTTTTTTCCACTGAAAAGAGCTTCATCATAATCCGTTGAAATGACACCATATAAAGTTATGGTTTGGGATAAAACCCAAGTAGTCCTTTCTTAAAACATTGGTATGCTATGCATAAGAAAGATGTGTGCAACCAAAGTCGGATGAACCTGTCTTTGTATAACTGTTAAGTATTCCTCCATAAAACACCGGAGACAAAAGTGTTTGTTGCTTAGAACGTCAAGTTTATTTAAGAAGGAATTTTTCGT
Organism: Avena atlantica; assembly: GCA_910589765.1. Lineage (NCBI taxonomy): Eukaryota > Viridiplantae > Streptophyta > Magnoliopsida > Poales > Poaceae > Avena > Avena atlantica. The sequence goes on along the minus strand of OU342738.1, from coordinate 339,552,074 downwards.
GAAAAGTTAAGTGGGAGGACAATAGAACTTTGATAAGGTTAAAAGAACCTTAGCTATATATGCAAAGTTGCCCAGCGCCGAAAAGTGTTCCGGAGGTAGCAACAATGCTCATGGCTCACGTACCTCAAAGGTTGTGGTCACGGAGATCCAAGTTCCTATTGAAACAAGTAGGTCGGATGAACAATCGAATACCAAGATTTGAGAGTTAAATCATCATTTGACAATAATGATCCGACTGCATACAAAGAAGCGATGATGAGCCCTGACTCCGTCAAATGGCTTGAAGCCATAAAATCCGTGATAGTTCCATACATGAGAAATCAAGTTTTGAACTTGAAGGACCCTCGAGAAAGGTGTAAGACCTTACAGTCGTGTTTGAATCTATAAAGAAATAGACATGGATGTTTTACATCTATGAAATAGTCGACATGTTGGGAAAAAGTTCACAACAATTTTCAAAGGTTGACTATGATAAGATTTGATCTTTCATAGTGATGTTTAGTCTAGACGGATTAGTGTAGCAACCACTACATATAATTTTGTTATATGGTAGTTGAATAAACAAAACAAGTTCTTCTAATAGAATTGTTACCTAGGACATGTGAATAACATGGTCCATAGGGGTTTTGTTAATTCAAAGGATGCTAAAAGCATATGCAAACTTCAATGGTTGAAGTAAGCATCGCGGAGTTGGAATCTTCACTATGATGAAAATGTCAAGAGAGTTTAAATTCATCAGAGATGATGAAGATGCTTGCATTTGCAAGAAATTAAGTGGGAGCGCTAAGACATGTTTCTAATACATTATGTGGAAGACATATTGTTGATTGGAAATAATGTATCTTTTATTAACACGGGATAAGAATTTCATCTCGATGAAAGACTTAGGCAAAACCCAAATATTTTGCATGAATAGACGCTAATATGGTTGTGCCAGAAATACATAGACGAGATATTGAATGAGTTCAATATAGAAACTACAAGAAAGTTTCTTGTCGCACAGAAAGGATTGAATGAGTTCAATATTGATGATATATTCAAATGTACTGACATTTGGTAAATGACACAAGATTCAAGTATAGATTGATACTTGATCACAAAGAGTATTTATATCAATCATACCGTGATATGTACAAATCCAGATATGTCCTATGCTCTAAATGTTGTGAGCATATACCAGAATGATTCATAAGATGATCATTGGACAATAGTAAGAATATTCTTATGATCTTTTGGAAGAACTAAGAGTATATTATTTGTAGAAGTGACAAATAGATGGTTAGTTCATTGTAAAAGTACTGCATTGATACTAGTTTTGTCACAAAGTACAAATTAAGTTTATCTCAATCTAAACCAAGGGTGGCACAATATAATGGAAAGTGAGTTCCATAATGGATTTGGATGAGTTCCAAAGTTAAGACATTGTGACAGATACTACAACAAAATGCTAAGTATATGACTGCTACTATAGCAGCAAAAGAGGGCATTTGTGTCAAGTAGTTTGTTATCAAACTAGGTGTAGTTCACAGCGGGATAATACTATGAAGATATATTGTACGAAAATATTATCAACATGTTTTAACCCCAAAGAACTAAAGGTCACACCAAAGGACCAAATTTGTACGAAGCCATCTCATTAGAGAATGAGTGATGCATAGAGACGCAAAGACATGCAATTACACACGGGCCTGGAAGTGTCAGATCCGCAGATCAGTTGACCACTAGCAATCGTGTACATACAACACCGGAAAGCCATATGTGTTGAATACACAAAGGTTTGAAACTAGATTATTGACTCTAGTGCAAGTGGGAGACTGTTGGAGATATGCCCAAGAGGCAATAATAAAGTGGTTATTATCATATCTTCATACTTATGATAAATGTTTACATACCATGATATAATTGTATTAACAGGAAACATTAATACTTGTGTGATTTGTAAACATAAAAGAGTCCCTAGTAAAGCCTCTTGTTAAACTAGCTTGTTGGTTAATATATGATCATGGTTTCCTGATCATGAACATAGAGATGTTATTAACAACAGGGTCATACCATTAGGAGAATGATGTGATGGACATACTCCTATAGTTAAGCGTAGCATAAAGATCAAGTCATTTAATATAGTTCATTTGCTATAAGCTTTCTGATATATAGTAACCTAATTCCTTCGACCATGAGATCATGTTAATCACCATCACTGGAAGGATGCTTTGATGACATCAAACACCACACCGTAACTGGGTGGCTATAAAGGTGGCATTGAGTGTTTGGAAAGTATGGGTTGAGGCACATGGATCAAGAGTGGGATTTGTCCATCCATATGACGGATAGATATACTCTGGGCCCTCTCAGTGGAATGTCATCCAATTAGCTTGCAAGCATGTGACTGGCTCACAAGGGATCACATATCACGGGAACGAGAAAAGAGTACTTATCAGTAACGATGTTGAACTAGGTATGCAGAGATACCAACGATCAAAACCTCGGATAAGTAAACTATCGTGAGACAAAGTGAAGGGAATATGCCCGAGAGGCAATAATAAAGTGGTTATTATCGTATTCCTTATTTATGATAAATGTTTATTTTGCATGCTATAATTGTATTAATATGGAAACGTTAATACGTGTGTGTTTAATAAACAAACAGAAAGTTCCTAGTTATGCCTCTCTCATAAACTAGCTCGTTGATTAACAAGATGATCAAGGTTTCCTGATCATGGACATTGGATGTTGTTAATAACGAGGTCACAACATTAGTGTAATGGTGTGATGAACATTCATCCGAAGTATAGCATTACGATCAAAGTCATTGAGTTTATATTGCTATAACAACTTACGAAGTGATCCTAATCCTTAGACCATGAGATCATGTCAATCACTAACACCGGAAGAGTTTCTTGATAACATCAAACGTCACACCGTAACAGGGTGATTATAAAGATGGATTCAGAACTAATAAAGTGTTATGTTGAGGCTCATGGATCAAGAGTGGAATTTGTTCATCCCGATGACGGATAGATATACTCTGGGCCCTCTCGGTGATATCACATTGATTAGCTTGCAAGCAAGTGATTTGATCACTAGAATGTTATATCACGGGAACGAGAAAAGAGTGCATGTCGGTAACGAGATCAAACTAGGTATGGAGATACCGATGATCGAATCTCGGACATGTAATATATCGCGAAACAAAGGGATTAAGATACTAGCGTAAAAGGTTCCGACGATCACAAGAAAGTCATCGTTGAATGTGTGGGAGTCAGTATGGGTCTCCAGATCCCGCTTCTGATTATTGATCTGAGAGGGGTCTCGATCATGTCCGCATTATTCGCGAACCGTAGGGTGACACACTTAAGAGACACCGACATCCATTTGGAGCAAAAGTTTCATGCCGAAAAGAAAAAGAAAGCGCAGGAATTTATTTCACTAGACACCAAAACTGTTTCGGTTGAAATTGCTGAAACTGGTTCTGCATGTGAAATGGAATACTAGCAAGGGGTTTTATGTGAATGTTTGTTAATTAAAGTAATTAACAAAATTTTGAATAAATAAATAAAAGAGTTTTATTTAAATGAGAGCTTGCATTAAATTTGGTGGAAATTTAATGCATGTGAGTGGATTTTTGAGTGGAGGCTTTTTAATGGGAGTGGAGGCTTTTCATTTTGAGTGGGAGCTCCACCCACATGAATGTGGAAGAGGTGGGGGCAGCCCCATGGCTGGGCGCCATGCCCCTTGGGTGCCCCCCCCTCTCCCCTATAAAAGGCCCCCCTCTCCTCTCTCTCACTTACACCTCCTCGTGAAGGATCTCTCTCCCCCTCTAGAATTTATCCCCCATGGTCTCGGACTAGCGAGATACATGTTCCCGGTGGCTATTCGGCAAGAAAGAGTTGTGCTTCCGCTGCATCGCTGGAGCGAGGAGGCGGAGGTTGCTCGGTGCCTCGAACGTGTGTGCGAGCACGGATGCGCTGCTGTTTTGCGGCGCTAGGACTTCCTCTCGATCTTGAGATCGGCAAGAGATCGTCTACATCAACCACGAGTTTGGACTCGTTAAGCTTTGTCGGTCTTCAAGGGTATGTTCTCTACGGATATACATCCGCCCGTTGTTTGTATCTAGTAGATAGATCTTGGTACATAGTTGTTCCCATCGTAGGAAAATTTTTGGTTTCTATGCTGCGAACCCTACAGTGGTATCAGAGCCGGATCTATGCGTAGATGCTTTGCACGGGTAGTACACATATGAGTATGTGGGCGATGATGATCATTTTATTGCTTCTTAGTTGTACTTTGGATATTGGTGGCATAGTGGGATGAAGCGGCCCGGACAAACTTTACATGTCCACGCACATGAGACCTGTTCCACGCTTGACATGCAACTAGTTTTGCATAAGTGGCTAGCGGGTGTCTGTCTCTCCTACTATAGTCAATATCTAATTTGCAACGAGTTGTCAACAATTTGGTTATCCTCGTTGTGGTTCATGTTCGTAGGTAAGAACGGTTCTATCTTCGAAAGCCCTAAGCCACGTAAAATTTGCAATGGATAAATTAGAGGCGTCTAGTTTAGATTGTTGCTGGGCTAGTGTTATGATATGGTGATGTTGTAAGTAGAAGTATGAGATGATACTCTTACAACATACATAACGTGTAAACTCCATAGACCTTGGACTTACACATATAGGTATGATAGTGATCATACCACGGTGCACATGATAGAGATCATATGCGGGAACCATATCATTCCACTAATAAACATGTGATGTTTGATAGCATCTTATATTGCTTGTTTGGCGTTTTATTAGCATAATAAGATGATCCCTCATTTAGATATCAAGATAAAAATGTGTTCTTCCTTAAGTATGCACCGACAATGTTTCGTCGCTTCAAGACATCACGTGATGATCGGGTGTACTTGAATCCACGAGCATATCTCGGGTGTAAGACAGTTACACACGCGAATACTAAGGTTCTTACTTGGCGAGCCTAGCATGTACAGACATGGCCTCGGAACACGGACCGAAAGGTTAAGCATGAGTCATATGTTTTGATATGATGACCATATGGATGCTCGCCTTTGAAGCTACGCCGACTCACGTGATGATCGGACTTGGTGTAGTGGATTTGGTTCATGTAATCACCAAAAAGACACGAGGGATGTCGTTTTTGAGTGGGAGTTAATTTCTAATTTGGATTAGTACAACTCAATTTATCATAAATTAAATCAAAGTGAATTTGAATAATTTGTTGTAGTCATTGGCATTCGTTCACCACCTTATGCATAGTTGTAATTGAGATAATAGAACTATAGAATTCTGGATATTTACTTTACGAACTGGTATCGTATTGTGTTGAGTGTCAATCAAAGTTTAAAGTCCTATTGCAAACTTTCAGCAAACTCTATTTACTCCGTGAAATTTAATAATTGGTATTAAATCGAGAGTAACAATTCCAGTGTTAGTATCTTAAGTATCATGTTTGCCTCCACGATTCTTGATTGTTTTAATATCAAGTTTATCTAGGAGCTGAAAGAATTGTTTCAGAAACCATCATGTGTGGCAGATATAACGATATCTGAAACAATGTTTTGGTTGCAATATGATAGAGTATAATATATGTTCTCATATTGGATGAGAATTTACGAAGGTTGGAGATGCTAGACATCCTAATCATCCAAAAGGGTTTTGGAAAGTAATGTTATACTCACGATTCTCCTTTATAAGCTAAATTGGCTTGATCATGAAAGTCGTCATGATAAGGATGAATAGAAGATGTATGTAAAGTGTTTACTACACTAAAAGATTACTAAAGAATGGATTTTGAAAGAATACCGATCATTTTGATGATGGTGATCTACTTCAAAGTGCAAGTCCAAAGGTATTATTATTTGAATATACACGCTTTGGACTATGTGTCATGTATATGGCGCCACTTTTGATGTTGATAGATTCTTTTAAAAGGAAAAGGAAATGCTGAAAGAGAATCTATAAAATATATTTGGCAGAAAAGAAAAGATTGGAAATATCCAATTTAGGTATATGGATGATATACATGTTATGGTTGTATTCTTTGCTTGTTAAACAATGTGGTTCTTGGGTATTGGATACCGAATTGGTTGGTATGAAATTTCATACGGAATGACGCAATTCATGAACCACAATGGCCTAAGTAACTAGCAAGAGAATATGTGATGATGTTCATCGAAAACAAACAAACCGTTGTTTGTATTTCTCGTTGACATCAAAGCTTGACTTCAAGATTTGTTTTAATAATTGTTATTTGAATCAGGTATTATAAGAACAAAGGTTGTTCAAATAATTACCGTATTCCATATAAGATGGATGATTTACAAATCTAGTTGAAGAAATCACATCCATAAAACCTAATGCTAAAATGTCGCAAGACAAATGATTGAAAGATCACTTATGAAGTGACATCGCTGTTTAAATTATATTGGAAAGAAAACATGAAGAATCTCCATATTCATGGATTTTTGGAGTCTTTGATTTGATCAAGTGACGCTTGTGAGACTTTCCACGTGATAATTAAAACTTCGTTCAAAGGCCAAAGAAGAACGAACGACTAAATTATTGGATTTTATGCATATCAATGTATGTAGTCCATTGTGTGTAGTCGTAAGCGATGGGTTTCAACTTCATATGCTTTCTCCGGAATTTTGAGTGAATGTTCACTTAATGAGAAAGAAGTATGAAATATTTGAAAATGTTTCAAAGACTTTCAAGATGAAGTGGAAAATCATTGTAACAAGAAAAATAAATAAATTATGATTTGATCATAAAGGGATTTATTTGAGTTACAAGTGTAACAAGAAAATAAATGAATTATGATTTTATCATAAAGGGATTTATTTGAGTTGCAAGTTTAGCAAAACACCTAGATTTACATCTCTCGAAACACCATAGGAGTATGGAGTGTTTGAGATTTGTAATGAAACCTTGTGAGACATGGTTGGATCAAAGGTGTTATTTATAAAACTGCCATTATGTTTTAAAAGATTAAAGCTTTAGAGACTACCGCTTTTACACTGAAAAGAGCTCCATCTTGATCCGTTGAAATGACACCATGGAAGTTATGGTTTGGGGTAAAACCCAAGTTGTCATTTCTTAAATTTTGGTATGCTAAACATAAGTAAGATGTTTACAACTGAAGTCGGATGAGCATGTCTTTGTAGGTTATTTCGAATAACAATTGGTTATTCCTTCATAACACCAAGGACAAAAGGGTTTGTCGCTTGAAACGTGAAGTTTCTTGAAGAAGGAATTTTTCATAAATGTTAAGTGGGAGGACAATAGAACTTTGATAAGGTTAACGAACCTTAGCTATGTGTGCTGAGTTGCGCAGCGCCGGAAAATGTTCCGGAGGCTGCCATAATGCTCATAGCTTATGTGCCTCAAAGGTTGTGGTCACGTAGATCTAAGTTCCTATTGAACCAAGTAGGTCGGTTAAACAATCAAATGCTAAGATTTGAGAGTAAATCATTATTGTTTGACAATAATGAACCGAATACATACAAAGAAGCGATGATGGGCCCTGACTCCGTCAAATGGCTTGAAGCCATAAAATTCGTGATAGTTCCATACACGAGAAATCAAGTTTTGAACTTGGAAGACCCTCCGGAAAGGTGTAAAAACCTATCGGTCGTATTTGGATCTATAAAGAAACAGACATGGATGTTTAACATCTATGAAATAGTCGACATGTCGTAAAATATTTTACGACAATGTTCAAGAGTTGACTATGACAAGATTTGATCTTTCATAGCGATATTTAGTCTGGACGGATTAAAGTAGCAACCACTACATATAATTTGGTATATGGTAGATGAATAAACAAAACAAAGTTCTTCTAATAGAATGGTTACCTAGGACGTGTACATGACACGATCCAAAGGGTTTTGTTAATTCAAAGGATGCTAAAAGGGGCATGCAAACTTCAATGGTTGAAGTAAGCATCGCGGAGTTGGAATCTTCACCGTGATGAAAAAGAGTTTTCATCAGGAGACGATGAAGATGCTTGCATTTGCAAGAAATTAAGTGGGAGCGCTAAGACATATTTCTAATACATTATGTGGAGGACATCTTGTTGATTAGAAATGATGTATATTTTATTGACAAAGGTTAAGAATTTCATTTCGATGAAATACTTAGGCAAAACCCGAATATTTAGCGTGAATGTCTATAGTGGATAGACTGTAACGCCAATATGGTTGTGCCAAACGTACATATATGAGATATTGAAAGAGTTCAATATAGAATCAACAAGAAACGGTTCTTGTCGCATGGAAAGGAATTGAATCAAGATTCAAGTGTATCGACACTTGATAAGTGAAACAAGATTCAAGTGCTTTGACACTTGATGAGTGCAATCACGAGAATGTTTTGATCAATCATACCATGATATGTACACATCCAGATATGTCCTATGCTCTAAGTGTTATGAGCATATACCAGAATGAATCATAAAATGATCATTGGACGATAGTGAGGATATTCTTATGATCTTTTGGAAGAACTAAGAATATATTTGTGTAGAGGTGACAAACAATTACAAATAGTTCATTGTAAAGCGTTACATTGATACTAGTTTTGTCACAAGGTACAAATTAAGTTTATCTCAATTTAAACTATGGGTGGCACAATGTAATGGAAAGGAGATTCCATGATGGATTTGGAAGAGTTCCAAAGTTAAGACATTGTGACGGATACTACAACAAAAGGCTAAGTATATGACTGCTATAGTAGCAGCAAAGGAGGGAATTTGTGTCAAGTAGTTTGTTATCAAACTAAGGTGTGGTTCGCAACGGGCTAACACTAAAGATATATTGTATGAAAATAGTATCGATGTGTTTTAACCCCAAGGAACTAAAGGTCTCACCAAAAGACCAAATTTATACAATGCCATCTCATTGGAGAATGAGTGATGCGTGGAGACGCAAAGACATGCAAATACACACGGACCTGAAAGCGTCAGATCCGTAGATTATGTTAACCACTTGCAATTGCGTATATGGAACACCAGAAAGCCATAGGTGTTCAATACACAAAGTTCTCAAACTAGATTATTGTCTCTAGTGCAAGTGGGAGACTGAAGGGAATATGCCCGAGAGGCAATAATAAAGTGGTTATTATCGTATTCCTTATTTATGATAAATGTTTATTTTGCATGCTATAATTGTATTAATATGGAAACGTTAATACGTGTGTGTTTAATAAACAAACAGAAAGTTCCTAGTTATGCCTCTCTCATAAACTAGCTCGTTGATTAACAAGATGATCAAGGTTTCCTGATCATGGACATTGGATGTTGTTAATAACGAGGTCACAACATTAGTGTAATGGTGTGATGAACATTCATCCGAAGTATAGCATTACGATCAAAGTCATTGAGTTTATATTGCTATAACAACTTACGAAGTGATCCTAATCCTTAGACCATGAGATCATGTCAATCACTAACACCGGAAGAGTTTCTTGATAACATCAAACGTCACACCGTAACAGGGTGATTATAAAGATGGATTCAGAACTAATAAAGTGTTATGTTGAGGCTCATGGATCGAGAGTGGAATTTGTTCATCCCGATGATGGATAGATATACTCTGGGCCCTCTCGGTGATATCACATTGATTAGCTTGCAAGCAAGTGATTTGATCACTAGAATGTTATATCACGGGAACGAGAAAAGAGTGCATGTCGGTAACGAGATCAAACTAGGTATGGAGATACCGATGATCGAATCTCGGACATGTAATATATCGCGAAACAAAGGGATTAAGATACTAGCGTAAAAGGTTCCGACGATCACAAGAAAGTCATCGTTGAATGTGTGGGAGTCAGTATGGGTCTCCAGATCCCGCTTCTGATTATTGATCTGAGAGGGGTCTCGATCATGTCCGCATTATTCGCGAACCGTAGGGTGACACACTTAAGAGACACCGACATCCATTTGGAGCAAAAGTTTCATGCCGAAAAGAAAAAGAAAGCGCAGGAATTTATTTCACTAGACACCGAAACTGTTTCGGTTGAAATTGCTGAAACTGGTTCTGCATGTGAAATGGAATACTAGCAAGGGGTTTTATGTGAATGTTTGTTAATTAAAGTAATTAACAAAATTCTGAATAAATAAATAAAAGAGTTTTATTTAAATGAGAGCTTGCATTAAATTTGGTGGAAATTTAATGCATGTGAGTGGATTTTTGAGTGGAGGCTTTTTAATGGGAGTGGAGGCTTTTCATTTTGAGTGGGAGCTCCACCCACATGAATGTGGAAGAGGTGGGGGCAGCCCCATGGCTGGGCGCCATGCCCCTTGGATGCCCCCCCTCTCCCCTATAAAAGGCCCCCCTCTCCTCTCTCTCACTTACACCTCCTCGTGAAGGATCTCTCTCCCCCTCTAAAATTTATCCCCCATGGTCTCGGACTAGCGAGATACATGTTCCCGGTGGCTATTCGGCAAGAAAGAGTTGTGCTTCCGCTGCATCGCTGGAGCGAGGAGGCGGAGGTTGCTCGGTGCCTCGAACGTGTGTGCGAGCACGGATGCGCTGCTGTTTTGCGGCGCTAGGACTTCCTCTCGATCTTGAGATCGGCAAGAGATCGTCTACATCAACCACGAGTTTGGACTCATTAAGCTTTGTCGGTCTTCAAGGGTATGTTCTCTACGGATATACATCCGCCCGTTGTTTGTATCTAGTAGATAGATCTTGGTACATAGTTGTTCCCATCGTAGGAAATTTTTTGTTTTCTATGCTGCGAACCCTACACAAAGGGAAATTGGTATCGTATGTAAGTGGTTCATTCGATCGCAAAGTAATCGTAGAAATATGTGGGAGCCATATGAATTTCCAGATTCCTCTATTGGTTATTGATCGGAGAAGTGTCTCGATCATGTCCGCATAATTCACGAACCGTAGGGAGACACACTTAAGGATTCGATGTTGTTGAGTAGCTATGGAACGATGAGTAAGAGACCGAATGTTGTTCGGAGTCTCGGATGGGATCCGGGATATCACGAGGAGATCCGGAATGGTCCGGAGAATAAGATTCATATAAGGAAAGTCCTGTTTCGGGGTTGGAGAATGGTTCCGGTGTTTTCATCGGGAATGTTCTGTTCCGGAATGTCCGGCACTCCGGAGGGGAAGGGTACATGAATGTGTTATATCAAGTTGGTATGATTGCATTATGTACTTGGTGTCATCGCTGTACCAAATAGAGGGTTTATTCAAATCCTAGTTTGAAAAGTCAAACGGCTAGTTTTGGGAAAGAGGAGAAGGAGGTTTGAAACCGACTTGGGGGAGGAGTTCCTCCTCCCACCGCCGGCCCACCTTGGGTCTGAGTTGGGGAGGGACTCCCCTCCCCAGGCGCGCCTCCCTCCACCTATAAGAGGAGGGGCAGGGCTCCCCTCCTAGACACACAAGTTGCCTCCCTCTAAACCTAAACCCTAGCCACAGCCTAGGGATTTCTCCCAAGCCGCCGAGTTAGAGCTTCTAATTGCCCTAGCCACTGGTTTAGCCCCTTCTAATTGGTGTGGCTAAACTCTAGATCACCAAGGCTCTCTCATAGTCCAGCATACTCGCTCCGGCTTAAGGCGAAGCCCTGCGAGATCTCCCCTCTACTTCCGGTACCACGCCGTCGTGCTGCCGAAATCGCGAGGAGAGTGCTACAACCTCCGCTGCCTGCTGGAACAAGGGAGAGGAAGGTCTTCGTCGAGTACCAAAAGTGTGACCGACTGCGGAAGCGCTGCCGGAACGCAGCGCCAGAAGGATCGTCTACGCGATCTTGAGATCGGCAAGTATACGACTACATCACCCACGAGAATCTGCTCTCGTTAACCGCTTTGGAATCTTCGAGGGTGAGTTCCTCTATCGACTCGTTGCTACAATCTAGTAGATAGATCTTGGCTTGTTTGTTTGTATGCAGTAGAAAAATTTTGTTTTCCATGCTACGAACCCCTACATATAGATCTTGTGAGCTCCGTTCATGATCAAGATCTAATTTATTTGTAATCATGCATGTTGTGTTTGCGGGGATCCGATGGATATTGAGATTATTATGTTAGTTTGATTAATGGTTTTATATTTATGATTCTATCATGTCTATGTTGTTTGTGATCTTGCATGCTCTCTGTTGTTAGTAGCTATCTTGGCCAAGTAGTTGCTAGTGACTCCAAGAGAGGGTATTTATGCTCGATAGTGGGTTCACGCCTCTAGTTTCCAAGGGAAGTGACATAAATCTCTTCGGTTGTAGATGCGTTGTTGCTACTAGGGAGAAAACAATGTCTCTTGTTCATGGAACATGTGGACTATTTACCTTACACACTTTGCTTAAAGAAGTTGTGTGTTGCTTGCAACTTAATACTAGAGGGGGTTTGGATGATAACCTGAAGGTGGACTTCTGTCATAGATGTAGTTGGATGGAGGTCTATGTATCTTGTTGTATTGCCCAATCGAATCTCATAGGATCTTTCTGACTAGTAATTGCATTGTTATGCCTTGCTCAGTTCCTGTCAATTGCCCTGTTGTAATTTGTTTACCCTTCATGCCATGTTGTTTATCTAAGGAGAGCACCTCTAGCGAACTATGGACCCTGATCCAATCTTTACCATTGATACACCTTCCACTGTTACTTGTTTACTTGCTACAAACCATTAACTTTCACACCATACGTTTAATCCTTTGTTACAGCAAACCGGTGAGCTTGACAACCTCACTGATTCGTTGGGACAAAGTCTTGAGTTTGTGTTGTGCAGGTCTCCATGTTGCTTGCAACACCTTTGAGACGTTTCCTTCCTCCTTCAGGTTCGATAACCTCGGTCTCTACTGAGGAAAACTTGTTGCTGTGCTTATCACACCTTGATCTTGGGGTTCCAACAAAGTGTCTCGCGTCAATACTGGGTGCACGCATCAAGATTCCTGGCGCCGTTGCTGGGGAGGCTAAGGACGTCTTCACAAGGGGAGTCCTTCACTTCCTCTCTCTTTACTTTGTTTTTAGTTTGCTTGGTTTTGTTTGCCTCTTTCCAAAAAAACCCCAAAAAATTAGTCTAGCTTGGTTTGCTTGCTTTATTCAAAAACACACAAAAATTAGTTCCTGCTCTAATTGCCACCTTGCTCTATATCGCCATGTTGCTCCCTAAGTTCGCCCTGAAAGACCTTGCAATAGGTAGTTGCTCCATAATTGGAAAAGATAATATTGAAGAATTTTTTAATTATGTTAGCAAGCATGAGGATATTGAGGATAAATCTATAGCAGAGCTTGCTCCTAATTATGAGATTGCTGCAGCTTCTTTAGTTCATATGTTGAAGGCTAGGTTTGTTAGCCTTAACCCCTTCATACAATTCTTGTTCCTAAAATTAAAAGAAGAAAAGAATGCTGAAAAGAGAGAATTCATCCTTGAAACTTTATCAAAAGAATTTCATGATGTTGCTAGGGAGGCCAAAAAGGTTTTTGAGCGTTTCAATATGCTAGGTTCAAGTGTAGATGTTGTGGGTATTTTTGATAAAACTAAGTCTAGAGAGGAATTCAATATACCCATACCCATTAAGCTTGTTGGAATGCATGAAGCCTTTGAAAAGAATTTTGATTGGATTGCTTCTGAAAATCTTTTTGATGAAAGTAGTAGACCAAAGAGAGATGAGAAGTGATCCTTCAGAACCCATTTGGATGAGATACCTTTCATAGTTGAAGACTTTGCAAGTATGGATGTTAATGCTTCTTCATGAAGTTATTACTTCTGTAATGACCTCTCCTTATCCTTTTTGTTTGTTTTTTGTGCCAAGAATGACCTCTAATGAGAGGGAAGTAATATTTGGGGAGTTGCTGTCCCGAAACAGATTTCTGTCCTCCACCAAAAAAAATGGTGAGGAGTCTCTGTAATCCGGATTAAGCTGAAAATTTACGAATAAATCCCCCAGTACGTTAGATAAATTTCTTTAGTTTAACACTTTTTGATTTGAGAAATAGAAGATGTTCGAAAAATCGGTTTCTACCTGCTGGTCTGTTTTGACGGATTTCTGCCATTATTTGCATTTGCTTCTTATTGATTCCTTTTTGAGTTCTCTTTAGGTGAATTGAGATTTTTGGAGGAGTTAATACAGTAGCTTGTGTTTTTAGTGAAAAACCTTGCTATTCCAAAGCTTTTCCAGGGGGTCTATTATCTTTTGAATAAGTTAATGTTGCTAATGAAGATTGTGTGAAGTTATGTATGAAGGAAAAATTTCAGGTGTAAAGAAAGAATGATGCAATGCGATGAAGAATGGAAAAAATCTCAAGCTTGGGGATGCCACCATGGTGTCACCCCAAGAAATATCCAAGAGGTACAAGAGTCAAAACTTGGGGATGCCCAAGGCATCCCCTTCTTCATCAATCAAAAGCTCAGATCTGTCTAGACACTTTGTTTTTATTGTTTAATGCACAATTGTGTTGTTCTTGGAGTGTCTTAGTCTTTGTTTGATTTGCTTAGTTTGTTTAGTTTGCTAAAGTAGTTTGGACCCCAGTCTCGCTGTGTTGTTTTGCAAATAAGTTGCTTGGTGTTGGAAAGGAGTAGTAAGTTCTTGCTTGAAGTGCAAGAGGATCTTGCGTTGACTGTGACTTAAACTTTAGCATGAAATGCTAGGTGTTGTTTTGAATTTATGCTTAGTGATTATTGATGTAGCATGTCTTGTTCCAAACAATTGGGATTGCTTAGTGTGCCTTGAAGAAACTATGCGTTGTTTTAGCATGCAAAAGCATAGTATTGTGGTATTCTCCTTTGATGCTTTGCTTGGGTTGACTTGGCACATGCTCACACCATGTTATGACTATGACAAGTCACCATTATCCTCTATGATCATTTATTCCTTTACTTGTAGTACCACTCTTTGCTTTGATTAGTATGCTTTGTTGCACTGCATGATTATGACTATTATGCTCTCTTAGTTGGTTGCTCCCAGCCTTTTGCTAGCCTCCACTTGTATGAGTAAGTTATACTCATGCTTCCAACTCCAAAGAAACCAAGTTATTCCAAAGTGTCCACTATAAACTCCTATGCATGGTGTGTTACACC
This sequence comes from Avena atlantica, assembly GCA_910589765.1. NCBI lineage: Eukaryota > Viridiplantae > Streptophyta > Magnoliopsida > Poales > Poaceae > Avena > Avena atlantica. Next base: position 339,537,029 of record OU342738.1, on the reverse strand, counting down.
ATTCCAAGTATATTCTTGTTTTCAACTATCTTCCAATTAAAAATTATTTTGTTATGTGAAAACTTAGTGATTAAAGACCTCACGAACTTGATAGCACACTTTATATTCTTTGCCCCTAATAAACTTGAACCATTGTGACAACTTTGTTGTATATGCTTGCACTCATAAGTTGGAATTAGCAGAACCGTGCTGTCACGGGGAACGTTTTCAATATTGCACTTGTACTTTGTACTCAGTTGATATCATGTTCTTTTGTCTATGGATATCACCGGTGTGAAATAAAGAGGGAACTTGTAAGTCCATGGAGTTTGTATCCTGTGTTAGAGAAACGCCTGGGCCGCTAGCCTAAGCCATGCCTAATTATGGTGGAAACTTGCAACATCACCATAGTGGCATCTATGAAGCATTCTTCTTATAAAAAAAGAGACACATTGAGAAAAGAGAAAAGAGAGAAAAAAAGCACCATATTCCCATGGTACATAAGAAGATTGCTAAGATGCTCATTGTCTGCTTGCCTTGTCATTTTGGTTATGGGAAAGCTCCTGTACCATGTGCAAGGGGTACCCCGTTGGCGGTTCTCAATGATATGCAAATACTTACAATGACAAGAACTTACCTGGGCCCAAAGTTGAGTATGCATGAGGTGTGGCCCTCGTATTCAAGGCACTTGAGATTGCCAACTTATACTTCGTCAAGCATATACTCCACCTTTGCCACTTTAACCTTAACCACTTCAAGATGATTATGATAGGGGCAATGAGGGCTGAAAGCTAACAAGTACCATAATTTTTGGTAGCTCTTTTTGAAACTTGTAATCCCTACTTCCTTTACAAAAAGGCCTTTCTTCCACCACTATTGAGTCTCCACCTTCTACCTTTAGGCACCATTAAGAGAACATAGTTGTCATTATGTGTGCAGTGTTCCAAAGCTTGTTGATTGATGCATATTGTGATATTACTTGTTCTTGTACTATTTGTTTCTAGTCACCCTTGTGAACTTTGAAGGTGTCCTATGCATCTATTTTCTACTCTATGAGGGACAAGCTGATTGCCACTATGCTATGTTTTCTGTATGTGAAACAAACAAACATTTTTCAATGCATGTTATTCATGATCTTTGTTTGTAGCTTGTCATGTTGCATGCATAGTTGCTATGTCCTATTGTTAGAACTCCATCTTTCATGCACATGTTTAGAGTTCTTTGATCCCAGCTTTCAATGCTTGCAAATGGTTGGATCTTTATTATGAGGGTGCATGTCACCTCAAAAACTATTCTTTTATCGCTTACCTACTTGAGGACGAGCAGGAGTTAAGCTTGAGGATGCTGATACGTCGGAAATGTATCTATAATTTTTGATGCTCCATGCTTGTTTTAGTATCTACTTTGCTTTGCTTGTCTACACTTTGAGGTGCTTTTTACATGTTTTCTTGTACTAACCTACTAACAAGTTGCAACAGTGCCAGATGCCTATTTTCTGTTGTTTTTGGTTTCAGAAAAGTTAATAAAGAAATATTCACGGAATTGGATGGGACAAACATCAAAGTCAATTACTTTCCGTGGGGAACAAGAAGTCCAAAAGGGAGACGAGGAAGCGGGCCAGGGCAGCCAGACCCCCCCAGGCGTGGCCAGGGGTGGGCCCGTGCCTAGCTAGGGTTTGGCCCCCCTGGTCACCTCCTCGGCCTCCCCCTTCGCCTATAAGAAGCCCCCGATGCAGAAACCCTAAGTACCCGATCAATATTCCACAAAACCGTTTGTAGCCGCCACCACCATCGTCCCTAGATCGGGGGGATCTGAAGTTCTTCCCGGCACCCTGCCGGAGGGGAGATCATCTCGGAGGCCTTCTCTCTGGTATGATGCGTGAGTAGTTCCACCTTGGACTATGGGTCCATGTAGTAGCTAGATGGTTATTCTCCTCCTTTGTGCTTTCATGTATAGATCTTGTGAGATCCGTTCATGATCAAGATTTAATCTATTTGTAATCATGCATGTTGTGTTTGCGGGGATCCGATGGATATTGCGATTATTATGTTGGTTTGATTAATGGTTTTATCTTTATGATTCTATCATGTCTGTGTTGTTTGTGATCTTGCATGCTCTCCGTTGTTAGTAGCTATCTTGGCCAAGTAGTTGCTAGTGACTCCAAGAGGGGGTATTTATGCTCGATAGTGGGTTCATGCCTCTAGTTTCCAAGGGAAGTGACATAAATCTCTTTGGTTGTAGATGTGTTGTTGCTACTAGGGAGAAAACAATGGTCTCTTGTTCATGGAACATGTGGACTGTTTACCTTACACACTTTGCTTAAAGAAGTAGTCTGTTGCTTGCAACTTAATACTAGAGGGGGTTTGGATGATAACCTGAAGGTGGACTTCTAGTCATAGATGTAGTTGGATGGCGGTCTATGTATCTTGTTGTATTGCCCAATCGAATCTCATAGGATCTTTCTGACTAGTAATTGCAATGTTATGCCTTGCTCAGTTCCTGTCAATTGCCCTGCTGTAATTTGTTTACCCTTCATGCCATGTTGTTTATCTAAGGAGAGCACCTCTAGTGAACTATGGACCCCGGTCCAATCTTTACCATTGATACACCTTCCATTATTACTTGTTTACTTGCTGCAAACCATTACCTTTCACACCATACGTTTAATCCTTTATTACAGCAAATCGGTGAGCTTGACAACCTCACTTATTCGTTGGGAAAAAGTCTTCAGTTTCTGTTGTGCAGGTCTCCATGTTGCTTGCAACACCTTTGAGACGTTTCCTTCCTCCTTCAGGTTCGATAACCTTGGTCTCTACTGAGGGAAACTTGCTGATGTGCTCATCACACCTTGCTCTTGGGGTTCTTACGAAGTGTCCCACGTCAATACTGGGTGCACGCATTAGGCCCCTCCTCTATCTTATATAGGCGTGGGGGCGGTAGACGTTGTCTTTCCCCCCTTCAAGATGGTGGGCCACGGCGACCAAAGAGGAAGGAGGAAACCCCCCTTCCCTGCACCCCCACTTTAGGTTTTGCCATCCCTAGCCGCATGGACAAAAGGAGGTTGTGGAGCCCTAGACCAATGAGGCCAGGGTGACCCTTTTCAGGCCCATGTGGTCCCACCTTGCAGGTGGGCACCACAGGTGAACCCCTAGGAACCTTCTAGACTATTCCATAGTGACTCGACATTTCCCCGGAACCCTAAACAAACTTGCCATATACATTTTTTCCAGCAGACCATTCTGAAGCTCCTTGTGATATCTAGGATCACATCCGATACTACGAATCAACATCCGAGCACACCATCTATAATATCACTAAAGCCTAGCGACATCGAAGCGTTTAGTGTGTGACCCTACGGGTTCAAGGATGTGCATAAATGATCAAGACACCTCTCCGATTAATAACCAATAGCGGGACCGGGGATGTCCATATTGGTTCACAGACATTCAACGAAGTTCTTTTATCGGTTGAATCACGATGTCGAGGATTTAATTAATTTGGTATTTGATTCCCTTTGTCTCGCAATATATTACATGTCCGACATTTGATCGTTGGTATCACCATACCTACTTCAATCTCATTACTGGCAAGTTATCTTTACTAGTTCCGTGGTGTAGGATCCCCCGTGATAAACACATTAGTCACATGCTTGCAAGGTTTGGGATGTTACACTGCGGAGAGGGCCTAGATATTTCTCTCTAGCACGTGAAGGCACAAATCACAGTCTTGATTCATGTAAGTCAACAAGAACCATCGGAGATACCTGAAAATCATCTTTGTCATCACTCAACTACGAAGTGACCTTTATGTCCACAAAATATTCCTTCGGCACCAGGGAGTAACACAAGCTCATGGTCTAAGGAAACGATACTTGACATATACAAAAGCGATAACAATGGAACTAAATGACATGATAAATGGCTATGCTTAGTATTGGGTTTATCCATAACATCATTCTCCTAATGATATGATCCTATTATCAAGTGGCATTGCATGTCCATGGTTAGGAAACCTTAACCATCATTTGATTAATGAACTAGTTATAAGAGGCTTCATAGGGACAATGTCTTGTTTATATATCCACACATGTATTTAGTTTTCGGTACATCAAGTATAGCTTTGAGAATAAAAACTTATCATAAATACTAAATATAATAATAAAAACTTTATTATCTTCTCTTCTGCATGTTCCTAACAGAAAAAGTGATGCTCCCTTCATTCCAAAAAAATTTATCCTGATTTTATCATAAGTGAAATCTCTCTACATTATAAATGATCTATGGGGATATGCAAATCTAGAAGCAGTGTGAATGAAATGACTCTTTGTGGTACATTGACTAATCATGAATACCAACAGATGAAGGTCAGAGATGTTGTGTTGATGGTGGATACTCCCTCCATTCCGAGACAACAGAAGTTCAAAGATTTGTATTAACTTAAATTTTGCTATATAACGAGATGGTGGTAACAAGCGATACTACATTTGTTCCAAAAAGTAAGGCTATGGAATAGGAAAAATGCTTCACACTATTGCACCATTATACGATACCATTTATATGCATGCCTTATCTTATCATATTTAAGCGATCATTTATGTAGAGTTGTAACACTCATCTATAAATTAAACGACAAAAATTAAATAATTGCTTGCAGTACATTTACCTATCATAAAGGCTCACCATGAAATATATATTTTGTGGGGGTTGTGGTTTTAAGGGATTTTTTATTCTAGTGATTTTCATGTAAATTTTGGAGGTTTGAGATCCTTATATGTTTTTGTATGGCAGTTGTCTGATATGTAGAATTGAATTAGGTTTCTGTAGGGTTGCAACACATTTATTAGGAAATATTCCGCTCTTCCAAACCTCAAGAACTATCCGATTGTGACCAAAGGATCCATAATTCAAATTATTATCTTAGTATTTGAACTCTAAAGATTTTCGATGCGGAAGTTTTTGATTCCTTGCAAACTTTTAGGGCTCGTTTGATTTGCACGATTCTCAAAACACAGGGACAGGAAAACCATAGGATTTAAGTTGCATGACCTATTGAATCCTATAGGAATATAAAACTACAGGAATTTGGATCAAGTACGTGTTTGAATCACAGGAAAGGCAAAGGAATTCTAACATGGGGTTGTAGTGGATGGAAAATTTCCTACAAAATAGAGGGCAAAAGAATCCTTTGAAGGAATTCCTAAGGATTGTAATCCTTTAAATCAAATGACCAACATAGGAATATTTCCTAAGGAATAAGATCCTTCACATATTCTTTGAAATTCCTTTGAATCAAACAAGCCCTATTGCTTGTTTGTTTTGTAGGATTTTCATAGGATTCTCATAGGATTGAGTTCCTATGAATTTTTTCCTACCACCATCGTTTGATTCATAGGAATAGAAACCATTGGATCATTTCCTATGGAACTTTGCCTAGTCTATTTTATAGGAAAATTTCCATTAGGTCTGAGCTCTTGGAAAAATTCCTATGGCTAGCTTTGTGAGTAAGGCTACTTGTTTGACCACTTAAACTTTAACCAAATTCCTGTGGTTTTTCTATATTGCCATCAAACACCCTCTTATGTCAATTCCCATGGTTCACATTTTCACAGGATTCAATGGGACATGCCATACCAATCCTTCATTTTTTTCCTGTCCCTCCATTTTTCCTACCATGTGAATCAAACAAGCCCTTAGGCCTCCTTTGATTTGTAGAAATTCTGTAGGAAAAGTGCAGGATTCCTGTTTCTATGGAAATTTTCACTGTAGCAGTGAATCACAGGAATACACCAAAGGAAATATAAAGGAACTTTTCATTGGCACCCAGATTCCTATGAAATACAGCCAATGAAAACAATTCGGTCTGACCTTATTTTTTCTTTCCTTTGCGGGAAGTTTTCCTTTGTAGTTTTCCACTTGCATTCCTTTCCAATTCCTGTTCCTATTCCAATCCCTACATTTGGGGATCCTATGAATTAAAGAAGGCCTTAGAAGGATTACTGCACTCTATTTGGAGTGAAATTTTCAATCCACCTGTGAGGACTTCTTTATTCTTTCTATGGGGTGCCAAACTTTCTATGTGCCAAGATATTTAGTTTTTCATTTTTCAATTACCAAAGAGTGCATGCTGTTCCATTTTTGCATCTATTGTGACCCTTTCTTTCGAGACCTAAAAATCTTGTGATTCCAATGTGCATGCCATTGTGTTTATATGTACCTTATTAATACGTTTTAGAATTATGCAAATCAAAGAGAGCCTTGACTTTTGTTTTGGAAGCTTTATGATATTTGGTCGTCGAGTAGTAGTACTACCCATTGTAACTCTGTCATAAATTGCCTCCAAAACTTCCGCAACCGAAACCATTGGTGTCGTTTGACTAGTAACTTTTGTAAATTGACCAACACACTATTTAAGCACTGTAGGAGTACACATAGTACTGACACATCTGAGGGCCCCAGCATCATAGTCTCTCCCATCTTTATTTCTTCCCGCAGTGAAAATCGAACAAGCCAAAAAGAAGAACAGAACGCAACAAAACCCGACCATCTCTTTCCCCTCTTCTTCTCGTTGGACCAAGGAAAGAACCCGAAGCATGGCAGATGCCCGTCACGAGCCCCGCGACGCCACCGACAAGTCCATCTCCGAAGCGGCCGACGACTTCGAGTTCCGCGTCGCGCCCACGGGCGGCCTTGTCTCGGCCGGCGCGGGCGCGGTCGCCGACATGTGCGTGGCCGACGAGCTCTTCTCGCACGGCAAGCTGCTCCCGCTCCTCCCCTCGTCGGCCACGGCCACCGATGCCCCCAGCGGCGCCCCCCTTCTACCGAGGTCCGAGTCCGTCGCGTCCACCGGAGGCCTCGGATCGCGGTACGACAGCCGCAGCGCGAGCTCGAGCGGCAGCAGCAGCGGGTGCGTCAGCCGCAGCCACTCGTCCAAGAGCGCCTCCTCCGAGCAGGGAGCTGCGGCTGCGCAGCCTCGGAGGTCGCTCTCCAGCAGCCTGTTCTACGCGCACCCGAGCCCGTCCCCGCAGCTGCGGTCGTCGCGGCCGCGCCGGAGCACGGGGTCGGCCCCGCCGCCCGCCGGGTGGGGCGTCATTCGCCTCGGCGTCGTCGGCGCCCCCGACGTGTACCCTCCGCGCGCGGCCGACGCCAAGATCGCCGCGGCGTCGCGAGGCGGCAGCGGCAGGAGCGCGAGGTTCGAGCAGGCGGCGAGCGCCGTGGAGAGGAGCTTCAGGAAGCACGGGGCGGGGCTCTTCGGCGACGGGTTCGGGTGCAAGTGCTCGCCCGACGTCGTCGTCGAGCCCGGCAGCCTGCCGGAGGCGACGAGGAAGAGCGGCACGGACGGAAGCGTCAAGAAAAGTCGGAGCGTCCGTCGCATTAGGATCATGGACTGGCTCGAAGAGCTCTCGATCACCACCAAGGGGAAGAAGTGATGGATCGTTGTGTAAAGATTTGTGCGTTTCTCTGAGCTGTGCATGCTCAAGGGAACAGCTAGATTTGATCGTTTGACTGTTCTTGGTCGATTAACATTAGGAAACGCTTAATTCAAACGAATAACTTTGTCCATCATGGTTTTCCTGTTTTCAGTAGTTTGACCTTCCTTATATGCTCAGGGAGCACAGTTGCCGCAATTAGAGCATATTCCATTACAAATTTGCATGGCAATATTTTCTATGCAGTGCACAGATCGGTACAAGTTTTTTTTTTTGTGTGTGTGATTCCAGATCAGTACGAGTTGGCCTTCTGTCGTTACTCCTTGTATCTAGAATCTCGCCACATGAAATTGGTCAGTGTAGAAAACTCGTTAGAATTCTGCGTTGATGCCCGTACCACATCCACACGGCACACCCATGACCTGACCCGTCAGGCTTTGGGTCAATGCGTTAAAAACGACTTATCCACACATCCATTATAAGTACTACATCCCTGACGAATTCATTTCCGGCACGTGAGCTCTCTCGGTGCCACGGAGAGGTACACTGACAGCGGGCTCGGCGAAAGCTCGGTGCGGCCGGCGCTGATGGCGAGGATGCCATGCCCGGCTCCTTCAACGCGAGACAGGCGTGCGGCAGTGGGATTGCAGTGCAGGCGCCTGCTGATCGGCACGGGACGACCGGCTTTCGATCGATCGGCGCGCGCAGCGCCGGACGGGCGGACGTTTCTCCTCGGTCCCTGCGAAAATTCGACCGTTCCATGCGACGTTTCCCGCGAAGTTTTTTTTTTGTACCGCGTTGGCCGTGACGACGGAGGGGCTGCGTGAGCCTCTCGTTGCGTCGTAGCGGCACGTCATGATTCATGAAGGGTGCGTGTTCGGTCGGTCTACGGTCCGCGTCTACCTGTCCTCGCCTTGTAGTCTTGTACTCATTGGTTTCCTCCTTCTAGTATCCCGAGAGGATATCGAGACGGCGACGTGGTGATGGAGCGCGGAGTCGCGTAGCGATCGAGTATGAGTACTAGAGCACCGCCCGTCGCCGTACGTACTATACGTGGTAGTGCTGCCGCAATTGCGTGCGGTCGGTGGCCACGACGGCGACCTGCCGGCGTGGTGCGGGTCTCATAATCCGGTCCTGACGGCGACGCCCACCCGGGAGGGGCGGCGGGAACCCGTCTCAACATAATGAGCACCCACGGCGACCGCGTGGTCGGAACAGCGGCGCAGGTCGAGTCCGGGCACTCGAAGCTCCTGGTGGCAGCACATTCCTTCGATCGGGGCAGTTCGCGGTTGGTTTTCCTCCGCGAATAAGATCAGATTAGGTGGGTGTTGGAGCGGTTCGCAACTTTTTGCTACTCTAGCTCGCCTAACCGCTGCTTTTACAGCGCTACGGACGGATTGCTGCTAGCTTTCCGTCGCTGAGACCTTAGATCCAAGACTTTACCGAAAGAGAAAGATGCCCGAATGCTCAGCTCGGTTCTCACCTATGTATACGTAGTGCCCTTTTTGTTTGCCTAGTGTAGAAGAAAAGCGTAGGGTAATCGAGCGAAGGAGCTGAAAGGGGCGCAAGAAATACTAACAAAGTAACCGAGAGAAAAAGGTGACGCTAGCTCGTCGTAAAAGGCAGAATTTTTCGTGTACCGGCACAAAGTTGCAAAAACTGCGAGCATGCATGTCTCCGCCTCCGAGAGCCTTATGATTTGCACTATTGCACTCCATGGTGCACGTTGGAGCATAAACAGAGAGCTTAATCATGGCGTCTCGCACTGCTGCACGAGAAAGGCTGCACTGTCTTGTTTGCAGTCACTGGCTCCTATTTCCGAGGCGGCCAAAAGTGCCTAGATGTAGCGCGCCTAATCCATTAGCCTAATCAAATTATACTACTGGAGTAGTAGTACTCAGCTCATTTCACAATTACCTCACGGTTCCGTGTTTAGTCACTTTTTTTGAACAGATCAAAGTAATACCTTGAAAAGTTTGATCAAGAATATAAGAAAAAATATCAATACCCATAATTTTAAATGCATATAATATAAAAATACTTTATGACGATTCTAATACAATACATTTTACATTATTAATATTCATATTTTTCTACGATATATGGTGAAAGTTTATAGAATTTGACTTTGGAGGGAGTCTTGCTGCTTTGGGAGATGGTCTGTAACCCCAAAGATCAGGGAGTCCTGGGTGTTATTAATCTCCCAGTTCAAAAACAATCGCCTGTTAATGAAACATGTGCATAAATTCTTCAACAAAGCAAATCTTCCTTGGGTCAAGATGATCTAGAAGTTGTATTATTCCAATGCTTTTCCTCATGCCAAATCAAGGGATATTTCCTCATCTCCAGCGTGACCCTACTTTAAAGAATTTGGCACAATGTAGTGTGTCAAATGGCTCATCTGTTCTGGTTTGGCAAGATTCTTGGTTTGACCAGAGGCTGCAGTTGTCTTTGCCCCATCTCTTTTCTTTTGTTAAAAAAGAGTCCATTTCGGTTGCCACAATTCTTGCCATGGATGATATAGTGGATCACTTCAATGTTCCTTTCTCTAAAGAAGCTTATATTGAATTTATGTAATTACATGGCATTTTGGTTGATATTAATGCCACATATGAGCATGACTAGTGGACGGTATTTCAAAGCACAAATCAGTTTAATGCTGCAAAGGCTTATAAAAATGCTATGAGTTGACACCTTGTGTGTCCCACTTTGAAATGGTTGTGGAAAACTTGCTATCAGCAAAAATACGAAGTTTTTTTTTAAAAATCCACATCGGAATATCTCTGCCCAATTAAGCACAACAACCATCCGCGAGTGACGAGGGCGACACACTTGGTTTAGACGAAAAATGCTTCGCTTGACCCCTTGCATCGCTCACAACGCGACTCCTCTACTGCTATTGCTGCCGACCTAGGTCACAGTGGTGGCGGGCCTAGCACTTAAGGTGGCAAGGTGTTCTATGTTGGTGGAGGCCGCCATCGTTGTGGGGCATTGGAGGTCTAGGGCGGTGGTTCTGTTGGGGTTCGTAGCATGGAAAACAAAAAAAATTCTATCGCATGTACACACACAAGCCAAGATCTAATCTACTAGATCGGTGCAACGATTTGATAGAGTACTAACCCTCAAAGATCCAAAGCGTTTAACAAGATAGGATTCTCGTGGTTGATGTAGTCGTTCACTTGCCGATCTCAAGATCGCGAAGACGATCCTTCCGGTGCCGCGTTTCGGCAGCGCTTCCGCAGTCGGTCACACGTTCGATACTCGATGAAGACCTTCCTCTCCCTTGTTCCAGCAGACAGCGGAGGTTGTAGATCCTCCTCGCGATTCCAACAGCACGACGGTGTGGTGGTGGAAGTATGGGAGAGATCCCGCAGGGCTTCGCCTAAGCCGGAGCGGGTATGGTGGAGTAGAGAGGGCCCTTGGTAACTAGGGTTTAGAGGCCAAGGGGTGGAGGTGGCCGCGGCTAGGGGGCTAGGCGGCGGTGACTTGGAGGAGATGTAGGGCGGTGGCGGTTTAGAGGGGGCAGCCAGCCTAGGGTTTTGGGGTTGAGCCTCCAAGGGGGCGCCCTACCCCTCCTTTTATAGGTGGTAGGGGCGGCTATGGGAGGGGAGTCCTATCCAAACTACCCCTGGTGGCCTGCGGCTTGGGAGGGAGAGGGAACCTTCACTAACTAGGTTTCCTCTCCGCCCTCCACAAGGCAATCATGTTGGAATTTGACCTTTTCAAACTAGAGTTTGGTTTTTCTCTTCCCATTGCCCAGCCAAGTGACCTAGGACATGATGCAACCATACTATATTTGTATGACACATTCATGTACCCTTCCCTCTCCGGAGTGGTGGACCTTTTAGACCCTTTAAAGTACCGACTTTGAATCGACTAGAGAGGGGTGAATAGGCGACTACCAATTTTTAATTAGTTACTCAATTTTAGGCTTGGCAAGAAGATAAGTTCTCTAGATATGCAACTAGGTGAACAACCTATATGATAGAGAACTAACAACAAGCACAAGAGCGGTAAAGAGCAAGTAGTAAAGGTAAGGAACGAGATAACCGGAGCGGGGACACGGAGATGTAATTCCCGTAGTTCACTTCCAAGGAATCTACGTCTATGTTGGAGAGGTGTCGGGGCCACACAAGGTCACCCGAGCGCCACAAAGGCCTCACCTTCTTCTCCGGTGAGCTCCCCCACAAAGGAGGCCTCACAATCCACTAACCGGTGACCTTGAAGGCGCCAACTGAAACCTTTACAACAAGGTTGAGGGGAAGCTCCACAACTCAATTGGAGGCCCTCAACGACATCACGGACCTTTACAACACACTCCCTTAGCTCCGAGGATGCCCTACATCGTCTAGGGTTCCAAGAAACCCAAGAGTAACAAGATCCACAAAGGATAGGTGGGGGGAATAAAATCTTCTTTGGTGGAAGTGTAGATCTAGGTCACCTCTCCCACCTCTCAAAAGATCAAGTGATTTGAGTGGAAAGGGAGAGATATCTAGTGAGGTGAAGCTCTAGTATTAATGGAGGAGAGAGAAAATTTAAGAGTTAGGTAGGAGGAAGAAGGAGGGTGCCTTAAATAGGCCCCCTCTAAACTGAACTGTTGGGCAGTTCGCGACCTCACCGGAAGTTCCGGTGAGGGACCGGAAGTTCTGCCCAGCGATGCTCAAACGGTACGAAGACCGTTGACGCACGCTCCAAAGCTTGACCGGAAGTTCCGGTGAAACTTTCGGAGCAAGTTCCGGGCCAAGTTCCGTCAAATAGAACACTTGCAAACAGAAGTATTCTGAACCTGAGCGGAAATTGGAGCGGAACTAGGGCGGAACAACTGGGTCGCAAAACATGCCTGACCGGAAGTTCCGATGCCTGGGCGGAAGTTACGCTCAGGGTCTCAGCGGAAAAAGCAAAGGAAGTTCCTGCGACCGGAACTTCCGGTGTTACTTTCGCTGTAAGTTCTGTCAAATAGAACACTACCATATAGTAGGTTCTGAGCTCTGGCCGGAACTTCCATGAGAAGTTGGACCGAAAATAATCCCAGATCCATCCCACAGAGCACCCTGATCGAAACTTCCGGCTCCTGGCCGGAAGTTCTGATCAGACAAAAACTGCACCAACTGATCAGAAACTCGCTCTCTCGCTTGAGAATAGGATGGTTGTGGTGATGCAAAAATGGTTTGTGCAAGAACAGATGATTCCCACAGCCTTCCGAGGTGGAACCCCTCTTGGTAGTATAGCGATCTAAAACAATAAAATGAGAGAAAGAGAAAAACGAAAGACCGCCGTCTTCACGAGATCCCAAGAATAGCATCCACACACTCCATAAGCTCCATAAAAAACAATTAACCTAAAACTCAAGCACATGGTTAGATCACAGGTGGGATTGTCATCATCACCAAAATAGCAAGGGAAAACATAGTCCTTTCAATCTCCACCTTTTTGGTGTTTGATGACAATCCCAAACGATTTGCATAAGAAAGAGCAGTTTTAGCAATGAACGGAACAAGCTCCCCCTATATGTGTGCAAGGTATAGATAAAGCTCTAAGGACAAGACTAGCACACATATAAGGAGGATCCACCCTTCTATTGCAAAAATAGCACAAGCGCAAGGGAAAAACAATATAGGGGACGTACCGTTGCACCAAACATATGTGGTGGAGACAATAGATGAAATAATAACAATGTAGACCCCACCACCATATACAAATAGCCATAATCCAACAACATGCATACCATACAACATGCATATCATATCACATAGTCTCATACATAAATAAGACACACAAATAACAAGGTACAAAAATAACACCGTCCACAAGCACACACCCAAACAAGAGAGTTCATGAGCAAGAAAGGATCAAAGATAAAACGAACTCGTAACTCAACCATGCAAATCCTGTGAACAACCTAATAGATATCTTTCTCCCCCTTTGGCATCATGACACCAAAAAGGGAGAAAAGACCACTCTAATCGCCCCAACCATGGAAAGGAGGAGGAGAAGGCTCGGGGTCCCAAGAGGAATTGTTCCACACAGGTGGAGGACCGGTGACTTCCTCCTCAGAATCATACCACTTGCAATTGTCATGAGTCCATTCATCCTTGGGCGCGGTGAGGGAGCTAGTCTCTAGAGAGCAAGGAACAGTGAGCACTGTCATAATAACCTTCTGACACTGAGCATTGTGCTGCTGATCAACATAAGCCCGGTACCCACGATCCTACAAGAAGCAAAACGTCTTCTTCACCTTCCCTAGCAGTTTCTTGGCCCAAGACGGCTGCCTCTCAAGAGTGGGACCACCAACACTAGAACCAGCACATGCCGAAGAGGGACCACCAGCACCAGTAGCACCTCCAGACTTCCAAATGGCTTCTTCCTTCTCAGCTTGTGTCCTAGGCTTCTCATGCTTACTCACTCATAGCTTCTTCTCCTCATGAATAGTGATGCCGTCCTGAGGGAAGCGTGTACCAGTTGCTTCAAACCACTTGGCGTTGATAAGAGTCTGAATGTATGGAGCATAGGGGCACGAGCGCTTGTCAATAATAGCTTGCCAAATCTCATTGTACAGAAAGTGCATAACATCCATCTTCTGGTCAGAATCGCAGTGACGGTAAGTCTGAAACATAAGGTCAACTTGATAAGCATGAAACTGATCAAAGTTGCCTGCCTTTGGAGATATGGTGTTCAAGAAGACCATGCGCATGATGTCATAGACTGGCTGGAGATAATTCATGTAACCACAAGTACCCCAACCCTCAATATAGAGTGGCTCCAGGACCTCAGGAGCAGAAGCCTGGGCACCATGAACACGCCAACCATTTGCACCCTTTCCAGGCAAGATGGGATAGCCAAGGAGCGCCCCAAACTCAGACCATGTGGCGGATAACTGCAGATCCTTAGTCATCCACTTCAAGGTGCCATCAGTAGGATTCATGTCCATGTGAAGAGTGGAGTAGAACTAAGCAATAGCGGGCTCATCAAAGTTCTCACGGTGCTCCATGATAGGAATGATCCCAAACTTCGTGCATATCTCAAGAGCTTTGCCAAAGTACTCAATCTTGCTTTCCATATGACCCACATTGATGTATTTCTGAGGAGCTACAACGAACTTGGACTTGGTGGCATAGATCTCTGCAAAAATCTGCTCTTGGCGACAATTGTGGAAGGGAGGATCCAAGCAAAGTCGGTCACGCGGGACAAGATAGGGATCCACATGGAGAAACGCTGAATAAGCCTTCTGAGGCCACTTGGAGATCTTGTTCTTGGAGGAGTCAGGCCCAGCAGCAGTGTTCTTTTGAGAAGCAAGAACAAGTCGCTTCCCTTCAGCAGTAGAAGCACAGCGAGCAGCAGCAGACCTGTGACAGGCGGTCTGAGTAGAAGGTCACACAACCTCAAGATATTCTTCATCAATTTCGGGAGGAGGACCGGTAGGAATACTGGTTCGCTTGCCTCTACGGGTACCACCTTGCCCTGAGAAGAAAGCAAAGAATAGGAAGGGATGGTGGGGTAAGTGCACAAGTTCGAAGGAATAAACAAAGATAGATTGAAAAAATACAAGCAGTGAATCAAATATAGTGCACCGGAACTTCCGCTGAACCATCGAAACTTCCGGTGAAAAAGTCACCACTGGAAGTTCCAGTCGTGACTCACCGGAAGTTCCGGTGAGGCCACGAACAGAACAATTCAACAGGAAAATCGCATGGATCCAAGATCTAGGGTGCACACGTACGGTTTCACACAAGTGCATTGGCTCAATCTACCCTAGCAAGGTTCCCTAGGCCTACAAAGACCTCCCAACAAGTTCTAGCCAAAGAACTAGCCTAGACATGGTGAGCCCTAACTCAATCAATGGAGTGAGCAAGATCTCCATTAATGGAGGGAGTTGAGGGAAAATACCAGAGTCCATGGCGGGAGATCGAGGTGGGGAAGGTTCCCACGTTGGCCGGAGACGTAGGGGCCGGAGCACCTCCGCGGAGAAGATGTCGCTGGGGCTGCTCCAAATAAAAGTTTGGTCTTGGGGAAAACTGGGAGAAGATCCCGTTTTTTCTAGTGCCCACTTTATATAGGACAAAGATCCTCACTGGAAGTTCCGGCGAACAGGAAGTTCCGAGCATAGGTGGAAGTAGCCAGGCCAGCAAGAAGTTACGAAGAACTACGCACTGACCGGTACTTCCGGCATCTAGCCGGAAGTTTTGCTGACGCCAGAAACACTTCCCAGGATAGGAAGAAACCAAGGGAGAACTTTTGCAGGGAATAGAAGGGGCTTGAGGAAAGTAAAGGCTTGGGATAGAGATCTCAAAATATGAAGAACCAAAACAACAAAAGACACCAAGAAATCACAAGAACAACCAAGCAAAAAAACACAAGGAAAACCAAACAAGAAACACAAAAGGGTCGGTGCCCGAGGCCACCTTATATAAGAGTAAATGGCTTGATGATACATCCAATTTGCATCACCATTCTATATCATAATTTGCCTCTATCCATTGAAATATGTCTTATTATTAGGTATTACTTATGTCTTTTCCACTATTTTTGCATGTTGGATGATTCTTGGAGGATGGACTGCCGGAGTCTGGATTCTGATGGAAAAAGAGGTGTTTTGATGCAATTTCATGAAGATCAGAAAAATACTAGAAAAATATGGGAAAATTATATTTTCCCAGAAGACAGAGGAAGCCGGAAGGGGAGGCATAGAAGGGACATAGGGGTCCCACACCTCCCTAGGCGCGGGTCCCCCTGGGCCGCGCCTAGGGCAGGTGTGGCCCACCTGCTCGGCTCCCGACTCCTCCCTCTCACCTATATCTTACTTACGGAACCCTAACACCAGGGGGCGACCACAGATATATTTCCGCCGCCTCTGTGGGGCGGAAAACACCGAGAGGGATAGATCTCACTGACAGACAGAATTCTATCGTGGAAACTCCTTCCCGAAGAGGGGAGATCATTGCCATCAACATCGTCATCAAGCTAGGTTTCATCGGGTGCCATCAACATCGTCATCAAGCTAGGTTTCATCGGGATCATCATCATCATCATCCACACCATCATCTCCACCAGCACCATCATCACCACTCCATCCCGCTGTAACAATTGTGTTGGATATTGCTTTAGTTCTTAGGGGAAACTTTCCTGGTGTTAATTACTATTGTAGTTGATGTTTGTGAGTGGAACCATTGGATTATTGTTTATGTTCAAATTTTTATTCATCACCATATCATCTTTGATCTTGATCCATATGATGTCTTGTGAGTAGTTCGTCTAGTTCTTGAGGACATGGGAGAAGTCATGTTGTTTGTAGTGGATTTGTGTTGAGATATTATTCAATGGTTTAGTATTTAAGTTGTGGTGCTATTCTTCTAGTGGTGTCATGTGAACATCGACTACATGACACTTCACCATTTATGGGCCTAGGGGAATGCATTGTGTATTTGGCTACTAATTGTGGGGTTGAAGGAGTGACAGAAACCTGAACCCCCGTTAGGACACCTTTGCACAAGGGAGTGTAGGATCTCAGAGTTTAAGGTTGTGGTTAGCTTTATATCTTAATTACTTTCCTGTAGTTGCGGATGCTTGCAGGGGGTTTAATCACAAGTATGTATTAGTCCAAGTAAGGTCGGTACATGATCACAGGTTCACCCACACAACACTTAGAACACCAAAGAAGAGTACTCGGCTATTTGAAGCAAAAGCACTTGACAGAATTCCCATGTGTCATCGAGAACGTTTGGTCCTTATAAGTATTTCCACCGGCTTGTCCTTTGCTAAGAAAGGATTGGGCCACTTGCTATGTTTGTTCTTTATTACTTGCACTTTATTTTGTTGCTTTATCAGAAAAACCCTAAAAATCCATTTGCTAAGTATTTACAGAGAGTTCCTGCTCCATACCACTAGTCAACACCTTCCGCTCCTTGTTGTGATCGACACTCCTATTTATCGAAAGTACTACGTACACCCCCTATACTTGTGGGTCATCAAGACTATTTTCTGGCGCCGTTGCCGGGGAGTGAAGCACTATTGAAGAGTGGAACTGGTAAAGGAAACTTCTACCGTGAGTATTTCTTTTTGTTTTTGTTTGTTACTTTGTTTCCAATATGGATAACCCACTTGATTTTCTGTTTGGGAAAACTACTACCACTGTCAGGGTAGTAGATGAACCACCACCTGTTGAGATAGATCCTTTTAAGATACCTACAAGTATTGTTGATCGTGTCATGGATAATTATTATTTTGGGGATGGAACTGTCCATCCTGGTGATCACTTGCTTTTTTTCTATGAATTATGCGGGTTGTTTAAGTGTGCACGTATCACAACTGAACAGGTGAATAAGAAGTTACTCTCTATATCCTTGAAAGGGAGAGGTGAAGAATGGTATAAGTTGCTAAAGAATGGACAATCCATGGAATGGGAGGAAATGTCATCTCTCTTCTATTCTAAATTCTATCCTCCCAGTGAGATTCATAAGGATAGAAATCTGATATATAACTTTTGGCCTCTTGATGGAGAGAGTACAGCTCAAGCTTGGGGGAGATTGAAGTTACTAATGCTTATCATGAACTCCCTAACAATATTATTATCAATAACTTTTATGCTAGGCCTTCTCTTCATGATAAAGATTTACTAGATGCTTCTTGTGTTGGATCATTTACACGTATGAAGGAAGAAGCTAAATGGGATCTACTAGACCGTATTCAAGAGAACACTGAAGCTTGGGAGAATGACAAAGTAAGAAAGTCAGGTTTAAACTATGATTATGAATGCATAAAATCTTTTATGGGAACTGATGACTTCCGTGATATTAGTAATGAGTTTGGTCTTGATTCCCAAAGTATTTCCAACTGTTTTAAGGCCTTTGCCTCTTACATAGAAATTCCCAAAAAGAAGTGGAACAAGTACCATGCACCTTATAAATATGTTGTTAATCATGTTCCTGTTAGAAGCACTGAAGTTTGTACTACTAATCATATTGTGCTTGAACCTTATGTTGAGAAAATACCTTTTCCAGCTAAGGTAAAGGAGTATTCTATGATGATTAGTGCAAATAGCAAAAGTGCAAATAAAACTGTGGAGCCAGATGAGAAATTGAATATTGAACCTGTGGTAGCTATTGTGAAAGACCCTGTCACTAGAAATATAGAGGACGAGCACATTGTCTTCTGTGAAGACGCTTCTAATATTATCTCTCATCCTAGTAAGGCTAAAAAAGCTAGTGTTCCTGTGCTTTCTGTTAAAATTGGTGATCATTGCTACTATTGTTTATGTGATATTGGTGCTAGTCTAGTGCTATTCCTTATGAGCTTTATAGGGAAATTATGCATGAAATTGGTCCTTGTGAGCTTGAGGACATTGATGTGGTTATTCACCTTGCTAATAAGGAAACCATCTGCCTTATTGGTATTGTAAGAGATGTGGAGGTTCTTTGTGGTAAGATTAAATATCCTGCTAATTTTCTAGTGCTTAATTCAGCAGCTAGTAAAACTTGTCCTATCATTTTTGCTAGACCTTTCTTGAACACTTGTGGAGATATTATAGATTGTAAGATGGAGAAAGTTTTAACTAAGTTTGATGGAGATTCTTATGAGTTCAACTTTTCCAAATTTGCTAAAGCTCCTTGTGAAAATAGCTTGTCTAAGAAAGATTTCAGGATGGAACAACTTGCTTCTATTGATCCAATTTATGACCTTGGACCTCTTTTTGGTGACTGTAAGTATGCTCATTCTGAATATAGAGTTGTTGCCAATGACAGTTATATTGTCAACTTTATTCAAAGTGCTACCGAAAGTTATTATGAGAGAGGGAAACATGGTTGTATGCATCTCAATAATGTTAAGTTTCCTTGTTTTATGTTGAAAGCTTTGAAGTTGCATTTGTTTTGTCTTCCTATGCTAGTGGCTTTTTGTTTCAACGATTTGTTTTCTCATGATACCCCATGCATAGGAAGTGGGTTAGACTCAAATGTGTGGGTTATTTGCTTCTTGATGCTCTTTTTCACTCCATATTTATATCTCCTTTGTGAGCATCTTTGAAAGTTTCAAGCCTAACTTAAAGGCATTAAAGAAAAGTACTTGTTGGGAGATAACCTGTCACATCCCAAGATTTTCCAAATCTTGTAATGTGAAAAATAAAATAAACAAAATAAATTATTGTTGAATTTTAGGGTGAAAAGAAACTTTTTGTTTCTAAATGGAAACTTAAAATCCCATCTCGAACAAACTTTAATTAAAGTTTTGAATTCAAAAAATCCAAATCAAGAGAAATGCATTCCTCAATGAATGTATCTGGAAATTTAAACACTTGGAAAATAAATCCAAACCCTAAACCCTAATGGAATAAAAATCATTTCCAAGTTATCTCCAAGCCTATGGATTTGATCCATATAAAATCTTATCAACAAACATTTACAAATGATCAAGAATGACAAATAGAAATATTATAAAACCATATAAATTGGTTTCACTTAATTTGGAACCATAAATAAAATCTTATGAATTTAAATAAGATAAGGAAAAGTAATTTCCAAAGCTAATAAAGCACTTATCTAAAATCCATACAAAGTGGTGAGCAATTAATCCTAAAGATATTTAAAAGGATAAATAAATCTCAAATAAGACTTTACAAATTGGAATCACCAAGTTTGGATCTCTTAATAAAAAGATATGGATTTTATAAGATGAAGAAAGAAATATTAAATAAAGAATATTTAAAGACCAAATCAAATCTTGGCCAAATCCATAAGCAAATGGAATGAATAAAATCCAAATCCAAATAAAATAAAAGGATAAAGAATTTCCAAAATAAAATAAAATGACATTAACCATTCTATCCCTATTTTTAATAAAGACAAATCTCTAATAAGAATAATTATTTAAATCTTGAGAAAATAGTATTTTGGAAATTACCCAAGTGGATTAAAAGTTGTTTAATTAACTTAAATGAAATAAATCTTCCAAATAAAATTTAGGGAATTAAAACTATATTTAATTCCATTGGAACTAAAAGAAATACCCAATCTTAAAAGATTAATAAATCATATTAAATCATTCCAAATAATTCAAGGTGAATTATTTGACACCCAAATAATCAAAAAAAACCTACTGAAAAGACTTGGAAGGTTTTGGAAAATTCAAATGGTGTTTGAAATATTACTAAAACTTATTTGGTTTAAAACTAGGGCCTTTTTGAATAATTAAAAAGACCCAAAAAGGAATAAAATTTTATTCCAAAATTGACATTAGAATGTGCTACTAATCAATATTTAAATCTACACAAATTTTGGCAAAAGATTGAATTCAAATGAGTGTTTGAATTGGTTGTTCAAAATCAAACAGAATAAAAGAAAAGGAAAAAGAAAAACAATCAGTATAAAAAAAACGGACTCGACCCAGTCACCTAGCCCAACAAGGCCCAGCAAGCCCATTCCCCACCCCACCCGTAGCGAAACATTTTTCACCCACAGACAGACCCGCAGAGAAACTGACCGACGGACCCCACATTCCTTCTCTCTCTATCGCTGCCATGCGACCCCACAGCCCCGTCAGCGTCGTCTTCACCCTCGCGCGCTGACCCCGCCCTCACCTCACCGGCCGTAGCTGCCGATTAAAACTCGACTTAATTCGTGTTAATGGCATAGTTAAACCTCCCCTGACGACGCCCTCTTAAACGCCTATGCCCCCTCTCTCATTCCCCTCACTCGCCAGAAACTCTACGCCCCTAGGCCGCCCTGAATTACGCCTAGACCCCGCTCTGCTCCGACGAGCTCGCAACCAAATTCCGGCCAGCCTCCTCTACCCCTTGCTCCCTCGACCAGGCTCACCTGCTCCCCAGACCCAGGAGAACCTCCCCGTAGCACCGGCTCGTCCCCGCGCGCCCCGGAGCCTCGACAACGATGACCACAGCACCACGCCGCCGTCTGTCACTGCTCCGACGAGCACTACTAGTAAGACCTGACCGCCCCCTCTTTCTCCTTCACACACGCATCATCGCCAGGACCGTGCGCATCTGACCATGTCTTCCACTTGTCCTAGCACGCGTTGTAACCTCGCCCCCGTCGACGTCTGACCGTACCCGACGCCAGGAGCACCTCCGGCGAAGAATTCCGACGACGCCCGAGCGCCCCCTGCTACCCGAAGATCACCTTGAGCTTGGCCATACCCCTGCGATCACTGTAAGCCCTTTCCCTTCCTCCTTTGCTTCCTGTATTCACCGCGCCGCCGTAGTCAGAGTCTCCGCCGCCAGTAGCCACCGCCAGCGCCGCCCATCTCTGGCTAGCGTGCCGAGCGCCGTCAGATCTTAATCGCATGGCCACGATAGAAACTTAACTGAAGCGGTATGTTTGTTTCTGGGCCACACGAGCTACTTTAGATCCAACGCGCCAGAGTAGCTGATCCGGACGAAACGGTATGGATGAGTAATATCCCGCCACGTGGCCCTGTTCGTCTGATTAAAAACAGAATTGTTCTATTAGATATGCCAATTTGAAAAATCCATAACTTTCAAAACACACGTCCAAATTTTGCAAATTTTATATCAATGGATTCAGCAAGACAAGCCCTAGCCAACCATGCACTTTGTTTAGTAAAAATCTTCTGTTAAAATGTTTGTTTTTGCAGAAACTTGTGTATGCATGTTTAGGATATAAAAATTGTTCTAAAATGTTTTTGGGGATAAAATCTTGGGCAAATGGTTTATTTTGAACCTACTGACCCTAGGAATCAATTGGTGGTTTCAAAAATGTATTTGGTGAAACAAAAGAATGAATCTTGGATTTAAACCAATTCTAGTCAAATAAAAATATGGTTTATTTATTAAAAATGGTTTTGGAAGAAAACCTTTGAGAAATGTTTTGGAAATAAACTCTCTGACCCTAAACACAAGGTTTTATGGTTTGAAAACATATTTTGTGAAACCTATAGAATGTTGCCTTATTAAAAGCATTTCTTCACCACATAAAATAATGACTTAGTCTAAAAATGGTTTATGAAGTGAAATCTTTTGCAAATGATTTTGCCACTTTATAAAATGATCATTAGGTGTTTTCAAATGTTTATAACCCATTAGAAACCACTTCTCCAAATAAAAAAGTCTTTAGCATTCTTGCATGCATTGTTTTGTTATTATTATTTTATGTGATGAATTGCTTGAATGGTAGATTGAAATTTTGTTTGCTTGATTGAATTGTAGTGACCTGAAGTGTGTGAACATTGCAAAGATCAAGGAGTGAACCTATACTCTCTACCAAAAAGGCAAGTGATGCTTCATACTTTTGTCCCATTATTTTCACTATGCATTAGTGATATTTCTAAGTAGGACTTGCATGGAAATTTGCTAAGTATATACTATGCTATGGGAAATCCTAGTAGATGAAATTTTAGTAGAATTTCCTAAGTTAAGATTCCTACTACAATCATGCTTAGCTTAGCTAGTAGAAGACAAGGGTGGAATATATATTCATGCTATGGAAAAATTTCTAAGTCTGAGGACTTGTGTTTTTGTTTAATAAAACAACTAAGTGAATGAATCACCTGAGTGGAATGGAAGGAATGGTTTGTGTTGAGTGGTCATGCAAGTCCAGTATGCTGGGGGAAACTTGGGCATCACCAAGTCTAGCATGCTGGGGAAAACTTGGTGTCTCACTTGTGGATGGCCACCCAGGAACAAAGAGATTTGAGATGTCAAATGTTGAGAAGCTTCAAGTGCAGCCACTTGGCATTATGGGCTCTGCCTGGATCATATAGGTTGCAATAACTTAGCCAAATGGACAGTTGGTGGTAGGGGAATGATAGGTTGGAGCGCGTCCATTTTGGTCTAAGGGAAGGCTTCTGAAAGATCTTGTCTTGGTGAAACCAAGTCTTGTGGGGAAAGTGCACCACCTCTATGGAGTGTAAAATCTAAGTACTTAGCCATGTCCCTGGAAAAGGACAATTTGAGCATCAAGACATGGAAGCTATCAAGAATCTCATCATCCAAATTTCTAAGTTAAAAACTTGTGGTTGAACAAGGGTTTAAGGTTCACCAATTTCTATTGGTGGTTCCATGGGTGATTTTGTCAAAGCAAAAACTTAGGGTTTTCAAATGATAAGGAAAAACTATTTTGAGCAAAGCAAGCCTAAGCTCCACTTAGCCAAATGCATATAGATGATAGACTCCACTATACTACCATAGTATCACTTGCCAATACAATTCAAATGTATTGACCCTTGTGGCTGTAACTTATTATGTTGCAGGTTTGTTTGATGTTAGAGAAGTTTATTGATTAGGATTACAAGTCTACAACCAACATGTCTGCCTGTGGCACTTTGAAGATGAAGGACCCCATGCTATTGTTATATTCTGCTGCATTGTAATGAGATAGCCAAATGAGCTACGTAAGATGTAATAAGTTATTTTATTCCTGGTTATAAAGTTGTATTATGACCTTTGTTTCTTGATATTACATCTTAACTGTGGATGCTAGCTATTGATCCAGGGACTAGCATTGTAAACACATGGATCCTTTTCCTTTATAAAGGAGGGATCTTGCAGATGGTATAAGAGCATTGTGTTGCCTGTAGGATTTGTAAACCTAGGATTGGACAAAACCCCTTAGAAAAATAGGAGTTGAATTTGTTCCAAACTTATCTACAAACAATCTTGTAAACTCTTTCCTCAACCATTTTGGTTTTGATTCTACATCTCTTCTATTTCAAACTTGATGGACAAAGCCTACCCCATGGCCAAAGACTTCACCATGAGCAAAGGACTTCTTCAACTCTAATGACTTCAACATCTTCAACATTTTCACCAAGGACTTCAATCTTGGATATCACAAGGGACTACAAGTGAGACAAGAAATGTTACTCAAGACTTGAGGACTAAGGAACCATCATCACCTTGAAGTTTTGAGATCAAGATGCAAGAAATTCTCTAAGGAATACAAACATCTTGTTCAAGAAGAATCAACCAAGGAGAAACGAAAGATCTCAAGTGAACCATATAGATGGACCACCATATTTAGTTTAAGTCAATCCCACCAACTTATGTGATGTAACAAAAATATTTTTGGTTTCCAAAAAAAAATGTGCTTGAACCTTGTTGTTTGAGTGGAATGTTTGTTTGTGATTTCTTGCACATTGCTTGTGTGAATCGTGATGTGTATGATTAGAATTATTCCCTTAGAAATATTTTTGCCTATTCTAATCCAAAATCCAACCCAAACAGATGACTTCTCCAAAAGACTCCAACATCAAGGATGGTGACAACAACAACCAAGAGATCAACATGAGAGACCAACTGCTTGCAAGACAAACCCAGTTGAACCAAGTGACAACTCAGTTTTTAGCCAACAACAATGAGATACACCCAACCATGCAAAAAGTTTTGGAAACTCAATCCCAATTGTTGCAAGGGTTGGATACTCAAATGACCAACATGGGAGACAACTCTTCCCAAGGAGTTTGTGACAACAAGGATGACAAAGATGTTATTCTAGAAGGAAACCAAGCTTGCAATATTTGTGGAGACAAGGATCACACTTCCAAAGAGCATGAAGATCAATGCCCCAATTGTGAAGAGAAACATCCAATTGATCAATGCCCCACATCCCAGGCTACTTGTTACCTTTGTGAAGGAAACAATCATGTCCCTATCCAATGACCCATCTATTCCATAGTTGAACAAAGGAAACAAGGTGGAGTGCAACAACTGATTGCAGACTGCCATGAGAGAGCCAAGTCTACCAAGAAGGACGAAGACAAAGGAAAATCTCAGCTTGTACCTCCCAACAACATGACTCAATTTAAAGGACCAAAAAGGAGACATATGTATTATCCAAGGAATAATAGAAGGTCAAGGAGACCAGGAACTGTTCCTACCTTTGAGATAACATATGAAGAACAAGAACTAGAAGCACTCCTAGCTTTGGAGAAACCCAAGAAAAAGAAGGATAGAAGCCATGTGCAATGTGGTCATTGCAAAGAAATGGGACACTATGCCAGTGAATGTCCAGAGAAGAAAAAGTATAAGGAGATTAGCCAAGTGTGGTGCAACAACTGCAAAGAGCTAGTCCATTATGTAGCAACTTTCCCACAGAAGATACGTGATGAACTCAATCTTATCACATGTTACAACTATGGTAACCAAGGACATTATGCAAGCAACTGTCCAGAAAAGATGAAACACAAGATAAACAAGCCTATGAAGGATCTCAGCCTTGTCACATGTTTCAAGTGTGGAAACAAAGGACACTATGCAGATGTTTGCCCAGAAAGATTTCAACAAGATCCCAAGCAAGTCAAGAAGTGATCTAGTTGGAAAACTTTTAAGGGTGGTAGTACCCTAGATGCTTTGAGCCAACTTGTAACCCTAGCCTCCCCAAATCTCGGGACGAGATTTATTTTAAGGGTGGTAGCCTGTCACATCCCAAGATTTTCTAAATCTTGTAATGTGAAAAATAAAATAAACAAAATAAATTATTGTTGAATTTTAGGGTGAAAAG
The DNA here is from genome assembly GCA_910589765.1 of Avena atlantica. Taxonomy (NCBI): domain Eukaryota; kingdom Viridiplantae; phylum Streptophyta; class Magnoliopsida; order Poales; family Poaceae; genus Avena; species Avena atlantica. Next base: position 339,511,163 of record OU342738.1, on the reverse strand, counting down.
AAACTTTTTGTTTCTAAATGGAAACTTAAAATCCCATCTTGAACAAACTTTAATTAAAGTTTTGAATTCAACAAAATCCAAATCAAGAGAAATGCATTCCTCAATGAATGTATCTGGAAATTTAAACACTTGGAAAATAAATCCAAACCCTAAACCCTAATGGAATAAAAATCATTTCCAAGTTATCTCCAAGCCTATGGATTTGATCCATATAAAATCTTATCAACAAACATTTACAAATGATCAAGAATGACAAATAGAAATATTATAAAACCATATAAATTGGTTTCACTTAATTTGGAACCATAAATAAAATCTTATGAATTTAAATAAGATAAGGAAAAGTAATTTCCAAAGCTAATAAAGCACTTATCTAAAATCTAGACAAAGTGGTGAGCAATTAATCCTAAAGATATTTAAAAGGATAAATAAATCTCAAATAAGACTTTACAAATTGGAATCACCAAGTTTGGATCTCTAAAAAAAGATATGGATTTTATAAGATGAAGAAATAAATATTAAATAAAGAATATTTAAAGACCAAATCAAATCTTGGCCAAATCCATAAGCAAATGGAATGAATAAAATCCAAATCCAAATAAAATAACAGGATAAAGAATTTCCAAAATAAAATAAAATGGCATTAACCATTCTATCCCTATTTTTAATAAAGACAAATCTCTAATAAGAATAATTATTTAAATCTTGAGAAAATAGTATTTTGGAAATTACCCAAGTGGATTAAAAGTTGTTTAATTAACTTAAATGAAATAAATTTTCCAAACAAAATTTAGGGAATTAAAACTATATTTAATTCCATTGGAATTAAAACAAATACCCAATCTTAAAAGATTAATAAATCATATTAAATCATTCCAAATAATTCAAGGTGAATTATTCGACACCCAAATAATCAAATAAAAACCTACTGAAAAGATTTGGAAGGTTTTGGAGAATTCAAATGGTGTTTGAAATATTACTAAAACTTATTTGGTTTAAAACTAGGGCCTTTTTGAATAATTAAAAAGACCCAAAAAGGAATAAAATTTTATTCCAAAATTGACATCAGAATGTGCTACTAATCAATATTTAAATCTACACAAATTTTGGCAAAAGATTGAATACAAATGAGTGTTTGAATTGGTTGTTCAAAATCAAAACAGAATAAAAGAAAAGGAAAAAGAAAAACAATCAGTATAAAAAAAAGGACTCGACCCAGTCAGCTAGCCCAACAAGGCCCAGCAAGCCCATTCCCCACCCCACCCGCAGCGAAACGTTTTTCACCCGTAGACAGACCCGCAGAGACACTGACCGACGGACCCCACATTCCTTCTCTCTCTATCGCTGCCATGCGACCCCACAGCCCCGTCAGCGTCGTCTTTACCCGCGCGCGCTGACCCCGCCCTCACCTCACCGGCCGTAGCTGCCGATTAAAACTCGACTTAATTCGCGTTAATGGCACAGTTAAACCTCCCCCTAACGACGCCCTCTTAAACGCTTATGCCCCCTCTCTCATTCCCCTCACTCGCCAGAAACTCTACGCCCCTAGGCCGCCCTGAATTACGCCTAGACCCCGCTCTGCTCCGACGAGCTCGCAACCAAATTCCGGCCAGCCTCCTCTGCCCCTTGCTCCCTCGACCAAGCTCACTTGCTCCCCAGACCAAGGCGAACCTCCCCGTAGCACCGGCTCGTCCCCGCGCGCCCTAGAGCCTCGACAACGACGACCACAGCACCACGCCGCCGTCTGTCACTGCTCCGACGAGCACTACTAGTAAGACCTGACCGCCCCCTCTTTCTCCTTCACACACGCATCATCGCCAGGACCGTGCGCATCTGACCATGTCTTCCACTTGTCCTAGCACGCGCTGTAACCTCGCCCCCGTCGACATCTGACCGTACCCGACGCCAGGAGCACCTCCGGCGAAGAATTCCGACGACGCCCGAGCGCCCCCTGCTACCCGAAGATCACCTTGAGCTTCGCCACACCCCTGCGATCACTGTAAGCCCTTTCCCTTCCTCCTTTGCTTCCTGTATTCACCGCGCCGCCGTAGTCAGAGTCTCCGCCGCCAGTAGCCACCGCCAGCGCCGCCCATCTCTGGCTAGCGTGCCGAGCGCCGTCAGATCTTAATCGCATGGCCACGATAGAAACTTAACTGAAGCGGTATGTTTGTTTCTGGGCCACACGAGCTATTTTAGATCCAACGCGCCAGAGTAGCTGATCCGGACGAAACGGTATGGATGAGTAATATCCCGCCACGTGGCCCTGTTCGTCTGATTAAAAACAGAATTGTTCTATTAGATATGCCAATTTGAAAAATCCATAACTTTCAAACCACACGTCCAAATTTTGCAAATTTTATATCAGTGGATTCAGCAAGACAAGCCCTAGCCAACCATGCACTTTGTTTAGTAAAAATCTTCTGTTAAAATGTTTGTTTTTGCAGAAACTTGTGTATGCATGTTTAGGATATAAAAATTGTTCTAAAATGTTTTTGGGGATAAAATCTTGGGCAAATGGTTTATTTTGAACCTACTGACCCTAGGAATCAATTGGTGGTTTCAAAAATGTATTTGGTGAAACAAAAGAATGAATCTTGGATTTAAACCAATTCTAGTCAAATAAAAATATGGTTTATTTATTAAAAATGGTTTTGGAAGAAAACCTTTGAGAAATGTTTTGGAAATAAACTCTCTGACCCTAAACACAAGGTTTTATGGTTTGAAAACATATTTTGTGAAACCTATAGAATGTTGCCTTATTAAAAGCATTTCTTCACCACATAAAATAATGACTTAGTCTAAAAATGGTTTATGAAGTGAAATCTTTTGCAAATGATTTTGCCACTTTATAAAATGATCATTAGGTGTTTTCAAATGTTTATAACCCATTAGAAACCACTTCTCCAAATAAAAAAGTCTTTAGCATTCTTGCATGCATTGTTTTGTTATTATTATTTTATGTGATGAATTGCTTGAATGGTAGATTGAAATTTTGTTTGCTTGATTGAATTGTAGTGACCTGAAGTGTGTGAACATTGCAAAGATCAAGGAGTGAACCTATACTCTCTACCAAAAAGGCAAGTGATGCTTCATACTTTTGTCCCATTATTTTCACTATGCATTAGTGATATTTCTAAGTAGGACTTGCATGGAAATTTGCTAAGTATATACTATGCTATGGGAAATCCTAGTAGATGAAATTTTAGTAGAATTTCCTAAGTTAAGATTCCTACTACAATCATGCTTAGCTTAGCTAGTATAAGACAAGGGTGGAATATATATTCATGCTATGGAAAAATTTCTAAGTCTGAGGACTTGTGTTTTTGTTTAATAAAACAACTAAGTGAATGAATCACCTGGGTGGAATGGAAGGAATGGTTCGTGTTGAGTGGTCATGCAAGTCCAGTATGCTGGGGGAAACTTGGGCATCACCAAGTCCACCATGCTGGGGAAAAATTGGTGTCTCACTTGTGGATGGCCACCCAGGAACAAAGAGATTTGAGATGTCAAATGTTGAGAAGCTTCAAGTGCAGCCACTTGGCATTATGGGCTCTGCCTGGATCATATAGGTTGCAATAACTTAGCCAAATGGACAGTTGGTGATAGGGGAATGATAGGTTGGAGCGCGTCCATTTTGGTCTAAGGGAAGGCTTCTGAAAGATCTTGTCTTGGTGAAACCAAGTCTTGTGGGGAAAGTGCACCACCTCTGTGGAGTGTAAAATCTAAGTACTTAGCCATGTCCCTATAAAAGGACAATTTGAGCATCAAGACATGGAAGCTATCAAGAATCTCATCATCCAAATTTCTAAGTTAAAAACTTGTGGTTGAACAAGGGTTTAAGGTTCACCAATTTCTATTGGTGGTTCCATGGGTGATTTTGTCAAAGCAAAAACTTAGTGTTTTCAAATGATAAGGAAAAACTATTTTGAGCAAAGCAAGCCTAAGCTCCACTTAGCCAAATGCATATAGATGATAGACTCCACTATACTACCATAGTATCACTTGCCAATACAATTCAAATGTATTGACCCTTGTGGCTGTAACTTATTATGTTGCAGGTTTGTTTGATGTTAGAGAAGTTTATTGATTAGGATTACAAGTCTACAACCAACATGTCTGCCTGTGGCACTTTGAAGATGAAGGACCCCATGCTATTGTTATATTCTGCTGCATTGTAATGAGATAGCCAAATGAGCTATGTAAGATGTAATAAGTTATTTTATTCTTGGTTATAAAGTTGTATTATGACCTTTGTTTCTTGATATTACATCTTAACTGTGGATGCTAGCTATTGATCCAGGGACTAGCATTGTAAACACAGGGATCCTTTTCCTTTATAAAGGAGGGATCTTACATAACTCGAGAGTTTTGGTTGAGTCTTGGAAGTTATTACCTCAGTAATAACCGATCCTTATCCTTTTTGTTTTGGTTTTTGTGTCAAGTTCAACTACTTTTGAGAAGTGGAGGAGTTCTAAAAAGTGGCTGTCCTTGGACAGATTTTTTGATTCATTGTAAAAATTCGTGAGGGAGCTCAGTACGTCGGATGGATCTGTATTTTTCTGAGCTTGTTCTCCAAGTTGTTATCCATCTTTCATTAGTACTGCACTTTTTGATTTGAGCAACAGAAGGTTTCCAAAAAAATCAATCTTTGCCTGATGGTCTGTTTTGACAGATTTCTGCTATCATTTGCATTTTCCTCTTTCAGAAGCCTTTTGTTTTGATAGATTTCAGTTGAAGTGTGCACCTAAAGGTTAATTGTTTTTGCTTACACTAATGTTGCCACTGAGGTTTGTGTATTACCCTGTGAATAAAGGAATTTCTAGGAGAAGGAGGAAAGGAGTCTGCAGAGTTCGTCCATGAATAGGTAAAAGTGGTGAAAACAGAAGGTTCGTGAAACCCCAATATTTTTATATTTTTGAAGTTCTTATTACATAAGGAAAGTTACGAGACGGAACAGAGGAGTAACTGGAGGCCGGGGTGGCCAAACCCGCCCAGGCGCGGGCCCCAGATGGTCGCGCCTGGAGGGGGTGTGCCTCCCCCGAGCTCCATCTCTGCCTCATTTTTGTATCAAAACCTTCCTTATGCTTTGAAACTTCGTAATATATAACCCCCGGATCCCCCGAGGTTCGTGCATTGTGTTCCCATTATGTTTTTGTTTCGATCTGTTTCTATCAGGAAAACTTCTCAAATTTAGAGCACCATGGTCTCCTCCAACGACAAAGGCAAGAAGCCCGAGAAAGATGATCCTCAAAATCCCAAGGAGGAGGAGATTTTGGTAGGGGATGAAGAAGACATGGAGGAGGACAAGCAACCGGACACCCGCACTACCGTCGCAAGCATTGGAGTGGTGGCAAAACCTACCAAGCTTAGGAGGACAACACGGATGTCTACAGGAGGGAAACCTCTGCGTCTTATCTACAATCCACGGTCATCTCCTCCACGCACCAAGAGACCTCTACATACTCTTATACATGAGCGTCAATATCAACATGTGCCCAAAGGGAACTTGCCCTCGATGTGGGATATGCCTCATTATAACCATGCAGGAGAGGAGCATACTAAGAAGGAAGAGTGGGGAAAGAATAGCAAGGACTAGAATTCTTGACCCGACATGATCATGAACCGCATTGAGCAGAATTAGGAGTTGATTCACACTCTGACCTTTGAGATTGAGGATTTGAAGAAACTTATTGAAGAGCTTATCAAAAGAACACCATCACCACCAAAGGAGTAATTCGTCATCAGGTTTGGCATCCCCTTGGCTTGTTCCAAGCTTGGGGGGAGTGCCATGGTATCACAGTCATTATCTTTTATCTTTTACCTTTTTAGTTGATTCATATCTTTGGTAGAGAGGTTATCTTATAGTTTGGTTTGCATGTGGAAATATCTCTACTCTAGTTGATTATCTATGTATCCCTTGGTGTGAGTGCCTTTATGGAATATTAATGAGAAGTTTCATCTTTTACTTTTTGCACTTCTTATTTTAGTTTGCAATCTCTATTATGATGGATCTTGTTGATCAGTATTGGCATCACTTTGGGAGCATCAAGTAAATCTAAATTGGTTTTGGCAAACCAAGTTCTGGTCAGTAGCAACATTTTTTGAGGTTTGAAAGAAAAAGAGAAAAAGCTTACAGGTATTTTGTATCATTTATGTTTCTTTCTTGTTGGCTCATAAGCTTAGTATTCTTTATTTAAGATCTTTTGTGTCTTCAAGGAAGATTGCATGTTTGGCTTTATCACTTGTAGGTTTGCTTGTTTCTTTCAACTCTTTTGCTTGCTACCCAGCCTTGCTAGCCAAAAACCTGTTTTGAGAAGACATACTTCTCATGTTTCCAATCCCTTTGAACCAAAACCTTTGCCATTTGTGTCCACCATATCTAACTATTAGCATTATTGTTATTCCAAGCAAATTCTCAAGCTTCATCTATCTTTCGAATTAAAAAATATTTTGTTATGTGAAAACTAGTTAGTAAAGTTCTCACGAACTTGATGGCACACCTTATTTTATTGCCCCTAATAGACTTGAACCATTGTGTCATCGAAGTTGTATATGCTTGCATCTATACGTTGGAACTAGCAGAACCGTGCTGTCACGGGGAATGCTTTCAACATTGCACTATACGTAGTACACAGTTGATATCATGCTCTTTTGTTTACGGATGTCGACGGTGTGAAATAAAGAGGGAACTTGTAAGTCCATGGAGTATGTATGTGTGTTAGAGAAACGCCTGGGCCGCTAGCTAAGCCATTTCTAATCATGGTGGAAACTTGCAGCATCACCATAATGAGCATTCTATGAAGCATCCTCAATAAAAAGCTATGCACATAGTAAATAAAAAGATCGCTGAGATGCCCATTGTCTGCTTGCCTTGTCATTTTGGTTATGGGATAGCTCCTGTACCATGTGCAAGGGGTACCCTGTTGGCGGTTCTTTATGATACACATGTACTTACAATGACAAGAACTTACCGGTGACTAAAGTTGAGTAGCATGAGGAGCGGCCCTCGTACTCAAGGGACATGATATTGCTAACTTATATTTCGTCAAGCATATACTCCATCTTTGTGAACTTTAACCTTAATCATCTCAAGATGCTTATGATAGGGGCAATGAGGGCTCAAAGCTAGTAAGTACCATAATCTTATGGAAGCTCTTTATGACTTGAAATCCCTGCTTCCCTCTATGAAGGGACCTTTCTCCTATTTTCTAAGTTGAGTCAGTAAACCTATTTTCTCTCTATATCCAGCAAGCATTTGAGTTGTTGTGTTTCAAGCATTCATACGGTGATTTATTCAATCATGTTTTTTACCTTCCTTGTTTGCACAAGACTCTTATCTATTGAGTATTACTTTGAAAGCCTTCATTGAAAAACCTTTTTGAGCAAAGAGTACTCCTGTTTTTTTAAACTTCTACAAAAAGATTTTTGTGAAACTGTTTGCCAGCTGTTCTCTGACCAAGAACAAGAGTTTGCCAATTCCAATTATTATTTATCTTTATGCATCTCTATTGTGACTCCTGTACTTGTTGCAAGCTAAGTTATATAACGGTGAGTTGCTTTCTTCTATGAGTTGTGTAATGGTAAGTGTGATGCTTCTTATCCGTATTCTTTTATCGACACTTCACTCCATAAACCTGTGGACATGTTTACTGAGCTCAGTTTTCACTTGGGGACAAGCGAAGGTCTAAGCTTGGGGGAGTTGATACGTCCAATTTGCATCACCATTCTATATCATAATTTGCCTCTATTCATTGATATATGTCTTATTATGAGGTATTACTTATGTCTTTTCGACTGTTTTTGCATGTTGGATGATTCTTGGAGGATGGACTGCCGGAGTCTGGATTCTGATGAAAAAAGAGGTGTTTTGATGCAATTTCGCGAAGATCAGAAAAATACCAGAAAAATATGGGAAAATTATATTTTCCCAGACGACAGAGGAAGCGAGAAGGGGAGGCGTAGAAGGGCCACAGCGGGGCCACACCCCTAGGCGCGGGTCCCCCCTAGGTCGCGCCTAGGGCAGGTGTGGCCCATCTGCTCGGCTCCCGACTCTGCCCTCTTGCCTATACCTTCCTTATGGAACCCTAACACCAGGGAGCAACCACAGATAGATTTCTGCCGCCTCTGCGGGGCGAAAAACACACAGAGAGAAAGATCTCTCTGGCAGACAGAATTATGCTGGGGAAACTCCTTCTCGGAGAGGGGAGATCGTCGCCATCAACACCGTCATCAAGTTAGGCTTCATCGGGATCATCATCATCATCCACTCCATCATCTCCACCAGCACCATCATCAGCACTCCATCCCGATGGAACAATTGTGTTGGATATTGCTTTAGTTCTTTGGGGAAACTTTCCCGGTGTTAATTACTATTGTAGTTGATGCTTGTGAGTTGAACCAATGGATTATTGTTTATGTTCAGATTTTTATTCATCACCATATCATCTTTGATCTTGATCCATATGATGTCTTGTGAGTAGTTCGTATAGTTCTTGAGGACATGGGAGAAGTCATGTTGTTAGTAGTGGATTTGCGTTGAGATATTATTCAATGGTTTAGTATTTAAGTTGTGGTGATATTCTTCTAGTGGTGTCATGTGAACGTAAACTACATGATACTTCACCATTTATGGGCCTAGGGGAATGCATTATGTATTTGGCTACTAATTGTGGGGTTGCCGGAGTGATAGAAACCTGAACCCCCGTTAGGACGCCTTTGCACAAGGGAGTGTAGGATCTTAGAGTTTAAGGCTGTGGTTAGGTTTATATCTTAATTACTTTCCTATAGTTGCAGATGCTTGTAGGGGGTTTAATCACAAGTATGTATTAGTCCAAGTAATGTCGGTACATTAGCACAGGTTCACCCGGCTTGTCCTTTGCTAAGAAAGGATTGGGCCACTTGCTGCGTTTGTTATTTATTACTTGCACTTTGTTTTGTTGCTTTATCAGAAAACCCCTAAAAATCCGTTTGCTAAGTATTTACAGAGAGTTCTTGCTCCATTCCACTAGTCCACACCTTCTGCTCCTCGTTGGGATTGACACTCCTATTTATCAAAAGTACTACGATACACCCCCTATACTTGTGGGTCATCACTTGACACCGCGAAGATATATCTTGGGTTCATTACCAACACTCAGCATGATGCTCAAATGGTCTCCTTAAGAGACTATAGAGTATGAAAACTTTAATGTGCGCATAATAGGGATAGTGTTCGTTCATAAGAGGAACTACACTCCCCCTAAATCCATGCCTACATCCAAACAAATATACACATTGATACATGGGTAGGTGTCCAAGGTACTCAAGCCACATTGCTCGAATCTATGATATTTAGCTCATGCCTTAACTCTCGGAACCTTGCTTCATCTAGAGGCTTCGTGAAAAGATCTGCAAGATTTGCCTTGGTGGAAACATACTCCAAAGAAATGTCTCCTCTTGCAACATGGTCCCGAATGAAATGATGACGAATCTCAATATGTTAGTCTGGTTGTGTTGCACGGGGTTGTGAGAAATGGCAATAGCACTCTCATTGTCACAAAGAAGAGGCACCTTGTCAAAAGAAAGTCCAAGATCCTTCAAGGTTTGCTTCATCCATAGCAATTGAGCACAACAACTTGCGGCGGAGATGTACTCAGCTTCGGTAGTGGACATAGGCACACAGTTTTGCTTCTTCGAGGACCAATAAACCAAGGATCTTCCAAGAAATTGACAAGCTCCAGAGGTTGATTTCCTTCCACTTTGTCTCCAGCCCAATCCGAGTCCGTGTATCCAATGAGGTCAAATCTGGATCCCTTGGGGTACCACAACCCAAAGTTTGGGGTATGAACCAAATATTGAAAGATTCTCTTGACCACCATCATGTGGATTTGTGCATCCCGACCGGATCTTTATGATTCTATCATGTCTGTGTTGTTTGTGATCTTGCATGCTCTCCGTTGTTAGTAGCTATCTTGGCCAAGCAGTTGCTAGTGACTCCAAGAGGGGGTATTTATGCTCGATAGTGGGTTCATGACTCTATTTAATCTAAGGTAAGTGACAAAAATCTCTAAGGTTGTAGATGTGCTATTGCTACTAGGGAGAAAACAACAGTCTCTTGTTCATGGAACAAGTGGATTGTTTACCTTACACACTTTGCTTAAAGCAGTTGTCTGTTGCTTGCAACTTAATACTGGAGGGGGTTCATATGATAACCCAAAGGTGGACTTCTAGTCATAGATGCAGTTGGATGGCGGTCTATGTATCTTGTTGTATGATGCGTGAGTAGTTCCACCTTGGACTATGGGTCCATGTAGTAGCTAGATGGTCATATCTCCTCCTTATTGCTTTCATGTATAGATCTTGTGAGCTCTGTTCATGATCAAGATCTAATCTATTTGTAATCATGCATGTTGTGTTTGCGGGGATCCGATGGATATTGAGATTATTATGTTGGTTTGATTAATGGTTTTGAATTTATGATTCTATCATGTCTGTGTTGTTTGTGATCTTGCATGCTCTCCGTTGTTAGTAGCTATCTTGGCCAAGTAGTTGCTAGTGACTCCAAGAGGGGGTATTTATGCTCAATAATGGGTTCATGCCTCTAGTTTCCAAGCGAAGTGACAATAATCTCTTCGGTTGTAGATGTGTTGTTGCTACTAGGGAGGAAACAACGGTCTCTTGTTCATGGAACATGTGGACTGTTTACCTTACACACTTTTCTTAAAGCAGTTGTCTATTGCTTGCAACTTAATACTGGAGGGGGTTCGGATGATAAACTGAAGGTGGACTTCTAGTCATAGATGCAGTTGGATGGCGGTCTATGTATCTTGCTGTATTGCCCAATCGAATCTCATAGGCTCTTTATGACTAGTAATTGCATTGTTATTCCTTGCTCAGTTTCTGTCAATTGCCCTACTGCAATTTGTTTACCCTTCATGCCATGTTGTTTATCTAAGGAGAGCACCTATAGTGAACTATGGACCCCGGTCCAATCTTTACCATTGATACATCTTCCACTGTTACTTGTTTACTTGCTGCAAACCACCATTACCTTCCACACCATACGTTTAATCCTTTGTTACAACAAACCGGTGAGCTTGACAACCTCACTGATTCGTTGGGACAAAGTCTTGAGTTTGTGTTGTGCAGGTCTCCGCGTTGCTTGCAACACCTGTGTGACGTTTCCTTCCTCCTACTGGTTCGATAACCTCGGTTTCTTACTGAGAGAAAACTTGTTGTTGTGCTGCTTCACACCTTGCTCTTGGGGTTCCCAATGAAGCACTCCTACATCAACTCAGCGCTGCATCAAGCTTTTCTGGCGCTGTTGCCAGGGAGGCTAAGGACGTCTTCACAAGGGGAGTCTTCCACTTCCTTTCTCTTTACTTTGTTTTTAGTTTTCTTAGTTTTTTTTTGCTTGGTTTTGTTTGCCTCTTTTCAAAAACTCCGAAAAATTAGTTCCTACTCTAGTAGCTGGTCTGTCTTTGCCTTGCTTGGTCATGCTTTATATCAATGGATGGTTTCTTTGAAAATAGTTCTTATTGGCAAGGTGGGTTCACGGAAGAACAAAAGTATTATTATAAGGAACACCGTTTGTCATAAAAAGGGAAACACTTATGGGAACAAATTGATAGGTTGAATACTATTGCTAGAGACGTGTGCTCTACTTATAATGTTACTTATTGCTTTGATAAAGCTTGTTGCTGCAGGAGGTATAAACACCTACCCTTTCAATGTGAGTATAATGATAATGTTACCATATCTTCTTATGTTAAAGGAAATTATGATTTTGATGAGGTGGAACAAATTGAAGAATTTATTGCCTTCAAGGGTGCTTTTTAACTTGCCAGTTTGCTTGAAAATACTGATGATGCACCTTATAAACATGAGGTTTTTGAGATACTTAAATTTTGCTTTGATAATTACAAGGAAGAAAATAGCTATATTCTTGAATATTTTAATAGATGCTTTCCACAAATGGAAGAGACTAATGCCTTGCAGGAGCCTATGGAAGAAGAAATTGTTGAAACTGGAAGCTCATTAGATGAAAAAGAGGGGGAGAGTGATGAACAAAAGGAGGAAGAATGGATTATCTACCCATGCCTACCTTCTAATGAGAGTAACTCTTTATCCCTTACATTATTTGATTGTCCCCCATACTTACCAAAGGAGGATGAATGTTATGTTTCTGTGGATCCTTTTGAAATATCTGCTTTGGATAAAACCAGTGAAGGTTTTAATCCCACTATTTTTGAGCTTGATAGAAATTATGTGTTTTAGCTCATGAAAATCCTGCTTTATGTGATAGTTATATTTTTGAGTTTATTCATGAGGCTACTGAAAATTATTATGAGATAGGAAAATATGGTTGTAGAAGTTTTTATGGTACTGAAACACCTCTCTATGTGCTGAAAGTTTTGAAGTTGCTCTTGTTTCATCTTCCTATGCCTGTCACTTTGTTCTTTGTGAATTTATTTGCATAGAAGATTCCTATGCATAGGAAGTGGATTAGACTTAAATGTGTTTTGAATTTGCTTCTTGATGCTCTCTTTGACTTCAATTCATAATTCTTATGTGAGCATCTTCTCAAACTATCAAGACTAACTAAAAGGCGTTAAAGTAAAGTACTTGTTGGGAGATAACCCAAGAGTTTCCTTGAGTCTTGTAAGTTATTACTTCAGTAATGACCTCTCATTATCCTTTTTGTTCTGATTTTTGTGCCAAGAATGACCTCTAATGAGAGGGAAGTAAGATTTGGGGAGTTGCTGTCCCGAAACATATTTCTGTCCTCCACCAAAATAATTCTTGAGGAGTACCTGTAACTCGGATTAAGCTCAAAATTTATGAATAAATCCCCCTGTTATTTATCTAACTTTCGTTAGTTCATAACTTTTTTATTTGAGCAACGGAAGATGTTCGAAAAAATCGGTTTCTACCTGTTGGTCTGTTTTGACAAATTTCTGCCATTATTTGCATTTGCTTCTTATTGATTCCTTTTTGAGTTTTCTTTAGGTGAATCGAGATTTTTGAAGGAGTTACTACAGTAGCTTGTGTTTTTAGTGAAAAGCCTTGCTGTTCCAAAGCTTTGCCAGAGGTCTAATATCTTTTGAATACACTAATATTGCTAATGAAGATTGTGTGAAGTTTTGTATGAAGGAAAAAATTTCAGGTGTAGAGAGAGAATGATGCAATGAGATGAAGAATGGAAAAAATCTCAAGCTTGGGGATGACACAATGGTGTCACCCCAAGAAATATCTAATAGGTACAAGCATCAAAGCTTGGGGCTGCCCAAGGCATCCCCTTCTTCATCAATAAAAAGCTCAGGTCTGTCTAGACACTTCATTTTTATTGTTTCATGCCAAGTTTTGTTGTTCTTGGAGCATCTTACTTTTCATTTGCTTTGCTTAGTTTGTTTAGTTTGTTTGAGTAGTTTGGACCATCATTCTCTCTATGTTGTTTTGCAAATAAGTTGCTTGGTGTTGAAAAGGAGTAGTAAGTTCTTGCTTGAAAGTGCAAGAGGAGGTTGCATTAACTGTGACTTAGACGTTAGCATGACATGCTAGGTGTTGTTTTGACCTTATGCTTAGTGATTATTGCTGTAGCATGTCTTGTTCCAAACAATTGGGACTGCTTAGTGTGCCTTGAAGAAATTATGCGTTGTTTAGCATGCAAAAGCATAGTATTGTGGTATTCTCCTTTGATGCTTTGCTTGGGTTGACTTGGCACATGCTCACACCATGTTATGACTATGAACAAGTCACCATAGCCTCTATGATCATTTAGTTCTTGACTTGTAGTACCACTCTATGCTTTGATTAGTAATCCTTTGTTGCACTGCATGATTATGGCCATTATGCTCTCTTATTTGGTTGCTCCCAGTCTCTTGCTAGCCTCCACTTGTATGAGTAAGTTTTACTCATGCTTCCAACCCCCAAGAAACCAAGTCATTCCAAAGTGTCCACTATAAACTCCTATGTATGGTGTGTTACACCATTCCAAGTATATTCTTGTTTTCAACTATCTTCTAATTAAAAACTATTTTGTTATGTGAAAACTTAGTTATTAAATCCCTCACGAACTTGATGGCACACTTTATATTCTTTGCCCCTAATAAACTTGAACCATTGTGTCATCTATGTTGTATATGCTTGCACTTATACGTTGGAATTAGCAGAACCGTGCTGTCACGGGGAACGTTTTCAACATTGCACTTGTACTTTGTACTCAATTGATATCATGCTCTTTTGTCTACGGATGTCACCGGTGTGAAATAAAGAGGTAACTTGTAAGTCCATGGAGTTTGTATCCTGTGTTAGAGAAACGTCTGGGCCGCTAGCCTAAGCCATGCCTAATCATGGTGGAAACTTGCAGCATCACCATAGTGATCTATCTATGAAGCATCCTCAATAAAAAGCTATGCATATGGTAAATAAAAAGATTGCTAAGATGATCATTGTCTACTTGCCTTGTCATTTTGGTTATGGGAAAGCTCCTGTACCATGTGCAAGGGGTACCCTGTTGGCGGTTCTCAATGATATGCAAATACTTACAATGACAAGAACTTACATGTGACTAAAGTTGAGTAGCATGAGGTGTGGCCCTCGTATTCAAGGGACTTGAGATTGCCAACTTATACTTTGTCAAGCATATACTCCATATTTGTTCACTTTAACCTTAATCACTTCAAGATGCTTATGATAGGGGCAATGAGGGTTGAAAGCTAACAAGTACCATAATTTTTGGAAGCTCTTTTTGAAACTTGAAATCCCTGCTTCCTTTATAAAAGGCTTTTCTTCAACCACTATTGAGTCTCCACCTTCTACCTTTAGGCACCATTAAGAGAGCATATTTGTCATTCTGTGTGCAGTGTTCCAAAGCTTATTGATTAATGCATATTGTGATATTACTTATTCTTGTGCTATTTGTTTCTAGTCACCCTTTTGAACTTTGAAGTTTTCCTATGCATCTATTTGATACTCTATGAGGGACAAACTGATTGCCACTATGCTATGTTTTCTGTATGTGAAACAAACAAACGTTTTTCAATGCATGTTATTCATGATCTTTGTTTGTAGCCTTTCATGTTGCATTCATAGTTACTATGTCCTATTGTTAGAACTCCATCTTTCATGCACATGTTTAGAGTTCTTTGATCCCAACTTTCAATGCTTGCAAATGGTTGGATCTTTATTGTGAGGGTGCATGTCACCTAAAAAATTATTCTTTTTATCACTTACCTAGTCGAGGAGGAGCAGGAGTTAAGCTTGGGGATGCTTGATACGTAAGAAACGTATCTATAATTTTTTATGCTCCATGCTTGTTTAGTATCTACTTTTCTTTGCTTTGTCTACACTTTGAGGTGCTTTTACATGTTTTCTGGTACTAACCTATGAACAAGTTGCCACAGTGCCAGTTGCTTGTTTTATGTTGTTTTTGGTTCCAGAAAAGCTAGTAAGGAAATATTCTCGGAGTTGGACGGGACAAACGTCAAAGTCAATAACTTTCCGTGGGGAACAAGAAGTCCAGAGGGGAGACGGAGAGGCGTGCCAAGGCGTCCAGACCCCTTAGGCGCAGGTGGGACCTGCCCCGCGCATAGGCAGGGTGTGGTGCCCCTGGCCACCGCCTCGGCCTCCCCCTTCGCCTATAAGAATCCCCCGATGCAAAAACCCTAAGTACCTGATCAATATTCCACGAAACCTTCTGTAGCCGCCACCGTTATCCCTAGATCGGGGGGGGGGGGGGGATCTGAAGTTCTTCCCGGCACCCTGCCAGAGGGGAGATCATCCCAGAGGCCTTCTCTCCGGTATGATGCGTGAGTAGTTCCACCTTGGACTATGGGTCCATGTAGTAGCTAGATGGTTGTATCTCCTCCTTTGTGCTTTCATGTATAGATCTTGTGAGCTCCGTTCATGATCAATATCTAATCTATTTGTAATCATGCATGTTGTGTTTGCGGGGATCCGATGGATATTGAGATTATTATGTTGGTTTGATTAATGGTTTTGTATTTATGATTCTATCATGTCTGTGTTGTTTTTGATCTTCCATGCTCTCCGTTATTAGTAGCTATCTTGGCCAAGTAGTTGCTAGTGACTCCAAGAGGGGGTATTTATGCTCGATAGTGGGTTCATGCCTCTAGTTTCCAAGGGAAGTGACAATAATATCTTCAGTTGTAGATGTGTTGTTGCTACTAGGGAGGAAACAACGGTCTCTTGTTCCTGGAACATGTGGACCGTTTACCTTACACACTTTGCTTAAAGCAGTTGTCTATTGCTTGCAAATTAATACTAGAGGGTGTTCGGATGATAACCTGAAGGTGGACTTCTAGTCATAGATGCAGTTGGATGGCGGTCTATGTATCTTTTTGTATTGCCCAATCAAATCTCATAGGATCTTTCTGACTAGTAATTGCATTGTTATGCCTTGCTCAGTTCCTGTCAATTGCCCTGCTGTAATTTGTTTACCCTTCATGCCATGTTGTTTATCTAAGGAGAGCACCTCTAGTGAACTATGGACCCCGGTCCAATCTTTACCATTGATAAATCTTCCACTATTAATTGTTTACTTGCTACAAACCATAATTACCTTCCACACCATACATTTAATCCTTTGTTACAGCAAACCGGTGAGTTTGACAACCTCACTGATTCGTTGGGAGAAGTCTTGAGTTTGTGTTGTGCAGGTCTCCGTGTTGCTTGCAACACCTGTGTGACGTTTCCTTCCTCCTACTGGTTCGATAGCCTCGGTTTCTTACTGAGGTAAAACTTGCTGTTGTGCTGCTTCACATCTCTTGGGGTTCCCAAACGAAGCGTTCCTACATCAAGTCAACGGTGCATCAATGCTTACAGGGGGTTTAATCACAAGTACGTATTAGTCCAAGTAAGATCGGTACATTAGCACAGGTTCACCCACACAACACTTACAACACCAAAGAAAGGTGCTCAGCTATTTGAAGCGGAAGCACTTGACAGAATTCCCATGTGTCCTCGAGAACGTTTGGTACTTATAAGTATTTCCACCGGCTTGTCCTTTGCTAAGAAAGGATTGCGCCACTTGCTACAGTTGTTCGTTGTCTTTATTACTTGCACTTTGTTTCTTTGCTTTATCTTAAAACCCCTAAAATCCATTTGCTAAGTATTTATAGAGATTTCCTGGTCCATACCACTAGTCAACACCTTCTACTCATCGTTGGGATCGACACCCCTATTTATCAAAAGTAATACGATACACCCCCTATACTTGTGGGTCATTGATATGTCGGAAACGTATCTATAATTTTTGATGCTCCATTCTTGTTTAGTATCTACTTTGCTTTGCTTTGTCTACATTTGAGGTGTTTTTATATATTTTCTAGAACTAACCTATTAACAAGTTGCCATAGTGCCAATTGCCTATTTTCTTCTGTTTTTGGTTCCAGAAAGGCAGAAAATCAATATTCTCGGAATTGGACGGGACAAAAGCCAAAGTCAACATTTTACCGTGGGGGACACGAATCCAGAAGACGAGACGGAGAGGCGAACCAGGGCGGCCGCACCCCCCTAGGAGTGGGTGAGCCCACCCGCACCTGGGTTGGGTGTGGGCCCCTGACCGCCTCGCAGCCTCGCCTCTTCTCCTGTAAGAGGCCCCCGATGTAGAAACCCTAGGGATCCGATCAAAACTCCACGAAACCTTATGTAGCCGCTGCCACCGTCGTCCCTAGATCGGGGGGATGTAAAGTTCTTCCCGGCACCATGCCGGAGGGGAGATCATCCCGGAGGCCTTCTCTCCGGTATGAAGCGTGAGTAGTTCCACCTTGGACTATGGGTCCATGTAGTAGCTAGATGGTTGTATCTCCTCCTTGTGCTTTCATGTATAGATCTTGTGAGATCCGTTCATGATCAAGATCTAATCTATTTGTAATCATGCATGTTGTGTTTGCGGGGATCCGATGGATATTGAGATTACTATGTCAGATTGATTAATAGTTTTGTCTATTTGATTCTAGCATGTCTATTTTGTTTGTGATCTTGCATGCTCTCCGTTGTTAGTAGCTATCTTGGCCAAGTAGTTGCTAGTGACTCCAAGAGGGGGTATTTATGCTCGATAGTGGGTTCATGCCTCTAGTTTCCAAGGGAAGTGACAGAAATCTCTTCGGTTGTAGATGTGATCTTGCCACTAGTGAGAAAACAAGTGGATTGTTTACCTTACACACTTTGCTTAAAGAAGTTGTCTGTTGCTGGCAACTTAATACTGGAGGGGGCTCGGATGATAACCTGAAGGTGGACCTCTAGTCATAGATGCAGTTGGATGGTGGTCTATGTATATTGTTGTATTCCCCAATCGAATCTCATAGGATCATTTTGTCTGGTATTGCATTGTTATGCCTTGCTCAGTTCCTGTCAATTGCCCTGCTGTAATTTTTTTACCCTTCATGCCATGTTGTTTATCTAAGGAGAGCACCTCTAGTGAACTATGGACCCCGGTCCAATCTTTACCATTGATACATCTTCCACCATTACTTGTTTACTTTCTATAAACCATTACCTTCCACACCATACGTTTAATCCTTTGTTACAGCAAACTGGTGAGCTTGACAACCTCGCTGATTCGTTGGGGCAAAGTCTTGAGTTTGTGTTGTGCAGGTCTCCGCATTGCTTGCAACACCTGTGTGACGTTTCCTTCCTCCTACTGGTTCGATAACCTCGGTTTCCTATAGAGGGAAAACTTGCTGTTGTGCTCATCACACCTTGCTCTTGGGGTTTCCAACGAAGCATCCCACGACAGAGTTGGGCGTCATCAAGATTTTCTGGCGCCGTTGCCGGGGAGACTATGGACGTCTTCACAAGGGGAGTCCTCCACTTCCTTTCTCTTTACTTTGTTTTTGGTTTGCTTAGTTTCTTTTTCTTGGTTTTGTTTACCTCTTTTCAAAAACTCCAAAAAAAATAGTTTAGTTTGGTTTGCTTTGTTTATTCAAAAACACAAAAAATTAGTTCTTACCCTAGTTGCTACCATGTTTGGTTTTGGACCAATATTTATTTCACCTATGGAAGAGATATCCACTTTTAAGCAAAAAAATGAAGAGATTTTTAAGGAAGCTTGGTCTATAATTTTTGCTCTACAGAGGGAAACTGAGCCTAAGATGAGTCTTAGCTTGGTTATTGATAGTTTCTACCGCGGTATTGCTCTTCGTTATAGATATGCTTTGGATGTGTGGCTGAGAAAGATATTTTTCTTTGTACTGAGGATGAAGCTTTTGATGCCATAAAGAAATTGATTATAATTTATGGTACACCTGGCAAGTCTGATTCCTCTTTCACAAATATTTTTGCTAGGTTGAACACTCTTGAGACCAGTATGTCTGCTATGAATAGTTGCTATCACACGCTTAGGGCTTACCATGATTATGTTCCCATAAATTCTGAGCCTTCAAAGTGGTTTCCCACAATCAAAGTCTCTATAAATACTACACTTTTTGATGCTCGCTGTGATATCATGTCTGAATTTTGTCTCATGCCTAAAGATATTTATGATTCTTTGAGTCTTTGGGGGCTTTCTGAAGGAGGAGAGGAAATCTCTCTTACTAATAATGCCACTTTATTGCCCATTGGAATAGCTGAAGGTGTGTTTACAAAAATCTCAGGGAAAGTGTTGTCTACTGATTATCTTGTTATTGAATGTGTAGGGAAAGGACAGATCACACTCGGAAGATCCCTACTGAAACACCTTGGAGCAGTAATAGATGTGGGAAAAGGCATTATGCATTTTGCTCCTTTGGTAAGCAATCATATCGTCCCTGAAGAGAAGAAGAAAGGTAAGAAAGGAAAGAACAAGAGGGTTAATGCTTCATTTGAAAATACTTGATTCTTCTTGCTTCTTGTGCCTAACTTAAAGGCCTTAAAGAAAAGTACTTGTTGGGAGATAACCCAAGAGTTTTCTTGAGTCTTGGAAGTTATTACTTCTGTAATGACCTCTCCTTATCCTTTTTGTTTGCATTTTGTGCCAAGAATGACCTCTAATGAGAGGGAAGTAAGATTTGGGGAGTTGCTGCCCGAAACAGATTTTTTTCCTACACAAAAACAATTCGTGAGGAGTCTCCGTAACTCGTATTGAGCTGAAAATTTACGAATGAATCCCCCGGTATGTTAGATAACTTTCGTTAGTTCAACACTTTTTGATTTGAGTAACAGAATATTTTCGAAAAAATCGGTATCTACCTACTGGTCTGTTTTGATAGATTTCTGCCATTATTTGCATTTGCTTTTTATTGATTCCTTTTTGAGTTCTCTTTTGGGGAATTGAGCTTTTTGAAGGAGTTGCTACAGTAGCTTGTGTTTTTAATGAAAAGACTTGTTGGTCCAAAGCTTTATCTAAAGGTCTATTATCTTTTGAATACACTAATGTTGCTAATGAAGATTGTGTGAAGTTTTGTATGAAGGAAAAATTTCAGGTGTAGAGAGAGAATGAGGTAATGAGATGAAGAATGGACAAAAGCTCAAGCTTGGGGATGCCACCCTGGTGTCACCCCAAGAAATATCCAAGAGGTACAAGCGCCAAAGCTTGGGGATGCCCAAGGCATCCCCTTCTTCATCAATAAAAAGCTTAGGTCTGTCTAGACACTTCGTTTTTATTGTTTCATGCACAAGTTGTGTTGTTCTTGGAGCGTCTTAGTTTTCGTTTGGTTTGCTTAGTTGTTTAGTTATCTTGAATAAAGTAGTTTGGACCCCCGTTCTCGCTGTGTTGTTTCAAATAAGTTGCTTGGTGTTGGAAAGGAGTAGGAAGTTCCTACTTGAAAGTGCAAGAAGAGCTTGCATTGACTATGACTTAGACTTTAGCATGACACGCTAGGTGTTGTTTTGACCGTATGCTTAGTGATTATTGCTATATCATGTCTTGTTCCAAACAATAGGGATTGCTTAGTGTGCCTTGAAGAAATTATGCGTTGTTTTAGCATGCAAAAGCGTAGTATTGTGGTTTTCTCCTTTGATGCTTTGTTTGGGTTGACTTGGCACATGCTCACACCATGTTATGACAAATTCACCATAGCCTCTATGATCATTTAGTCCTTGACTTGTAGTACCACTGTATGCTTTGATTAGTAATGTTTTGTTGCTCTGCATGATTATGGACATTATTGCTCTCTTAGTTGGTTGCTCCCAGTCTTTTACTAGCCTCCACTTGTATGAGTAAGCTCTACTCATGCTTCCAACTCCGAAGAAACCAAGTTATTCCAAAGTGTCCACTATAAACTCCTATGCATGGTGTGCTACACCATTCACAGTATAATCTTGTTTTCAACTATCTTCCAATTAAAAACTATTTTGTTATGTGAGAACTTAGTGATTAAAGCCCTCACAAACTTGATGGCACACTTTATATTCTTTGCCCCTAATAAACTTGAACCATTGTGTCATCTATGTTGTATATTCTTGCACTTATACATTGGAATTAGCAGAACCATGTTGTCACGGGGACCGTTTTCAACATTGCACTTGTACTTTGTACTCAGTTGATATCATGCTCTTTTGTCTATGGATGTCATCGGTGTGAAATAAAGAGGGAACTTGTAAGTCCATGGAGTATGTATTTTGTGTTAGAGAAACGCCTGTCCCGCTAGCCTAAGCCATGCCTAATCATGGTGGAAACTTGTAGCATCACCATAGTGAGATATCTATGAAGCATCCTCAATAAAAAGCTATGCATATAGTAAATAAAAAGATCGCTGAGATGCATTGTTTGCTTGCCTTGTCATTTTGGTTATGGGATAGCTCCTGTACCATGTGCAAGGGGTACCCCGTTGGCGGTTCTCTATGATACGCATGTACTTACAATGACAAGAACTTATAGGTGACTGATGTTGAGTAGCATGAGGTGTGGCCCTCGTATTCAAGGGACTTGAGATTGCCAACTTATAGTTTGTCAAGCATATACTCCATCTTTGTTCACTTTAACCTTAATAACTTCAAGATGCTTATGATAGGGGCAATGAGGGCTGAAATCTAACAAGTACCATAATTTTTGGAAGCTCTTTTTGAATCTTGAAATTCCTGCTTCCCTATGATGGGCCTTTCTTCCACCATTATTTGAGTCTCCACCTTCTACCTTTAGGCACCATTAAGAGAACATAGTTGTCGTTCTGTGTGCAGTGTCCCAAAACATATTGGTTGATGCATATTGTGATATTACTTGTTCTTGTGCTACTTGTTTCTTGTCACCCTTGTGAACTTTGAAGGTGTCCTATGGTTCTATTTGCTACTCTATGAGGGACAAGCAGAATGCCACTATGCCATGCTTTCTGTATGTGAAACAAACAAACATTTTTCAATGAATGTTATTCATGATATTTGTTTGTAGCCTTTCATGTTGCATGCATAGTTACTTTGTCCTATTGTTAAAACTCCATCTTTCATGCACATATTTAGAGTTCTTTGATCCCAGCTTTCAATGTTTGCAAATGGTTTGATCTTGGTTTTGATGCTGCATGTCATCTCAAAAATTATTCTTTTATCACTTACCTACTCGAGGACGAGCAGGAGTTAAGCTTGGGGATGCATGATACGTCGGAAACGTATCTATAATTGTTGATGCTCCATGCTTGTTTAGTATCTACTTTGCTTTGCTTTGTCCACACTTTGAGGTGTTTTTATATCTTTTCTAGAACTAACCTATTAACAAGTTGCCACAGCGCCAGTTGCCTGTTTTCTTCTGTTTTTGGTTCCAGAAAGGCAGAAAATCAATATTATCGAAATTGGACGGAACAAAAGCCAAAGTCAATATTTTACCATGGGGGACACGAATCCAGAAGACGAGACGGAGAGGCGAACCAGGGCGACCGCACCCCCTAGCCACGGGTGGGCCCACCCCGTGCCTGGGTAGGGTGTGGACCCCTGGCCGCCTCCCAGCCTCGCCTCTTCGCCTATAAGAAGCCCTCGATGCAGAAACCCTAGGGACCCGATCAAAACTCCACGAAACCTTCTGTAGACGCCGCCATCGTCGTCCCTAGATCGGGGGGATGTAAAGTTCTTCCCGGCACCCTGCCGGAGGGGAGATCATCCTGGAGGCCTTCTCTCCCGGTATGAAGCGTGAGTAGTCCCACCTTGGACTATGGGTCCATGTAGTAGCTAGATGGTTGTATCTCCTCCTTGTGCTTGCATGTATAGATCTTGTGAGCTCCGTTCATGATCAAGATCTAATCTATTTGTAATCATGCATGTTGTGTTTGCGGGGATCCGATGGATATTGATATTACTATGTCAGATTGATTAATGGTTTTGTCTATTTGATTCTATCATGTCTGTGTTGTTTGTGATCTTGCATGCTCTCCGTTGTTTGTAGCTATCTTGTCCAAGTAGTTGCTAGTGACTCCAAGAGGGCGTATTTATGCTCGATAGTGGGTTCATGCCTCTAGTTTCCAAGGGAAGTGACAGAAATCTCTTCAGTTGTAGATGTGTTGTTGCCACTAGGGAGAAAACAAGTGGATTGTTTACCTTACACACTTTGCTTAAAGCAGTTGTCTGTTGCTGGAAACTTAATACTGGAGGGGGCTCTGATGATAACCTGAAGGTGGACTTCTAGTCATAGATGCAGTTGGATGGCGGTCTATGTATATTTTTGTATTGCCCAATCGAATCTCATAGGATCTTTTTGTCTGGTATTGCATTGTTAGGCATGTCAATTGCCCTGCTATAATTTGTTTACCCTTCATGCCATGTTGTTTATCTAAGGAGAGCACCTCTAGTAAACTATGGACCCCGCTCATGTCTCATCCCAAAATTTTCCAAATTTTGTAATGTGAAAAATAAATAAACAAAATAAATAATTGTTGAAATTTAGGGTGAAAAGAAACTTTTTGTTTCTAATGGAAATTTAAAATCCCATCTTGAACAAACCCGAGTCGAATTACGCCAGCATATGTTCCGGGTTCGAGTCGAGGGACTCGAACCTGAAGAAGATCATGTTGTTTTGTCCTAAGACAGTTAACTGACCCTGACCCGTCGGGAGAGTCAGGCACATGCATCAACAATCCCTACACATTCTCTTGAAAGACAGAGTTGCACCCGAAGGATTGAAGAGTCCTCAGCCGAATCTACGATTCGACTGACCACTCGGGGGCTACTGACATGGTTATACACCGCGGGTACGCGATCTTAGCATACCTGGTCCAGCCCAAGGAAGGCTCACAGCAAATATACGCCAGCCCATGACAATTTTCGGGTGGCCAAGGCCCATGACGCCTTCGGATCCTTGGAGAGCAAGACTAGAGTAGATAAGAAATTCAAACGGGTAAACCCTAGAACCTGTAACCGACTAGATCTGTGCCCGGGACCTGCCTAAGTCTATATAAAGGCCAGGAGGGTACGACCTAGATCTCTCTCATACTTCCGCATACACACCTCCACGCCAGATTTTATCTGTGCACTCCTGTAATCACAGGTTCCGCCGTAATCAAGAGCAGACAAGCAGGAGTAGGGTTTTCCCTCCGGGGGCCTGAAACTGGGTAAACCTCGTGTCCCCGTGTTGCTTGTTTGCTAACCGTTCCGCGATCTCCAGCATCCCCATCTTCTCCAAAACCCAAGTCCATAACAATGGACATTGACGAGTCGAAACCTCGTCAATTGGCGCCGTTTGTGGGAACTGGGGACGCTGATTGTGCGATCGTGATGGTCCCAACCCGAGCGATCTACAACTCTGCGGCGATGGATAGTCACCTCATCTTCGGCGCTTTCGACTTCACCGCCCACTCACCGGCCACCATGAAGGACTTCGAGCCCGTAGGCGACGGACTCGAGATCCTGTTCGGGAGCTTCTGCTTCTAGGTAGGGCAAACTGGCACCCTCTGCCTCCCTGAGCGGGTGCCCCTACCATCAATCAGGCCCGCTTCATGGGCCACACATCCTGTGCTACGCACAACATCATCAACAGATGATTCCTACGACAGTAGCAGCTGCAACTCCGATCTATGCCATCCGCCATCGGATGAGGGGACCTACGGTTCCGGATCTGAAAGCTACGGCAGCAGCGGACCAATCTACGAGCGCTATCAATGCGCTGTAGTCATCCAGAGCGACGTGGAGCAGCATACACCCAACCCGCTGCCCAACCCGACACCTAACCCGACAGATCAAAACGGCGGGAACAGAAGAAGCCAGTCCCCCCACCCGAAGGGGACAACAACGACCATGTCATCCTCCTTAGCAAAGAAGGATGGGCCCAGACACGCGCCTCCATGGCGGGCAGCATAGTCCTGCCTGCAGACTCCTCATGGGATCTGCTGATGGCCTACCATCTGCTCCTGATCGATGAGCACAAGAAGCAGGTCAAGATGCAAGAGGTTCTCGACAAACACAAGCAAGCAGCCTCGGAGTCCAGCGCGCGACGAGCTGCGCTCTCCGCCATGGGCATCAGCTCCAGCTCGAACGGCAACCACGGCAATAAGCGTCGCTCCCGAACGGAGAACATGGACCCCAAGGAGCGCCGTGATGTGACCCGAACCCTCAATGCATCCTTCATGGAGATGGATGCCGACGGCAACATCATCCCGAAGACACTGCAAGCTGCGATCATAGCAACCACTGCGTACCTCACGGCCTACCCACCTCCGGAGGGGGACCCGAAGACAGCCATGCACAAGTCCGCGCTCACCGGACTCGGACTCGTCGGAGCTGCGCTCCATCAAGAAACTCCTACGGAGCCGAAAAAGAAATCTACGGTCAGGTTCAACCGCAGCCCCACTCCTTCATCCGAAGAAGAGGACCATGACCTCCCTCGAAGGCACAAGATCTCGCGTCATCGCAGCCGCGATTATGACGCCAGAGACGCGCTAACACAGCGCAAAATCGACAAAGCGCGAGCCAAGCGCGCATGCTCGTCTGAATCCGAGATGGACGAAGACGAAGGAGAACTCTGTGGAGCCCGGTGCTTCAGCAGATCTATCCGATGAACACGGATGCCGCGGAATTTCAAGCTTCCTTCGGATACTCCGAAGTTCGACGGCACACAGGACCCCAAGGCATGGATCCGCGACCACCTGTCATCCTTCAAGCTGCACGGTGGAAACAAGGAAACCGCCATGCAATGCCTTCAGCTACAGCTGACAGGCGCAACTCGGATCTAGCTTAGCATCCTATCCTCAGGATCCATCCGAAGCTGGGTGGAACTGGCTTATAGTTTCATCCGAAACTTCAAAGGCACCAGCAAGAGGCCCGCCTCAATCGAGGAGTTGAAAGCCTGCACTCAATGAACGGGCGAATCCATTCGCTCATACATACTACGCTGGTCCAACACCAAGAACTCCGTAACGCACATCTCCGAAGAGAGGGCCATCGACGCCTTCAAGGACGGCGTCAAGCGCCAGGACTTCAAGGAGGAACTTGGGCGCGTCAAGCCCAAGACACTCGACCACCTCATGGACATCGCCAATAGGTGGGCCGCCGTAACAAGAGGAGACCACGCGTCTAGGACGATCGCGATGGACCCGACATGGTCGCGGCCGGCTACGCCGATCGCCGCAACGATGCCAACCACAACAGTAGCGGATACCGCGGAGGCAACTTCCGCGATGGAGGACGCCCAGCACAGTCGTGGCAACACCGCGATCGCGATAACGAGCCCTCAGCATACGAAAAACTTTCGGGTCCATGCACCATCCACTTCTACATCGACAAGCAGGATGGTAAGAAGAAGGCAAGCCACATGCTCAAGGACTGTTGCGAGTTCCAGAAGCTCAGTGAAAGCATGGCTCGGATGAGGCAGCAAGCTCCACCCCCTGGGTTCGAAAACGCACCCGCACCAGGTGAAATAGCGCATGGAGCTCCTCCACCGCCACCTGCAGGAGGCCCGAACCAAGCAGTCGCACCAGCACAGAACAACGCTGGGCATGGGTATCCCCCGCCGAAAGGAGCACTGATGATCCAGAAGGGGCGCCCGACGAATAGGGTGCAGAAGAAAATCACCCGTCAGATCAACCTGGCCGTGACAACTCCACCCACGATCCCTGAGTACCTAAGAGGATCGGAGTCCTGCATCACGTTCAGCCATTCGGATCACCCTTGCCAGATCCCTCGCCCAGGTCATGCTGCCCTGGTGCTGGAGGCGCAGATCGGAGGTTTCGAGATGAGACGCGTCTTCATGGACGGCGGCAGCGGCATCAACCTGATGTTCGCAAGTACTCTAGAAGCAATGTGGATCCCGCTGTGCAGCCTGGAACAGTCAGACACAATGTTCCACGGCATCGTCCCAGGAAAGGGCATATTCCCCCTGGGCAAAATATGGCTCGACGTCATCTTCAGCAAGCCGGACAACTTCCGATGCGAGCGGCTTGAATTCGAAGTGGTGGACTGGCCATCACAATACCACGCCATCCTCGGGCGTGTAGCATTCGCAAGGTTCTTGGTTGTCCCACATTACGCATACCTACTACTCAAGATGCCAGGACCCAGGGGCGTCATCACGGTCCACGGGAACTTCACCCGATCGGACCACTACGACAGGGACTTCAACAGAATCTCCCAGTCATTCGGCATGCATGATGAGCTCGTCAGGCTCCGCGAGGTGACGGACAATGGGGCACCCCCAGTCGCACGACAAAACGCACCTGACATGTCTTTCGACTCCACCGTCAACACAAAGAAGGTGCAGGTCCACCCGACGTATGCCTCTAAGACGGTGCTGATCGCCAACGACCTCAGCCCCGCATAGGAAAGCGCGCTCGTCGAATTCCTCTGTGATCACTGGGAAATCTTCGCCTGGTGTCCTGCGGACATGCCAGGAGTTCCCAGGGAATTCGCCGAGCACGCACTCAACGTCTTTCCAGACACCAAGCCCGTCAAGCAGTCCATCCGGAGACTGTCCGAGCCACAGGCCGAAGCTATTGGGATGGAAATCAACAGACTACTCGCTGCAGACTTCATTAGGGAGATCAAAGAAGGCGAGTGGCTCGCAAATACAGTGATGGTCCCCAAGAAGGACACGGACATCCTGCGGATGTGCGTAGACTTCACGTCGCTGAACAAGCACTGCCCAAAGGACCACTTCCCTCTTCCTCGGATCGATCAGATCATCGATTCGACTACAGGATGCGAGAAACTCTCCTTCCTTGACGCCTACTCCGGCTACAACCAGATTCGACTCAAGGTCGAAGATCAAGAGAAAACAGCGTTTATTACACCGTTCAGAGTGTTCTTCTACAACACAATGCCCTTCGGGCTAAAGAACGTAGGTGCCACGTTCCAGCAATGCATGCAGGCATGCCTTAAGGACCAGATTGGTCGCAACGTCCAAGTCTATGTCGACGACATAGTCATCAAAACCAGGGAGGCAAGAACGCTCATCGACGATCTCCGCGAGACGTTCGATAATCTCGACCGCTACAGGATAAGGCTCAATCCCGAAAAGTGCGTCTTCGGCGTCCCATCAGGACAGCTCCTCGGCTACTTCATCTCCCAGCGAGGGATCGAGGTGGACCCGAAGAAAATCCGGGCCATCATGGCCATGGAGAAGCCGAAAAACCTCAAGGGTGTCCAGCAGCTCACAGGACGAATTGCGGCATTGAGCAGGTTCATCAGCCGCATGGGCGAGAAGGCCCTGCCATTCTACCAACTGCTACGCACGGAAGATAAATTCGAGTGGACACCTGAAGCGGACGACGCATTCAAAGATCTGAAGCGGCTGCTGTAACATCCCAAAAATACTAAACTTGGATCATCAAACTCTAATCATCAAAATTAGGGTTAACAAAAACTTTTCTAAATAAAATTATGGAAGCATGCATGTGAGTATGCATTTCATTTGAATTCTTTTGAACCACCTTGTTTGTTTGTTTCTTTGCTTGTAAAATGTTGCTTAGGTGAAATAAACATCATCTAAACAATTCCCAAACATTTCTCAAAGACAAATAAATCAAAACAAAGCTAAATGAGTGAATGGCCATTTTGACCAATTTAACTCCCATGCCTACTTTGGCTGTCTCAAACTTTCAGAACCTAACAGAAACTTTTCTGGATCTTTGCACCCCTTGATTGTACTCATAACAAAGTATCAAGGCCCACTTTGTGATCATCCAGAAACTTTCAAATGCATAGTTTAAATGACAAATCAAAATTGAATCTTTATCATATGGGAAGATCCCACTTTTTCAAAAACCACTCAAACAAGCTCAACTTTCAAAGCCCAAGCATCTGCAGACTCACCAGCACCAATCTAGCACACCCACCAAAAATCTTTTCAAAATTCAAAACTTGAATTCATGCGGCCATTTCATCAAACACTTGGCAGACACAAATCAAACAAAATCCAAACACTATTGTGAGCAGTGATTCTTGCCTAACTGGTTCCATATATAGCTCACAACCAGCTCAGTAGATCATCTAGCAAGATTAACCAAGCACTAGCACCACTGTAAGTTGCCAATATCATCAATGGTGAACAGCCGAAGCCACCCTTGCCACCCACATGTCGACAGCAAGCTAGTGAGGAAACTAGCCGTGCCAACCTTGTCTGGGAGATCACCCATGCGTCACCGCCCCCTCTAGAGCAGCCCTGCCTCGAAGACACCGACCAGAGCACCCAAGAACGCCGCGCCCGTGCCTCTGCCAACCGTGCCGAGCATGCGCCAGAGCGCCACCCTCGACCAAAGCCCACAGACTGTGTGCCGCCCTCGCCGCGTGCATACACGATCGCCACCGACCCAGGAAACCGCCAGACATCCCCATTCGCCGCCCCATGCCGCACAGCCACCGCTAGCCGTTGAAGACGCCGCCTCTGCCGCGCAGAGCGTCGCATGTTCCAGACCAACCTGCACCGCCCCACGTCTCGCCACCGTATCGTTGAGCATCGCCAGGGAACACCGCACCGTCCCCTACCTTCGCCCATGCCAATAGCCGTCTGTACCATCACCCCCAACGAGCTCACCATGCGCCCCGTCGGTCCCCTCACTCGACTATAAATAGAGGCCACCCCCAGCCGAATTGAGCACACCATTCTACTCCCCTCTCATCACTGATCGTGCCACACCGTTCCCGGAGCAAGGCGAGAAGCGCATCGCCAGAATTTCATCAGAGCCCGCCGCCTCTAGAGAAGAAGGAAGCCAGCGATTGGATTCGCCCCAGTTGCTGCCGCGACCACACCTGAGTTCGCCGTCATCGACTTCGTCGTTCGCCCGCCTCGCCGACCCTCGCCTGCACCCCGGTGAGCCCCCAGCAACCCCCACATGTCGCGCTAGGTTTCTGTCTCGCCGGCGTTGCCCAACGTCGAGGATGACTCCCAGCCGTTGGATTAGAACTAGATCGAACGTCCCACATCGCCCCATACCACTTCGCACCCCCTGTCTCACTGACGAGTGGGGACAGCCACTTAAACAGCCCGCGGAAGCGCTACGCTTAGCAGGCCGGCCCGTTAACTTTCCCCGCGCAGCCCAGTTATTTGAATTAAACCTTTTCCATTTTATTTCAAACACACTTCTGTACCCAGTTTCAAAAATCAACCCAGATTGATTAAGTGCACCAAATTGAATGAAACCAATTTTTTAGAAAGGTCTGGGAATGCTGAATCCAAGCCCGTTGGATTCAAGTCATTTGGATCTATAGATCACCCATGGTAAAAATAACAAGGCAGAAGCTTTTCTGCATTCAAACATTTTTCAAATTTAAACCATAATAGATTTTGAGTTGATTCCAACTCTCAAAAATCACATTTAACCATACCTTTCAGACTATATAAAAATATATAGGTTTACTTACAGAAAGAATGTTCAAGTAATAAAAGAATGCCCCATAGGCATTTCTAGCCACTTTAATTAATTAAAATAAAAGGGTACAACCTTATTAAATTGTGACACCACTTTAAAACACATTCCCATGAACTACAATATGTGGTGATGACATGTGTAAACATGATCCCATATTTGGTTTGGAGAATATTAAATCTTAAGTAATTTCTCAATGAGTAGAAATTACTTTTCTAAAAATAAAAGGAATTAAACCAAGCTTTAATCTTGTAATGTTAGTGATGATGTTAGATCATCTATAGGACCCTTGTGTGTGATGATTGCAAGTAGTTAAGTATTGTTTGGTGATTGTGTACATCGTATTTATTTATAGAAGCTAGTACCGACCAAGGATACGAGGAGGAAGGAGGATTCTACGAAGAAGAAGCCGAGGAGAACTTCAACCACTGCTCTGCACATGGCAAGCCTAATACTACTAGTGAATGTGCAAGCTAACACTTGCAAGATACTCTACTGATGCAACAAACAACTACTTGTTACTATGCCCACTATATGCCTTAAAACTATGTGATCATATCCACTTGATAAACCAATCCTAGTTTTACTTACAAGCTTTATACTTTATTTCTTTATCAAAGCTAGTACTTAGAGCTTACTTAAGTAAATTTTAGATACTGGAAGGATAATTGAAGGTTGCATAAAGAGCATTAAATTTGGCCTAAGCTAGATAATCTTGATGTCATCTTAAGGCATGAGATTAAACCTAGTTAAAACTCCATTGGTTTACCACCCCTCATTAGTGCTTACCCCCACTTGTAGATGCTAGTGCTAAGCATAAAACTTGATCAACTTTAGATGGGAATACTTGGTGGAAAAATGGTTATGAAAACCTTGGAATGATGGATCATTCTATTGAAATGTTTTGGACATGTGTTTCCGAACACCTGATGATTTTGGTGATGAAAATGTTGAGGCATGAGCCTTAGCCCTTTATAAAACTGATGGTTGTCTGGATGCGATACCATTCCAATTTTATCGTACAACCACAATACCCGAAGATTGGGTAGGGCTTGACTGGAAACTTATATACCTTAGTATTAGTTTCCTCACAGCCAAGGTCTGAGCTGAGGCTACCTTGTGAAGATTGTCCACCTGTGCAGTACCGAAGATGACAGTTGGTCATGGTTGGGAGGCCAAACTCACAGGAGAGGTGCTTATACTAGGGCGTGTAATTGAAAGGTTAGGATTGATTATCCGCATACTGAGTATGGTGAATTCAGGATTTGTTCTTGACGGATGTATCGAATGTTGTGGTGAAAGTGTACAATCTCTGCAGAGTGTCAAACTATTGGAATAGCCGCGTCCGCGGTTATGGACAGTTGGAGTGGCCATACTGTTCCCCCGTCAGACTTTTCAAAATGACATGTGAAATGAAATGAGACTTGACCACAACAGGGTTGTGATTTGAAATACAAGTTCCCACTTAGGTGTTATAAACTTTAACTAGCATTCATTGCTTCTAAACCTAGTAGAGATAAATCTGGCTTTTGCAAAACAACCCTAGAGCCTAGTGCCCTATTATCACTTGTTAGTATTAGTTTGCGAGTACTTAAAGAGTACTCATGGCTTTGTCCCTGGCTATTCCCATGGCCAGACTATGAAGAGGAGTACCTGGAGGATGGACCCCAGGAAGGTTACGACAACTAGGATCATCTCCCATCGTCAGCATTGCCTGTGAACCCGAAGATGGAGCTTTACCTACGCTATTGTTATTATTACGTATTCCGCTGCTTGATGTTGTATTAAGAACTGGATCATGAGATCCCTATTTGTGTAAGAACTTATGTACGGTTTGTAATGGATGATGTACTATGGTATCCAATTCTGTTATGTCTCGCAAAAATGGTAATCCTGGGATTGCGATGTATGGCATAACAGGCATCTGGGATTAAAAATCCGGGTGTTTACAAGTTGGTATCAGAGCCATCCTGACCATAGGAGACCCTAGTTAGACTGGACGTTTGAATCAAAAACTTAGTTTTAAAACCAAAGAAAACCAATATTTACAAAAACTTATTCTCATTCTTATCCCTTTGATTCTTTTATGAAAATACATGTTCCTCAAAAATTCTTGCAAAATACATAAAATTTGACACACTTAATCACTCTACTAACTTACTCATCCTATATTCTTATAGATGGACGTGAAGTACAACAAGTTTTATCGGTTGGGGAATGGAGGAGACCTTATCTTTGAGAGGGATTTGGACCAGCTTTCGGAACTTCTGGAGCGTCCGCACCCCGAGTTCTTTGGAGCTCAGCTCAATGATCAAGGAGGAGAAGATCTGCAGTGGCTAATTGTTGCAAGTCTCTGAGGAAAGATTGAACCTCCCACTGCGGAAGTAATTCAGTTTACCTTGAGAGAAAACAACTGGCTCGATGGACTTGCCAGGGCCATGCAGTAAGCTCTTTCCCGTCTGTGTGGGTAGAGCATCAATCAGATCAAGGGTACTCGCTTTGAGTTTTGCCCGAGGTGCGATGCAAATGGACAACCAATGGAAGCACCATACCACCCCGAACTAAAGACTCAATTGGACCACCTTAGCTTCATGATATACGATCGTCAGCAGGAGTTGGATAACTGCCGTGATTACTCCAACCACAAGTCTGCCATCATCAAGATGAAGGATCAGACCATCGCCATGTTAGCAAAGGATCGCAAGTCTCGCCGTCGTCAGCTCGACAAGAAGGAGCGCATTATTGCCCGTCTTCGCCACCGTATCTCATCTTTGGAGGAGACCATCCACGAGAGAGATATGCAGTTGGAGGAAAGGGAGAATGCCGGAGAGGATCTTCGTGGAGACCCTTACTCCTATCTCAGCGATGATGATTTTCTGTAGGATCAGGCTATGGATTTCTTCACCGATGAGGATGATGATGATGATGATGAGGACGATGAAGCCACAGATTCCGAGGAGTAGTAGCACTGGAGCACTAGCGTAGTGAGTAGTATTCGGTCCCATTGTATCATAGTTCTCAGAATGGTTCTTAAAACCATCTGCTTTCCTTTGTTGTGGTGTGTGTTGTACTGTGTGCTATGAATGAATGAATGAAAAGCAAGTTGCTAAAAAATCGGAGTCAAACTTTAAAAATTCTTCAAAAAC
Source organism: Avena atlantica (assembly GCA_910589765.1). Lineage (NCBI taxonomy): Eukaryota > Viridiplantae > Streptophyta > Magnoliopsida > Poales > Poaceae > Avena > Avena atlantica. The sequence goes on along the minus strand of OU342738.1, from coordinate 339,477,325 downwards.
CCAAAACTTTAGAAATTTCCCTCTTTTCTCATGATCTATCTCAATCTTCAGATGCCACGTGGAGGAAGTGGTTCATCCCCGGACCCGATGTTGCAGATTCTGCAAATGTTGACTTATGACCGCGAAGCTGAAAGAGCGGAACATCAAGCCAACCTAGCCACTCTGAAACAGATAGCCCAGCTAGCCCACAACAACCAAGGCCACGGAAATCAGGACAACCATGGATCTAAGCTCAAAATTTTCCAGAATACCAACCCACCTGTTTTCACTAAGTCGGAAGAACCCCTAGACGCCGATGATTGGCTGCAAACCATGGAAAATAACCTTGAAGTCGCCGGAGTGGAAGCCAACGAGAAAGTTATGTTCGCCACCCACTATCTAGCCGGAAATGCCAGGGCATGGTGGAATAGTGTTCGCGCAATGACCGGAGGCCAGATGATGACCTGGGAGGAATTCAAGGTCAAGTTCAGCAGAACACATGTGCCACCAGGTTTGATCAAGAGGATGAGAGACGAGTTCAGAGAGCTGAAGCAAGGAAGGATGACTGTAGTGGAATACCGTGACAAATTCTTGTCATTAGCTAGGTATGCCCCAGATGAGATCGACACCGAAGCCAAGAAGAAATAAAGATTCCTAAATGGTCTGCATGACGAGATGCAGACTGTGTTAGTCAATATCCCCTTTGTGGATATTGAAGCCCTTGTTGACTTAGCGATCCAGATGGAAGGAAAGATCAACCAAGCCAATGAGAACCGCAAGCATCGCATGATGCATCAACCAGGAACCCATCAGACCCCAAAGTATCGCCCCAACCCATCTCCAGGATTTGCCCCAAGAACCAACAGACCCCCGATGAACCATCCGACCTATCCGAACCGTGGAAACCCTAGGCCCGGAGGAAATCACAACAACCCCGGTAACACTAGCAATTTCAATCGTGCCCCACCCAAGTTCAACAACAACAATGCTACCGCCAACACCAACACTGCCCCGAGGACTGGAAGCAATGTTGTGCCTGTAGCAGCAAAGGACAAGTCGCAAGTGACTTGTTATGACTGTGGAAATAAGGGTCACTACTCCAACGAGTGCCCCAACAAGAAGAATGCCGCAGCACCCAATACCAATGCCCCAGCTCAGCAGCAGCGTCGTGTTCAGCCAGGAAGAAGATTTGCCCTAGGGAATTCGCTCAACCGCAACGGCCGTCTTTTTCTCATGCATGCTGAAGAAGCTCAGGAAGCGCCAGACGTCGTGCTGGGTATGTTTTCGGTTAATTCAGTACTTGCGCGAGTGTTGTTTGATTCTGGTGCATTACACTCATTTGTCACCGAAGAATTTGCCTGCACTAGTAAAATTCAACCAACCAAACTGAAGCATGTTATGATTGTTCAAATTCCCGGATCAACCACCAAGGCTAGGCAAATTTGCAAAGCCATCCCTATCCGAATCCATGGCATAGATTTTTATGCAAATCTGATCGTACTCGGAACTAAAGGATTGGAAGTAGTACTAAGAATGGATTGGATGTCCAAACATAAAGGATTGATTGACTGTGCCAAGAAAGCCAACCATGACCAGTACAGCCGGAATAGCAGTCGAGCATATATCTGAAACCTTACCTCGCCAATTCAAATGCAACAAGAGTATAGCCCAACCTACCATTGACCAAGTCCGGATAGTCTGTGAATACCCCGATGTATTTCCAAATGTTTTGCCCGGTATGCCCCCAGATCGGGATATCGAGTTTATCATTGAACTAATTCCTGGAACCGGATCCATAGCCCAGAGACCCTATAGTATGAACCCGTCCGAACTCGTAGAACTGAAGAAGCAACTGGATTCCATGCTGGAAATTGGATTGATTCAACCAAGTGCGTCACCTTGGGGATTACATGTCTTGTTTGTGGACAAGAAGGATGGAGGTAACCGTTGTGTACGGATTATCGGAAATTGAATGATGTCACCATCAAGAACAAGTACCCCTTGCGCAAAATAGAAGATTTGTTTGATCAGTTGACCGGTGCCAAAGTGTTTTCTAAGATTGATCTTAGAACTGGCTATCATCAACTCAAAATTCGTGCAGAGGATATTCCAAAGACTGCCTTTACCACCAGATACGGATTGTATGAGTATACAGTCATGTCTTTTGGACTAACCAATGCCCCCGCTTATTTCATGAATCTCATGAATAAGATTTTTATGGACTTCCTGGATAAGTTTGTCGTTGTTTTCATAGATGACATTCTAATTTATTCCAAATCAGAAGAAGAACATGAGCTACACCTAAGGACCATTCTTGGAACCCTTAGAGAGCATCAGCTATATGCAAATTTTAGCAAATGTGAATTCTGGTTACAAGAGGTAGGATTCCTCGGTCACATTGTATCAGCCGGAGGAATTGCCGTTGACCCTGCCAAAGTGAAAGATGTAGAAGACTGGCAAGCCCCAACCACTCAAACCCAAGTTCGTGCATTTCTCGGATTGGCGGGATATTACCGCAAATTCGTAGAAGGATTCTCTAGTATCGCCAGACCCATGACCCAATTGCTGAAGATGGACAAGAAGTTTGAACGGACCGACAAATGTGAAGCGAGTTTTCAAGAACTTAAGAGGAGATTGATTTCATCCCCAATCTTGATCATGTCGGATATCACGAAGCCCTTCGATGTGTATTGTGACACATCCAAGATTGGTCTCGGATGTGTGCTAATGCAAGAAGGAAAAGTTATATATTATCTATCTCGACAACTGAAGCAACATGAGCAAAATTACCCAACCCATGACCTCGAACTCGCAGCCGTAGTTCTAGCCCTGAAGACATGGAGACATTACCTGATGGGAAACCGTTGTGAGATCTATTCGGATCAGAAGAGCCTAAAGTATATATTCACTCAGAAGGAGCTGAATATGAGACAGAGAAGATGGATTGAGCTAATCAAGGATTACGATCTGGACATTCACTATCACCCCGGTAAAGCCAATGTGGTAGACGATGCCCTTAGTAGATTGCCGTGCCGCTTGAACTCCATGATTTTGAAGGAGCAACCAAGTTTGCACAAAGAAATGGAAGCTATTCGAATGGAATTAGTAAGTGAAGGATTTTTGGCTAGCATAGAACTCCATCCCACTTTGATCAGTCAGATTAAAGAGGCGCAGAAGGGAAATGCTAGTATCGACGGAATCAAGCGTCGTATCGGTACAGGCAAAGTACCCGGATTCACCAAAGACGAAGAAGGAGTTCTGTGGTACAAAGGACGCCTTTGTGTACCATCAGATTCTGAGTTGAAAGAAGTGATTCTAAAGGAGGCTCATGATACTCTTTATTCTATCCATCCCGGAGGAACTAAGATGTATCAAGATTTAAAAGAGCAATTTTGGTGGCATAAGATGAAGAGAGAAATCGGAAGCTATATCGCCAAGTGTGATATTTGTCAGCGAGTCAAGGCAGGACATCAAAGACCCGCTGGATTGTTGCAACCCTTGGAGATTCCGGAATGGAAATGGGATTCCGTTGGAATGGACTTTATCACTGGACTTCCTACTTCTAGTAGGGGAAATGACTCTATCTGGGTCATAGTGGACAGATTGTCCAAAGTCGCCCATTTCTTGCCCGTCAAGACCACATATCAGAGTTCGAAGCTAGCGGAGTTATATATCGCTAGAATAGTTAGTTTGCATGGAGTCCCCAAGAACATTGTATCGGATCGAGGAACTCAGTTTACCTCGAGATTCTGGAAGAAAGTCCAAGAAGGTTTAGGAACCCGTCTAGATTTCAGCACCGCGTATCACCCTCAGACCGATGGACAAACAGAGCGAGTAAATCAAATACTCGAAGATATGCTAAGAGCTTGCGTGTTGGAATATGGATCCAAGTGGGAAGACTGTCTGCCGTTTGCAGAATTTTCATACAAAAACAGTTACCAAGCCAGTTTGCAAATGGCCCCATTTGAATTCATGTACGGAAGGAAGTGGCGCACCCCTTTGAACTGGTCGGAAGTAGGAGAGAGTCAGATTTTCGGACCCGATATCCTACGAGAAGCAGAAGAGAAGGTTCACAAGATTCGTGAGCACCTCAAGACCGCCCAATCCAGACAGAAGAGTTACGCCAACAAGAGACGTAGAGACCTCGCCTTCAACATAGGAGATTTTGTTTATCTGAAAGTGTTGCCATTGAAGGGAATGCAGCGTTTCCAACTCAAGGGAAAGTTAGCCCCCAGATATATCGGACCTTTCAAGATTCTGAACCGTCGAGGAGAAGTATCGTATCAATTGGAACTACCCGAAGAGATGTCATCCGTGCACAATATGTTCCATATCTCGTTACTTCGCAAGTGTCTCGAAGTCCCAGAGAAGATCGAAGTTTTCAAAAATATCGATCACCGGACCATAGAGATCAACGATGACCTGACCTATCCCGAAGTACCCATCCGTATTTTGGAAGAAGATTTTCGAACTACCCGAACCCGAAGCATCAAGTTTCTCAAGATTCATTGGAGCAATCACACAGAAGAGGAAGCTACCTGGGAGTGCGAAGATCACATCAGGACGGAGTTTCCCGATCTCTTCAAATCCTAGGTAATCTTTTCGTCCTTTTTCAAATCTCGAGACGAGATTTTGTTTACGGGGGTAAGGTTTGTAACATCCCAAAAATACTAAACTTGGATCATCAAACTCTATTCATCAAAATTAGGGTTAACAAAAACTTCTCTAAATAAAATTATGGAAGCATGCATGTGAGTATGCATTTCATTTTGAATTCTTTTGAACCACCTTGTTTGTGTGTTTCTTTGCTTGTAAAATGTTGCTTAGGTGAAATAAACAACATCTAAACAATTCCCAAATATTTCTCAAAGACAAATAAATCAAAACAAAGCTAAATGAGTGAATGGTCATTTTGACCAATTTAACTCCCATGCCTACTTTGGCTGTCTCAAACTTTCAGAACCTAACAGAAACTTTTCTGGATCTTTGCACCCCTTGATTGTACTCATAACAAAGTATCAAGTCCCACTTTGTGATCATCCATAAAATTTCAAATGCATAGTTTAAATGACAAATCAAAGTTGAATCTTTATCATATGGGAAGATCCCACTTTTTCAAAAACCACTCAAACAAGCTCAACTTTCAAAACCCAAGCATCTGCAGACTCACCAGCACCAATCTAGCACACCCACCAAAAATATTTTCAAAATTCAAAACTTGAATTCATGCGGCCATTTCATCAAACACTTGGCAGACACAAATCAAACAAAATCCAAACACTATTGTGAGCAGTGATTCTTGCCTAACTGGTTCCCTATCTAGCTCACAACCAGCTCAGTAGATCATCTAGCAAGATTAACCAAGCACTAGCACCACTGTAAGCTTGCCAATATCATCAATGGTGAACAGCCAAAGCCACCCTTGCCACCCACATGTCGACAGCAAGCTGGTGAGGAAACTAGCCATGCCAACCGTGTCTGGGAGATCACCCATGCCTCACCGCCCCTCTAGACCAGCCCTGCCTCGAAGACACCGACCAGAGCACCCAGGAACGCCGCGCCCGTGCCTCTGCCAACCGTGCCGAGCATGCGCTAGAGCGCCACCCTCGACCGAAGCCCACAGACCGAGCGCCGCCCTTGCCGCGTGCATACACGATCGCCACCGACCCAGGAGACCGCCAGACATCCCCATTCGCCGCTCCATGCCGCATAGCCATCGCTCGTCGTTGAAGACGCCGCCTCTGCCGTGCAGAGCGTCGCATGTTCCAGACCAACCGCACCGCCCCACGTCTCGCCGCCGTATCGTTGAGCATCGCCAGGGAACACTGCACTTTCCCCTACCTTCGCCCATGCCAATAGCCGTCTGTACCATCGCCCCCAACGAACTCACCGTGCGCCCCGTCGGTCCCCTCACTCGACTATAAATAGAGGCCACCCCCAGCCGAATTGAGCACACCATTCTACTCCCCTCTCATCACTGACGTGCCACACCGTTCCCGGAGCAAGGCAAGCAGCGCATCGCCGGAATTTCACCGGAGCCCGCCGCATCTGGAGAAGAAGGAAGCCAGCGATTGGAGCCGCCCCAGGAGCTGCCGCGACCACCCCTGAGTTCTTTGTCGTCGACTTCGTCGTTCACCCGCCTCGCCGACCCTCTCCTGCACCCCGGTGAGCCCCCAGCAACCCCCACTGGCCGCGCTAGGTTTCTATCTCGCCGGCGTTGCCCAACGTCGACGATGACTCCCAGCCGTTGGATTAGAACCAGATCGAACGTCCCACATCGCCCCATATCGCTTCGCACCCCTATCTCACTGACGAGTGGGGACAGCCACTTAAACAGCCCGCGGAAGCGCTACGCTTAGCAGGCCGGCCCGTTAACTTTTCCCGCGCAGCCCAGTTATTTGAATTAAACCTTTTCCATTTTATTTCAAACACGCTTCTGTACCCAGTTTCAAAAATCAACCCAGATTGATTCAGTGCACCAAATTGAATGAAACCAATTTTGTTAGAAAGGTCTGGGAATGCTGAATCCAAGCCCGTTGGATTCAAGTCATTTGGATCTACACCCATGGTAAAAATAACAAGGCAAAAACTTTTCTGCATTCAAACATTTTTCAAATTTAAACCATAATAGCTTTTGAGTTGATTCCAACTCTCAAAAATCACATTTAACCATACCTTTCAGAATATATAAAAATATATAGGTTTACTTACAAAAAGAATGTTCAAGTAATAAAAGAATGCCCCATATGCATTTCTAGCCACTTTAATTAATTAAAATAAAAGGGTACAACCTTATTAAATTGTGACACCACTTTAAAAGACATTCCCATGAACTACAATATGTGGTGATGACATGTGTCAACATGATCCCATATTTGGTTTGGAGAATATTAAATCTTAAGTAGTTTTTCAATGAGTAGAAATTACTTTTCTAAAAATAAAAAGGAATTAAACCAAGCTTTAATCTTGTAATGTTAGTGATGATGTTAGATAATCTATAGGACCCTTGTGTGTGATGATTGCAAGTAGTTAAGTATTGTTTGGTGATTGTGTACATCGTATTTATTTATAGACGCTAGTATCGATCAAGGATACGAGGAGGAAGGAGGATTCTACGAAGAAGAAGCCGAGGAGAACTTCAACCACTGCTCTGCACATGGCAAGCCTAATACTACTAGTGAATGTGCAAGCTAACACTTGCAAGATACTCTACTGATGTAACAAACCACTACTTGTTACTATGCCCACTATATGCCTTAAACCTATGTGATCATATCCACTTGATAAACCAATCCTAGTTTTACTTACAAGCTTTATACTTTATTTCTTTATCAAAGCTAGTACTTAGAGCTTACTTAAGTAAATTGTAGATACTGGAAGTATAATTGAAGGTTGCATAAAGAGCATTAGATTTGGCCTAAGCTAGATAATCTTGATGTCATCTTAAGGAATGAGATTAAACCTAGTTAAAACTCCACTGGTTTACCACCCCTCATTAGTGCTTACCCCCACTTGTAGATGCTAGTGCTAAGCATAAAACTTGATCAACATTAGATGGGAATACTTGGTGGAAAAATGGTTATGAAAACCTTGGAATGATGGATCATTCTATTGAAATGTTTTGGACATGTGTTTCCGAACACCTGATGATTTTGGTGATGAAAATGTTGAGCATTAGCCTTAGCCCTTTATAAAACTGATGGTTGTCTAGTTGTGATACCATTCCAATTTTATCGTACAACCACAATACCCGAAGATTGGGTAGGGCTTGACTGGAAACTTATATACCTTAGTATTAGTTCCCTCATGGCCAAGGTCTGAGCTGAGGCTACCTTGTGAAGATTGTCCACCTGTGCAGTACCCAAGATGACAGTTGGTCATGGTTGGGAGGCCAAACTCACAGGAGAGGTGCTTATACTAGGGTGTGTAATTGAAAGGTTAGGATTGATTATACGCATACTGAGTATGGTGAATTCAGGATTTGTTCCTGACGGATGTATCGAATGTTGTGGTGAAAGTGTACAATCTCTGCAGAGTGTCAAACTATTCGAATAGCCGCGTTTGCGGTTATGGACAGTTGGAGTGGCCATACTGTTCCCCCGTCAGACTTTTCAAAATGACTTATGAAATGAAATGAGAATTTGACTTGACCACAACAGGGTTGTGATTTGAAATACAAGTTCCCACTTAGGTGTTATAAACTTTAACTAGCATTCATTGCTTCTAAACCTAGTAGAGATAAATCTGGCTTTTGCAAAACAACCCTAGAGCCTAGTGCCCTATTATCACTTGTTAGTATTAGTTTGCGAGTACTTAAAGAGTACTCATGGCTTTGTCCCTGGCTATTCCCATGGCCAGACTATGAAGAGGAGTACCTGGAGGATGGACCCCAGGAAGGTTACGACAACTAGGATCATCTCCCATCGTCAGGATTGCCTGTGAACCCGAAGATGGAGCTTCGCCTACGCTATCGTTATTATTACGTATTCCGCTGCTTGATGTTGTATTAATAGCTAGATCATGATATCCCTATTTGTGTAAGAACTGATGTACGGTTTGTAATGTATGATGTACTATGGTATCCAATTCTGTTATGTCTCGCAAAAATGGTAATCCTGGGATTGCGATGTATGGCATAACAGGCATCTGGGATTAAAAATCCGGGTGTTGACAGCTGCTCTCCACCTCGCCCATCTTGGTTACGCCAAAGGAGCGCGAGCCCCTACTGCTGTACATAGCAGCCACACACCAGGTGGTAAGCACCGTGCTAGTGGTCGAACGACCCGAAGAAGGCAAGACCCATGGGGTCCAACGCCCAATCTACTACCTCAGCGAGGTATTGACGCCAACAAAGTAGATGTACCCCTACTACCAGAAACTCGCCTACGGAGTGTTCATGACGGCTCGACGGTTGAGCCACTACTTCCAAGAGCACCAGGTGATGGTCGTCAATGAGGCACCCCTGAACAGCATCCTGAATAACCCAGAGGCCACAGCACGCGTAGCCCTGTGGGGCATCGAGCTGTCACCCCTAGACACCGTCTATGAGAAGCGACTCGCAATCAAGTCTCGGGTCCTCCCGGACTTCCTTGTACACTGGATGGAGCTGCAGCTGCCAGACACCCCAGACATGTCGCAGTCATGGACGATGCACTTCGACGGCTCCAAGCGTGAAGCTGGAGCAGGAGCCGGGGTCATACTGACCTTCCCGCAGGGCGACAAGATGAAATACGTCCTTCGGATGAAATTCCGAGCTTCCAACAACGAGGCCGAATACGAAGCCCTCATCCACGGCATGAGGATGGCAAAGATCTGCGGCGCAACGCGCCTGGTCATCTACGGTGACTCCAATCTCGTCGTCCAATTGACGATGAATGAGTGCGATGCACACGCCGAAAATATGATCGCGTACCGCGCACTCTACAACGCACTCGAAGGAGAATTCGACGGCTGCGAGCTTCGGCACGTTGGAAGAGAAAGCAACGAGGAAGTTGACAGACTCGCCAACATCGGATCCACCTGCACAAGGGTGCCACCAGGAGTGTTCCTCGAACAGATCTGCGTGCCATCCATCAAGCGGAAATTCCCCAAGGGATCACCTGAAGAAGCAGAACACTCGAGGGCTACGCTACCCGAAGGTCATGAAGGACCCGAACAACTGGACACAGAGGTCGCCACGGTCAACCTGATGCAGGTCATGGCAGTCGAAGAAACCTGGACACGACCGTACCTCCAGTACTTGATAGACAGAGAACTACCTGATAGCCCGACAGATGCCCGGCGCATATCTCGCCGGTCAAAAGCCTTCACCATCATCAATGGCGAGATGTACAAGCGCAGCATTTTGGGTGTACTACAAAGGTGCGTCACCATCAGTGGGGAAAACCATCCTCCAAGACATCCACGAGGGCATCTGCGGCCATCACGCAGGCAGTCGCTCCCTTGTCTCTAAAGCTCTACGAGCTGGATTCTACTGGCGAACGGCCATGAATGACGCAAAAGACATCGTCCGAAGATGCAAAGGGTGCCAAAGCTTCGCCGACAAACCGCACGCACCCGAGTCAGAGCTCAGGCCCATACCCTTGGCCTGGCCCTTCGCCCAATGGGGCCTCGACATGATCGGCAAACTGCTAAGGTCCTCGAAAGGAGGGCATGTCTAACTCCTGGTCGCAGTCGACAAATTCACCAAGTGGATCGAGGCCATGCCGGTCACTAACCAAAAGGGCAAGACCGCTGTCAAGTTCTTTGAATCCATTGTCTACAGGTTCGGTGTACCGCATAGCATCATCACCGACAATGGATCGAACTTCATCTCCAAAGAATTCCAAGACTTCTGCGAAGGCCTCGGAATCAACATCACATATGCCTCTGTGGCGCACCCGCAAACAAACGAGCAGGTGGAAAAGGACAATGGCCTAATCGGCGCTGGCATCAAGAAATGCCTCATGAGCCCACTCGAGCGACTCGCCGGAGCCTGGACGAAAGAGCTACCCTCCATCCTATGGACCTGCGTACCACGCCAAACAGCTCCACTGGCTACACACCGTTCTTCATGGTGCACGGAGCCGAAGCCGTGCTACCAGCCGAAGTACGCCACCAGGCCCCCCGGGTCGTCGCCTATAGAGAAGCCGAATCCATGGCTGCACTCGAAGACATCGTCGACACATTCGAGCGAGGCACGAGACATAGCATCAGCTCGATCAGCGGTGTACCAGCAGAGTCTCCGCAACTACCACAGCCGACGGCTGCGCCCAAGGTCCTTCGTCGAAGGAGACCTCGTCTTGCGACTCAAGCAGGAGCGACCGAAGAAATTCGAGTCACCATGGGAAGGACCCTACGTCATCACCGAAGTCATCCCAGGTGGCGACTATCGCCTCAAGCACGTGGAGTCTGGAGTCGCATACTCCAACCCATGGAACATCGCACACCTGCGACGATTCTACCCCTAGCTACCTACCCCTTTACTTTTAATAAGGCTATTTAGCCAAGGATACTCAGCCGAACAATGTACCTCCTCCATTACGATATAAATAAAGCTAAGTGTCTTGCCCCAAAATTTTTGTTTTTCTATTCGCACTTTTACTTCATGCTACAAATGCACTCGGGGGCTCCCCCCACCTCACGATTTTGTCGACTGAGGATAACACGTGTACACCTGAGTAGCTGACCACGTCAGGCTAACGAAAAGGACACGTATGCGAACAAGGCACTACGTGCCCAAACAACAGCCAAATCTTTATAACAAAGGGAAAAACACGCCCAGTCAAATATATACAAATTTTACATCTATCTCTTTTACAGGCACTACCTATTCTGAAGAATAACCTGAGCACACTGCTCAAATAGATCTACAATCTCTTCGGCATACTGCCCTACAACTGAGTAATGCGGACGCATATCCCACACACCACCATCTGGTCGAGGGGGTGGTCCAGCCGCTACAACGGACAGATCTACATCGGGGCGATGCAGCCTCACAAGGGACAGCGCAGCCTTCACTCCTACGACGAGCTGATGCCGCACCAACTCCTTGACACGAGTTCCGAAACTTTGACAGAAGACCAGAAAGGGTTGTTGGTGCAGCATCCAACGGAAACATCACATGCAGAACCGACGCAAGCGAAGTCTGCACCTGACGAAGCACCCACGATAATTGGTGAATGCGATCTTGCACCGTCGCAAGGACCATAGCACGGTCACGATCCATCCAGAAGAACCCGCCGGCTTCCATGTCCTGCTGAGTCAAACAATTGACCCGAACAACAACACGCTCCTTCTCCTCCCTTGGAGCAAGGTTAGCACCTGCAATACTTGCACAAAAGTAAGATGCAATGCCAGCAGGCGCATCCGAAGAAAAGGGCAACAACTCGAAAAACTTACACTGAAGCTGCTCGGATAATCGAAGCAATTCCGCCATCAAGTACTCCTCTCTGGCAGCACCGCGATCCGCCTTGGACTTCCAAACGTCGGCATGGCCACGCACCCCAAGCAACTCTTTCTCGAGACTACGAACACGGTCTCGAAGAAACGCAAGCTGCGACGAATTATCCAAGGATGGCCGCATTCGCGCGGCAGGCGAGGTGTCAACGGGATCAGCACCCGAAGGACCCTAGATCAGCAGAAAGGCAAATACATGAACACGCAGACTAAGGAGCACATAACTCAACAAATTCATTAAGTGCATCAAAAGCCACTACATGGCACAAGGATTTGTTCATCAAAATAATTACAACAAAAAGAGACTACAACTATCCTACAGCTACAGCGCCTAAGACACGGTGCCCTGAGTAGCCTCTGAGCCGGATTGCCTCGCCTTGGCTTCCCCTGCTGCCGTAGTGTGTACTCGGCCAGCAGATCGATCAGCTTCATCCCATAACGCTTACAGCGAGCAGAATAGGTAGCGAAGGCTACCTCGGATCCATCACAGCCGTCGGCATCCGGGAAGTGACCTGGGGAAGGTCCAGCTCCGCTCCAGCCGCCAAAGCCATCGCCAGCCCGACGGATGCACCGATGCCCTTCTGCTTGCGCTTGTACGCCGCAGATGCTTCGGCTGATAGTGCCTCCGCCAGAGTGTCCACATCATCAAGGGTCGCGCCCTTGGGGACAAGCTCCTTGTAGAAGCGCCCAAGGACCTCCTTGGCCTTGGCAAGCGAACTGACGATGGTGCTGCAGCGATCTTCGACCGCTGCAGTAGCATCATCCATAGCACTCCCGTGCTCCAGAGCACCGCGGTCAAACTCGATGCCCGCGACATCTGAGACAATAAAGATGAGGAATGAATAAAAGCACCGCAGAAGAAAGACAAGAAAACCAAAAAAGACGAAGGCGAAGATACTCACCCGAAACAGCCTTGGCAGCCGCCATAAGCTTGCCAGCCACTTCTCTTTCACGCGTAGTCGCAGCAGTAGCAAGCTGCTCCTCATGGTCCGTGACCTCCCGCTACAGGCGCTCCATAGCCTCGGCCGCAGTGGCCAGCTCCATCTCGAGGCGCTCCTTCGCACCAATGGCAACCTCAGCCTTCTTCTCCGCTTGACCGAGTCTCTTTTCGAGAGCATCAATCTCACGAAGGGAGGTGTTGTGCTCCTCTGCATTCAAAAAACACAAGCGTCAGATAACAGGACATGAATACACGAAGAAGCAAACATCAAGGCATAACAGTACCTTGAAGCTGTTTGAGGCTGGCCTCCAGCACCAGGTGTTGCTGCACCAGTCGTTTGGCATCCTGCACAAAAGGCTGCAGGAAACATACCTACTAGTCAAGAGAAGGACTCGGGGGCTACGCCCAAAATAAAGAGCAGAAATAAATTACACACGCGAAAGCTCTCGGGGGGCTCCCTCGAGACTCGAAAGAAGAACACACAACAAAAACTCCATTACAGACGCTCGGGGGCTTCCCCCGTGGCAGGAGGCAGAACTACTCACATGATCCGATGGCGACGCCGAAGGTCTGCTAGCAAAATTCTGAGGCGCAACCACCTGAACCTCTTGCGGAGGAGGGTTCGGAGCAGCGCCCTCAGAGGTAGCCACCGTCTGAGGAGGAGGAGACGCGACTTTCGACTCCCCCATCATCTCCCGAGCACCATCGCTGGAGGAGTCGTTGGAAGAGTGCCTGCACAAGGACAAATTAGCACAAGTACAAAGTAAACAGGCAAGAAAAAGGAATGCAGGACAAAGGAAACTTACGAGTCAAGCTCGCTCAGGTTGAAGACAAGAGGGTTCCTCCGGACTTTCTTCTCCTCTTTCTTCTCTTCCTTCTTTTCTTCCTTCTTCCGCTTCGCCGGCGGGTGCGGCGCTACAGCCCGCACGGGAACGGCAGGAATCGGAGAGGAAGAGCCTCCATGTCCACCACTATGACGTTCAAGACACAACGGGTTCCTAGGAGTCGGAGGAGTCGAGGCATTCGAAGACTCCCTGGAGCTCCGCGATCGTTTGCGAGTGTGGTCCTCGCTCGACTCGTTGGCATCTTCAGCCGGAGACCGTGCCGACGGCAGCTCGGACATGGAATCCACCACATCATTATGTGGAGCATCCGGAAATACTTCGGGTAATGGAGCGACATGCCCGGCACTTTGAAGCTCTGCACAAAGAACAGAAAATTTGTTAGCAAACAATGGAAAATACAATGCAGTCGAAAATAGCGCTACGCGCATGGATCTACACATGTGGAACAGGAAGCGAAGAAGAAAACGGAGGAGTCAGCGACTTCCTCGGGATATCCTCTCCAGCCTTGAACTTCAGCAGCGAACGAAGGGCCCTGTCGAGGTCTCCCTGGGAGAATTTCTCAGCCGAAACCCTCGTCGGATCACGGCGGCCAGCATAAAGGAACATCTTGTGCACCCTAGCCTAGAGTGGCTGCACCCGACGCTCAAGAAAAGTGCGAATGATATCCACACCGTTCACTTCCTTCTCCGGAATCAACTGGAGATCCTCCACTCGACAATAGAGAGCCTCTATCTCCGCAACCTCGCCATCCAAGATCTGGTTTTTCCAGGACCTTTTCAGCTCGATCTTTTGGGAGGGGTCGAAAGGAACAAGACCAAAATCCTGCCCAGGCACTACGGAGTCGCGGATATAAAACCATCGCCTCCGCCAGTACTGGGCAGATTCGGACATGGAAAAAGAAAAGAAAAGCAGATTGGGTTTGAGGGAGATGATGCAACCCCCAATGGGATAAACACCATCCGAACCAGATTGCCTCTTCACGGAATAGAGTTTCCGGAAGAGGCCAAAGTGCGGCTCGATACCGAGCCAGCTATCGCAGAAAGTGATAAAACAAGCAATGTGAAGAAGAGAATTAGGGGAAAGATGGAGCAATTGGACACCGTACAGAAAAAGCAGTCCATGAAGGAAGTCGTGGACTGGGAAGGAAAATCCGTGAATGACAAAGGCGAGGAACATATCCCGAAACCCAGCGGTGGGACGGGGGATTACCTCGTTGCCTGGGAGTTTGACGGCCTCCCTATCCTGCGGGATCAAGCCCCGCTCACGAAGCTTGCGGAGATCACTCTCCCGCGTCTCTGATCGCCGCCAGCCACCATCGGTGACACGGGTAGCGGCGGCACCCTTCTTCCCTCCAGCAGCGCTGGTACCAACCGCAGAAGAAGACTTCTTCGACTTGCCCATCGCGATACGGCGGCGCCGGCGGCGAGAGCGCAAGATGGAAGAAGGAAATGTGGAAGGATATTCCAGCGCACAACAAGAACTCTCAGAGAACAAGGAGGCAGTGAAACGAGAATAGCTGCGGTGAAAACAACTAAAGTTTTCCCCAGTGATTATAAAGGCGAAGACGATGCACGACAGCCGTCCATCAAGAAGACCTAACGCCAACGGCAGGATCTGGCCATACATGTGTCAGCATCGCAACGAACCGTCGTTAACACGTCGTCCACTACGCGCGGAAATCAAGGCGACGCCGTAATTATCTCCACGCCGCACGTGACCGGTCAATTCAAGGTCAGAAAGTGGGACCCATGTTTGTCCAGTCAAGTCATCTCTGGCGCAGCAGACGCTTGAGGTCATCGATCGTCAGCACTGAC
The DNA here is from genome assembly GCA_910589765.1 of Avena atlantica. NCBI lineage: Eukaryota > Viridiplantae > Streptophyta > Magnoliopsida > Poales > Poaceae > Avena > Avena atlantica. The sequence continues at coordinate 339,461,810 of OU342738.1, read as the reverse complement.
GTCATCAAAAGCTACACTAGAAGGAGCTACAATTTCTTCGTCTTCGAAGCTAAGAGTACTCACTCGAATCTACGATTCGACCAATTACTCGGGGGCTACTCCTATCAGGAGCGTTGGCCGCGCACCCGAAGAATGAACAACACGTTACAAAACTGAATTATTTCTTCGAGTCCTATGTCGAGTCTACGACTCCACTACGGACTCGGGGGCTACTCCCATAGGGAGGACGGATTTAAGCATCCGACAAAATTTGTGTCCTACGGACCTGACACTGAACAACGGCTGAATTAAAGTCTCCGCTCGAGTCTACGACTCGAACAGACACTCAGGGGCTACTCCCATAGGGAGCGCTGGTCGCGCACCCTATAAAATTTCGACTGTGATCCTTCAGATCAGTATGCAAAAACTTTTTGGCAACTCTGCCCCAATTAACGCTAAGTGAGTAACATTCTCCTTAGCCACCCGAAACACCTCCGCGGTGACAAAATTCGGATGCTGTGTCTACGACGCAAAGATAAGACCTACAGATATCATCTGATGGCCTGGTAACGCACATGACTGCGCTCTGCTAGTATAAACCCGTGCCAACAGGCGCGACGAAAAATCTCGACGGACGCGTTGGGTATACCAATTAAATTCACTGGAATTCCACTCCTGTAAGTCCTCCGCGGCCTAAGTCGAATTACGCCAGCATATGTTCCGGGTTCGAGTCGAGGGACTCGAACCTGAAGAAGATCATGTTGTTTTGTCCTAAGACAGTTAACTGACCCTGATCCGTCGGGAGAGTCAGGCACATGCATCAACAATCCCTACACATTCTCTTGAAAGACAGAGTTGCACCCGAAGGATTGAAGAGTCCTCAGCCGAATCTATGATTCGACTGACCACTCGGGGGCTACTGACATGGTTATACCCCGTGGGTACACGATCTCAGCATACCTGGCCCAGCCCAAGGAAGGCCCACGACAAATATACGTCGGCCCATGACGATTTTCGGGTGGCCAAGGCCCATGACGCCTTCCGATCCTTGGAGAGCAAGACTAGAGTAGATAAGAAATTTAAAGGGGTAAACCCTAGAACCTGTAACCAACTAGATCTGTGCCCGGGACCTGCCTAAGTCTATATAAAGGCCAGGATGGTACGACCTAGATCTCTCTCATACTTCCACATACACACCTCCACGCCAGATTGCATTTGCGCACCCCTGTAATCACCGGTTCCGCCGTAATCAAGAGCATCCAAGCAGGAGTAGGGTTTTCCCTCCAGGGGCCTGAACCTGGGTAAACCTCGTGTCCCCGTGTTGCTTGTTTGCTAACCGTTCCGCGTTCTCCAGCATCCCCATCTTCTCCAAAACCCAAGTCCATAACAATGGGCATTGACGAGTCAAAACCTCGTCATCAAGTGGAATGCATTCTTCATAAATGCATCTGGAAATTTAAACACTTGGGAAATAAACCCAAACCCTAAAACCCTAATGGAAGAAAAACATTTCCAAGCTATCTCTAAGCCTAAGGATTTGATCCATATAAAAATTGGTCAACAAACATTTATAAATGATCAATAATGACAAATAGAAATATTATAAAACCATAGAAATTGGTTTCACTTAATTTGGAGCCATAAATAAAATCTTATGAATTTAGTAAGATCAGGAAATTGAATTTCCAAAGCTAATAAAGCTCCTCTCTGAAATCCATACCAAATGGTGAGAAAATAATCCTATGGACATTTAAAAGGATAAACAAATATTAAATAATATTTTACAAATTGGAATCACCAAGTTTGGATCTATAAATAAAAAGATATGGATTTTATAAGATAAAGATAGAAATATTAAATGAGGAATATTTAAAGGCCAAATTAAAACTTGGCCAAGACCATAAGAAAATGGAATAAACATAATCCAAGTTCAAATGAAATGATTGAATAAATAATATTGAAATAAAATAATATGGCCTTAACCAAATTCTATTCCATTGGAATAAGACAATTCCCAAATAAGAATGATTAATTAAATCATGGGAAAATAGTATTTGGAATTTACCCAAGTGGATTAAAAGTCATTTAATTAACTTAAATGGAATCAAGGAAATCACCTAAATAAAATTGATGGAATTAAAACTATAATTGATTTCATTGGAATAAAAACAAATACCCAATTTAAATGATTTATAAATCATATTAAAAATATTCCAAATAATTCAAGGTGAATTATTTGGCACCCTAATAAATAAATAAAACCTACTGAATAGGTTTGGTAAAAATATGGATTTCAAATAAATTTTTATAACACATTAAAACCTATTTGAAATAAAGACAAATGTCCATTTATAAAATAAATAAAAGACCCTAAAAAGAATAAAAGAATTATTCTAAATTTGACCTTAGAATGAACTAATAATTAGTATTTGAATATACACAAAGTTTGGTTGAAGTTTGAAAATCATATAACATCGCATCTGACCATGTCTCCCACTCGTCTTAGCGCGCTCTCAATCCTCGCCTCCGTCAAGACCAGTACGAGCCCGACGCCAGGCAGAACTCCGGTGAGCAATCCATGGCAACCACGAGCGCCCCTCGACCCAAGAAGACTACGTTGAGCATCAGCAGCATGCTGCGAACTCGGTGAGCCCCCTCTCTCTCTTTCCCGCATCCTGTATCGTCGGCAATGACACCGCCAGAGCGCGCGCCGCCGTCCGCGACGCTAGCGCCGCTTAGTTTTGGTCAAGCCCCTGCACACCGTTAGATCACGATCGCGCGGCTACGATAGATTCTCTAATCGAAGAGGTATGTTTTGATCTGAACCGTGCGTTGCAGCTTAGATCCAATGCACCAGAGAGGCCGATCCAACCGAACCGGTATCGCCCAGTAGAATCACGCCACGTGGCTCAGACTGTTTTATAAAAACCAGAATTGATCTATTAGATGTTCAAGTTTGTAAAATTCATAACTTTTGATCCACACGTCCAAATTTTGCAAATTTTATATCAATGGAATCATCAAGACAAGTACTTTCCAACAATTCACTTTGTTTAATGAATTGCTTCTGGTAAAATGGTTGCTTTTGTAGAAACTTGTGTAGGCATATTTTGAATATAAAATTCATTCTAAAATTATTTTTGCGATAAAATCTTTGGCAAATGGATTGTCTTGAACCCACTGGCCATATAAACCAACTTGGGGATTCAAAAACATATTTTGTGAGGCAAAAGAATAAATCTTTGATTTGGAACATTCCTAGTCAAATAAAAATGTTGTTTATTTGTTAAAAATACTTTTTCGAGAAAAACCTTTGGGAAATGATTTGAATTAAACTCTCTAACCCTAAACACAAAGATTTATGATTTAAAAATATATTTGGTGAACCCTATATAGATTATTACTTTGCTAAAAAGCATTTTCAACCACATAAAATATTGATTTGGTTTAAAAATGGTTTATAGGTAAAATATTTTGCAAATAGTTTTGCCACTTTTATAAAATGACTAATAGATGTTTCATAATGTTTATAACCTATTAGAAACCACTTTTGTAAATAAAACAATCTTTGGCATGCTTGCATGCATTGCTTTATTTTTATTATTTTATGTGATGTTTGCTTGAATGGTAGATTGAATATTGCTTGCTTGGTTGAATTGTAGTGGAATTTGAAGAGTGTGAATATTTCAAGATCAAGGAGTGAACTTATAATTCTCTACCAAAAAGGCAAGTGATGCTTCATACTTTGTCCGATTATTTTCACTTTGCATTAGTGATATTTCTAAGTAGGACTTGCATGGAATTTTTGCTAAGTATAAACTATGCCATGGGAAATCCTAGTAGATGAAACCTTAGTAGAAATTTCCTAAGTTAAGATTCCTACTACTTTCATGCTTAGCTTAGCTAGTAGAAAACAAGGGTGGAATATATTCATACTATGGAATATTTCTAATTCAAGGACTTGTGTTTTGTTTAATAAAACAACTAAGTGAATGAATCACCTGGGTGGAATGGAAGGAATGGTTTGTGTTGAGTGGTTACACAAGGCCCATTTCTATGGTTTACCTTGTCTATATCACTTGTGGATGGCCACCCAGGAACAAAGAGATTTGAGATGTCAAATGTTGAGAAGCTTCAAGTGCAGCCACTTGGCATTATGGGATCTGCCTGGATCATATAGGTTGCAATAACTTAGCCAAATGGACAGTTGGTGGTAGGGGATTGATAGGTTGGAGCGGGTCCATTCTGGTCTAAGGGAAGGCTTCTGAAAGATCTTGTCTTGGTGAAACCAAGTCTTGTGGGGAAAGTGCACCACCTCTGTAGAGTGTAAAATCTAAGTACTTAGCCATGTCCCTGGTAAAGGACAATTTGAGCATCAAGACATGGAAGCTATCAAGAATCTCCTCATCCCAATTTCTAAGTTAAAATTTTGTGGTTGAACAAGGGTTGAAGGATCACCAATTTCTATTGGGAGATTCCTTGCGTGTTTTTGACAACAAAAGCTTAGTGTTTTCAAATGATAAGGAAAAATCTATTTTGAGCAAAGCAAGCCTAAGCTCCACTTAGCCAAATGCATATAGATGATAGACTCCACTATATTACCATAGTATCACTTGCCAATACAATTCAAATGTATTGACCCTTGTGGATGTAACTTATTATGTTGCAGGTTTGTTTGATGTTAGTGAAGTGTGTTGATTAGGATTACAAGTCTACAACCAACATGTTTGCCTGTGGCACTTTGAAGATGAAGGACCCCATGCTATAGTTATATTCTGCTGCATTGTAATGAGATAGCCAAATGAGCTATGTAAGATGTAATAAATTATTTTATTCCTGGTTATAAAGTTGTATTATGACCTTTGTTTCTTGATATTATATCTTAACTGTGGATGCTAGCTATTGATCCAGGGACTAGCATTGTAAACACAGGGATCTCTACCTTATTAAAGGTTGGTACCTCTACAGTTCAATCTTTATCTAAGGCTGTGGTTAGGTTTATATCTTAATTACTTTCCTGTAGTTGTGGATTCTTGCAGGGGGTTTAATCACAAGTATGTATTAGTCCAAGTAAGGTCGGTACATTAGCACAGGTTCACCCACACAACACTTACAACACCAAACAAGAGTACTTAGCTATATGAAGCGAAAACACTTGACAAAATTCCCATGTGTCCTCGAGAACGCTTGGTCCTTATAAGTATTTCCACCGGCTTGTCCTTTTCTAAGAAAGGATTGGGCCACTTGCTGCGTTTGTTCTTTATTACTTGCACTTTGTTTTGTTGCTTTATCATAAAACCCCTAAAAATCTGTTTGCTAAGTATTTACAGAGATTTCCTGCTCCATACCACTAGTCAACACCTTCTGCTCCTCGTTGGGATCGACACTCCTATTTATCGAAAGTATTGCGATACACCCCCTATACTTGTGGGTCATCATGACTATTTTCTGGCGCCGTTGCCGGGGAGTGAAGCGCTATTGAAGAGTGGATCTAGTAAAGGAAACTTCTACTGTTAGTATTTCCTTTTGTTTCTGTTTGTTGCTTTGTTTCCAATATGGATAACCCACTTGGTTTTCTGTTTGGTAAAACTACTACCACTTTTAGGGTTGTAGATGAACCACCACCTGTTGAGATAGATCCTTTAAGATACCTACAAGTATTGTTGATCGTGTTATGGATAATTATTATTCAGGGAATGGAATTGTCCACCCTGGTGATCATTTGTTTTTTATCCATGAATTATGCGGGTTGTTTAAGTGTTAGGTATCACAACTGAACAGGTGAAGAAGAATTTACTCTATATCCTTGAAAGGGAGAGCTGAAGAATGGTATAAGTTGTTGAAGAATGGACAATCCATGGAGTGGTAGGAAATAGCATCTCTCTTTTATTCTAAATTCTATCCTCCCGGTGAAATTCATAAGGATAGAAATCGGATATATAACTTTTGGCCTCGTGATGGAGAGAGTACAGCTCAAGCTTGGGGGAGATTGAAGTTACTAATGCTTAAATGTCCTATTCATGAACTCCCTAACAATATTATTATGAATAACTTTTATGCTAGGCTTTATCTTCATGATAAAGATTTACTAGATGCATCTTGTGCTGGATCATTCACACGTATGAAGGAAGAAGCTAAATGGGATCTTCTAGACCGTATTCAAGAGAACACTGAAGCTTGGGAGAATGACAAAGGAAGAAAGTCAGGTATAAGCTATGATTATGAATGAATTAAATCTTTTATGGGAATAGATGACTTCTGTGATATTAGTAATGAGTTTGTTCTTGATTCCCAAAGTATTGCCAACTGTTTTAAAGCCTTTTCCTCTTACATAGAAATTCCCAAAAATAAGTGGAATAAATACCATGCTCCTTATAAAGATGTTGTTAGTCATGTTCCTGTTAGAAGTACTGAAGTTTGTACTACTAATCATATTGTACCTAAACCTTATGTTGAGAAAATACCTTTCCCAGATAAGGTAAAGGAGTATTCTATGATGGTTAATGCAAATAATAAAGTACCAAGAAAACCGTGGAACCCGATGAGCAAATTAGTATTGAGCCTACGATAGCTATTGTGAAAGACCCTGTCACTAGAAATATAGAGGATGAGAATATTGCCTTCTGTGAAGACTTCTAATATTGTCTCCCATCCTAGTAAGGCTAGAAAAGCTAGTGTTCCTGTGCTTTCTGTTAAAATTGGTGATCACTGCTATTATGGTTTATGTGATATTGGTGCTAGTTCTAGTGATATTCCTTATGATCTTTACAGGGAAATTATGTAGGGGTTCATAGCATGGAAAACAAAAAAAATCTACCGCATGCAAACAAACAAGCCAAGATCTATCTACTAGATTGTAGCAATGAGTCGATAGAGGAACTCACCCTCGAAGATTCCAAAGTGTTTAACGAGGGTGGATTCTCGTGGGTGATGTAGTCGTACTCTCGCCGATCTCAAGATCGTCGAGACGATCCTTCCGGCGCTGCGTTCTGGCAGCGCTTCCGCAATCGGTCACACGTTCGGTACTCGATGAATACCTTCCTCTCCCTTGTTCCAGCAGGCAGCAGAGGTTGTAGCACTCTCCTCGCGATTCCGTCAGCACGACGGCGTGGTACCGGAAGTAGAGGGGAGATCTCGCAGGGTTTCCCTTAAGCCGGAGCGAGTATGGTGGAATATGAGAGAGGCCTTGGCAATCTAGGGTTTAGAGGCACCAAGGGAGGAGGCTAGGCCGGCGGCTAGGGCTTGGGGAGAGCCCCAACTCGGCGGCTAGGGCAAACCCTAGGGCGGCGGCTAGGGCTAGGGTTTTGGTGGAGAGAGGTGTGTGCTAGAGGGGGCACCCCTACCCCTTCTTTTATAGGTGGGAGGGCGCCGGCCAAGGGGAGGGAGTCCTCCCCCAAGTCGGCCTCCTTGGCCGGCGGGTGGAGGGAGAGGAACTCCTCCCGAAGTAGGTTTCCTACTCTCCCTCCACCAAGCAAAACTGCCGTTTGACTTTTCAAATTGGCGTTTGACTTTTCAAACTAGGATTTGATTTATCCCTTTATTTTGCTCAGCCATGATACCTAGTACATGATGCAACCATTCCACATTTTCATGACACATTCATGTACCCTTCCCCTCCGGAGTGCCGGACCTTCTGGAACCTTCTAGAACATTCCCGATGAAAACACCGGAATCATTCCCCAACTCCGAAACAGGACTTTCCTTATATGAATCTTATTCTCCGGACCATTCCGGATCTCCTCATGGTATCCCGGATCCCATCCGAGACTCCGAGCAACATTCAGTCTCTTACTCATCATTCCATAACTACTCAACAACATCGAATCCTTAAGTGTGTCTCCCTACGGTTCGTGAATTATGCGGACATGATCGAGACACTTCTCCGAACAATAACCAATAGAGGAATCTGGAAATTCATATGGCTCCCACATATTTCTACGATTACTTTGCGATCGAATGAACCACTTACATACGATACCAATTTCCCTTTGTCTCATGATAGTTTACTTATCCGAGGTTTTGATCATCGGTATCTCCGCATACCTAGTTCAACCTCGTTACCGATAAGTACTCTTTTCTCGTTCCCGTGATATGTGATCCCTTGTGAGCCAGTCACATGCTTGCAAGCTAATTGGATGACATTCCACTGAGAGGGCCCAGAGTATATCTATCTGTCATATGGATGGACAAATCCCACTCTTGATCCATGTGTCTCAACCCATACTTTCCGAATACTCAATGCCACCTTTATAGCCACCCAGTTACGGTGTGGTGTTTGATGTCATCAAAGCATCCTTCCGGTGATGGTGATAAGCATGATCTCATGGTCAAAGGAATTAGGCTACTATGTATCAGAAAGCTTATAGCAATTGAACTATTAAAATGACTTGATATTTATGCTATGCTTATCTATAGGAGTATGTCCATCATACCATTCTCCTAATGATATGATCTTGTTGTTAATAACATCTCAATGTTCATGATAGGGAAACCACAATCATCTATTAACCAACAAGCTAGTATTATGAAGAGGCTTTACTAGGGACTCTAATTTAGTTTACAAATCACACAAGTATTAATGTTTCCTGGTCAATACTTTTATAGCATGAATGTAAACATTTATCATAAACACAAAGATATAATAATAACTACATTTATTATTTCCTCTAGGGCATATCTCCAACAAATTATGCATGAAATTGGTCCTTGTGAGCTTGAGGACATCGATGTGGTTATTCACCTTGCTAACAAGGAAACCATCTACCCTATTGGCATTGTAAGAGATGTGGAGGTTCTTTGTGGTAAGATTAAATATCCTGTTTATTTTCTAGTACTCAATTCAGCAGCTAGTAAAACTTGTCCTATCATTTTTTGTAGACCTTTCTTGAACACTTGTGGAGATGAATTTTATATTCAAAATATGCCTACACAAGTTTCTGCAAAAGCAACCATTTTACCAGAAGCAATTCATTAAAAAAAAGTGCATGGTTGGAAAGTACTTGTCTTGCTGATTCCATTGATATAAAATTTGCAAAATTGGGACGTGTGGATCAAAAGTTATGAATTTTACAAACTTGAACATCTAATAGATCAATTCTGGTTTTTTATAAAACAGACTGAGCCACGTGGTGTGATTCTACTAGGAGATACCGGTTCGGTTGGATCGGCCTCTCTAGTGCATTGGATCTAAGCTGCAACACACGATTCAGATCAAAACATACCTCTTCGATTAGTGAATCTATCGTAGCCGCACGATCGTGATCTAACGGTGTACAGGGGCCTGACCAAAACTGAGCGGCGCTAGCGGTGGTGGACGACGGCGCGCGCTCTGGAGGTGTCATTGCCGACGATACAGGATGCGGGAAAGAGAGAGAGAGGGGGCTCACCGAGTTCGCAGCATGCTGCTGATGCTCAACGTAGTCTTCTTGGGTCGAGGGGCACTCGTGGTTGCCATGGATTGCTCACCGGAGTTCTGCCTGGCGTCGGGCTCATACTGGTCTTGACGAGGCAAGGATTGAGAGCGCGCTAAGATGAGTGGGAGACACGGTCAGATGCGCAAGGTCGTGGCGCGCACAGGAGCATCAAAAAGAGGGGAAAGGGAGGTCAGGGCTCACCATGTGGAGTCGTCGGAGTCGAGGCAGACGGTGGCAGAGCTCAGTTGTCGTCGTTGCCGACGCTGGGGGTAAAGCGCGAGAAAGCAGAGACTACTGGGAGATGCAGTGGTTGATGGGGAACAAGTTCGCGTGGTTGAGGGGGCAAGGCGCGGCCTGGGTTCGCCGGAATTCGAGCGGGACCTCGTCGAAGCCGGTGAGGTTGCAGCAAGAAATTAGGGTAGCCCTGGGGCGGAGAGGAGCTCGGAACAGAGGGGAAATGGGGAGAAGAGGCGGGCACTAAATCGATCATGGTCGCGAGCATTAATCATTGAGCCATCACCGCGAATTTACGCCGAGAAGTTAACGGCAGAAACGGCCGGGAGGGCGTGGTCAGCGGGTGGGTGAGGAAGAAGCCTGACGGGTGGGGCGTTGTTGTCAGCGAGAGAGAGAAAGAGGAGGTGGGGTCCAGACGTCACTGACTGCGCGTGTAGGTTTACTGGTGCGAAACGTTTTCCTGCGGGAGAGGAAGTGGGCTGGATGCTAGGCCAGACAGGTTAGTTGGGCTGGCTGGGTTCTCTCTTTTTTTTGTACTATTATATTTTTCCTTTTCCATTTCTATTGTTCTGTTTTGATTTTGTTTAATCATTTCAAACAACAATTTGAATTCAAACTTCAACCAAACTTTGTGTATATTCAAATATTGATTATTAGTTCATTCTAAGGTCAAATTTAGAATAATTCTTTTATTCTTTTTAGGGTCTTTTATTTATTTTATAAATGGACATTTGTCTTTATTTCAAATAGGTTTTAATGTGTTATAAAATTTTATTTGAAATCCATATTTTTACCAAACCTATTCAGTAGGTTTTATTTATTTATTAGGGTTTCAAATATTTGGAATATTTTTAGTATGATTTATAAATAATTTAAATTGGGTATTTGTTTTTATTCCAATGAAATCAATTATAGTTTTAATTCCATCAATTTTATTTAGGTGATTTCCTTGATTCCATTTAAGTTAATTAAATGACTTTTAATCCACTTGGGTAAATTCCAAATACTATTTTCCCATGATTTAATTAATCATTCTTATTTGGGAATTGTCTTATTCCAATGGAATAGAATTTGGTTAAGCCATGTTATTTTATTTCAATATTATTTATTCAATCATTTCATTTGAACATGGATTATGTTTATTCCATTTGCTTATGGTCTTGGCCAAGTTTTAATTTGGCCTTTAAATATTCCTCATTTAATATTTCTATCTTTATCTTATAAAATCCATATCTTTTTATTTATAGATCCAAACTTGGTGATTCCAATTTGTAAAATCTTATTTAATATTTGTTTATCCTTTTAAATGTCCTTAGGATTATTTTCTCACCATTTGGTATGGATTTCAGAGAGGAGCTTTATTACCTTTGGAAATTCAATTTCCTGATCTTACTAAATTCATAAGATTTTATTTATGGCTCCAAATTAAGTGAAACCAATTTGTATGGTTTTATACTATTGTAATTTGTCATTCTTGATCATTTATAAATGTTTTTTGACCAATTTTTATATGGATCAAATCCATAGGCTTAGAGATAGCTTGGAAATGTTTTTCTTCCATTAGGGTTTTAGGGTTTGGGTTTATTTCCCAAGTGTTTAAATTTCCACATGCATTTATGAAGAATGCATTCCACTTGATTTGAATTTAGTTGGGTTCAAACATTACTCAAGTTTGTTCAAGATGGGATTTTAAATTTCCATTTAGAAAGAAAAAGTTTCTTTTCACCCTAAATTTCAACAATTATTTATTATGTTTATTTATTTTTCACATTACAAAATTTGAAAATTTTGGGATGTGACAGGCTACCACCCTTAAAATAAATCTTGTCCCGAGATTTGGGAAAGATAGGGGTTACAAATTGGCTCAAAACAACTAGGGTACTACCACCCTTAAAAGTTTCAAACTAAATTACATCTTGGCTTGTTTGGGATCTTGATGTATCTTCTCTGGGCACTTGTTTGCATAATGGCCTAGTTCTTTGCATTTGAAACACATCACTTGGCCAATATCTTTCTTTTCCTTTGGTATCATTGCATCTTGTTTGTTTCCTTGGTTCTTCTTCTTTTCTGGGCATTCATTGGCATAGTGTCCCATCTCTTTGCAAGTGTAACATTGCTCTTGGGTAATATCCTTATTGCTAGGGTTGGGGCATTTCTTCTTCTTCTTGGGTCTCTCCAAAGCTAGGAGTTCTTCTAGTTCATGCTCTTCATATTTCACCACAAAGGAGGGAAATCTTTCTCTCTTCTTGCGGCAGTTACTAGAGATATGACCTTCTTCTCCACAAGAGTAGCAACAATTTGTGGTCACTTTGGATTTGGCCTTATGAGGCATGGTTCTGAATTTGCCTTCATCCTTCTTGGTATAAGTTGTTCCCTCCTGAGGGTTTACAAACTATTGATGCACTCCACCTTGTTTCCTTTGTTGAACTATGGAATAGATGGGGCATTGGATCGGGACATGATCATTTCCTTCACATAGGAAACAAGTAGCTTGAGATGTGGGGCATTTATTAGTTGGATGTTTCTCTTCACAATTGGGGCATTGATCTTCATGTTCTTTGGAAGTGTGATCCTTGTCTCCACAAACATTGCAAGCTTGAGTTCCTTCTAGAATATCATCCTTGACATCCTTGTTGTCACAAACTCCTTGAAAAGAGTTGTCTCCCATGTTGATCATTTGATTTGTCATCCTTTGCAACAATTGTGTTTGGGTTTCCAAAAACTTTTGCATGGTTGGGTCTAACTTGTTGGCTAAAAACTGAGTTGTCACTTGGTTCAACTGGGTTTGGGTTACTATGAGTTCTCTCATGTGCATCTCTTGGTTGTTGTTATCACCATTCTTGATGTTGGAGTCTCTTAGAGTAGTCATCTGTTTGGGTTGGATTGGGATTAGAATAGGCAAAAGATTTCTAAGGAAATAATTCTAATCACACACATCATGATTTTCACAAGAAATGTGCAAACATTCACAAACAAACATTCACAAACAAACTTTCCACTCAAACAACATGTCTCAAGCACATTTTCAGGCAACAAAATATTTTTGCAATAGTTGGTGTGTTTGATTTAAACTAAATATGGTGGTCCAACTATATGGTTCACTTAAGATCATTCCATTCTCCTTTGTTGTTTCTTCTTGAATGAGATCCTGGTTTCCTTGGAAAAATTCTTGTGTCTTGGTCACAAAACTCCAAAGGTGATGATGATTCCTTCTAAGTTGTGTTTCCTTAGTCTTCAAGTCTTGAGTAATATTTCTTGTCTCACTTGTAGTACTTAGTGATATCCAAGTTGAAGTCCTTGGTGAGAATAAAGTTGAAGTCTTTGATGATGTTGAAGTTAGTCATTTGAGTTGGTGAAGTCCTTTGTTCATGGTTGAGGTCCTTGTCCATTAAGTTGAAATAGAAGATATGTAGAGTTAAAACCAAAAAGGTTGAGGAAAGAGTTTACAAGATTGTTTGCAAATAAGTTTTTGGAACAAATACAATTCCTATTTTTCTAAGGGGTTTTGTCCAATCCTAGGGTTACAATCCTACAGGCAACACAGTGCTCTGATACCATCTGTAGAGGTCCCAACCTTTAATAAGGTAGAGATCCCTGTGTTTACAATGCTAGTCCCTGAATCAATAGCAAGCATCCACAGTTAAGATGTAATATCAAGAAACAAAGGTCATAATACAACTTTATAACCAGGAATAAAATAATTTATTAAATCTTACATAGCTCATTTGGCTATCTCATTACAATGCAGTAGAATATAACTATAGCATGGGGTCCTTCATCTTCAAAGTGCCACAGGCAAACATGTTGGTTGTAGACTTGTAATCCTAATCAACACACTTCACTAACATCAAACAAACCTGCAACATAATAAGTTACATCCACAAGGGTCAATACATTTGAATTGTATTGGAAAGTGATACTATGGTAATATAGTGGAGTCTATCATCTATATGCATTTGGCTAACTGGAGCTTAGACTTGCTTTGCTCAAAATAGATTTTTCCTTATCATTTGAAAACACTAAGCTTTTGCTTGTCAAAAACACCCAAGGCATCTCCCAATAGAAATTGGTGATCCTTCAACCCTTGTTCAACCACAAAATTTTAACTTAGAAATTGGGATGAGGAGATTCTTGATAGCTTCCATGTCTTGATGCTCAAATTGTCCTTTACCAGGGACATGGCTAAGTACTTAGATTTTACACTCTGTAGAGGTGGTGCACTTTCCCCACAAGACTTGGTTTCACCAAGACAAGATCTTTCAGAAGCCTTCCCTTAGACCAGAATGTACCCACTCCAACCTATCAATCCCCTACCACCAACTGTCCATTTGGCTAAGTTATTGCAACCTATATGATCCAGGCCCATAATGCCAAGTGGCTGCACTTGAAGCTTCTCAACATTTGACATCTCAAATCTCTTTGTTCCTGGGTGGCCATCCACAAGTGAGATACACAAGGTAAACCATAGAAATGGGCCTTGTGTAAGCACTCAACACAAACCATTCCTTCCATTCCACCCAGGTGATTCATTCACTTAGTTGTTTTATTAAACAAAACACAAGTCCTTGACTTAGAAATATTCCATAGTATGAATATATTCCACCCTTGTTTTCTACTAGCTAAGCTAAGCATGAAAGTAGTAGGAATCTTAACTTAGGAAATTTCTACTAAGGTTTCATCTACTAGGATTTCCCATGGCATAGTTTATACTTAGCAAAAAATTCCATGCAAGTCCTACTTAGAAATATCACTAATGCATAGTGAAAATAATGGGACAAAGTATGAAGCATCACTTGACTTTTTGGTAGAGAATTATAAGTTCACTCCTTGATCTTGCAATATTCACACTCTTCAAATTCCACTACAATTCAACCAAGCAAGCAATATTCAATCTACCATTCAAGCAAACAACACATAAAATAATAAAAATAAAGCAATGCATGCAAGCATGCCAAAGATTGTTTTATTTACAAAAGTGATTTCTAATAGGTTATAAACATTATAAAACATCTATTGGTCATTTTATAAAAGTGGCAAAACTATTTGCAAAAGATTTTACCTATAAACCATTTTTAAACCAAATCAATATTTTATGTGGTTGAAAATGCTTTTTAGCAAAGTAATAATATATATAGGGTTCACCAAATATATTTTTAAATCATAAATATTTGTGTTTAGGGTCAGAGAGTTTAATTCAAATCATTTCCCAAAGGTTTTTCTCCAAAAAGTATTTTTAACAAATAAACAACATTTTTATTTTAATAGGAATGTTCCAAATCAAAGATTTATTCTTTTGCCTCACAAAATATGTTTTTGAATCCCCAAGTTGGTTTGTATGGTCAGTAGGTTCAAGACAATCCATTTGCCAAAGATTTTATCACAAAAATAATTTTAGAATGAATTTTATATTCAAAATATGCCTACACAAGTTTCTGCAAAAGCAACCCTTTTACCAGAAGCAATTCATTAAACAAAGTGCATGGTTTGAAAGTACTTGTCTTGCTGATTCCATTGATATAAAATTTGCAAAATTTGGACGTGTGGATCAAAAGTTATGAATTTTACAAACTTGAACATCTAATAGATCAATTCTGGTTTTTATAAAACAGACTGAGCCACGTGGCGTGATTCTACTGGGCGATACCGGTTCGGTTGGATCGGCCTCTCTGGTGCGTTGGATCTAAGCTGCAACACACGGTTCAGATCAAAACATACCTCTTCGATTAGTGAATCTATCGTAGCCGCGCGATCGTGATCTAACGGTGTAGACGGGCCTGACCAAAACTGAGCAGCGCTAGCGGCGGCGGACGGCGGCACGCGCTCTGGCGGTGTCATTGCCAACGATACAGGATGCGGGAAAGAGAGAGAGGGGGCTCACCGAGTTTGCAGCATGCTGCTGATGCTCAACGTAGTCTTCTTGGGTCGAGGGGCGCTCGTGGTTGCCATGGATTGCTCACTGGAGTTCTGCCTGGCATCGGGGTCGTACTGGTCTTGACGGAGGCGAGGATTGAGAACGCGCTAAGACGAGTGGGAGACACGGTCAGATGCGATGTTATGTGATGTTCAAACTTCAACCAAACTTTGTGTATATTCAAATACTGATTATTAGTTCATTCTAAGGTCAAATTTAGAATAATTCTTTTATTCTTTTTAGGGTCTTTTATTTATTTTGTAAAAGGACATTTGTCTTTATTTCAAATAGGTTTTAATGTGTTATAAAAATTTATTTGAAATCCATATTTTACCAAACCTATTCAGTAGGTTTTATTTATTTATTAGGGTGTCAAATAATTCACCTTGAATTATTGGGAATATTTTTAATATGATTTATAAATCATTTAAATTGGGAATTTGGCTAAGTGGAGCTTAGGCTTGCTTTGCTCAAAATAGATTTTTCCTTATCATTTGAAAACACTAAGCTTTTGCTTGTCAAAAACACCCAAGGCATCTCCCAATAGAAATTGGTGATCCTTCAACCCTTGTTCAACCACAAAATTTTAACTTAGAAATCGGGATGAGGAGATTCTTGATAGCTTCCATGTCTTGATGCTCAAATTGTCCTTTACCAGGGACATGGCTAAGTACTTAGATTTTACACGCTGCAGAGGTGGTGCACTTTCCTTATTACCCAACTTTCATTATTTTTTCATGTCTTGTTACCCAACTTTCATTATTTTTTCACTTTTTGATTTGATCAACAGAAGGTTTTCGAAAAAATCAATCTTTGCCTGCTGGTCTGTTTTGACAGATTTCTGTTAGCATTTGCATTTGCTTCTTATAGAAGCCTTTGTTTTGATGTATTTCAGTTGATGTGTGAACCTAAAGGTTTATTGTTTTTTCTTACACTAATGTTTCCATTGAAGTTTGTGTATTGACTTATGAGGAAAGGAAAATTCTAGGAGAAAAGGAGTCTGCAGAGTTCGTCTTTGAATAAGTAAAAGTAGTGAAAACAGAAGGTTCGTGAAACCCCAATCTTTTTATATTTTTGATGTTTCTAATACATAAAATAAGTTACGAGACGGAACAGAGGAGGAACCGGAGGCCGGGGTGGCCAAACCCACCCCAGGCACAGGCCCACCTTGCCCCGCGCCTAGAGAGGGTGTGCCTCCCCCGAGCTCCGACTCCGCCTCGTTTTCGTATCAAAACCTTCCTTATGCTTTGAAACTTCCTAATATATAACCCCCGGGATCCCCCAAGGTTCATGCATCATGTTCTCGTCGTGTTTTTGTTTTGATTTGTTTTTGTCAGGAAAACTTCTCAAGTTTAGAGCACCATGGTCTCCGCCAATGACAAAGGCAAGGAGCCCGAGGAAGACGATCCTCGCAAACCCAAGGAGGAGGAGACTTTGGTAGGTTATAAAGGAGACATGGAGGAGGACAAGCAACCGGACACCCGCACTACCGTCGCAAGCATTGGAGTGGTGGCAAAACCTACCAATCTTAAGAGGATAGCATGGATGTCTATAGGAGGGAAACCTCCATGTCATACCCTCTCTCCACGGTCACATCCTCCAAG
Organism: Avena atlantica; assembly: GCA_910589765.1. NCBI lineage: Eukaryota > Viridiplantae > Streptophyta > Magnoliopsida > Poales > Poaceae > Avena > Avena atlantica. The sequence continues at coordinate 339,444,669 of OU342738.1, read as the reverse complement.
TACCAAGAAACCCTTCCACGCTCTTATACATGAACGTCAATATCAACATGTGCCCAAAGGGAACTTGCTGTGGCATCCCGCAAAACCACTACTAGAAAATCGCGTTGTTTTTGTGCATTGCATCGTCATCATCATGCATTGTTTGCCAAAACTAATTGCGCAAAGCCGGTTTTGTTTTCTAAAACGCCCCATCTTTAATCAAATATCAAACCCCGGGTCCCCGGATTATCTTTGTGTGTCTGATATCGGTTTGCAAACGGTGTTTGTAAAACAAATAAAAATATTTATTATTTTAGTGGGGCAGTCGAACGGGCCGAATGACCCGAACGACCACCCCAGAAAATATAATCGGTCCACCCCTCATTCCTAAACCTACCAGCTAACCTACCCACACCCAGCCTCCACCTCACTCCCTCCAATCAGCTCTCTCCACCTCACCTCTCCTCTCTCCCTTACCCACTCCCTGCCTGCCACATCAGCCTGCCCAACCTCCACCAATCCCCACCTGTGGACCCTCCCGCCGCCACCTGGGCCAAATCCCACGCCGCCGCCATTTTTCCCGCCCACGCGCGCCGCCCCCCACTCAGCCCTGCGCCTGGGTCCCACCCAGCCCAGCACCCACCCTCCCACCTAGCCCCAGTCAACCCAACCGCGACCGCCCGGCCCCGGCCCCGTCCCCATCCTCTCCTCCCCTCGCCTCGCCCCCCCGGAGCCGAGACGCGCCTCCGCCCCGCTTCCCCCTCTACAAGCCGCCCGGCCGCGTCCCCGTCAACCTCGCCGGCCCCGTGCCCCGCCACCGGAGCTCCTCCCGTCGCCTACCTCCGGCCGCACGCCGCCTCCACCCGCCGGCCTCTGCGCGCCTGCCGCCAGCACGTCCCTTTTCGCGCGCGCGCCGCCTGCGCCTTCGCCGCCTGCGCCAGCCGCCCGCGTCTGCACCCCGTCGTTGCCGCATCGCCGCCCACCGCGTTCCCCCGTCCTCCTCGCGCGCCCCGCACCTCCCCGTGGCCGAGCCGCCTCTCACCGGCGAGCGCTGCTCCGCCCTGGCCCTTCTCCCGCACCTCCTGCCGCGCCTCCGCGAGCCCCCGCCTCTCCGCTCGTCGCCGCGCCCGCCCCGGGAAGCTCCGCCTTCGCAGCCTCGCCTCCGCCCAGTCCCGTGCGCCCTGCGCCGCCGCGCGCCCGCCGGCGCCGCTCCTTCCCCAAAACCGCGCTCGCCGCCGCCCTCAAGCCCCGCCGGCTCTGCACCGCCTCCGGACCGCGCGGCCTCGCCCCGACCACGTCCCGCTCGAGCTTCCGCCGCCGTCCCGCAGGCCCTGCGCGGCGTCGCCCTTTGTCTCCATGACCCGGTTGGTTGTTGTGCTTCTGTGGGGCAGCGCCCAAGCCCAGACGCCTCGATGGCCTCTGGGGCAGCCGCAAGCACGCCTCCGTCTGGTACCTTGCATGGTTTGGGTGCCTCGTACAGGAACCAACGGTGTGGTGGCTTAGGTCGTCAACATGCCTGTCACCGATCCTGAGTCTGTGTTCAGACTAAACAAGTTCTCCATCTCCGCCTGTCGGCAGTACCAAGACCGAGAACCAAACACGAGAATCCGAACTCTGCCACTCCATCGTGGAGCACCAAGAACTCCTTCCCGGCGCCCGAAGCCGAGGACCCCGACAAGAACCACGACACGGATACACCGAGTTCTTCCTCGAGGACACCAAGTTCTGCACCCCCGGACGCCAAGACCGACTCGATGGCACTGGCCCGACAGGACCCTCGCCACTGCAAGCTCGACCCCGTGGAACCCGACAAGATCTGCATGCGACAAGAACGACACCGTACAGGGCGAGTCCGATGCCCCGACGCCCGACCAAGTACTTCATCCCGAATGCCATGACCGTCAACATGACCCGAAGACCCCGGATGCGCCAAGACCTACCCCGTTATCCGAGACCTAACCCGTCGGACCCTGGACCCTGAGACCGACCCCGAACCCCGGAACCCCAAGACCGTCGACCCCCCCCCCCCAATGTGTGAACACCTTTCCGCAAGCCCTATTTTATAACATAATACAAATTGTTGCATATTTAATTGTCATTTCGCATGCATATCATTGGTTTGGGGGCCTTACGCCGATTCACCTAATAATTAAATGTGGGGCCCATATGCGGGCAAATCTAGTCTCATATCGGCCTCATTTAAATTTGTGTAGCGAACCGGTAACTCATCTTGCCTTGTTAAAACAACATTTAAATTGCGGGGTAGCTAAACAACAGGAACCACCTAATTATTTTCGGGACCCCGGTTCCGCTTAATATGACCTAATTGCACCGCACCTTTGCAATGCCATACACCATACCTGCATCATGCCGATCTTCTGCCGTTGTATTAAATATTGCATCCGGTGTTTCTTCTAGTGTTTTGCTTCTTCGCGGATAAGGCCGTTGAGTTGATGTGAGCTTCGCCCCGATCTTCGGTTGAACCTTCGACAATGTTTTCAGGCGAGCATCTCCCCTTTCTACCTATCTTACTTTTATAGTATTTATTCCCTCCTGTTGATCTATTGCTATCTGTGTTGCGATGCTCTAGTTTTCGTACCCGTGATATCCCTTGCAGCCATATAATGCCTTGGACACATCCTATTACCTGTTGTTTGATAGATAGTTGGACTTGCGTGTCGTAGTCGCTTGCTCAAGTGATGTTGCGTGCCGCCAAGTGCCATAGTTGTTGGAGTATTGCCGCATGTTGTTGTTGGAGATGATCCTAGTTTTACTTATTGTTCACTTTAAATCCTGTTTAACAACTAAAATTGAAGTAAGCAGAGGCATCGGTGGGTGATAGATAACATTTGGTTTCCGAACGCCCACTTGTGTCCCGTAAGACCCCGAGTACTTGATACCTGTTCCTTGATTTATCGCGCTATCCACATCCGGGAGGTATATGGGACCCCCCTGAGCCAGAGCTTGATTCAGTCTTATTTCTTGGGGCCACAAACTAGTTTGAGGTTTTATTTACTATCCTGTACTTATGCCATGCTACTGCTTTATTTACGATTGTGCGACAGATAGCACACTGTACTGTTTAGGATCGTGGCACGATTCCGCGGTGTCGACAAGCCCAGCCACACTTTCGGGTTCCCAGTCGTTCACAGCCGTCCCCACAACCTTAAGTCCGTCTCGGAGCCGGCCAGCTTCGTTGCGGGTTCTACTTTAAGGGGTGGCCCCCTAAAATATTTCTGAATCTTGTGATTGCTCTGTCGTGAAGACCTCGTTGGGTTTTGATTTGGTTTTTCCGAGGTTGATCGTGTGTGTGTTGCTATTTGTGCACCCCGGCCGGGTTAAAACTTTCTGAAAGCCGTGTCCGCGGTTATGGACCACTTGGAGCACAGTATCTCGACCATAGACAAGCATAACTAAAGTTTATTGCTGTAAATTTGACTTTATAATGACTAGTAATCAGCTTCACTATAATGGAATGGCTAAATAATACTGCCCACAATTGCTTGTTTGGAGTGTCGCTTGCGACCATTGCACCTGACTAGTAACTATTGCAACTACAACGGAATGGCTGAATAAAAGTACCAACAATTGCTGGGTTTTGGGTTTATCTCATGCTATCTGTATCTGATTAGTAATTGTTGCAACTATAACGGAATGGTTAACTAAAAGTGCCCACTGCCTACTTTATCAGGACGACTATCTATATTTGACTAGTAATTGTTGCAACGATAACTGAATCAATAAAACTGCCAACTGTGTGAGTTCCTCGGTTGACTTCCTCGTTTGGTCTCGAGGGGGAAACATCAGGATGGGTTTGTTTGGTGTTAGCTTCAGGTTGGATCCGGATAGGTCACTCTTATCCCTCTCTGATAATCGCCAGTTGTATCGAGTCTCTATAGGTTGTTTAGTGCGTGCTGCCGCTGCCGCTTCAGTCCACCATACCTATGTAGGCGACGACCGCCGAATTCTAGTCTCGCCGTGTACTGGCCTCAGTACTGACGCTCCTCTTTTTCCTTTGCCCTTTGTCGGCACCCCTTTTGTTTAAGCAGGTTTTGAGATCGACGTCCTTAGCAGGGTTACCCTTCCGGCTTGGCCTGGGAAGGGTTATGGACGCCATTGGTTATTCTTCAGGGCTCTTAGCCCCATTTGCATCTTGTCCGTAGTTGGACGTTCTATCGTTTTCAAGGTGATTTGAATCTTTGTACCGTATATCTGTATTCTTGACTCATGGAGTCGCTTGTATATATATATCTGTTCTGTGGGTCCCATCGAGGACTGTTGTGTAATGTTATTACTTCGTTTTCCACCCGCACGAAAGTGCCTGGTGGGCACCTTTGAATCGTTTCTATGCGGGTTTGGCGGGTTTCGCTAAAACTTGCATAGGTCCGATTCTGAGGGTGTTACACTTGCCCTCGATGTGGAATATGCCCAAAGAACCCTTTGAAAGCCTTCATTGAAAAACCTTTTGGAGCAAAGAGTGCTCCTGTTATAAAACTTCTACAAAATGCTTTTTGTGAAACTGTTTGCCAGTTTGTCCTTTGACCAAGAACAAGAGTTTGCCAATTCCAATTATGATTTATCTTTATGCATCTCTATTGTGAATCATGTACTTGTTGCAAGCTAAGTTATATAATGGTGAGTTACTTTCTTCTATGATTTGTGTAATGGTAAGTGTGATGCTTCTTGTCCGTATTTCTTTTATCGACACTTCACTCCATAAACCTGTGGACATGTTTACTGAGCGCAGTTTTCGCTTGGGGACAAGCAAAGGTATAAGCTTGGGGGAGTTGATATGTCCAATTTGCATCACCATTCTATATCATAATTTGCCTCTATTCATTGATATATGTATTATTATGAGGTATTACTTATGTCTTTTCCACTGTTTTTGCATGTTGGATGATTCTTGGAGGATGAACTACTGGAGTCTAGATTCTGATGGAAAAGGTGTTCTGATGCAATTCGTGAAGATTAGAAAAATACCAGAAAAATATTTGAAAAATATATTTTCCCAGAAGACGGAGGAAGCCAGAAGGGGAGGCGTAGCCGGGCCACAGGGGGACCACACCCCCTAGGCGCAGGCCCACCTTGCCCCGCGCCTAGGGCAGGTGTGGCCCACCTGGCCGGCTCCCGACTCCACTCTCTTGCCTATATATTCCTCATGAAACCCTAATACCAGAGGGGCGACCACAGATAGATTTCCGCCGCCTTTGCGAGGCGGAAAACACCGAGAGAGAAAGATCCCTCTGGTAGACAGATTTCTGCCGGGGAAATTCCTTCCCGGAGAGGGGAGATCGTCACCATCAACATCGTCATCAAGCTAGGCTTCATAGGTATCATCATCATCATCCACACCGTCATCTCCACCAGCACCATCATCACCACTCCATCCCGCTGTAACAATTGTGTTGGATATTGCTTTAGTTCTTAGGGGAAACTTTCCCGGTGTTAATTACTATTGCAGTTGATGCTTGTGAGTGGAACCATTGAATTATTATTTATGTTCGGATTGTTATCCATTATCATATCATCTTTGATCTTGATCCATATAATGTCTCGTGAGTAGTTCATTTAGTTCTTGAGGACATGGGAGAAGTAATGTTGTTATTAGTGGACTTGTGTTGAGTTATTATTCAATGGTTTAGTCTTTAAGTTATGGTGCTATTCTTCTAGTGGTGTCATGTGAATGTCGACTACACGATACGTCACCATTTATGGGCCTAGGGGAATTCATTGTATACTTGGCTACTAATTGTGGGGTTGCCGGAGTGACAGAAACCTGAACCCCCGTTAGGACATCGTTGCACAAGGGAGCGTAGGATCTCAGAGTTTAAGGCTGTGGTTAGGTTTATATCTTAATTACTTTCCTGTAGTTGCGGATGCTTGCAGGGGGTTTAATCACAAGTATGTATTAGTCCAAGTAAGGTCGATACATTAGCACAGGTTCACCCACACAACACTTACAACACCAAAGAAGAGTACTTAGCTATATGAAGCGAAAGTACTTGACAGAATTCCCATGTGTCCTCAAGAACGCTTGGTTCTTATAAGTATTTCCACCGGCTTGTCCTTTGCTAAGAAAGGATTGGGCCACTTTCTGCGTTTGTTCTTTATTACTTGCACTTTGTTTTGTTGCTTTATCAGAAAACCCCTAAAATCCATTTGCTAAGTATTTGCAGAGATTTACTGCTCCATACCACTAGTCAACACCTTCTGCTCCTTGTTGGGATCGACACTCCTATTTATCGAAAGTACTACGATATACCCCCTATACTTGTGGGTCATCAGCTATCTTGGCCAAGTAGTTGCTAGTGACTCCAAGAGGGGGTATTTATGCTCGATAGTGGGTTCATGCCTCTAGTTTCCAAGGGAAGTGACAGAAATCTCTTCGATTGTAGATGTGCTATTGCCACTAGGGAGAAAACAAGTGGATTGTTTACCTTACAAAATTTGCTTAAAGCAGTTGTCTGTTGCTTGCAATTTAATACTGGAGGGGGTTCGGATGATAACCTGAAGGTGGACTTTTAGTCATAGATGCAGTTGGATGGCGGTCTATGTATATTGTTGTATTGCCTAATCGAATCTCATAGGATCTTTTTGTCTGGTATTGCACTGTTATGCCTTGCTTAGTTCCTGTCAATTGCCCTGCTATAATTTGTTTACCCTTCATGCCATGTTATTTTATCCAAGGAGAGCACCTCTAGTGAACTATGGACCTCGGTCCAATCTTTACCGTTGATACATCTTCCATCGTTACTTGTTTACTTACTGCAAACCATTACCTTCCACACCATATGTTTAATCCTTTGTTACAGCAAACCGGTGAGCTTGACAACCTCACTGATTCATTGGGGCAAAGTCTTGAGTTTGTGTTGTGCATGTCTACGCGTGGCTTGCAACACTGTTGGGGATATACTTTCCGGGTATACCCACAGGACTCGCTGACCAGGGTGGCCCACCAACGGGTTAGAGCTTTGCTTCACGGGCGGCCCAGTCAGAGAAAAAGGAGGAGCCAGTTTGGGATACGACAAGGCCTAGAAGAGTTACCGACTTAGGCATGTAGTATTACTTGTAGTCCAAGTTGTACATAGTTACCGACTCTGTAATGTAGCTGGATAGGTCTCTCCCTGTAACCCTAGGCCCCGGTGACCATATAAACTGGCCCTATGGGAGCCTCTAGGGCAATAACACAACAACCACAACAATCAACTTGCACAGGCGAACCTCTCTTGTAATCCATTGTAACATCCAGCTTACGCCGATATATTACTAGGATGCTAGCAGGAGTAGGATCCGATCACCGCAGTCAGATCTGAACCTGGGTAAACTTGTGTTCACCGCTCCTGGAACATCCGACGTCTCACACCCCATCCTTCCAACGCCAGTAGGACCCCCTATGGCGTACTTGTCGACAATTCGACGATAGTTGGCGCCCATCGTGGGGCAGATGACCTTTGGAGCATCGTTCAAGGCGGAATCTACGCGTGCAGGAATCAGCGAAACAATCGCCATGGGTCGCATGGTCTACGCCAGTGATGTCCCTCTCATCCTCCTCGATGAGACTTGGATTCTGGCTTCGAAACCCATGACAACTTACACGATTATGTTAATCGGCGAGATCGATATTTATCTCGGTTTCGCTGATCCCGCCCAACCTACCCTAGAGGTGATGACCATGGCAGAAGAAAAATCCGGATCTATTTTGTCTGCAGAGGAGGAAGAGTTCGGGGTCCCGGAAAAAATCAAACCCACCCAACCCACTCCTGTAGTGGAAGAAGAGGTGGAAGAAGAAGCCAGATCTGACCTCTCCAGCGAGATCGGATACACATACGAGGAATACATCCGCTTTGGATATATCTTTGCTGACGTCGAAGCGAAAATCAAGTTATACAAGTACCTCAAGAACATGAACAAGAAGAAGCACTATTTCGTATACCACATAAGCACTGGCTCTGACTTTGTCGATGCTGGAGCTGGTAGCGACTCGGCCCTAGACGCAATCGAAGAAAACGTCGACTTACCTGGCTCCCCAGCGGAGTCAATCACGTCGTAGGAGCTTCGAGACTTCGACAAGAAGATAGAGGAGCACGGGCAAGAGAACGTCCCTAGACAAACGCCAGGTGAGTTGGAAACTCCTCCTAGTCCATATGATAGCATGGATGAAAGCTACACCTCACAGGATGACATGGATACCGGAGATTCCTCCGAGTTCCACAAACCTACCATGACGAAAAGTACCGACTGAAGTTTATCCCCCGGTACCGGACCAAAAGCCTTCTTTGCCACTGGTACGCACATTAAGGCTACTGGGCGGTCAAATAAGAAGAAGAACAAGAATCCGACTCCAGAAGAACAGGACATCGAGGAAACCAACACAGAAAAAGTTGATGAAGAGATCGAGATGGAGAATCAGGACGGAGATCCGATTAATCCCACCCTGATCGATCCTCCTTTGGATGGACATGTTATCACCAAGGGTGGATGTGAAATTTACGGAGATGCTCTCACAATTCCAATCCCAACAGCTTCGGATCTTACGTCGGAGGCACTGGAGAAAAGGGCTTAGGACCTGGAAAAGCATCGCCTGTTTCTACTTGAAGAGGCCGTGCGCCTCGTCGAGATGAGACAGCAGTTAGACAGTGATCCTGCCAGATATTAGTCAGATTTCAAGCGACATCCAAACAAAACAAGGGGAGGTCCATTTCTTGCTAACAAGAATCTAGATATCCACAGAGATCTATTCGACGGAAAAGATGGAGAGAAGATCCGAGTCTACGGCACGTCGGTGGAAAACGCCGCTGCAGATCGTGCCATCCTCGCCAACAATCTGTCTCCGGAGCAGGTCCAGCAGTGCGTCGTGTTGCTGGAAAAGGATTAAAGAAACAGAAGACGACTGCGTCATTCAGTGGCAAGCTGGCCTCGAAATCCGAGTTTTGTCACACTGGCGCCGACCAAAGCGCTGATATAAGACTCCACAGGGATACGACTCAACGTTATCATCCCCGTGGAGAAGAAGATAATTCAAGAACCGGCTCAAATAGCCACTCCCGCCGGCCAGCAGGGGACTAGGCAAGAGTTATTCCGGCTGCGGCCAAAGACGCCATCAGGGCAATGGTTCCCCATCAGGACCATCGTCGGCAAAACAATCGCTATAGCGGAGACTCGAAAACATGCCACCAGCGAGAGGAGCAAGATCGGCTAAGGATGCCACCACCGAGCCATCCAGCTAGCAACGTCGGATGAAGAGATGATCCGGATCGTACTAAATCTAGTAGGGACAATGCCCGAAGAAATAGGCATCGGAGTTAGCATAATGAGGCTCCACCGCCACCACAAAGAAACCCAGCCGGAAATAACCCACCAGGGCCACCATCGCCTCCCAGCAGCGACCATGAAGTATCACTCGTAGCCACAGAAGCCGCAGGGGCAGAGGTGGCAATGGTGAGAGAAGAAGCAGAAATCCGACTCCACCGTGCAGAAGCCGCGAGCCTCCAAGGCGCAGATCTCTCTCGCCAAACGACGCTCGCCATCGCATCGAATCAAACATAGAAGCGTGGCGGTACGAGGAAGAGGATGTGTACGTGGGACCCAAGTTCTTTGTTCCACGTATACGCCGGACAAAATTTCCGGTTGACTTTGGCATTGCCAAACATATTCAGCCCTATGACGGCGCAGCTCGGCCAGATACTTGGCTCCAAGATTTTTTCCAGGCTTGCTGCATCGTCAAAGGAGGAAACAACCTGGTTGCAGTTCGATATCTCCCACTGATGCTGAGGAAGACGGCTCGATCATGGCTCAATGAACTGCCAGAGAATTCAATTCATAACTGGTATGATATGCAAAGTGCGTTCTTTTCAAACTTTGAGGGAACATACAGGAGGCCCTGCACGGTCGGAGACTTGCAGCGTTGCACCCAAAGACCCGGAGAAACTTGTCGGGATTACCTCGGATGATGGATCGATATGAATAACTCCTGCGAAGGAGTAAACAAGCAAACTGCGATATAAGCTTTTATTGCAGGACTTCCAGTTAGACTTTTACGTCATAGGCTGGAGCGTGACCACGTCACAGATTTGGGAGAAATGATAGAGACGGCAAGCAAATATGCTGACGCCGATGACGATTCAGAAGGGCTGCTGAATATTCTGGCCAATCCCAATGCGACCAAACATCCAAAGCAAACTCAGAAGCGCAAGAACACCTCGGACGAAAAGCCGGCTCCGGACAACGCAGCTGTCAACGCAATGTTTGGATCTGGAGGACAAGGAGGGCGCGGAGGCGGCCGTGGTAGAGGTCGAGGGACTTCCCGAATCTAGGGCAAAGGAGACCAATAGCTCGGAAGAACCTATACCTGGGCAGACATTGCCAATAATCCCTGTGTCCACCACTTGGATAGTAACGGAGGATCTACCCATACAAATGTCGATTTCGTTTCAATGACGACATCAAGAAAGACGAATCCACTGGCTACAGATCCAAGCGACGAAAAGGGAAGAAAAATTCCGAGAAAGGAAAGGAGCCCAAGGAATATTCCGACATGGAAGAGGCGTAAGCCGCCGCAGAACCCAAGCCGGATGGAAAGAAAACTTTTTCGACTAAGAAAGACGCATATGTCTGCTTCCTTGGATCCCAACCAGCTAAGGAAAAAAAGCGGTTCTTCGTGAGCTCAATGCCACAGTTCTGGCTGTCCCCCAATTCCTGGACTGGTCAGAGGTGACCATCACCTTTGATCGTTCAGATCACCCGAGGAAAACACATCATCGGGGAAAGTCCCCTCTGGTCGTCAATCCTCTTATTGATGGCTATGAGTTCTCTAAAACACTCATGGACGGTGGGAGAAACATTAAAATCCTCTACATCGAGATGCTCCACCGCATGAAGCTACACGAGAGTCAGTTGAGTTACAGAAGTGTAACTTTCCATGGCATTGTACCAGGAAGACAGGCGGATTCTCTGGGTGATATTACTCTGGACGTGACATTCTGAACCCGAGATAATTACCGGACCGAGCCACTCTCCTTCGAGGTGGTATCGTTCAAAAGTGCTTACCACGCTATCTTCGGACATCCGGCTTACTGGGCATTCATGGCCCGTCCCTATTACATCTACAACATGATTAAACTTCTAGGTCCAAAGGGCGTAATCACCGTACAAGGAAATCCAAGGCAGGAACGAGAGTGCGACGAAGGATCTGTTGCCTTCGCCTAAGCCATGCTACACGCCCAGGAGTACCAGGATATCAAGAAGACCATCAATCCATCCGAGATGCCTGCTACAAAGAACGAGGTGTTGAAGCCAAGTTTGCAGTTCAAGGCGTCGGAAGAGACGAAGAAGACGTCGCTGAAGGAAGATGATCCCTCCAAGACAACGAACATAGGGGTAGGATTAGGCCACGCATAGGAAAGCATGCTCGTCGAGTTCCTGAAATCTAATAGTGATATCTTCGCGTGGCAGCCATCTGACATGACCGGAGTACCTAGGGAACTTGTTGAGCACTCTCTTAATGTGTACCCAGACGCTAAACCCGTCAAACAGTCCTTACAACGGTTTGGTGATGAAAAGCACAAAGCAATAGCTAAGGAATTAGCCCGCTTAGAGTTAGTGGATTTCATAACAGAGGTCATACATACAGATTGGATGGCAAATCATGTACTCGTCCCTAAAAAGGACACCATTGATTTAAGGATGTGTGTTGATTATACCGCTTTGAACAAGGCATGCCCAAAAGATCTGTTTCCTTTGCCAAGAATCGATCAAGTTATCAACTCAAAGGCAGGGTCGGAATTACTCTGTTTTCTCGACGCATATTCCAGATATCACCAAATACCGATGAAAAAGTCGGATCAAATTAAGACGTCTTTCGTCACTCCTTTCGGAACCTTCTGCTACAAAACTATGCCTTTTGGCTTAAAGAATGCAAGAGCAACATATCAACATACCATGCAACATTGTCTCAACGACCAAATCATACGCAATGTCCATGTATACGTAGACGACATAGCAGTTATGTCCAAAAAGAAGGAAACTTTAATTTCTGACTTGGATGAAGCGTTTGCTAGTCTATGAAAATTCAACATGATGCTAAATCTAAAGAAGTGTTTCTTTGGAATTCCAGCTGGAAAATTGTTATGTTTCATCGTCTCTGAGCGAAGCATCAAGGTGAACCGAGACAAAATCAAGGCTATCTTAAACGTTACCAGGCTCACTCGCCTGAAGGACATACATAGCCTCACTGGTTGCATTGCAGCGGTGAGTCGGTTCGCCAGCCGGCTCGGTGAAAGAGCCGCACCTTTGTACAAACTCCTGAAGAAAACCGACAAATTTGTTTGGACCCCAGAAGTCGAAACTGCCCTGCAAAGTTTGAAATATCTGCTTTCAAACCCACCAGTTCTCGCAGCACCAGAACCTCGGGAACCTATGTTACTCTACATCGCAGCGACCAACAAGGTCATAAGCGTGGTAACAGTAGTTGAGCGCGAGGAAGAAGGCCACGAGCATAAGGTGCAACAACCAACTTATTATCTAAGTGAGGTCCTGACAGAATCAAAGCAACGGTATCCACATCATCAAAAGCTAGCCTATGGAATGTTCTTTGCATCCAAAAAGCTACGCCACTATTTTCAAGAGCACAAGATCACAGTAGTGAGCACAGCTCCTCTGCGAGATATAATCAACAACCGCGACGCCACAGGACGTGTCGCAAAGTGGGGAATAGAGCTTTCAGCTTTCGACGTTGAGTACAAACCACGTACAATAATCAAGTCCCAAATTCTCGCTGACTTTGTCGTTGATTGGACAGAAACGGCAGAAAACTCAGGCCCTCCAGACTCGGAATTTTGGACCCTCCACTTCGACGGATCAAAAGCACGAGGAGGCTCGGGGGCTGGCGTGGTGCTCAAATCAAGGAGATAAGTTGTTCTATGTGTTGCAAATACACTTCACGGCAACTAATAATATTGCCGCGTACGAAGCACTGCTACATGGAATACGCATGGCCAAGAACATTGGCATATCAAGACTCATGTGTTATGGAGACTCGGATTTAGTTGCTCAGCAAGTATCCGATATCTGCAACGCAAAAAAGCACATGGCAGCATACAAATCTGTCATGGATGAACTATCTAAATCGTTCGAGGGTTTTGAGGTTCAACACATCCCCCTAGCAGAAAATGAGGAAGCAGATGCACTATCAAGGATAGGCTCTGCGCGGAAACAGGTACCGGATGGAGCTTTTTTAGAGCATTTAAGGGTCCCCTCCATAGTCGGAGTGGATGTGGACTATCCGACAAAATCCGACTCACCTTTAATAGCAGTTCTGGCAATAATTCCCAGCTGGACAAAACCCTATCTGGATTTCCTGATAGACGGAAAACTTCCGAAGACGAAGTCTTGAGCCGGCAGATCGTCCGACGAGAAAAAGCCTATACTATAATAAATGGTGATCTCTATAAACGGAGTGTTTCTGGCGTGTTTCAGAGATGTATTTCTTCGGAAGGAGTGGAAATTTTGAGAGAAATCCACGAAGGCGAGTGTGGTCACCACGCTGCGGCCAGATCCTTAGTGGAAAAAGCTTTTCGAGACGGATTATTTTGGCTTATAGCTAAGGCAGATGCCAACAAACTGGTCAAAACATGCAAGGGCTGCCACAGTACGCTCATCGGGCACATGTTCCGGCTGAACAGCCGTGAACAATCCCTATTACATGGTCGTTCGCGGTCTCAGGGCTTGATATGGTAGGGCCGTTTCGCACGGCAAAATGTGGATTTACTCACCTACTAGTGATGGTGGATAAATTCACAAAATGGATTGAGGCTCAACCCGTAACAAGTTGCGATGTAGCCATAGCCAGAAGATTCGTCGAGGACGTAATCATCATATTCGGATATCCGCACAGTATAATTACTGACAACGGGAGCAACTTTTCCATGGGTGAACTTGCCAAATTCTGCGAAGAGCAAGGGATCCGACTTGATATTGCATCAGTCGCACATCCATAAGCCAATGGACAATTCGAAAGAACTAATGGCCTTATTCTACAAGGAATCCGACCTCGCCTCGAGGCACCGCTTCGTCGGGACGCGGGGGCTTGGGCGGAAGAATTACCATCTGTGATTTGGAGCTTACGTACAACTCCTAACAGGTCAACCGGCTATACTCCTTTCTTCTTGGTCTACGGTGCAGAAGCAGTTCTTCCAAGTGATCTGATTCATCAGACTCCACGAGTCAAAGCGTATATCGAAGAAGATGCAGACGTTTCTCGACAAGATGAACTCGATATAATCGAAGAAGTACACGTCGTTGCTGAGCAGAGATCTATAGCCTATCAGCAGAAGTTGTGCAAGTATCATGGTCAGAGAGTGCAAAACCGTTCTTTCAGGAAAGGAGATTTAGTTCTTCGACTTGTGCAAAAGAGAAAGCACAAACTTTCACCAATTTGGGAAGGACCTTTTATGGTTAGCAGAGTTTTGCATAATGGGTCATATTATTTAACCGACATGAGACCAGTCAAGGAAAGACCTGATACTCGGAAAAGGAAGAGAGCTGGTGGCAGCACAGACCCGAATGAAATAGACCGTCCATGTAATATTGCACAGCTACGTATTCTTAGTTATATTTCCTTGTAATGATATATGTACATGTTCAAAGTGAAATAAAGTATTGGTTTCCTCATATTGTTATTTTTGAGACGTTTTTGCCATCTTATTTCCAGAAGAGCATGTATTTTTTTCAAAAATCTTAGAATGCTTGAAAGTACTTTATGCTCATGTTCGTTCTGGTTAAGATTTTTGAACAATCTAAAAATGTTACCTTAGGGTAGAAAGTTTAAATTATTGTCTATACTTTGATTCTTTATCTGATTGCTTACACGCGGATATTTTCTGAGTAATGAGTTGTTGGTACTGGAAGCTGGCTTTGTTTCCGAGGTTACACTGGTTTAGCAATTGCGCTCCGTTGCTCGGCAAAGTTTTCGTGCTAAAGGTTGTCCGACCCATGAAAGGGACGAGGCAGAGAGCCAGATAAACCGATAAGTATAGGCATAAAAAAAGAGTGCTTCAAAAACTTTCAAACACAAAGCATAAAAATATATAAACAAACATGCTAAGATAGTAAAAGCATCAGTTTTTACAGACTAGTACAAAATAAATCTTGTAGCCATCATTACATTGCCATAAGTTTAAGATAATGCATAGAAATTGTTTATGCTGTAGGCGGTGGTGATGAAGCAGGTGGAACACTGGAATCGACAGCAGTGTTGCCCTCGATCTCAGACTCGGAACCGTTGCTGATTTTTGGCTCTTGAGGCGAAGGAGGCGCGATGACGGATTCGAAGAATCGCGTCGTGTGGTTGGTCATCTCCGCCACCCGACAAGCGTAACCTGCACAAGATTCTTGGATGGCCTTGATATCTTGCGGGTTACCCTCATCATCCTCCTCGGCAATGCACTTGGTGACGTGCCAGATTTCCATCTCGCTATGGTGGCTCATCACCATGGTCAGAGCTGTTTGCGCAGCAGTCCGAGCATAGGAGATCTTCCAGTTCTCGATCAACTTCGGAATCTCCTTAACTTTGTCCCTCACGTCATGCACTGACATTGTGTGCAAGTCGGAAAGCTTGACGGCTTTGCCAGCCTCTTCTAGAGTTTGGCGAAAGTCGAACAAGACATCTCTGACGAGCTTAATGCGCTCGAGGCGAGGTTCAGAAGTGGAAGAGTCGGAAAGATTCAGGGGGCTGGGAAAGAACCAAAATGTCAAACTCTGGCTAAAACGAAAGTCGAAAAATGAACAACACAAAGAAAAGACTCAGAAATCTTACCAAGCACGGAGTGATTCCATTCAGCATGCTCCTTGCGGAGGCTGTCTAGTTCACTTGCTGAGGCCTGGGCAAGATCCTTATGGATATCAAAGTCCTTCTTGAGATTAGAAATTTCCTTATCTCGGAGGGCTAGGAGCTTCTCGAGCCTCATGGTCTCGTGGTTGCTTGACTCCATGACAGCGGCTACAGATTTCTCCGATTCCACAATTAGCATCTCAAGCTTTTCTCGGAGTTCAGCATTCTCTGCCTCCAAGACCTTGAAGTTTTCGGCCTGCTCCACCATCTTGCTGGATTGGCATAACAATTATGCAAAGACAAAAATATCAGTCGGATAAAGCAAATTCGACTATGACAAAACATTTAATTGACAAAGAGGAAACCGGAAAAGTTTACCTTCTGCTTTATCTTTTTCAACTTTCAACTTTGAATTCTTAAAGCGCAAATCTTTGATTTCTTTGCGCTTATTGAAATATTCTTGAGAAATTCCTGGTTGGAAGATGCAATTTTCTATAAGTTTAGAGACGGAATACCGTCAGACGGCTACTAAGACTCGGGCTGCAAATTTAACTAAGTAAGATTACAACACGAGCCTTGGGGTCTACACTACATTGTTCTTTTGCAACCTAAAAGCATCAACCCGGATCCAGAAATGTTTATCCGACTTTATGCTTGGGAGTAGAGGATATGATAATAAATGCAAATAAGAATCGGAAACTTACAATGTGTTCCAGGTACAACTTTTCAAATCCGAGCTTGGCGCTGTGAAACACCTTCTCGGTAAGGGTGAGGGAAGGAACATCCGTCGCTGGAAGCTCGCCGGATGCGAATTTAGCGTCCCGGACCAAAATTTGGTCCAGGAGGCTGACCAGCTTGACGTCCTCCTCTTCTTGGCTCGCTGCTTCTGGGGTCAAGACTTGCTTCTCAAGACTGGACTGAGCCAGTCTGAGGATCTCTTCTTTCTCCTTCCTCTTGAGGCCAGGAAAAGCAGAATCAACCACCTTATCCACCGTACATGTGGTCATTACCATGGGATCATTACCCTTTACGGGTTCACCCTTGTTAGTTGCCTGGTCATCAATGGTGACCAGGGATTTCGATATCTTGCCAGCATCAGGGGATGCAGAAGCTCCCTGTGCTGACGAAGTAGTGGATGGGGTCGACGGCAGAACAACAGGGGAGATAACAAGCTTCTACTGACGCATCTTCTTGCCCGACTTGATGTCCGGCTTTATCTTGCTCTTCAACACTGATTTAGCTCTAGAACACGGAAATCCTAAAATTTAGGTGTGCTATGGAAAGATAACAAAGGTACAGGAGTACTAAAAAGAAAGATGAGGTGCTTACTTTTTAACTACTGGCAGCACTTGACTACCAGCAGCAACAACTTCCTTCGCCTTGCGCTTCTTGGAGGCAAGGGCGGCAACTTCTTGCACCTCATCATCCTCCATCGCCTCCGGGTCGTCTGAAGCATAGCCTTCTAGTGGAGCTAGCTCGGACTCGGAGAGTTTTTCGAGCTGACAGAGTTGAAAAAGCATCGATGAAAATAGAGTCGGAGAAAGAATCGAAAAGAATGACGAAACGCAAAAAGCAGAGTCGAAATGTTTACCAGAGTCAGAGGACGGTTAGTTGTATACATCTTCAGAGAAACTTCTATAACTTTCCGTTCCACTCTTTCTTTGATAAAATATTGCATGAGGATCTTGTAATCCTTCGGCATGAGCCGGCTAGAACTGGCCCTCATCTTGTCCTTCTTGTCGGTCGTAATCTGGTGCATGAGGCGGTCTCCGTGGTGCTGCAGAGGCTGAATCCGACACTCCAGCCAGAAGTGGATCAAGTCGGATCCACGAAGCCCCTCATGCTTCATCAAATATTCGATCCGCCTTTTGGCAAGGATCAAAATATCCGACAGCTCCGGCGCCTCCGCGTCCCATGAATCTTGGTGGGGAGCAACGCCGTTGACAAACACCGGAAGACCTTCCGCCTTACCCTGAGCCGGAATATCCTTATGGTAGAAGAAAGTTCCAGCCCAGCATTTGACGGACTCACTAGCGTTAATCCTAGGATAAATCTGATTCCTCCTAAGGACTAAGCTAAGAGTGTTGGTGACATAAGGGACACTGACACTGATGGAATTCTTCCGAGTACCATAGTAGTACCGTAAAAGGGTGAGACTTGGCCTAATGCCAAGAAACCCCTCACACAGAGCTGCATGAGCACTAAGCTCGAGCAGAGAGTTGGGAGGAAGGTTATGGAGTTGCACACCGTAATGGTTGAGGACCTGAACGAAGAAGTCCGACGGTGGCAAGCTGAGGCCACGGTCGACGTGAGTGCCAAACATCACCCTCTAGTCGTCTTTTAGCGCGGGGAAGGCGTGTCCTGAGGCACTCCACCACGCACCAGCGACGATGAACCCCTCATCCTCCATGACTCGGAGCTCCGTGGTGTCCATGGCGCTGGGGATCCAAAGACCCCACATCTTCTTCTCGTCCGTCGCCGACGAGCCCGCCGCCTCCGCCACCGTTCCCAAGGATGAGGCAGATGCCATAGTTCTTGGAGGAAGAAGGGATGGTGGGGGAAGGAGAGAATTTTTCTCAACGGTGGGTAGATGGGAACTGGTGTGAAGAGCTCGAGGAGTACGAGGAAGCAATGAATGAATCGACGGAGAGGTGAATCTGAGAAGAAGGGTTTTCTCTCCTCTTATTTGTTTCTTCGTCAAGATTCGTGCGGTGAGACGCGTGATTATCACCATGCGTATAGAGAGGGGGAGTTAGCTTCCTCGCGACTATTCTGCCTCCTCGATTTTCGTGCAGGCATTGAAACGGCGTTCTGTTCCATAAAGAATGGACCCACCAACGGTCCTGCTGATGGAAATCCTGTCAGTGATAGGACCTGACCTGTAAAGTTGTCAGTCAGCACGTCGCCATAAAATCCGGTTTATGTTTTAAATCAAGCAAGGAAAAGATCAAGGTCAGAGCAATATATATCCGACTCGATTGACTTGGAATCGTACATCAATGAAAGAAGTTTTTCGGGAACCCTTCAAGATTCTCAAGACGAATAAACCATCAAGATAGACGATTTATCTGACTTCAGATCTTGGAGACTTCAGGGGGCTACTGTTGGGGATATACTTTTCGGGTATACCCACAGGACTCGCTGACCAGGGTGGCCCACCAACGGGTTAGAGATTTGCTTCATGGGCGGCCCAGTCAGAGAAAGAGGAGGAGCCAGTTCTGGCTACGACAATGCCCAGAAGAGTTACCGACTTAGGCCTATAGTATTACTTGTAGTCCAAGCTGTACATAGTTACCGACTCTGTAACGTAGCCGGATAGGTCTCTCCCTGTAACCCTAGGCCCCGGTGACTATATAAACCGGCCCTATGGGAGCCTTTAGGGAAATAACACAACAACCACAACAATCAACTTGCACAGACGAACCTCTCTTGTAATCCATTGTAACATCCGGCTTACGCCGATATATTACTGGGTTGCTAGCAGGAGTAGGATCCGATCACCGCATTTGGATCTTAACCTGGGTAAACTTGTGCTCACCGCTCCTAGAACATCCGACGTCTCACACCCCATCCTTCCAACGCCACTAGGACCCCCTATGGCGTACTTGTCGACAATCCGATGACAAACACCTGTGTGATGTTTCCTTCCTCCTACTGGTTTGATAACCTCGGTTTCTTACTGAGGGAAAACTTGATGATGTGCTCATCACACCTTGCTCTTGGGGTTTCCAACGAAGCGTCCCACGACAGTGCTGGGAGTCATCAGTCATCAGTTGTTTGCAACACCTTTGAGACATTTCCTTCCTCCTACTGGTTTGATAACCTTGGTTTCTTACTGAGGGAAAACTTGCTGTTGTGCTGCTTCACACCTTGCTCTTGGGGTCTCCCGACGAAGCACTCCTACATCAACGGTGCGCCATCATCAACATGGGTCGGGAAAAGTGGATCCTCAAAGCCCCGAGGTTGCTTGACGAATACCAACTCTTTCAAAGGACCATTAAGGAATGCACTTTTAACATCCATTTGATGCAACTTGAAGTTATGATGAGTAGCAAAAGCAAGAAGCATACAAATGGATTTAAGGCGAGCAACGGGGGAATAAGTCTCACCGTAGTCGATGCCCTCAACTTGTGAGTATCCTTGGGCAACTAAAATTGCCTTGTTGTGCATGACTATCCCATTTGCATCACACTTGTTCTTGAAGACCCACTTAGTTCCGAAGACATTTTGATAATCTTTGGCCGCTCAACCAAAGTCCATACTTTGTTACTCTTGAAGTTGTGAAGTTATTCATTCATAGCGTCGAGCCAATCATCATCTTCAAGAGCCTCGAAGACTTTATATGGTTCCACATGCGATATAAAAGCATGGTGAGAGCTAAAAGAGGCTAATTGCCTCCTAGTAGTGGAACCTCTATTGAAATCTCCATAAACATTATCAAGGATATGGCCATCTCGAACGAGCTTGGCGAGACGATAGGCTTGACAGCGGGCTTGAGCTTAAATATGAGATTCTTGAGCAACCACTTGGTCATTGCCACCATTTGAGTCCCTGCCTTGACTATAAGCACGAACACGAGGATCATCTTCATCAATTTCCACCTCGGGAGAGTCATCATTTGGAGTAGAGCCTTGATCAACATTAGCTTGCCCTTGTTCTTGACGAGCTTGACCTTGTTCATGACTAGCTTGACCTTGGGAGATGTCTTGAGAAGGAGCCCCATCTTGGGGAGGTAGATGTTATTGATGAAGATCTTGAGAATCAGGGCTAGAAGAGTCATGAGCATGAGGAGCTTTGGAAGAGCTTGAGGGAGCTTGTGCCAAAATAGTGGGTCCTTGAGGGGCAAGATGATCTTGAGAAAGTGATGGATCCACTTGAGTAGAGCTTGGTCCTTCTCCTTCGGCCACAAGAGGATCCTCAATGGGAAGGTGTAAACCAACACCCATTCTTCTTATGGCCTTAGGAGGAATTTCATCACTTGGATCACGAACACCGTCTTGCCTAACAAGGGACTCATGGTCTTCATCAAACTTCACATTGCTCGTCTCTTCAACTATTCCATTGGCTTTGTTGTAGACTCTATAAGCATGGGACTTATTTGAGTATCCAACAAAAATTCCTTCTTGTGCCTTGGATTCACACTTGGACAAACGAACTCCTTTCTTGATAATATAGCACTTGCAACCAAACACTCGAAAGTAGCTAACGTTGGGCTTTTCCCGGTGAGCAGATCATAAGGGGTCTTGTTCTTTTTCTTGTGAAGGTAGAGCCGGTTGGTTGCATGACAAGCGGTGGAGATGGCCTCGTCCCAAAAGTTGTATGGATACTTGAATTCAGCTAGCATAGACCGAGCCGCGTCCATCAAAGTGTGATTCTTCCTTTCGGCAACACCATTTTGTTGAGGGGTATAAGGAGTGGAGTATTAATGCTTGATGCCTTCATCACTAAGAAACTCATCCAACGTATAGTTCTTGAACTCGGTACCATTGTCACTTCGAATGGAGAGAATGGTTGCATTGTGTTTCCGTTGAACTTCATTTGTAAAATCGATGACGGTTTGTTGAGTATCACTCTTGTACTTGAAGAAGAACACCGAAGTCTATCTTGAAAAATCATCCACAATGACCAAACAATACTTCTTGCCTCCAAGACTATCATGAGAAGGAGGGCCAAAGAGGTGCATGTGCAAGAGCTCCAAGCATCTTTCCGTGGTGATTTGATTGAGAACTTTGTGAGGAGTTTCATGCATCTTTCCTTCAATACAAGCCCTACACACGTGATCTTTGGCAAAAGAGACATCGTTAAGACCAAGGATGTGGCCCTCGGAGTGAAGTATTTGCAAAGTTCTCATGTTAACATGGGCTAGGTGGCGATGCCACAACTGGCCTTTGTCGTCTTTAGCATAGAGACATAGAGCATGAGGAGTGGTGGTCCCCGAAAAGTTCACCACATACAAGTCATGCTCTATATACCCTATGAAAGCCACCTTGAGAGACTTGCTCCACATGAGGACCACGGAATGATCATTGAAGAAAGAAGAGAGACCCATAATGGCCAGATCACAAACTGAAAGTAAATTGTAACCAAGGGTTTTGACAAGCATGAAGTCAACCAAGGATACATCCGGGGTTACCACCACTTTGCCAAAACCCAATACCTAAGAACTTGTTTTATCACCATAGGAGACCATACTGTTGGCAATATTTGGCCTTACCTCCGTCATGATAGACTTGCTTCCGGTCATATGACTTGTGGTGCCGCTATCAAGCATCCATTTTGCTCCACCAAAAGCATAGTCCTACAAGAAAATCAAGCTGTGGTTTTAGGTACCCATTTTGCAATGGGTCCCCTTTTGTTAGTAACGGGAGTCTTTGGCACCTAAATGGCCCAATGATAATCATGCATGTAAGAAGTTCTAACATATCTAGCATATACATGACCATCATAGGACTTGCAAAGAATATAAGAGGGATCGTTCTTTCCAGCAAAGTTGTCACTTTGCAAGATAGAGGGACCATAAGAGGGTCCTTGAGCTTTGCCTTTGTTCTTTCTCTTCCTCTTGCTCTTCTTCTTCTTCTTAGCCTTGGAAAGTTGATCCTTCAACACCTTGTTCTCCTCAATGAGATGCTCATGCTTGCAACAAGGGTTAGAAGGGCTAGACAAGTCTATAATTTGCACAGTGGAAGACTTAGCATGTTCACAAGTTAGTTGAGTTTTAAGTTGTTCATGGGCTTCAAAAAGACTTGAGAATTTGCTCTCCAAGGCTTTGTGTTCCTCTTTGAGTTTCTCAAGGTATTCTCGATTCCTATCATGACCAACACCAAACTCAACTTTCTCTTTCTTAAGCACCTTCACCAAATCTAGAGCATGATCACGTTTTTTAGTGAGGGAGCACATGGTGTTGTTATGGTCATCTACAAGCTTATACACATTTTCTTCAAGATTAATTCTCATATTTTGTTCATCCTCAAGACTTTGAGTGAGAGAAGAAATTTCATCGGCGGCATGTCTTTCATTTTTACTTAGCAAGTCAAGAAGTTTTTCCTTTTCATATAGAACATCCCTAGCATTGTCAAGTTGTGCAAGCAAGGAATCAAAGCAAGTTTTAGTTTCTTCATCCAAGGTAGCAATAAACTCACACATGTCTATCATCTCTTTCTTTATCTCTAGACCTTCAAGATCAAGTGAAAAAGGCTCACTAGAGATGGGTTGAGGAGTGGGTTTAGATATTACCTCGGTGGCCTTGGCCATGAGACACTTTTGGTTGGAGGAGATGACGTTCTCATTTGGTGAGTAGAAGAGGGACAATCGTGGAGTAGAGGTAGTGGAAATATAGGCAACTCCCACAATCTCTCCGCCTTGGACTTCATCATCATCATCTTCATCCGTGCCCGAAAGGTATTTTTCATGAACCACAATAGCCCTTTACTTGTTGGCGACATTCTTGACGGCCTAGTTCTTGTTCAAAGGATGAGGAGGCCTTGACTTGATCTTGCGAATGATACGACCACCATTGTCTTCACGGTTCTCAAAGGGACACTTGTCCACAAAGTGACTCTTGTCATTGTAATTGTAGCATGATCTCCCCTTGGGAGACTTGTTGGATGAGTTGAATCTTGTGTTGTCCCTTGACCTTGACTTGATGTCGGGCTTGTTCAAAAAGTATATTGAGGCTAGTGCAATATGTTCATTAGAGGCACACTTGAGGTCCTCTTGGGACCACTCACTTGATGTATCATCATCATCAACTTCAATAGCCTTGGACTTCAATGCAAGATTCACTTTTGTCGATCTGATAGCCCTAGCACAGGCAGACTCCGTGTTCTTCTTGGCAATGGTCATGGCAATCACTTCACTCAAGACTTCTTGGGATGTCATTAATTGAAAGTTGGTTCTTCCCTTAATGGAGTTGAGATTTTGTTCTTCAAATGGAAGGAGAGCTTGAATGAACTTCCTCTTCATGAACTTGTCATCAACATAGGTGGCACCAAGATCCCTCATAGTGCAACAAAGGACCTCGAGCCGCCTATGCATGTCTTCGGGAGTATCATCATCTTGCATGGAAAAACCATCGTACTCATTGTTGACTTCATCAAACTTGGAGCTTTGAATGCTTGCATTCCCAACAAACAGTTCGGTGAGTTGATCCCATGCTTCCTTGGCGGTGTTGAATTGACGAATGTGAGAAAAGTCCTTGGGAGTCAAAGCCTTTTGAATCATGCCCAAAGCAGTGGCATTGAGTTGCTTGTCCACCACTTCACCTCGAGTCAACTTCTTTGGGTCATATGGAGAGAACCCATCCTCCACAATCCTCATTAACTCAATAGAAGAGCTGGAAATATGTGAGCGCATTAGATATTGCCAATTGGAGAAATTTGAAGTATCTAACATAGGTGGTGCTCTTTGAGGAATGAGGTGTGGCATGGGAATGGGTGGATCCAGAGTATACTTCGGCGGTGGGGGCATCGCCGAGTAGTCCTTTCCTCCACTTTCCTCTTTGGAAGTTGAGTCTTCGAGCCCCTCAGTGTTCTCGCTTGGAACCTTGGTAGATGTTTGAGCAACAAAACCAAGTCCCAAGTGAGTGTTGACGGCCGCGGGATTCACCCCCGAGGGCGGTCACGGGAACGGTGGGAGGAAGATCAGTGGTTTGGGGTGTGACAAGAGGAACCAAGGGGTTTGGCTTGAGAGACTGCAAAATAGTCATCATTTCCTCAAACTTAGACATCATGGATGACTCCAATAACTTGAGGTCATCCATGGTGGCCAAGTTCTTGGAGTTGTAATTTTCACTACCCCCTTCGTCGGCCATCATCTCTTAGGCGGTAAAGCCCGAAATAAGAGCCTTGGCTCTGATACCAATTGAAAGTACCGACTTTGAATAGACTAGGGGGGTGAATAGGCGACTACCAATTTTTAATTAGATACTCAATTTTAGGCTTGGCAAGAAGATAAGTTCTCTAGATATGCAACTAGGTGAACAACCTATATGCTAGAGACCTAACAACAAGCACAAGAGCGGTAAAGAGAAAGTAGTAAAGGTAAGGAACGAGATAACCGGAGCGGGGACACGGAGATGTAATTACCGTAGTTCACTTCCAATGAAGCTATGTCTATGTTGGAGATGTGTCAGGGCCACACAAGGTCACCCGAGCGCCACAAAGGCCTCACCTTCTTCTTCGGTGAGCTCCCCCACAAAGGAGGCCTCACAATCCACTAACCGGTGACCTTGAAGGCGCCAACCGAAACCTTTACAACAAGGTTGAGGGGGAAGCTGCACAACTCAATTGGAGAACCTCAAAGACACCACGGAGCTTTACAACACATGCCCTTATCTCCGAGGATGCCCTACACCGTCTAGGGTTCAAAGAAACCCAAGAGTAACAAGATCCACAAAGGATAGGTGGGGGGTATCAAATCTTCTTTGGTGGAAGTGTAGATCTAGGTCACCTCTCCCACCTCTCAAAAGATCAAGTGATTTGAGTGGCAAGGGAGAGAGATCTAGTGAGGTGAAGCTCTAGTATTAATGGAGGAGAGAGAAAACTGAAGAGTTAGGTAGGAGGTAGAAGGAGGACGCCTTAAATAGGCCCCCTCCAAACTGAACTGTTGGGAAGTTCACGACCTCACCGGAAGTTCTGGTGAGGGACCGGAAGTTCCGCCCAGTGATGCCCCAACGGTACGAAGACCGTTGACGCACGCTCCAAAGCTTGACCAGAATTGGAAGTTTCGGTGAAACTTCCGGAGCAAGTTCCAGGCCAAGTTCCGTCAAATAGAACACTTGCAAACAGAAGTATTGTAAACCTGAGCAGAACTTGGAGCGGAACTAGGGCAGAACAACTAGGTTGCAAAACATGCCTAACCGGAAGTTCCGATGCATGGGCGGAAGTTCCGCTCAGGGTCTCAGCGGAAAAATCAAAGGAAGTTCCTGGGACCGGAACTTCCAGTGCTATTTCCGGTGGAAGTTCCGTCAAATAGAACACTACCATACAGCAGGTTCTGAGATCTGGCCGGAACTTCCATCAGAAGTTGGACCGAAAATTGTGGCATCCCGCAAAACCACTACTAGAAAATCGCGTTGTTTTTGTGCATTGCATCATCATGACCGCATGCTCATGTCATCATGCCACATTGCATTTGAGCATCGTCATCATCCTGCATTTGTTTGCATAAAACTATTTTCGGAAAAACCTATTTTGTTTTCTAAACGCCCCGTCTTTGTTCAAACACCAAAACCCGAATCCCCGGATTATTTGGTTTTGTCTGCTATCGGTCTGCAAAAGCCTTGTTTTAAACAAATAAAATATTAAATTATTTTAATGGGGGCAGCCAAACCGAGCCGACCCGACCCAGTTGGCCACCCCCAGTACAAAAATCGGTCCACCCCAAACCCCTTTTACACCCAGACCTAGTCTACCCACCCAGCCTCCACCTCACCCCGCCCAATAACCTGCTGCCACCTCACCTCTTCCCTCCCCCTATCCTATCAAACCTTGCCACCTCACCAGGCTGACCCGCTCCCCCCTCTCTCTTCCTTCCCCCTGGCCCCACTCTCTCACCCGCTACCGCCTGGCCCTCTCCCCTGTCCCGCGGGACCCACCCCTGGCCCCACCGTCTGCCCTGCCCCCCACCTCCCTCTCTCCAGCCCATCCCCCCCACGCGTCTTCCTCTTCCGCCTCCAGCACCCAACCCCGAAGCCCTCCTCCCCTCGCGTGCGCGCCTCTCGCCTCTCTCCTCCCCGTCGGACCTCGCCGGCTCCCTAGCTCCCGAGCTCCGCCCCGCGCCCCCCTCGCCACCTCGCCACCTCGGCTCGCCGCCGCCCGCCCTTCTCCCTTTCCCGGTGACCCCCTCTCGCCCGCGGCGCCCCTCCTCTTCCCCTCTGCCGGCTCGCCCCGCGGCGCCCCTTCTCTCCGGCCTCCGCCCGACCCCAGCCGGCCGCGCGCTCGCGCCTCCTCCCTCGCCCCTCCACCGTCCTGCGCGCGTCAGCCGCCGGCTCGTCCTCCAGCGCCGGCCCCGGCTCGTCGACGACCCCCCCCTCCTCCGCCAGTCCCCGTCGCCTCTTCCCCCGCCGGCCGTCGCCCCGGAGCTCGCCGCCCAGAGCCGCCTCTGCCCCCACCGCGCGGCCCTCCTCCGGCCGAGCTCGCCCCGAGCGCCCCCTCTGCCAGCGTCCTCCTCCTCCACCCCGAGCGCGCCACCCCGCCTTCTCCTCCATCGTCGCCGACGGCCGTGCCCAGCACCGGCCGAGCCGCCCCCTCCCGCGCCCCGCTCGGCTCCCATCGCCCGGGCCCCTCCCTGCTCCGGCCAGTACCTCGCCGGCCCGCTCCGCCCGAGCCCTTCCCTCCCCGACGCTCGCCCTGCAGGCCTCATCCTCGCCTTCGTCTGCCTCCCCATGCTCCACCCCCTCGCGAGCACCCTCTCCAGCGACCCCCACCCCGCGTGCTGCAATCTCCCGGCCCCGATGACCCTGTCGTGTCTCGGAGATGGCGCGACTAACGATTTCCAAGCCCGCCTCGATAGCAAGAAGAACAGGAAAAACGGCGAAGACGACCCGAAGACCCCGTACCCAAAGGCCTTCGACAAGAAACGCCAAGATCTCCTTCCAGGAGGATGCCAAGTTCGCCTACATGAAGATCAAGACCGCTCCCGGCGGAACTGAACGGGACCCCGTCGAATCCCCCAAGATCGTCTCTCGGACGCCAAGTGCTTCGGCCCAGAAAAACCCGACGACCCGACCAAGATCCGAAGACCGAACCCGGGCGTGCCAAGTTCTTCGACCCGAGACCCCGGGGCGACAAGTACTCCTTCCCGGACGCCAAGATCGCCGAGAACTCGGATGCCAAGGTCACCGACACGGAACGACACACCGATGCCGACGACGTCGCCCGCCAAGATCTTCAACCCGAACGCCATGACCGTCGACATGACCCGAAGACCACGGATGCGGCAAGATCTACCTCCGTTACCCGAGACCGAGCCCGTCGAACCCTGAACCCTGAGACCGACCTCGAACCCCGGAAGCCTCCGTACCCCCCCCCCCAAGACCTTCGACCCCAGATGTGCGACCCTAAGCCTTATTTTTATAATAATATATAAACTTGTCGCATATTAAATTGTTCATGCATGCTTCCTTGTCTGTGGTTTGGGGGCCTTATGCCGATTCACTGCATAATTAAATATGGGGCCCATATGCGGGCAAATCTAGTCTCATATCGGCCTCATTTAAATTTGTGTAGCGAACCGGTGCTATCTTTTGTCTTGATAATGCAACATTTAAATTGCGGGGTATCTAAATAACTTGAACCATCTAACTAATTGTCGGGACCCCGGTTCCGCTTAATATAGCTTAATTGCATCGCACCTTTGCCATGTCATGCATCACACATGCATCATGCCCGATCTTTTGCCGTAGTATTAAATAGTGCATCCGGTGTTTATTCTAGTGTTTTGCTTCTTCGCGGATAAGGCCGTTGAGTTGATGTGAGCTTCGCCCCGATCTTCGGATGAACCTTCAGCAATGTTTTCAGGCGAGCATCTCCCCCTTTCTACCTATCTTACCTTTATAGTATTTATTCCCTCCTGTTGATCTATTGCTAGCTGTGTTGCGATGCTCTAGATTTCGTACCCGTGATTTCCTTGCAGCCTTATATTGCCTTGGACACATCCTATTACCTGTGGTTTGGTAGCTAGTTGGACCTGCGTGTCGTAGTCGCTTGCTCAAGTGCTGTTGCGAGTCTTCATGTACCACAGTTGTTGGAGTATGGCCGCATGTTTGATGTTGGAGATGATCTTGGCTTTAATTATTGTTCACTTTAATTATTGTTTAACAACTAAAATTGAAGTAAGTAAGCAGAGGCACAGGTGGGCAATAGATGTTATTTGGTTGTTAAATGTCCACTTGTGTCCCGTAGGACCCCGAGTGCTTGATACCTGTTCCTTGATTTATCGCGCTATCCACATCCGGGAGGATTATGGGACCCCCCTGAGCCAGAGCTTGATTCCGTTTTATTTCTTGGGGCCACAAACTAGTTTGAGGTTTTATTACTATCCTGTACTTATGCCATGCTACTGCTTTATTTACGATTGTGCGAGGAGCACACTGTACTGTTTAGGATAGTGGCACGATTTCGCGGTGTCGACAAGCCCAGTTTTGGGTTCCCAGTCGTTCACAGCCGTCCCCACAACCTTGAGTCCGTCTCGGAGCCGGCCGGCTTCGTTGCAGGTCTACTTTAAGGGGTGGCCCCCTGAAATATTTCTGAATCCTGTGATTGCTTTGTCGTGAAGGCCTCGTTGGGTTTTGATTTGGTTTTTCCGAGGTTGATCGAGTGTGTGTTGCTATTGGTGCACCCCGGCCGGGTAAAACTTTCTGAAAGCCGTGTTCGCGGTTATGGACGACTTGGAGCACAGTATCTTGATCATAGACAACTATAACTAAAGTAGTGCTATAAACTTGGCTTTATAATGACTAGTAATCAGCTTCACTATAATGGAATGGCTAAATAATACTGCCAACAATTGCTTGTTTGGGTGTCGTTTGCGACCATTATACCTGACTAGTAAATATTGCAACTACAACGGAATGGCTAAATAAAAGTACCAACAACTACTGGGTTTTTGGGTTATCTCATGCTAATTGTATGTGACTAGTAAGTGTCGCAACTACCACGGAATGGTTAACTAAAATGGCCCACTGCTTATTTTATCAGGATGATTACCTATACCTGACTAGTAATTACTGCAACGATAACCGAATAAGTAAAACTGCCAACTGTGTGAGTTCCTCGGTTGACTTCCTCGTTTGGTCTCGAGGGGGAAACACCAGGATGGGTTTGTCTGATGGTGGAAACAGGATGGTTCCGAATAGGTCTTTCTTACCCCTCTCTGATTGCCGCCAGTTGTATCGAGTCTCTATAGGGTGTTCAGTGCATGCTGTCGCTGCCGCTTCAGTCCACCATACCTATGTAGGCGAGGACCGCCGAATTCTAGCCTCGCCGTGTACTGGCCTCAGTACTGACGGTCCTCTTTTTCCTTTGCCCTTTGTCGGCACCCCTTTTGTTTAAGCAGGTTTTGAGATCGACGTCATTAGCAGGGTTACCCTTCCGGCTTGGCCTGGGCAGGGTTATGGACGCCATTGGTTATTCTTTAGGGCTCTTAGCCCCATTTGCATCTTGTCCGTAGCTGGACGCTCTATCGTTTTCAAGGTGATTTGGATCTTTGTTCTGTATATCTGTATTCTTGACTCATGGAGTCGTGTTGTATATATATATCTGTTCTGTGGGTCCCATCGAGGACTGTTGTGTAATGTTATTACTTCGTTTTCCACCCGCACGAAAGTGCCTGGTGGGCACCTTTGAATCGTTTCTATGCGGGTTTCGCTAAAACTTGCTTAGGGTCGATTCAGAGGGTGTTACAGAGTGGTATCAGAGCTCAGCAGTTGCGATACCCCACAAGTCCAGCCTGTAGGATAACCTAGCTAACGGCCGAAGTAGAGTGTCAAAACTATTTTGAAAAATCGGTTGGATAGTTCTGATTAGGTCCGATTTTACTCCTTACCCCTCTGCTGCTCTCCTCTCACCTCTGCGTGTTTTGAATCCGCTCTCTTCTCTCTCTTCGAGTCCAGGATTTCGCGTGGTTGGGTTCCATCGTACCTTCAGGGTTTCGCTCCCTCCTTTTGGTAATGGTGCTGCTACATCCGGTCTTCATGCTGCCTGAGGAATCCGTCTACTGTGGTACCATTCTTTGTTCCTTGTTTGTGGTTTCCGGTGTTTTCCGACGCGACAACATCATCTGCGCCAGATCCGATGCAGAGTCTGCATCCCTCCTTTGTTTCCGAACCTCGCTTGTCGAGATCTTCAGTCTAATTCCAAGAGTTGGTTGCATAATCCGCCTATTCGTGTGCAGAGTAATGGTTTGAGTGCGGGATGGAGTAGCTACCATACCACTACTCTTATCATTCGCTCTTGTACATTGAATTGGTGAATAAATGTGATTTCACTCTTTCCATCGAAGCTAGAGGTGGATTTATTTGTTGATACCTCTACCTTCGACCTTTTGCCCCGGAGTGTTCCCTCGACGATCACGGACAACGACCTCTTGTTAGTGGTGTCGCGAGGATCTACACAAAGCGAGAAGACGCAGATCGCCGACCTTCCTTCCGGTACCATGAGGCGGATCTCGAGGGCGAGATCCATTGTTAGTGGTGTCGAATTGTGGCATCCCGCAAAACCACTACTAGAAAATCGCGTTGTTTTTGTGCATTGCATCATCATGACCGCATGCTCATGTCATCATGCCACATTGCATTTGAGCATCGTCATCATCCTGCATTTGTTTGCATAAAACTATTTTCGGAAAAACCTATTTTGTTTTCTAAACGCCTCGTCTTTGTTCAAACACCAAAACCCGAATCCCCGGATTATTTGGTTTTGTCTGCTATCGGTCTGCAAAAGCCTTGTTTTAAACAAATAAAATATTAAATTATTTTAATGGGGGCAGCCAAACCGAGCCGACCCGACCCAGTTGTCCACCCCCAGTACAAAAATCGGTCCACCCCAAACCCCTTTTACACCCAGACCTAGTCTACCCACCCAGCCTCCACCTCACCCCGCCCAATAACCTGCTGCCACCTCACCTCTTCCCTCCCCCTATCCTATCAAACCTTGCCACCTCACCAGGCTGACCCGCTCCCCCCTCTCTCTTCCTTCCCCCTGGCCCCACTCTCACCCGCTGCCGCCTGGCCCTCTCCCCCTGTCCCGCGGGACCCACCCCCGGCCCCACCGTCTGCCCTGCCCCCCACCTCCCTCTCTCCAGCCCAGCCCCACCCACGCGTCTTCCTCTTCCGCCTCCAGCACCCAACCCCGACGCCCTCCTCCCCTCGCGTGCGCGCCTCTCGCCTCTCTCCTCCCCGCCGGACCTCGCCGGCCCCCTAGCTCCCGAGCTCCACCCCGCGCCCCCTCGCCACCTCGCCACCTCGGCTCGCCGCTGCCCGCCCTTCTCCCTTCCCCGGTGACCCCCTCTCGCTCGCGGCGCCCCTCCTCTTCCCCTCTGCCGGCTCGCCCTGCGGCGCCCCTTCTCTCCGGCCTCCGCCCGACCCCAGCCGACCGCGCGCTCGCGCCTCCTCCCTCGCCCCTCCACCGTCCTGCGTGCGTCGGCCGCCGGCTCGTCCTCCAGCGCCGGCCCCGGCTCGTCGACGACCCCCCCTCCTCCGCCAGTCCTCGTCGCCTCTTCCCCCGCCGGCCGTCGCCCCGGAGCTCGCCGCCCCGAGCCGCCTCTGCCCCCACCGCGCGGCCCTCCTCCGGCCGAGCTCGCCCCGAGCGCCCCCTCTGCCGGCGTCCTCCTCCTCCGCCCCGAGCGCGCCACCCCGCCTTCTCCTCCATTGCCGCTGACGGCCGCGCCCAGCACCGGCCGAGCCGCCCCCTCCCGCGCCCCGCTCGGCTCCCGTCGCCCGGGCCCCGCCCTGCTCCGGCCAGTACCTCGCCGGCCCGCTCCGCCCGAGCCCTTCCCTCCCCGACGCTCGCCCTGCAGGCCTCATCCTTGCCTTCGTCTGCCTCCCCATGCTCCACCCCCTCGCGAGCACCCTCTCCGGCGACCCCCACCCCGCGTGCTGCAATCTCCCGGCCCCGATGAACCTGTCGTGTCTCGGAGATGGCGCGACTAACGGTTTCCAAGCCCGCCTCGATAGCAAGACGAACCGGAAAAACGGCGAAGACGACCCGAAGACCCCGTACCCAAAGGCCTTCGACAAGAAACGCCAAGATCTCCTTCCAGGAGGATGCCAAGTTCGCCTACATGAAGATCAAGACCGCTCCCGGCGGAACTGAACGGGACCCCGTCGAATCCCCAAAGATCGTCTCTCGGACGCCAAGTGCTTCGGCCCAGAAAAACCCGACGACCCGACCAAGATCCGAAGACCGAACCCGGGCGTGCCAAGTTCTTCGACCCGAGACCCCGGGGCGACAAGTACTCCTTCCTGGACGCCAAGATCGCCGAGAACCCGGATGCCAAGGTCACCGACACGGAACGACACACCGATGCCGACGACGTCGCCCGCCAAGATCTTCAACCCGAACGCCATGACCGTCGACATGACCCGAAGACCACGGATGCGGCAAGATCTACCTCCGTTACCCGAGACCGAGCCCGTCGAACCCTGAACCCTGAGACCGACCTCGAACCCCGGAACCCCTCCGTACCCCCCCCCCCCAAGACCTTCGACCCCAGATGTGCGACCCTAAGCCTTATTTTTATAATAATATATAAACCTGTCGCATATTAAATTGTTCATGCATGCTTCCTTGTCTGTGGTTTGGGGGCCTTATGCCGATTCACTGCATAATTAAATATGGGGCCCATATGCGGGCAAATCTAGTCTCATATCGGTCTCATTTAAATTTGTGTAGCGAACCGGTGCTATCTTTTGTCTTGATAATGCAACATTTAAATTGCGGGGTATCTAAATAACTTGAACCATCTAACTAATTGTCGGGACCCCGGTTCCGCTTAATATGGCCTAATTGCATCGCACCTTTGCCATGTCATGCATCACACATGCATCATGCCCGATCTTTTGCCGTAGTATTAAATAGTGCATCCGGTGTTTATTCTAGTGTTTTGCTTCTTCGCGGATAAGGCCGTTGAGTTGATGTGAGCTTCGCCCCGATCTTCGGATGAACCTTCGGCAATGTTTTCAGGTGAGCATCTCCCCCTTTCTACCTATCTTACCTTTATAGTATTTATTCCCTCCTGTTGATCTATTGCTAGCTGTGTTGCGATGCTCTAGATTTCGTACCCGTGATTTCCTTGCAGCCTTATATTGCCTTGGACACATCCTATTACCTGTGGTTTGGTAGCTAGTTGGACCTGCGTGTCGTAGTCGCTTGCTCAAGTGCTGTTGCGAGTCATCATGTACCACCGTTGTTGGAGTATGGCCGCATGTTTGATGTTGGAGATGATCTTGGCTTTAATTATTGTTCACTTTAATTATTGTTTAACAACTAAAACTGAAGTAAGTAAGCAGAGGCACATGTGGGCAATAGATGTTATTTGGTTGTTAACCGTCCACTTGTGTCCCGTAGGACCCCGAGTGCTTGATACCTGTTCCTTGATTTATCGCGCTATCCACATCCGGGAGGATTATGGGACCCCCCTGAGCCAGAGCTTGATTCTGTTTTATTTCTTGGGGCCACAAACTAGTTTGAGGTTTTATTACTATCCTGTACTTATGCCATGCTACTGCTTTATTTACGATTGTGCGAGGAGCACACTGTACTGTTTAGGATAGTGGCACGATTTCGCGGTGTCGACAAGCCCAGTTTTGGGTTCCCGGTCGTTCACAGCCGTCCCCACAACCTTGAGTCCGTCTCGGAGCCGGCCGGCTTCGTTGCGGGTCTACTTTAAGGGGCGGCCCCCTGAAATATTTCTGAATCCTGTGATTGCTTTGTCGTGAAGGCCTCATTGGGTTTTGATTTGGTTTTTCCGAGGTTGATCGAGTGTGTGTTGCTATTGGTGCACCCCGGCCGGGTAAAACTTTCTGAAAGCCGTGTCCGCGGTTATGGACGACTTGAAGCACAGTATCTCGATCATAGACAACTATAACTAAAGTAGTGCTATAAACTTGGCTTTATAATGACTAGTAATCAGCTTCACTATAATGGAATGGCTAAATAATATTGCCAACAATTGCTTGTTTGGGTGTCGTTTGCGACCATTATACCTGACTAGTAAATATTGCAACTACAACGGAATGGCTAAATAAAAGTACCAACAACTGCTGGGTTTTTGGGTTATCTCATGCTAATTGTATGTGACTAGTAAGTGTTGCAACTACCACGGAATGGTTAACTAAAATGGCCCACTGCTTATTTTATCAGGATGATTACCTATACCTGACTAGTAATTACTGCAACGATAACCGAATAAGTAAAACTGCCAACTGTGTGAGTTCCTCGGTTGACTTCCTCGTTTGGTCTCGAGGGGGAAACACCAGGATGGGTTTGTCTGATGGTAGAAACAGGATGGTTCCGAATAGGTCTTTCTTACCCCTCTCTGATTGCCGCCAGTTGTATCGAGTCTCTATAGGGTGTTCAGTGCATGTTGCCGCTGCCGCTTCAGTCCACCATACCTATGTAGGCGAGGACCGTCGAATTCTAGCCTCGCCGTGTACTGGCCTCAGTACTGACGCTCCTCTTTTTCCTTTGCCCTTTGTCGGCACCCCTTTTGTTTAAGCAGGTTTTGAGATCGACGTCGTTAGCAGGGTTACCCTTCCGGCTTGGCCTGGGCAGGGTTATGGACGCCATTGGTTATTCTTCAGGGCTCTTAGCCCCATTTGCATCTTGTCCGTAGCTGGACGCTCTATCGTTTTCAAGGTGATTTGGATCTTTGTTCTGTATATCTGTATTCTTGACTCATGGAGTCGTGTTGTATATATATATATCTGTTCTGTGGGTCCCATCGAGGACTGTTGTGTAATGTTATTACTTCGTTTTCCACCCGCACGAAAGTGCATGGTGGGCACCTTTGAATCGTTTCTATGCGGGTTTGGCGGGTTTCGCTAAAACTTGCTTAGGGTCGATTCTGAGGGTGTTACAGAAATAATCCCAGATCCATCCCATAGAGCACCCTGAGCGGAACTTCCAGCTCCTGGCCGGAAGTTTCGATCAAAAAAAACTACACCAACTGATCAGAAACTCGCTCTCTCGCTGAAGAATAGGATGGCTATGGCAGTGCAAAAATGGTTTGTGCAAGAACAGATGATTCCCCACAGCCTTCCGAGGTGGACCCCCTCTTGATAGTACGGCGATCTAAAACAATAAAATGAGAGAAAGAGAAAAACGAAAGACCGTCGTCTTCACGAGATCCCAAGAATAGCATCCACACACTCCATAAGCTCCATAAAAAACAACTAACCTTAAACTCAAGCACACAGTTAGATCACAAGTGGGATTGTCATCATCACCAA
The DNA here is from genome assembly GCA_910589765.1 of Avena atlantica. NCBI lineage: Eukaryota > Viridiplantae > Streptophyta > Magnoliopsida > Poales > Poaceae > Avena > Avena atlantica. The sequence continues at coordinate 339,408,913 of OU342738.1, read as the reverse complement.
AATAGCAAGCGAAAACATAGTCCTTTCAGCCCTTCTAGAAGCTTCCGGTGAAAACACCGAAAACATTTCCGAACCCCGAAATTGGACTTCCCTTATATGAATATTATTCTACGGATCATTATAGATCTCCTTGTGATGTCCTGGATCCAATACGAGACCCCGAACAACATTCGATCTCCAACTCATTACCATATCTACTAAACAACATCGAATCCTTAAGTGTGTCTCCCTACGGTTCGTGAATTATGCATATATGACCGAGACTCTTCTCCGATAAATAACCAATAGAGGAATCTGGAAATTCATATGGCTCCCACATATGAATACGATTACTTCATGACCGAATGAACCATTTAAATACGATACCAATTTCCCTTTGTCTCACGATACTTTACTTATCCGACGTTTGATCGTTGGTATCTATGCATACCTAGTTCAACCTCGTTACTGATAAGTACTCTTTACTCATTCCTATGATATTTGATCCCTTGTGAGTTAGTCACATGCTTGCAAGCCAATTGGATGACATTCCACCGAGAGGGCCCAGAGTATATCTATCTGTCATATGGATGGACAAATCCCACTCTTGATCCATGTGCCTCAACACATACTTTTCGAATACTCGATGCCACCTTTATAACCACCCAGTTATGAAGTGGTGTTTGATGTCATCAAAGCATCCATACAGTGATGTTGATTAACATGATCTCATGGTCAAAGGATTTAGGTTACTATGTATATGAAAGCTTATACCAAACAAACTATTGAAATGACTTGATATGTATGCTACGCTTAACTATAGGAGTGTGTCCATCACATCATTCTCCTAATGATATTACCTTGTTATTAATATCATCCAATGTTCATGGTTAGGAAACCATAATCATCAATTAATCAACAAGCTAGTATTACAAGAGGCTTACTAGGGACTCTTACATGTTTATAAATCACACAAGTATTAATGTTTCCGGTTAATACTACTATAGCATGGTATGTAAACATTTATCATAAACATAAAGATATAATAATAACTACTTTTATTATTGCCTCTTGGGCATATCTACAACAGGTTCTGGAGCGGTGCCCAATAGCTTGTTGGTGGAAGGCAATGGAGCGAGCAGTTGCTAGTGGATGCGCACTCGGCGGCAACTCCGAAAATGGCTTGGCTCCTCCCACCTCGGCGTGCAACCCTAGATCGCATCATACACCACCTACAAGGTCAGGCGGCCATGTCTCCGATCTCGCTGGATTCAGGCGTATGCTTGGCTGTGTTTGCTTTACAGGCTTCCCCAGATACGCTGCCTTCTAAGCCTCCATGACACACACACCCCATATGGGAATGCATCGCCGACACCCCGAAAGGTTGCGTGCTCGGGTGATTGGTGAACCAAAATAGCATATTGTTAGCACCTTGGGTACATCGACATTGTCGCCTCCATGGACGCGATTATCAAGATATTGATGTGGGCATTATCAAGGCTGAAATGTTTGAAGATTGGCTAGGCTCTGAAGGCATCATCTTGCATGCTGACATCGAGTCAAGATTTCTTACTGCAGGTGGCCGTCCTAAGGAGTACTTGTTGGGAATATGCCTAAGTGGCAATAATAAAGTTGTTATTATTGTATTTAATATTCATGATAAGTGTTTATTCTCTATACTATAATTGTACGTACCGGAAAATAAATACACGTGTGGATAAATAAACAATACATCATCCCTAGTGAACCTCCTCTACTAGTTCATTAGTCAAGTGTTGGTTAAAGTTTCGTGACCATGGACATATAATGTCACTTGATAACGGGTTCACATCATGAGGAGAATGATGTGAAGACAGGCCCAATAATAAGCATAGTTGTTGATTGCGTCACTTAGTTTGATTGTTATCGCTTTTGTATATGTCAAGTTTTGTTTCCTTAGACCATGGGATTGTGTTACTCTCTAGTAGCATATTATTACTTTGTGGACATAAAATGTCACTTCTTAACTATGTGATTATAAAGATGGCTTTAAGGTATCTTCGATGGTACTTGTTGAGTTGGATAAATCAAGACCGGGATTTGTTTCTCCATGTGATGGAGAGATATCTCTAGGTCATGTCGATAGTATATTATCCTAAATCTTGCAAGCATGTGACTAATATGTTTAGTCGTGGGGATCCTATACCACAGATTGAGTAAAGAGAACTTTCTGATAATGAGATTGAACAAGGTATACCGATGCTGACAGTCAAATCTTGGGCAAGTAATATATCGCGAGACAAAAGGAATAAGATACTAGATTAATTAAATCCTCGACATCATGGTTCAAACGATAAAAAACTTCGTTGAATATGTAGGAACCACTATGAACATTCCTGGTCCCGCTACTGGTTATTGATCAAATGGGTGTTTCGATCATGTATGCATGTTCTCGAACCCGTCGTCTCACACACTTAACGCTTCAGCGTCGCTAGGTTTCGTCGAGATAATAGATGGTGTAAACAAATGGTGATTCGGATTCTTCGATGTGATCTTAGATATCATGGCGAGTTCCAAAATGGTCCAGAGGTAGAGAAAAAGTATATTTGTGTTGGTTTTTGGTTCCGATATAATATTAAATATTATCGAAATGTGTTTCGAGAAGGTTCTATAAGCATCAAGAATGTTCCGGAAGGGTGTGATTAGTTCAAAGGAATGTACGAGCCTTGTGGGAGGACTGCCTAGCCTAAATGGGCCAAGGCGCCCAGCCCTCTTAGCCCACACGCCCCTCCCTTCCCTAAACCCTAGCCGCCCTAAACCCTAAGGGAAAGGGGGAGGGATTCACACTCCTTGGCCTCCGCCCCTCCCTTGGAGGAGGGGCTCGGGCAAGCCGCCCCCTTGGCCTATATAAAGAGGGGGGATGGAGGCTCCATCCCCAATAATTGCTGGTCGCTCTCCTCTCTCACAGACCCCCCCCCCTCTGTAGTTTTGGCTTAGCAAAGCTTTGCTGCTCTCATACACCATAGCATCCATGCCGCCTTGCTGCTGAAATCTCGCGAAGCTCTTCTCCCTCGTTTGCGGGATCAAGGAGGAGGATATGTCACCAAGATGGAACGCGTGGATACCATGGATGTGCTGCCGGAACGCATGACTTTATTTAATTGATCTGACGCACATGTACGCCTACATCACCCACGATCCCTTGATCGTTAAACACTCGTTAAACTTCGAGGGTAAGTAGATTGGATATATATATATATACCATTACTATCATCTTGTAGATTGGATCTTTGGTTTTTCCGCTCTTCCGTAGGATTTTTTTTTATGAAACGGACCCATCAGTACTTGGAGAGGTTTGGGAGAAGATGTTGATTCAATGCTTGTTGTGTGCACGTGGTTCATTTGTGTGGCGATGGCCACTTGAAAACCATGCATGTGATCACAGTGTGTTGGACGATGGATGAAGAACAACGGTGTTTCGGCAAGTGGGGGCGACGACACATGGGACTTTGTTCTTGGTGGTGCTCCTCGACCTCCGTCTTAGGTTTTGGAGTGAAATTCTTCAGTCTAGCATTCAATGGTTATAAATGGCATTGGCGGCTCTCTAGTTGTTTTCTTGTTGAATGCATTGTCTAAAGATTGTATGTCTTAAGGGTGAAAATCCATGATTTGGCTATAGTGGCCACACATGGTGACTACAACATTTGTGTTGCCACCTTTCCGGAAGCGACGTTGTGAAGCGCCTTTCTCGGAGTCAACATGTCATCAATGGTGGTGGTTTGTTCTTGCGAGCCTTGCTTTGGCGATATATTTTTTGTTTTGCTTTTTGCATGTATTCATCTTTAGTGTTTAGACTAGCTCTAGATATCATGTTAGAGAGGGGCAGATGTATTTGTGATCATCGATATTCCTATACTCCTCCAATCCAAATTAAGAGACCTAGACTTGTCTAGATTCGAATATACCTAGAACTAAAATATGACTAGATATCTTCGAATCTAGACATATATATCTTCTCCATTAATTTAGATAGAGAAGTACTTTCTCCGATTCATATCAATGGACTCTACTTTATATAAATTTGTGTACGATTAAGTTAAGTATTTAGACTCGTATCTAAACAAAGTTACGGTCGTTAATATGGACCGAGGAAGTATAAAAAAATCAATCAACGAGTAGGGGTAATGAGCGGTTCCAGCCACGAGGATTTGCAGTTGCAGCAGCGCACTGACCGACGAGAGGCATGCAGGGAAATGGAAGTTCCTGCGAGTCACCGTCCGTCCAATGTGTACTATGCACTGCGCACCACAGAGTGTCCATCTTTTGGGTAGCAGCATCGATCGAGAAGCAGAATTAGCCTGTTCCGCGGCATGCTAGGGCGTGGCAGCTTGGAAGTACCCACACTACAGCTTCTAGATATTTGCAACTTGCAAAGGACGTGCACTGAAACTATCTTTTTTTTCTGCCAGAGTGCTGAAACTATCATGTTGACCTGTAGTGCTTGCGCCGTTGCGCGGGCGCAGGATCCATGAGTGCCGAGACACCAGGCCGTGTACCTCACTAGTACCTGACAGCTCATAACGTTCCAGTGAAAAATGGTGGTCAAAGCGCCATGCTGTTAATTTTTTCTTACGGGAAAAGGGTTTATTCATCATCAAGTAATAGCAGCAGCATTTACAATCATAATAATAAATGAGATAAAATCAGGTTTAGGTGGATCGTCCCACACACTGGAGTTTCGGTTTCGAAGGAGGATTTGGCAATCCATAGCAAGAAAAACGAAAACCATGTTTTATTTTTTTTCTACAAAAAAAAGGAAAAGTCATATTTTGGGGCGACTTGTGGTCTCCCGTATCCGGCCCAACCATGCCTAGGACAGGATCGTTACGGGCCACAGGGAAAACATGCCTTCCTACTAGAGCCACTTGGGCCCATGTTAAACCACCGTGGTAACATGGGCCTTTCTTTTAGTTGAGCCACTTGGGCCCATTTTAATAGACCGTAAGTAGATACGCCTAATCAGTTCTCTTTCTCCACTGAAAAAAGTTCATTTCTCTTTTTCTTTCCACTAAAAATAAAAAAATGCTTCACCATAAAAGGAATGGCTGTTAGTGAAGCTGGGGAATGGAAACAGGATTGCAAATTTGCAATGACACGCTCTTTCTAGATTCATTTGGATTGTAATATTGCATGCATTTGCACCAAAGGGTTCTTAGATTTTACACCATAGGACTAATCCCTACAGGCTTATAATCAATGGAATTTTCCCGTGAAACAATGTACGAAGAGTCGCCTAAAGGCAAATTCTACAGATCACAACCATAAAATTTGAACAATCTATTTGGAAAATTGACATCAAAATGGTCTCGGTTCATCACAATGAGCCTCCTCACTAGTCTAGCTGAACTCTCACCTCCTATACGGACAAACTTAACAAAAAAAAATTGTACACCATCGTAGCAAAGTAGATCACAAAGAATATGTTGTACTTGTACATCTCTCTGAATATCTACGTGGTATTCAAAATGAGTTGTCTAAAAATATTTTGACCATTTTTCTATCGATATGATGATGATCTAAACAAACCCAATGTTATAGCATTAATCGGTGCTTGTGAACTTCAATACTAGTTCTCTATGAGAAACACTATGAGATGCAACACTTCCTTTGTTTTAATGGGAAACATATGATTACAGTTTTTGCATTAAATTTATAAGTAAAGTACGATAGCATGCATGGTGAGTATGTAGGGAATAATTCAAAAAATTATCAATCACTGCATCTATTTTATTTTGGGAGGTTCTTTTAACTCTCAGCCTCCATGGAAGTAGAAAAATAACATCTACTCACTACATGCTTCTTAAGAGAATCATCAGGACAAAACCGGAGTTATATCGAACTTACCTCGTACATCTCCATGCTACATCTCTCACAACACACGTCACACTGAATTGGTGCAAACCAATAATGACGTACTACCATATTATTTACGTATTGTATGTGTTGTACATAGTCCGTACAGGATCATGAATATGTGGGCCTTGAGGGCGCAAACGTGTTGCACCAAGTCCAGTTGGTACACACCCTAGGTTCTATTTGAAGCCTTGCATGAATTGAAGGTGACCAAGAGTTCTACTCTTACACTGCCAAGAATTTGACTCGTACACACACAGAGGATAACTATCCACAGGGGACTAGGCCACCACCATGCATGTCTAAACCCTACAGGAGGACCAAGTTATTCTCAAGCTTTGAAGCTGACAGAATCCTCATATGGATTTAGAGCACTTTCCCTAGTTTAGTACGCACAAATCCATCGAGTTGCCCATCTAACTTGTTTGTTTTCCCCCACATTGTAATTGCTATTTTGTACTATGTCCCGATATTGATCCAACTGAAGAAGTAGTGTAGCTATTACTCATCTCGAGGGAGAGGGGGGGATACGTGTTCTCTGATCCGAATGGTTCTGATCCCCTTATGACTCGAGCATAGCTCCAAGACAAAAAAAAAACATATACATGTATCATATACTTGCGATATGTCAACATGAATATCCTCCACAAACAAATATAGCAAGATAAAAAGGTCCTAGTGAGAATATTTTAGTTCTCCGATCCTTGCGACCTTTCCTATATAGATTAGCCTAGGCACCTTCGTCACCTGAACATAGACACATATAGTGTGATGGGTAATCATCCTATCTTCATGCTAAAAGAGGACCAAGTTATTTTCAAGCTTTGAAGCCGACAGAAGCCCCATAGGGATTTAGAGCAGTTTGCTCTAGTTTAATCCACACAAATCCGTCGATTTGCCCATCTAACTTGTTCATTATCCCCACATTGTAATTGCTATTTTGTACTATGTCTTGATATTTTATCCAACCAAAGCAGTAATGTAAGGGTGGGTGATACATGTATCGTATGCTTGCAATATGTCGACATGAATATCCTTCACAAACAAATATGGCTAGATAAAAAGGTCCTAGTGAGAATACTTTTAGTTCTTCTCTGATCCTTTCGACACATGAACAAAGACACATATAATGTGATGGGTAACAATCGTATCTTCATGTTAAAAATAAGGAAATATTTTTGTTTGTTGAGGAACTAAACAAAGATAAGTCCTTAGAAGTGCAAAATGGAGTGTCTTGGCTACATTTAGAAAGTGTAATTGCAATTAGAGCAAATCAAGCACCTTGGCATCAAGGGAATGTCTTCCACAAAGTACATGTTTGACGGGGGAACTCAAGTACTCCCTCCGGCCCATATTAATTGACTTTGATTTGTCAAATTTTGGATGAACCTATATACTAAATAGTGTCTAGATTCATCCAAATTTTGACAAACCCAAGTCAATTAATATGGGTCGGAGGGAGTACATGTATTTACCAAATTCTAACATGACATAACACCATATTTGCACGATCTAAAAGTAAGGGAAGCTTGTTTAGTTTCAACAGCACAAGTGGTTTTTTATCTGTTCAGAAACTGAAGCAAACAGAAATGTTACACATGGATGCTTGTTAATGTGTGAAAATGGTGCGACCCAATCATCATCAAGTCACGTTTATAAAGGTAAAGTATGAAGATATCTTCTACATTTTGGCTAAGTGTGACAATCATTCCATGGTTATGTCTCTTCTTTCTTCTACAGTACATTTTGTTGCAGAGACATTATCATCAGAATGATCAAACTGACAAATTCTCTGCAACGAATCATCAGCTAGTAAAAACTAATTTAACTGGATCATCTTTCATATCATGAACATACACATGAAACAACCCTAAATCACATTATCCATGCAGGCATGCAGGTTACACACCCACTCACCTTGTCAAACCGCATTGCCATCCGCAGGTACGTCGCCCACCTCATCACGACGGTGCCCACGCAGAGGCGAAGACAACGTTGTGGCCCTTCCATGTGAGCATGAGGTCGTCGTCCTCCCGCTTCATCCCCCACCCGGCCGCGTGCTCATTCAACATCGTCCTCACCTCCCCGGCCGCCTCCTCGCCGAATGCCACCGCCCGGAAGCCCGCGCCTCGCATCCTCTGACCCCACCTCGCCCTATCCTCCTGCCGTTCCACCCTGTCCACCCCCTCCTGCGCCAGCACGTTCTCCACCTTCCACCCGATCTCTGCCTCGTACCACCGGCGCTGCTCGCTCCCCTTGGGCAGGAAGGTGTCCACGGCGTCGTACGGGATCCACAGGTAGTTGAACGCCGCCCGGAGCCTGCCCACCACGTCTCCCGCCGTGAAGTCGGCGTCCTCTTCGGCCACCACGACCAGGGCCGGGTCGAGGGTTCGGAGGGACTTGAGGAGCATGGTCCGGAGCGAGAGCGACTGTGCCAGGCTTACCGACCCGGCCGTCTCGTCCGGGACGGTGTGCAGAAGCATGTGGCAGTTGACGACGAGCGCCTCGGTGCCGTCCGAGACCAGCTGCTGCACCCGGAGCTGGTCGACTAAGGAACTGAACGCGTCGGCCGGCGAGGTGGGCACAACCCGGAAGTCCATGGACACGTTGCGGGATCGCGCGAAGTTGACCAGCTTGGCGCCGAGCTCGTCGTAGGACATGTCGAGCACCGGGGGCGGCGCGGTGCTGCACGAGGAGGCGACGTCGGCGACGGTGAGCCGGAGGATCGGGGGGCCCTCGGCGCGGCTGGCGAGCATGTCTATGAGCGTCGGGATCTGCATGCAGTGGGTGGTGCTCAGGTCGACGACGTGCACGACGGGGAAGCCCTCGACGGCGTCGAGGATGGCGGCGTTGGCCGCCATGTAGCCGAACCGGTGCCACGGCGTGAGGTCGACGAAGCTGGCGAGCTCGACGGCCGAGAAACGGTGCACGTGCAGCGCGGCCGACTCCACCGCGGCGGCCACGGCCGCGGTGACCGCCTTGCAGGCGCCCGTCCTGGACGCGCGCGTGACGAGCGCGCAGAGGAAGGCCGCCGTGAGCCGCTGGTTGGAGTCCCCGTCGGCGGGGGCGATGTTGTTGAGCACCCAGAGGATCTGCTGCGTGAGCGTGGCATCGTTGGCCTCGATGGCGTTGGCGCAGTGCACCAGTAGCTGCTCCATGCACCCGGCGCTGTTGAGGTTGCCCAGGGAGATCTTGGACGACGACGTCGGAAGTAGCGGCGGCGGCGGCGACGCGAAGGTCCCGGCTGGCCACGGCCGTGCCCTGGGCGCTCCTACGTCGAGGAAGAGCCCTAACCCTAGTCCGTGGGCGCCATTAGGGTGGAGAGGCGGTGCAGTCACTGCAGCATGGGAGAACTGCATCATGTAGGGGGGCAACCCGGGAGACGCGAGGTGGGTGGGGGGCAATGGAAGGGAACAAATTTGCGACGCTAGCTGCAGCGACGATTAGAAAAGAGCAAGGAGGCAGAGCTGGTAGTACACGTCGAGCAGTTTGAGGACCGGATTTGGTGCTTGTACAAAGCATATATAGAGGGCTGTGCACTAGCTTAGCTTGCTTGTTGCTGCTCGGAGCTATACAGCAACCTACACATACACGTGCTCTCCTACACCAATTAGAACTTTTGGAACGCCGATCGAAGGGGAAAACCATGGGAGAATAATGGAGGAGAACTTGGTCGATTCATCAAGTAGTACAAGGAATATTTCAGTACTGAACAAGGAGCAGATGGAACTGATGTTTTGCATGTAGCTAGCTAGAAACGATCTGGAGCTGGATATGAAACGGCGAGGAAATTGAAATCTTTTTGCTCTAGCTACTATGTACGTACCATCATGGAGGATCAAGATCTAACAGCAATATTATATGCAGAACTGCTGGTAGCTAGAAGGAATCCAGATGCATGATTGATAACCACATGTACATACATGCATGTTTAATTACGACTAGCTAGCATCAGCTGGTAGTATTTGAATTCGGGAGTGAAACGCTGGGAAATTTTTGTTCCCACTGATCTGTGAGTATAGATAGCTAGAGGATCAGGATAACCGTACCATGCCAGAGAACGGGAGGAAGGGGAACCTAGGGGGTGGAAAGGGGAAGAAGGGGAAAGGGAAGAAGGTTTACCAGGCACAAAGTCGATAATTGTAGACGGAATTCCGTGGTTGTTTGTTGGATTGTTCTGGATGGACTGCCTTATATTAGTCTAATGTAATTATCAGGATAACCATGCCACAATAATCTAATAGCTAGGTAGAACTCCAATTCATCACCTGGTAAATGTGTAATATAATAATTACCAAGGAAAAAGAAAACGAATGCTTTTGGTCAGTTTAGGACCGGGCCCCACATGGACAAGGCAAAGCTAATTTAGTACGAATTAGAGGACCCATTCCTAATTAATAATCACATTATTTGGAGGCAGAAAACGACTCTTTGTTTTGATTTAAACTTGCACGCCCAAGCGCTGAAAAAACTATCCGACAGAAGAATTCTCTGCATACGCCTGGCGGAGATGCTACTCGAGTAGACCCAACAGCATTGATGGATGACAGTTGTGTCTGCATGTACACTAGTCCCACTTCCACTTCCAGAATTTCGTTTGTTCTCGCAAGAATATTACCACTGCATTTATCTAATTAAAAACTTGTGAGAATTGGGATGAGGCATGTGTGATGTGCCATCCTCTCGATCGTGTGACTTTGTTTATGCTAGCCCTTATATACTAACGGAAAGGAAATTTGGATACTACTACTGCAAAGGTAATTTTATGTACTTTCCGATCCAAATTACTTCTCTCAATTTTAGAATAAATGTTGTTAACTTATGATAAGTACTCTCTCCGTATAAAAATATATGACTTGAATTTATCTAAATTCGTATGAATCTAAACATGTTTTAATATGTAGATAATTTAAATCTAGACAAAATCAAGTTAGTTATTTATAAACGGATGTAGTAACTGGATAAGAGGTGCTCCCTCTGATCCGCACCCTCTGATCCGCAAATGTTGCATAAAATCTGTCTAGGTTTCATGAGTCTCCTACAGGTAACTTGGACTAGAGGGAGTAGTACAATTTTCCCAAAGTGTCATCCGTACATCATCACCGTAAGAAAAGAACATATATATGAATACACTATGATCTAAACCATATGACATAGATCCATATTACTTATCATAGAAATAGATGTATCTAGACATATTTTAGTATTAGATACATACAATTATCGAGTGACAATTAATATGGATGAGGGAGTAGTGATTTTTTTGCACTCCTCTCATCTACTCCCTCGTGCAAAATAGACGTTTTGGCAAGGTAAAATAAACGTCTTATATTTTGTTGCAGATGGGGTAATTTGCAAGCAGTCTTCATAAATTATAGGATGTTAATCTGAGTACGGGAGTAGTTGCTACAACGAGATACGTACACACAATTTAATTTCTGTCCCCGTACTGTATATTGATCTCTAGAAGCCCGTACGGTACTTTAAATTCGTCACACACATGAGATGATGGTGTACTACGTACTGCCTGCTGCTATATCGTGTACCATATGATTGGGAGGGCCCGCATGATAAATCGACAGGAAGGAGCCTTCGTAATTTGTACTCTCGTCCAGTTGGCTAGCTTTCAAAGCGTATGTTTAGTGCTGTCAGGCTGACGTAGCTAGGCTGCACACTGATATTGCTAAAAAAAAGTGCTATTAATTCCCAGTCGACAACATCTGATTACTCCTATTTCGCATCGTCCTTCTCATAATCTCATTCTGCTTAGAAACAGAAAGACTGACGAAAGAAGTTTTGTATTCTAAAACTTGAAGCTCATCAGATCACTTCATGTTTTGCATCATGACCCGATTGACTTTGAACATCTTCCGAAGCTTCATTAAACGGTACTCACACGAATTTCAGTGATATGCATGCAGTTTAACAACAAAACATGCTTGTTTGTTCATGTTATAATCGCAACAAGCAAATAATGAAGAATAGAAAATAAATCGCAGCAAGGGGACACAGATTTAACGTGGAAAAACCTCTCCAATAAAGAGAAAAAAAAAACACGGGTGCTATTCACCGAAATTTCACTACAACGGGGAGTGTTTACACAACGCTGGAGATTTCCACATATGCAACTTATCCCAGTCGGTGGCTTACAAAAGGTATATATAACGGTGAAGACCTAGGTCTTGAACGATCTATACGAAGCCTCTGGCGACGGGCCTCGCTCCGTTCATCAGAAGTTAGCCTACTTAATGAATTTGGATCATACTTCAATAAACTCCACCTTGAGACAAATTAATTCCTTCTATAGCATCAACCATCTCCCTGAACAAACAAAGCAAATATTTTTGGTGTCAATAGCCACTTGGGCTAATCAGTTAAACCAACTAAGTTCGAGCAACAAGCTTAGCAACATGAATAAGTTTAGTCATCATATCAACGGGATTATCATGAGTGCTGATCTTACATACCTTTAGTTTACCTTGAGCAACAATATCTCTAACAAAATGGTACTTGACATTAATGTGCTTAGTTCTCTCATGGAACATCTGATCTTTTGTAAGGTATATGGCACTTTAACTAAAACAAAACAAAGTATTGCAAGAATCATCTCCACAAAGCTCAACAAACAAACCCTTCAACCAAACCAATTATTTGCAAGCTTCAACAATAGCCATGTATTCACCTTCGGTAGTAGATTGGGAAACAACAACCTGCAAGGTAGACTTCTAGCTAATAGCACAACCAACTATAATGGATCTAATGCCATTAATTGACAGGATCGAAAGAAGAATGACTCCTTTTATGATGATGGCTTATAGTGGAAGAGTTACTGTCATAAACTCACTTTTGACCTCAATTGCTATGTTTACCATGTGTTCCTTACATATCCATCCAAAAATTATTGAATATGTTGAATAAATAAGGAGGCACTGTCAATGAAAAAATAGAGGATAGGAAGAAATGGCAGTCCTTGGTTGCTTGGGATAAGGTATGCATACCTAAAAATAAAGGTGTCCTTAGTATCCTAAACTTAAAACTCCAGAATGAAGCTTTGTTAATCAAATTCTTACATAAATTCTATAACAAAGAGGACACTCTCTGGGTTACTGTGATTTTGAAGTCTTATTACCAAGGAAAGATTCCACATCCTGTTGCCCCTTATGGTTCTTTCTGGTGGAAGGATGTGATAAAGCTTATGCCAAATTTTAGATGTATTTCCTCCTGTCATATTGGTATTAGAGAAACTGATTTATTTTGGAAAGATGATTGGATGGGAGGCATTGCATCTAAAAAATTCCTAGGGGCATACTCCTATGATTTAAATGAAGATGTCTCTGTTAATTCTTTCCTAACAGCTATTGGTCTCTCTGCAAACTTCTTCCTACTTGTCTCTACTGAAGCTTTTGAAGAAATAAAACAGCTCCAACAGGTGGCAAGAGACATTGATATTGGGGAAGCCCCCATGATTCCTGGAGCTACATCTGGGGCACAGATAGATACTCTTCACAGAAATACTATAAGTTCTGTTTTCGGAATATAGTTCCTCATGAGGCCTTCAACTGGATCTAGAAACCCAAATGCACTCTAAAGGTGAAGTTTTTCTGTTGGCTGCTATTTTCAGATAGACTAAACACTAGAAACTTGCTGAAAAGGAAGAATATGACCCTGCATTCAGGTTATGACTATCTCTTATGCCAAAACCCTCCAAGGGAAATAGTGGAACATCTGTTCTTCCACTTCTCTTTCGGTAAGGCTTGCTGGAGTAAATTATCCATTGGCAGAATCAAGGAAATAGATTGGACATTGTATCTGCAGCTAAACATAACTGTAATGGTAATATGTTCATGGAGAGGTTAATGCTTGGGGCTTGGAATATTTGGAAGGAGAGGAATAATCCTCTCTTCAATGCAGCTACCCCCACAATACAATACTAGAGGGGCAGTTTTGTTATTGATTATAGCCTCCGGGTGCATAGAACTAAAGCAGAGCTACAACCACACATCCACAGTTTAATGGCCTCCTTGTGATTTTTTCTCTCCTGATTTTACTTCTTTTGTGATGCCTCCTTAGCATCAATCATGATGTAACCCCACCTTTCTTCTTAATAAAAATGAGACTGTAGGGGCTTTTCCCTACTGTCATGCGGTTCAAAAAAAACTAGCACAACCACCAATATTACACACATAACCCGTGAGGGATCTTCTCTTATCCAAATCGATAGTGAAATCTGAATCCACATAGCCAACGAGTCCCTCACTTGTCCTACCAAACTTCAAACAAGCATTGAAAGTGCCAAGAAGGTACCTGAAAACCCACTAAACAGTCTTCCAATGTTCTTTACCAGGATTAGCCATGTATCTACTTATCAAACTAATAACATATGATAGATCAGGATGAGAGCAAACCATGACATACATCAAAGAACGAACAACACGAATATGACACCTTTGACATGTGCTTCAACTCTTCATCAGTAATAGGACATTGTGAAACTGACAATTAAAAATGAGAAGCAATAAGAGTACTAACTAACTTGGAACCATCCAAATTAAAATGATGAAGAACTTTCTTAATGTAACTTTGCTTACTAAGAAATAACAAAACAGATTTTGTAACTCAAGTAATATCCATATGTAAGATCTTCTTAGCAGCACTAAGATCCTTCATCTCAAATTCACTACTTAGGAGTTCCTTCAAAGTAGTGATTTCTATCATGCCCTTGGCAGCATTAACATATAACATCAAGTATATAGGTGATCCATTAATAAACTTAATTAAACACAACTATCATATTGAGACCTATCAAAGCCACGTAAGATCATAAACGAATCAAACATTTTATACCACTATTTTGAAGATTTCTTTAAGCCATAAAGAGACTTCTTTAACTTGCACACAAAATCCTATTTACTAGGCACTATGAACCCTTCTGGTTGGTCCATGTATATTTCCTCCTTAAGCTCTTCATGCAGAAAAGCAGTCTTGACATTTAACTGCTCAATCTTAAGACCACGCATAGCCACAATACTAAAGAAAGTACGAATGGAACTATGCTAAACAACTGGGAAAGAACACATGATTATAATACGCTTCGGCCGAGGCCTCCGGCGATGCGCCTCACTCCGCTCGTCAGAAGTTAGTCTCCTTATTGAATTTGGATCATACTTCAATAGTTCCTATCACCATATTATTCTTCAGTTTTGTGTCAAAGCTAGCGAGAGAGCAACAAAGAAATTCACAAATTAATTGACATGATAAATACGCACAACTCGACACGGCCTTCATCTTATTGTGAACCTTGAGAATAGTTTACAAGAAGTACGCAATGTAGTAATAAAAGAACATGCATAAAAGGAATAAAACCAACTATTTATACATAAACACATCTTCTAAGAGAGGAGGAACGACTATGAGACAGATTGACATGTCCACCTAATCATCCACTATTAGCAACATCTAGAGAGGATCACAAGTAACAAATATGACATCACCGTCAACAATAACCAATCTTAACAGAAGAAAACAAGACGTAGCTAAAATCCTCTAAAAATAACACTTTACCCAAAAAAGGACACTTTAATCATCCTTTGATTTAGTTGACTATTCCTAGTTACTAAAAAATACAAGAACTTTAGATATATGTAAGACAATCGGATTTTCATATATCATTTATTTTGATAATGTTTGAGCTCTCAAAATAACCATATGCCAAGACTGCATTTGTTCATATTATTTTAAAGTTACAAAATGTACATGCACAAGACATAAAGATAAGAAATAAATTACATAGATCTTAAAATAAAAATTTACATACCCAACCATCGATGTCTACATAAGAATATGTCTCTGAGTCCTAAACCCACCCCTGAAGCCATTGACTAATCACATAAAGTCACATACAATCTATAACAGTATTATACAATTTCTTAGTCAAAAAACTAATGTAGCCAAATATCTAATTCCCCTTGTACGAAATAAAAAAACACTAGGTAAGCAAAATATTCTCAAAAAAATTGGGTAAAATCATATACAATCACCAAGAACGCATGATTTCAAGTATGGATCACTCCCTAAAAATTCAGCTACACATCCAACTAAACCACACCAAACTCATTAATTTGGAATAGAAAGGGGAAGAGAATAAGAAAATATCCAAATGTTACAACCATGTCTAGATGTACGGGATTGGTGATCGGGCATGGTAGAAGAAGGAGGTACATGGATTCATGAGCCTCAACGAACGTGGATCCACGAGCCTTGATACGTTGGAAACGTATCTATAATTTTTGATGCTCCATGCTTGTTTAGTATCTACTTTGCTTTACTTATCCACACTTTGAGGTGCTTTTTACATGTTTTCTGGTACTAACCTATTAACAAGTTGCAACAGTGCCAGATGCCTGTTTTCTGCTGTTTTTGGTTTCAGAAAAGTTAGTAAAGAAATATTCTCGGAATTGGACGGGACGAAGGACAAAGTCAATTACTTTCCGTGGGGAACAAGAAGTCCAGAGGGGAGCCCGGAAGGCCAGCCAGGGGGGCCAGACCCACCCTAGGCACGGGTGGACCCAGCCCCACGCCTGGCTAGGGTTTGGGCACCCTGGCCGCCTCCCGGTTTCGCCCCTTCGCCTATAAGAAGCCCCCGATACAGAAACCCTGGGAACCTGATCAGAAATCCACGAAACCGTCTATAGCTTATAAAGATGATGATCAGGCATTATGTACCTTGATGATATTTCCTAATGAAGAAAGTATTGAAGGAGTTTAGCACACGGAAGAAAGTGTATACCATATCACAAATTATCTGGATTTCCTATGATGAGTTAATCCTTTATACACTCTATTTTGCAATAGTCATTTTTATGAGTAAATAGCAAAAACCACAACAGTTGGGTAGAGTCATCAAACACCCACCAAAATGCACGTTTTCTGTTTTTTTAAGGGTTGATAATTTCTCAATTATGGTGGTTTTTGCAGTTTACGTCCTTTTAATAGGATGATCCTTGGTAGAAAAACATTTAAGCTGTTAATGTTATTTAAATAAAATCTCCCATCGGGATTAGGAGGTCCAGTTGAAGAGAACATATACCTCACTTAGAGTATCTCTAGCAGTAATGGTAAACACACGAACTATAAAACGTGTTTACATTCCACGAAAAACGTGTTTTACCGTTCGAAAAATAATCGCGGATAACATATCCGGAAAACTCGCCCCGTGAAAGAGAAAATACATGATTTCACAATTTCAGTATATTGCATGTCAAAGCATAGTCAAATTCATATAATTTTTTTAATAAATACTTCCAGTTAAATAATCATCCAAATTACAATATTATTAAAATCAAATTATAATAGTAGTTCCAATCTTAGCATAGCTCCGCACAGACTCAATGGTTATATCTTTACCAATGCGAAGATACTCATTGATATAGTCTGCAAGGTTTTGATAGACGCCATGTGCAATCATCCACGTGGCTTTGGATATTTTCTTGATAGACGCTAAATCCTACAAGGCCGGCATTGTTCCTACGACGCTTAAAGTAGGCGTATTTGGCCCAGCAAGCTTCAACGATTTTGATGAACAAGTTTCTCCGCATTCGAAACCTTCCACGCAAGAGATGCGGGCGATATATCTTGGTACCTCGTCAAAATAATCTTGCATGAGCGCGAAGTGGATGAACGCGTGGGTGTGCGTCATGCAAAGACGGCCGAAAACCGACCTCCACTGCCTACTCATCATTTTGACGGCGATAATGCCGACTAATTGTTCAGTGCGTCATCATTGAGCAACTCGTCCATGTCCGAATCGTTGGAGGACAATGAGTCCTAAAAATAGGCTTGCTCTCACTCATCATTGAACTCATCTACACGAATCATATATGAAAATCAAAATCCATTGACTCTAACTCGAGGGGGAAATCGAACGAGATCTTACCGTGGCTAGGTCGATGTGGTCAATTTGGTTGACTCCGGTGGTGGCAGCGGGGACACGGCTATAGCAGTGGCTTCGGGCTGACCAGGTCTCGTCGCCTAGGTGAAGCACGCCGCCAAAACGCAGCTCCATGCTACATCCATGGTCGTCGTCGCCTCTCTGCCTTCGCCGCGGGCAAATACATGGTCGCCCGTGAATAGGACCTCCCAGCGGTGTGGGGGCGGCAATGAGTGGCCTAAGGAAGCAGAAAGAGGATGGGGGAGGTGACAAGTGGGGGTGGCGCGGCTGGCGGAAGGGCGAGCATGGGAGGGAATTTTCAGCGCGCCAACACCGCGTATGTAGAGGTCAAAGAGGGGGGGTGTTCTCAGTCGACTCTGGGATCTGCTTGGCGCCGTCTTTTCTTCCAAACCTATAGTTGTTACTCCCTCCATTAAAATATAAGATGTTTTAATGTATCTACATTTTTTTAGTATATTAAAAGAAGTCATAGTTAGAGTGAATCTAGATATTAAAAGAAGTCTACATATACTTTTTTCACAAATCTAAAACATCCTATATTTTGAGACGGAGGGAATTTTACATCTTTCGCGTGTTTATACCGTATCTCATAGAGCTGCTCTTAACAAAGCTGTCGCCAATTGGAACACTGTGCAGACCTTGTACACCCAGGCGATCGATTGAGGGTACGCACTCATGGCGAACAGCACACGTACGTACTACGTACACAGCAGGAGTAGTATCTTACTATTCACGTTATACCTCGGCGCGCCGACGATCCCGTGAGGCCGTGAGCCGATCGAACATCGGCGTGGTAAAGGATTGCCGGTACACCACGAGCAACGCCACACGAGTTCGGAAGTTCGCCGACGACGGCGCGCCCGGGCGACGCGCGGCTGGTCCCGGGGGCTACCTGTGCCTGTGTGCGTGATGAGATCGATCCGGCCGGTCCCAAGCGGGCTCCCTCCCAGTCCCAGTTATTGCTCCCCCGTTCCCGCGCGTGTCGACCGGCGCCCCCACGCACACGCACCGCTGCACGGAAGCGTTCAATGAAGCGGCCAGTACTACTACTACTACTACTACGCTCTCTAGCTCTGCAGTCTGCACGATGCGTGAATGGATCCATGCAGATTCGCAGGCCCTGCAGTAACCAATCACCCCTAGTTTCTCGTGACTACACACACTGCATCTGCATGTGCATGTGGATCGATGGCGATGTCATGGCGATAGAGTTAGTTGCTGCGGAAAGGTCCCTGGGGCCCACACGTCAGCTTCCTCTTTTATAGGTTATCCCTCGCTCGCTCCCTGCCGCGCCTGACCTTTATTGAGCTGCCCCCTGTTCGGAATTGTATAAGCTTTGAACTGTAAACTACATTTGATGTTTTTTTTTAGATTATTGGATTAATTAGCCTTGAAGTGGACCACGGAATTAGAGCAATGCATGTGTAGGCGACCGATGGTAACAAAATGTTATGTAGGAGTAGGAGGATGATGGACTTATGGAGGCAATGCGGGATCTCAATTTATGGAGGCAATGCCGGAATGGGGAAGGATAGAGAGTTGTCTCTCCTATATATGTAGTCTAGGCGGTGTAGACACGGCGCCGACCGATACGCGTCAACCATGACACATAACACTTCTTTTTTTAGGGTCATGACACATAACACATTAGTGCACTAAGCAACAAAAATAACTTTTATAAAATGATGAGATCTCTTCGTCTCTCACCGAAAATGGGAAATACACCGCAAAATCCATCTACCCAAGCTCAGTTCTTGGGTGCAACCTTCTCGCCCACTAGATCTACCGTTTGGAAGATTTGGGCCCTCCGAAGTTCTTTGCATGGCTCGCAATCCAAAATAGACTCTGGACAAGCCGACCGTCTTGAGAAGAGAGGATGGGCAAATTATGGAGTGTGCCCCCTTTGCAAGCAACCAACAAAGTCGGTGGACCATCTCTTTGTCCATTGTAGATTACGACAAGACTTTGAGGGCTAATCAAGAATTGGCTCGGGCTACATGACCTTGACCCAACTACTTGGGCGACTCAACCTATCTCCTCTTGGTGGTCCATCATGTCTAGGCGCAAGGACTTGGCTTCTATCACCCTCCTCGCATCTTGGGAAATTTGGAACGAACGCAACGCTAGAGTCTTTCGTAACAAGCACACCCCTCCTGCGATGGTTTTCCGTAAGATCAAAAGTGAGGCACATCTTTGGGTGCTTGCGGGTGCCAAGCTTTGAGTAATTTAATTTTGGGAGAATAAAACCTTGTATTGTAATCTACAACTCTTAATTTCTGTCGAACTCCCCTGCTAATTAATAGAATGGGAAAAGATTTTGCCCCATTTATAAAAAAACTTTTACAAAATGAGCTTCTCACTCGATCACGATGCACAAAACGCATGCATGACAAGGCGGGCAGCGGAGGATGACTGTGCCTGAACTCTTCTCACTCATTTAGTAGAAGTAAAAGTAGCTTCACCTTTCACTCCACTAAACATGTGAGACTAAACTTTGTCATCCACGTACCTCCCAAGTTGCATAATAGATTAGCCTTCAGGTTTCAGGATTTATTAGTATGTATGCATGGCTTGCTTTCATGCGCCAAACGCTATATAAATCCAAAAGAACATTACACTTGCATAATTGTCTTTCTTTGTTGCTAGAAGAAAGGTGTTTCTGTCTCCAGACCATTCGTAGATCGATCTTTTAGTTTTTATTATCTTAAGTACTCTCTCTATCTTAAAATAGATGTTTCAAATTTATAAAAATTTGGATGAATCTAGACACTAGTTAGTATATAGATTCATTCAAATTTTAAAAAATCTAAGACAACTATTTTAAGACCGAGGGAGTAGCAGTTTCGTTAAATCTATGTCGTGTAGTATTTTCTTATGTACCTTCGTGAATCGTACCGGGATTTGGATCAATATCAATCAGTAGACAGTATACTAGCACCATGGACTTGGACAGAAACTAGCAGTGGACTTAATTGTAACGGACCATCAATTCTTATTATTTTCTTGTGGTACTTTCGGTTGATTAGTATATATAGACGTCATTTTCAGAGAAGGTAAATTAGGCGATCAGGACTAACTGATGCTGAGTAGTAGGGTGGATCACGGCAGTACTAGCTAGATGCTAGCTAGCTATACCTCAAAGGTAGCTATCTACTCGCAACTAGCTAGGGGTACAGAAGTTGGAATTTCAGTTAACCAGGCTTGTAGATTAGGAAAACCACGCAACGATTTTTAACGTAGGATGAACGTAGCTAGGACGGCGCTGCTATTTTGTTACCGTGGCTTGGTTAGCCTCGTGGCCACATCATGTCACTGTCATGCTAAAACATGATGAAGATTCTGTCCCATACATGGTAGTCTCAGTACTACATATAACAACACATGTGACCGATCGACGGTTACGGACTAGCAATTTCTCCAGTATACAATTCTCTTAATCAGACAAGAACGTTTAGCGGCAGCCAGAAAACTAAATTAGTAACGTCGCGATCGTCTGAAAAGGTGATGGTGTTGGTTACTGCTTGTCGAAATTTTCCTACATCAACTTTAAACAGCTCCACACGTGTCGACCTTGAGGCTGATTAAGCCATGACGCATCTGCAAACCAACACCTAACAAAAGTAAGCATGGGCCGGGTGCATACAGATCTGTATGCATCTCCAGAACATCCAAAATCCATCAACCAAAAAGGCAGCAGGATGGATTAAACAAGGTCCGAATCATAGTCACGTCAGAACAAGAGCCTGTGACGCGGATTGCAGAGCCATCCCAAATGTCCCCGGTCAAATGCGGCGAAAGCTCGGGCCTGCCGGCTCCCCCTTGGACTTGTTGCATGTGTGCATACATGCCACTGCACTACTGACTGCAGTCATGCGGTGCTACTCCCAGAAAAGGCGATTGAGCTGAACCTGCCTGCTTGATCTTGCATGCATGGGGTAGTTGCATGTCAGTGGAAGAATCTGACGGAAAGCGCATAGGGCGAAGAGGATATGGCTAAGCCCGCGCCATTACATTAGTCCCGATGATGATGATCAGGCGCTTAAACAAACCCTGGTTCTGAAATGCTAGGAAGCGTACGTACGTACAAGGGCAAGACGCCAAGCAGCTAGACCTAGCCGTTCCAGCTTTTTCCCGAGGGGCAATTCCCTTTGGCATCCTGCTGCTCAAAACTGAAACTGAACTGTGGCAGTAGCTGCAAGAGTCTTTTATATTTGGCAGCCAGCAAAAAGCACAATCGGTTAACTAATAAGTGTGATTGTTTTAGGGCAACTAGGGGTGCAAGCATGGGGACAAGCGACTAGGGCGAGGGATTTGCACTTTTCTAGGGAAATTCTCTTGAGCTCTCACTGAATCCCCACGGACGGTTCGATGAGGACGCCGGATGGAACAAGGCGGGGGTGTGGTAGCATGGTGGAGAGGCGCTTTCCCTTTCCCTACCTGTGGATATGCCCCGGAGGTGAGGAGTCCAAAAGGGTCGGGACAAATGCTACTGATGGAGGTGATGCAAAAAGGAGTTGCAGAGATGACATTTGTTTAGTTGCCATGTGCCACTGTGTTTGTGTGCGCTGATTCCGTTCCATCCATGGCTCTCACTCGCTCGGCCGCGCTATGCCGATCGGTTATTCCCCGTCTCTGCATGCGTGCTCGGTGAGTTTCAAGTGGAATTTGTGCTGGCTGACCGCATGGGGAGTCGTTTGTTTAGGGCATGTGTCGCTCACATCCATGCGTCTTTGTGCATAGGCTAGCAGCTATCGTTGTGCTTGGGGGAAGTGACGGCGTGTAAATTACTGTTTCTTGTTCTGTTATTCTTGTACGTAGTCCTATAGTTTTCTTTTTCAGAGAGAATGTACGTAGTCCTATTGTGTGTGGTTTTAAACAGCGAATAAATTGGGATCAGAAATAGTTGAGCTACAATGTGTGTATGCTGCGCCCTTGCTAACGGAAATGCAGAGCTTGCCATCTGTGATACCTTGACGACAAAAGTTAGATATATACAACGTTTATTCTGGAACTGGATCTCGTGGTAATACATAATTGCTATTTGGACCGATTTAAAAAACAGTCCTGGCAATATATTCTATTGTCCGTACCAACACAATCTACAATAGCCAGTCATTCAAATTCAGATTGCAGAAGTCCCGTAACCTACTAATAACATTGGTTTCTTCTACCGTAAGAACCCAGATGGAGTTTTTCTCTAAAAAAGAAACCCAGATGCAGGTTAGACCGTTTAAGCTTCATGGGCCGTGACCCACATTGTATGTAACCATAAAATAGTGGAAACTTTATTTTGGACTCGATGTTGGCGAGACCGCATGTGCCCAAATGGGCTCTACCGGCCTACTTTCTTATTTCCTCCTCTGCGGGCCTAATTTCTTATTTGCTGCTCCGAAATCCTAAAAAAAGCTGACTTTCTCAAAGGTTCATGCCGCGCGTCGTCATCCTGTCAAGTGGCATCTTCTCTTTCATAACAAGAAGCAATATAGGATTGGGGAAGATAGGGAGCGTAAAGGAGTATAGATTTTTTATTTTTTTTTCTAAATCCGATAGTTTAAAACAAAATAGCTTGAGAACCGCATGTCTAAATTATGAAACGTTTTTACTTTTGAGTTTCTTGTGCCAAGATTTTTAAAACTAGATTATATGTTAATAGTTTTCGAACAACATTTTTTTACTTTCAAAACCGTTGTGTTCATACTTTAAATTACTTTAGTTATGTAGTTTGTACTTTGCGTTCTTAGTGTACTTTATACTCGGGTTACTACACACTTATACATCTATACTTTTTTGTACTTCATACTTTCGTGTACTTTGCATTTGTTTAATGTGCGTGCGTGCGTGCGTGCGTGTGTGTGTGTTGATTCCGTTCCATGGCTCTCACTCAGGCCGGTTGACAGATTTTGAGGACGGTAGGGCAACACAACAACATGTGGCACTTGTTTAAAGAGAGCTTCCCTGGGATCAAGGGGGGCGATTGTCCCCCTACTCCAAAAAATGCCATAAATATATATATTTAATATTTATGTTAAAATTTTATATATTACTTAAAGTTTAAGCATGTTTGCGGTTATGGGTCTCTCGACAATGTCTATCAAGGTCCATCACTTGTTTATACACGAAAACACTTAAAAAATATTTACTATTCTATAATATAAATATTTCTGTAATGCAATAGCAAATTAAATGATCCGTATATTTTACAGATCCACTGTCTTTGAAATCTCGGCGAAGATATCTACCTATTTTTATTGAACGAGTAAACTATATTTATTTCTATCAATTGCTTGTTATGTTCATATGTATGTGCAAAAAGAGAGTAGAAGAGTTAACATAGTATGCACTGAATTAATAAGTGGATGTTATAGTCTCTCAAACATGCATGATGAGGACAAGTTGGACCATTAGAGAGAGAGGAGAGCTTCTTACGAGATTGTATAGTTACATGATTGCATCGTTAGTTTTAATAATGAATACTCACAACATTGTAAAGGCACATGAGCGCCGATGTTACACTATTATTGCACATTTGGAGAGATCAGAGAAATGTTGGAGTATTTTTTGGATTATAGGAGTCAGAATAGTCATTGTAGGCTACATCTTGGACAATCTATATTTTCAAGAATCATTCTACATTGTTGGACCTTAAAAGTAATACTCCAATATAGATACACAAGCAAAAATTGTGGGTCGGACCCTTCATCACGGGGCCCGGAGGGAGCGCCCCTCTCACTATGGCACGTCGACCATTTTGAGGCACTCTAAAGTGTCTCTAATAGTTAAATTAGTGCCATAAATAATTTTTTGAGGCATTATAAAAAATGTTGGAGACGATCATGTAGATAAAAGACATTAGAGGCATTTTTAAAAAATGCCTTTAAATCCTAATCATTTGAGGCACTTTAAAAGGTGCCTCTAAAACTAACTATTTGAGGCACCCTCAATAGTGCCTCTAAAGCTAAGCCTTTGAGGCACCATTGAGAGTGCCTCTAAAGCTAAGATTTTGAGACACCATTGAGAGTGCCTCTAAAACTAACCATTTGAGGCACT
This sequence comes from Avena atlantica, assembly GCA_910589765.1. Taxonomy (NCBI): domain Eukaryota; kingdom Viridiplantae; phylum Streptophyta; class Magnoliopsida; order Poales; family Poaceae; genus Avena; species Avena atlantica. The sequence goes on along the minus strand of OU342738.1, from coordinate 339,384,048 downwards.
ATCAATAGTGCCTCTAAAAGCTAACCATTTAAGGCACTAGTGCAAGTGCCTCTAAATACTAACCATTTGAAGGCACTCTTGAGAGTGCCTCTAAATGCTAACCATTGAGGCACTAGTGCTTGTGTCTCTAAATGCTTACCATTTGAGGCAACACTTGAGAGTGCCTCTAAAAGTGTAAATCACAGTAATAAATGCATCAGTAATTACATTCAAATCACAACAAAAATCGAAATACACAATTGGTTCAGAGCAATAGCAAAGGTTCAAATTTCACCCGAATTACTTGTGTATCTTTGGTTCACAGCAATAGCAGATATTCAAATTTCACTTGCATTACTTATGGGCAGAGGTTCAAATAAATACAAATTCACATTCTAATTATTGTAGTACAATCCTTGAACTTATGCTATTACTACCCCCATATGTTGGTTGTTTCTTCTTCCTGGAACTTGCTTCTTAGGAAGTGCAACATCATTAGCAGCAGTTGCCTAAGACCAAGACCATGTTGTCACATCAAGCTTCAAGGGATTGTGCGATTAATTCAAGGGAAAATATCCAGGCTGACCTCTAAAACAGGAAAACAAGTTAAGTTAGTTAGCTGAAAACTCAAAGATTATTCCAAGACCGAAATACATAGTAAATAGAGTCCATATACAAGCATCTAGCGTGGAAGAAGGTATCATAAGGATGTTAATTATACAAATTCTAGATGCAGAAATATAAACAGGTTTTGGTTCCACATGAGAAGGTGTCATGGTTTATAAATACGAGCTTACATGATTTTTTTGCGAGTAGAAAAAATGAGCTTACATGATAGTTCTATTAACATGACAATGAGGTCAGAAATCTACATCAGCATATCAACATAGTTATCGAGTACCCAAATCTAAGATTGGTATAGAATATATCAGCTCATGCTTACCAAACAGAAGCCTATGCCTACTGTCTTCCCATTAGGACGCAGACATCTCCAATCTACAAGTATGTAGCATGTTTTTTGAGAAGATTAAACATAGCAGAAAATCTACAGATGCTTCGAAGCGCAGATACTTTTGCTTTTTACAAGACACCGCGTCATGGTTTATGAATACAAACTCATCTGATCTACTTGTCTGTAATGCTCTCAATAGAAAATAAAATTACAGCAACATACAGATAGCAGAAAAAACTAACTCTCATTTAGTCTAGATAAGTACATAGAAGCGCATACAGCAACATCCCAAAACACCCCTCTTAAATTACAACCACCCTAAACAAAAAAACCAGTTTAAGGTTGATATTAATTAACTCAACCAAACAAAGACCAAAAGCATATGTTAGTCATTTGCATTAAGGGAGGAACCAGAAACTCACCTAAACTTTGCTCGCTACCTTCAGCAGACTCCTTGGCACATAGGTGGAGATGATCAGCCTCCTTCTGGTTCCATGCAGGTGCCAGTGATGATCTCCATCATTCACAAACAACACATCACCCTATTCACGTACCTTGTAAGACTAGTGTGTACCCATGAACTCATCTACCACACATACATGCCAAATCAGGTACAACCAGCATCAGGCAAGCATATGCAAATTTCAGTCTCATGCCTCAAATTCTCAACTAAGTGAAGCAGACATACTTTTTAACACATGATTTCCACAATCTCATCAATCACATGACCGCCAACAGAGTAACTAATACTACTGGCATGATTATTGTAAGTAATATCCCAACCAAACTACCAAGATAGGGAATAAGAACTGACAATTAGAAGGAAAAAACATTAACTGCTTCAAGTAGTAACATGTCTGATATTCATATATTAGCACTCTAACTACAAAAGTTCTAACATCCAAATATCGATATATGAGTACATACGAAAAAATCACAGGACAAAAAAACTCCTACTTCTCAGTCACTTCAAATTTCCTCAAAGCCAAGGAAATCAGAGTATAGTCAAAAAATTATACACTCGCATGAATTACACAACCATGCTAAATGTAAGAGGAAAAGCCAAAATGCTATAATCCAAACATAGTAGTGCCAACCTAAAACAGCACATGACCAGTCTGAAGTTAAAAACATCAAACCTAGTCTCAAATGTGCCTGTACTGCTTCTTATTAGTTCCAAACAACCAGGCCAAGAGCCGGTAGTACCTTGCTTATTCGCAGCTTGTTGAAAACATCCTAAAGAACTTTGTAGTTTTGTAATGGCAAGGTCACACCGGATCAAATCTCCGAAGAGCTGGAGCAACCAGGTCACCCATGCCCCATCCAAGAAAATCGTTAGATTCCCACCGTCAATTATACATATGTAGAATCATGCAGTTACCAGAAATATGATGAGTTACTAAACCATCTTGCAATACGGTTACTACTCCATGTATCTTAGAGCATGTGAGCGTGGCGGCAAGTTGGTTTGCTTGCTTCAGCAATCATCCATCCGTACGAAGATTGCTTATAAAACAACTTGGTTAGATGATAAGAACAACTTTGTTAGATCACTATGAAAACTCAGAACATTGCTTGTAAAACAACTTTGTTAGGTGATAAAACAACTTAGTTAGATGGCAGAAACAACTTAAGCATATTGATAGAAGAGAATTAATTAAATCACTATGAAAAGTCAGGACATTGCTTGGCTTGTAAAATAACTTGGTTACGTGGTAAACACAACTTAGTTAGATGGTGGAAACAAATTATGTTGTTCATAGAGAAACTTAATTAATGTTGTAAAGTGTCACCGCAACTTGATTGATTTTGTTTTGCATGATTGCATAGTCAAAAAGAAAAGTGCATTAAAAACCCATATTACAATCCATGCAACTTAGCCTAGGGTGTCTAAGCAACTTATTGACCGGATAAAGCAACTTATCAGTTGCATAATTACGTAATCAACAAGTGAAAATCAACAAATTACCATGCAATATTCATGTATATTCAGAAAAAACAAACTAAATAGAGACAGAAATCAACTGTGCCAGTTCAATCTATATCCTATTCGGAAAATGGATGAAACTAAACTCAGAAGCTCCTGCAACTTAATTTAGACTTCTAATTAAATAACTTGTTTGATGGTACAATGTGCAACACTTAACTTAATTAAATGGTACAAGTAACCTAACTATGTTGGTGGGGCAACTTAATTAATAAACCCAATTCCATTAATAAAAATGCTGAGGTAGAACGACATCAGATGTCTAATCAAACTTAGCTAGCCTACTCCCACATGGCGATATTAATTTGGAAACGATGACACTACCACGAAACACTACAAGTTAATTCATTCGGGAATTCGAGTAGTACTGGAACCCAAATCTCTATAGGCCAATAAAATGCATGGAGTGTAAAGATGAGCCCAAGATGAATATACATACATATATGCAAGTGTACTGCCCCCCTCCTTCCTACCCGCACTGCCGCACATCGGCCCCGGATATCTACGTAGACCAAAAAATCACGCACAAATGTCATGATTCTGTGATTCATCACAAAGATCCACCATAACAGAACAACATGCGTACCATTACAACTATCAGAGTGTGCAACACTTCGCTGTCCAGTGCCGCGGCCCTAAAAAATCAGAATCAATCACTATGTATCTCACCTCAAAATTATGCCAGGAAGCAGAGGTGGAGGCTGCAAATGTGCACATGATGCACTTGATTTGCCATATTTTAGTGGGTTGCAGCCATCAATTCTAAGCTTCGTAGAGTTAAAGTATATATGGGGAAAAACAAATTAACAGTGACTTTAAGTCTGTAACCAATGAACAACAATAGTAATGTCAGACCAAGAGAATAGCTCAACATTCAGCAAACCAACGGCCAGGATGCGAGCGGACACAGAGGACAAGGATCAGCGATCCACAACGCTCACTGGTGTCTTACCGCGCTAAGTTAAAAGCTGGCGACATTTATTATCTTTTACTTTATTACCCTTGCTATAATAAACGTACTATATATGTGCCGGCTATGCCGCGGAGGTAAGTAAGAATGAAGAACTAAAATTAGAGTTCCCTAGCTGTCGTTAGCTTATCTACCTCAACTACTTTTGATCGATGAACTCCGATCTCAATCCCCATCTTGCGATTCAATTCCCAAATTCCACACAAATCGCTACTGAAAGCACAATCCCTGGCTTCTAACTTGCAAGCAAGGATATGTAGGGATGTGATTTTTTCTTGCTACTGAAACCTGAGACCTTAACAATATCACTTTAACTTTGCTAAAGTATGTCAATTGCATAATCTTTCACTTCTCTGCAATGAAATCAACCAACCTCCACTTTGTGCTAAATATAATCGTCTCATTTATCTCCAAACATCCACCTCAGGAACTAAAAGTTATCACAGGCTGATACGTTCTCTAAGAGTGTTATTTGATCTATATGTAACTACATCCATGCGGAATCGAGATGAAGAGGGACGAATTACCATTTGTGGGTTGCATCAGTGCAGTACAACCCACCGGAGGGGGTCAATCTCGTCGGCGTCTTTGGAGCTCGCTCTGATTCACCGCCGAGACCCGTGGGAGGATGAGGCCACTGTGATCCCCTTGAACAAGCTTTTCCTGTGGCCGCAAATTCGGTGTAGCGAAGGTCCTCTACTCCAACTCAGTTGGTGTTGAAGGCTGGGTTGTGGGCTTGACGTGGTGGTGGAGTCCGCTGGCGGCCCGCTTCGACGGTGCCTTGGTCGTAGAGGTCGGGGCGATGACGAGAGGGTTGTGGTCGTCGTCAACGAGCAGCTGGAGGCGCTGGTGCAGGAGAGCCGCGCTGACGACCAAACCCTAGCCAGGGCTAGGGTTCCTCACGGGCGCTCGTCCGAGAGCCGGGAGGCATCGCGGTGGAGAGGGATCCATATAAGAGTGAGAGGCGGAGCAGAAATGGTGGTGGCGGCAGCAATGGCAAGGGACGGCCGGAATTGCCATGACGGCGGTGCAGCGTAGGGAGGCTGAGTCGGGCGTGCATGCATGAGGGGAATAGAACGCGCGATAGAGATGCGGGGCTAATGATCCGTGTTGGCTCGTACATGTACCGTGTACCTCTACTTTTTAAGCGATCCAGAAAAATAAAAAAAATGACCATCGTCAGATGCCATGTGGTTAAATAAGCCGGTTCCCTTTTTCCCCTTGGGCAGCGTAGCGTTGGGTTAAATTATCAAAACTCTCCGTCCGAAGACATCGCAGCACCGCCAAATCTCCGTCGAAGAGCCACACGTCGAGAGCTCCAAAGAGGCGTATTCAAGAAGAGCACGATGCGAGAGCGCCGCCACCGCCCGATCTGAGGATCAGGGTTTTCACCCAGAGCACGAGGGAGACCGAAAGCACCGTAGCGACGCCTTCAACAAGGGAATGACGTCCGTAGATGCCACCATCACGGCCCCAAGGGTAGGGTTTCCCCTCAGCAAAGCCTTCAGCCTCCAACACGAGGGGCGGACCGCCGCCGAGACGGCAACCGCACCACAACCATGACGAACAACTCCCCGGCCATCACGCCGCCCACATGGACCGTGATCACTGGCTAGCACCTGGGCCCCTAGCTCTCCCTCACGCCAAAAGGGACCCCACCACCCAGGTCCGCCGCCCCGACACCCAAACAGTTGCTTCGAAGACCGCAGAGGAGGACAAAGACTTCACCTTGCAAGGTCCGAAGAGCGGCAAGACGGCGAGCGAGGACACCAGATCGCCCCCCTACAACCCCCATGGCTGCAGACGTCACAAGATATAGGGGAGGGAGATGGGCTCGAAAGGGCCCGGAGCCCCTACTCCGGCCCAAGCTCAAGGCGGCCAGAGCCGGCCGCCCTACCCATCCCTGACCATGCCACCTCGTTGTCACAGCACGACCGTACCGCGCGCACCCTGTCACCGGCCAGAACGGCACCCTGATGCCAGATCTGGGAGGGGGAATGGGCTCGAGCGAGCTAGAAGCCCCTACTCGGCCCAAGATCTAGGCAGCCAGAGGTGGCCACCTTTCCCATACCCGACACGGCGCGCCACACACCGCCACCGATGATTTAGCTGGTCGTCCGCCTCGGCTAGGTTTGGTCGGATTTTCCCGGGGCGGCTACCTTCCAAGACCAGGCAAGGTAGCTCCACCTAGTGGGTTGCCGCCGCTAGGTCTCGCTGGACGTGCACCACCGCAGTCCTTCGTCATCGGTACCAACGGCTTAGAGCCAAGGAGAGTGGTCATGCAGGAGTACGGCCTTGCACGACGACGCATCGGGCTCGTGCATCCTTGTCGTGTTCCTCCTGCCTCCAAGGAGAGTGGTCATGCAGGAGTATTACTCCAAGAATGTTTACACTGTATGCAAAAAAAACTCAACCGAGTTCACACAAGGAAATTAACTATAGCGCTGGTCATGTAGGAGAATTACAAGGAAACGAACGGTCAGAAAATCATGGGGTTTTTTTAGGAGAGAGGTGGCCACACGGGGAGTTAGTGGGGTCATTATTAGCCTAACAAACGGGTACGGAGGTAGTATTGATTAAGTTTGTAGAGCTAATAAACACATCTTTGTAGTACAAGAAACAGAATGACAAGTCCAAAAAACCGAACGAACTAGAGAAATCAAGAGGGCCGGACTGGGTCGAGTAGGGACGGCACGACCAGGATACCAACAGTGGATGTGTGGACGCGACGGAGGACCTTGTTGCGGTGGCGTACAACCTGGAGACGACGGTCAAAAACTCATGACGGCAACATTTCTCAAATGGATGATAAGTTTAAGGCATGTATGCATAAAAAAACTATGCATTTGAAACACAACTAAAGGTGCCACATTTGGTCAATTATTAGAGGCACATTTGAGTGTCTCTAAAGGTAAATCATTTGTGTCACTTTCATTTGTGCCTAAAAAACTATGCATATGAGGCATAACTAATTGTGCCATAATTGGTCAACCATTAGAGGCACTTTTATTTGTGCCTAAAAAACTATGCATTTAAGGCATAACTAATGATGCCATAATTGGTCAACCATTAGAGAAACTTTTATTTGTGCCAAAAAAAACTATGCATTTGAGACACAACAAATGGTGTTATAATTGGTCAACCATTAGAGGCACAATTGAGTGCCTCTAAAGGCAAACCATTTGTGGTATTTTCATTTGTGCCTAAAAAATATATATTTGAGACATAACTAATGGTGCCATAATTGATCAACCATTAGAGGCACATTTGAGTGTCTCTAAAGTTAAATCATTTGTGGCACCTTCATTTATGCCTCAGTGTTATACTTTTAGTGGCATTTTAACAATAGTGCCTCTAAAAAATCGGTTCTTTTGAGGTACAAATAAAATGCCACAAATAGTTCAATATGCAGACACTAGACTATACCTCTAATTTTCAAAATATTAAAGACACTATCAATAGTGCCTCAAAAGACTTAACTATTAGTAGCATTCTAAAACTGCCTCCAAAAACTTATAATTTAAAACATTATTTTTTAAAGTGTTACAAAATATTTAAAATTAAAGACAGTTACCTTTAAAAGAAATGTCTCTGATTCTTTGACGTGCCATAGTGTCTCTCACTCGCTCGGCCGCGCTATATTGATCTGTTATTCCCTTCTCTGCAGGCGTGAACGGTGAGTTTCAAGTGGAATTTGTCCTGGCTGACTGCATGGGAATCGTTTGTTTAGGGTATGTGTCGCTCACATCCATGCGTATTTGTGCATAGGATAGCAGCTATCGTTGAGCTTGGGGGAAGAGACGGCGTGTAAATTACTGTTTGTTGTTCTTAGTTCTTGTGTCGCTCACATCCATGCGTCCTGTGCATAGGCAGCTAAGAGCATGTCTAACAACTCCGTATATTTTCGCCCCTTAAAACACGAGTAGAGGGTTCTGTATTCACTTTTCGCCGGCCGAAAACTCGGACGAGCTAGCAGAACCCGTATCCCCAACCTGTAAAACAGAATAGGGTTTAGGGTTTAGGGTTTAGCTCGTCCGAGTTTTCGACCCCTCAAAACAGGGTTTTATACAACAATTTGCACAGCAATTTCAGATCAAACATAGCACATCCAAAATATGTGATGCATAATTCATAGTTTTTAACACCACAACACGATCATAGGCAATGTTCAAGCCACGGAAGTTCCCAAATATGATCAACCATCAACGAGTCCATCGCCAGCGGCGCCACCACTCGCCGGAGACTCACCTTGAGCACTTGCAGCACGAGCTTCACGCGCAGCCTTCTTCCTCGCCACTCCAACGAGAACAAGTTGGTTTGATGATGTTCCTGTCAGGAATATGCAACTTGTATTCCTCTGGGCCAAAGGCCACAATATATAGTACAGGTACATGGCAAATATGCAGGAAGCCCCCTAACATATGGGGAAATACAATATACAGATATATACATCTAACACCCCCCCCCCTCAAACTCATGGTGGATCCACAACACTGAGTTTGGAGAGTAAGAAATCATGCTGCGCTCGGGTCTGTGCCTTCGTAAAGAAATCCGCCAACTGTAAATCTGAAGGCACATACTGAAGCGCAACAACCTGAGTCTGCACCTGAGCACGTGTATAGAAAGCATCAACACCAATATGCTTGGTAAGCTCATGCTTGACCGGATCACGTGCAACACTAATAGCACCTGTACTGTCAGACAAAATCAGAGTGGGTGTGGTAATAGAGACCCCAAAATCCGCAAGTAACCACCATAACCAGGTCACCTCAGCAGTCAACAAGGTCATAGCACGCAACTCAGCCTCAACACTCGAATGGGAAACCGCTGTCTGTTTCTTCGTCTTCCAAGCAATGAGCGAACCACCAATAAACACACAGTAAACAGAAAGTGAACGACGATCCAAAGGATCACTCGCCCATGTAGCGTCCGAATAGCACTGGAGCTGGAACAAGGAAAGAAAAGACGACGAGTGATCGTACCACGAAGATAACGAAGAACACGGAGAAGATGACTATAGTGAACAGTGGTAGGAGCAGAGACAAACTGACTCAGAATATGAACAGAATAAGAGATGTCAGGACGAGTGACAGCAAGATAAACTAGACTCCCAACAAGATGACGATAACACGTCGGATCAGAAAGAGGATCACCATCAGTAGGTTTAAGCTTAACATTAAGCTCCATAGGGGTCTCAACAGTGCACTCATCCCCAAGAGCAGCACGAGCAAGAAGATCCTGAATATACTTTTCCTGAGAGATGTAAAAGCCAGAAGAAGTGGAGGAAACCTCAATCCCAATAAAGTATCGAAGAGGACCAAGATCGGTCATAAGAAACTGATCACGAAGACGAGCCTTAACAAAGGCGATATACTCAGGATCATCACCAGTAATGATCATATCATCAACATAGAGAAGAAGAAGTGTGCGTCCACGAGGAGAAGTGTGAACAAACAGCGCTGGATCATGAGCACTAGGTGAGAAACCAGCAGCAGTCACTATAGAAGCAAAGCGCTCAAACCAGGCACGAGGGGCCTGTTTAAGGCCATAAAGAGACCGTCGAAGACGACAATCCCCTCGGGAACAGAATACCCAGGAGGAGGCTGCATATAAACCTCCTCACTCAACTCACCATTGAGAAAGGCGTTCTGAACATCAAGCTGAGACACGGACCAGTGATGAACAGAAGCAACAGCAAGAAGAGTACGCATAGTGGTCATATGAGCCACAGGAGCAAAGGTCTCACCATAATCACGACCCTCCTGCTGAAAACCACGAGCCACAAGACGCGCTTTATAGCGCTCAAGAGATCCATCAGAGCGGGTCTTAATCTTATAGACCCACTTACACGTGACAGGACGAACATCGGGAGGGGGAGAAACAAGATCCCAGGTGCCAGTGCGCTCAAGCGCAGCAATCTCCTCAGCCATGGCCAGCTGCCATTCAGGATGACGCTCAGCATCCCGATAAGAAGTCGGCTCGGAGGCAACAGAAAGACCATACTGACTAGGAGAGTAACGATCGGGGGCACGACGTTGACGGACAGGACGAGTAGAGGGAAGCTCGTCAGAGGAAGACGAACCAGGAGACGACGATGAAGAAGAAGGAATAGTAGAGGAAGCCTCCGGAGAACAAGGAGAACTAGACGAAACAGAGGAGGACGGTATAGAAGAAGAGACATCAGGGGTAGGAGATCCTGAAGAAGACACATCAGGAGTAGAAGGAGTAGACAGAGGGGGTGTGTCAAGAAAGAGAAGAAACTAGATATCTTCCACCGGGTAGATACCAGCGGTGGGACGAGGATAGAAAGGACGCATCTCATCAAAAGTAACATCACGAGAGATACGCATCCGACGACCGACGGGATCCCAACAGCGATAGCCCTTATGCTCATCACTGTATCCAAGGAAAACACACTCAACAGACTGAGCGGTCAGTTTGGTGCGTTCGCGAGGAGCAAGGAGAACATAGCAAACACAACCAAACAAGCGAAGCATGGAATAGTCTGGAGACTGTCCAGATAGGTGCTCAAGAGGGATGCCACCCTGCAGAGCAGTAGACGGCTGAATATTGATGAGGTAAGCCGACGTAGCGACAGCCTCAGCCCAGAAATGCGGCGGAGGAGAAGAAACAATCATCATGGCACGAGTGGTCTCAAGAAGATGGCGATGCTTACGCTCAGCAACGCCATTCTGGGCATGGGCACCAGGACAGGAGAACTGAGCAAGAGTGCCCTGCTCAGCTAGAACACCTCGCAACATCTGGGAGATATACTCACCAGCAGAATTAGCACGAAACACACGAATGGGGTAGAATATTGAGTACGGACCATGGCCGCAAAACGCTGATATATGGAGAGCACCTCACTACGAGAGCGCATAAAATACAACCAAGTGTACCGAGAAAAATCATCGATGAATAAAATATAGTAGCGATGGCCCCCTTTCGAAGCAAAAGGAGCCGGACCCCAAACATTTGAATGAACTAAATCAAAAGGTCGCTGAGATACAGACGCGCTAGTAGGATAGGGAAGCTGAATCTGTTTACCCAACCTACAACCCTGACAATGTAAAGACCCATCTCCTGAGACAGACCCCAAAAGACCACGATGAACTAACGATGACAGGCGAGAGTCACAAAGGTGACCAAGACGATGATGCCACTGCTGAAAGGAGCTGGTAGCAGAGGCGACGACCGGAGAAGAACTGGCAGATGAAGTGGCAGCGGAAGGAACACGAAGCCAGTCTAACTCCCAAAGTCCTGAAGAGTCACGGATGCGAGGGCCAGCTCCAACCAGGGCCTGCGTGCGACGGTCCTGGACAACACAAGAATCATCATCAAGAATGATGACAACCAGAGTCAGTAAGCTGGCTAGCAGAGAACAGATTCATCCTAAGAAGAGGGACATGAGAAATATCAAGAACAGAAAAGAAGGAAGTAGAAAGGGTTCCCCTACTAGAAACAGGAAGAGAGGTACCATCAGGTGTGAAAACACGGACAGGAGAAGGGAGAGGCGAAGAGCGGACAGAAAAGAAGACTCAGAGGTCATATGAAAAGAAGCTCCAGAATCCAGATACCAGGGGGACGTACCTGACTGTGTAGAAGGGGGTGGTCGCACAGTGCCGGAAGAATCAGTCACAGAACCAGCAGTGCCTGTCGAAGAAGAGCCTGTAGCAGCAAGCAGACCACGAAGACTCCTGATAATGTCGTGATCGGAGAGAGCAACTGCTGAAGATCCAGAAGGAGCCAACTGCCCACGAGCCTGGTGCTGCTGACGTAAACTGGGATCCCGTGTATAATAGGTGGCCCAAGTGTGGCCATCCTTGTTACAGTAAGAGCAGTGACGAAGAGAACCACGGCGACCCTGACCACGAGCCTGCTGGTGCTGACTCTGGCCCTAAAACTGCCGGTGCTGACTATAACCCTGAAACTGCTGGAGCTGACTCTGACCCTGACCTGGAGGAGTGGGTAGTATCGGTGGCGGCACAGAGGACCGCGACTGATTCGAGGGAATAGACGGCATAGGAGGACCACGAGTAGCAAGCACAGATGGAACCGCAAGAAGACCAGCACCACGGAGACAGGTCTCCTCAGCCCGAAGCTCAGACAACACCTCAGAGAGCGGAACACGACCACGAGCATTCAACTGAGCACGCCGGGGCTCAAACTCTTGGCGGAGCCGAGACAGAAACTCATAGATGTGGTGAAACTCTAAATTTGAGCGCACAATCTGACAATACGAGCATGTGCCACAAACAGCAGTACGAAGAGAATCAAGCTGACGCCAGATAGCAGCACTCTGAGTATAGAACTCATCAATAGTAGAATCACCCTGCTGGAGAGCATGCTCCTGGCGAACCACAGACAGGTAAAGAGCATCCCCAGACGACTGATAGCGCTGACGAAGATGGGCCCACTGAGCGGCAACAGTAGGGAGACTCATGAACTCAGCAACATACTGGGGCAGAACACTGGAGGTGAGAACAGCAGCAGCACGAGCATCCTCATCAACCCACTGAGTGTAAGCAGTCAGAGCGTGTCGATAGGCCTCGAGATCAGAAGAGTACTGCTTGAACTTCAGGTCATGAGCAGCAACAGCAGTATCATCAGCACTCTGAGCAGCATCCTTGGCCTCCTGAGAAGCATCAGCACCGAGAACAATCGGTGTCGGCAGAAGAGGAGCCACAGGAGCAGGGGGCACGGCGGACAGGAGACCTCGCTGGAGAGCACACCCCAAAGACGGAGACCGCGCATATGAACGCGCATAAAGGCAGCGAAATCAGGGTAATTCACGCCATCGAAGATCACCGGGCAGCGAGGAATCGCAACATAACCCGACGAAGAAGACATTTTTTTTGACACAGATCAGATCAGATCTAGAAGTAACCGATCCAGAGACAAGCTGACGGAATCCGACGAGATGGTGGGCCTGACGGGACGATCCAGCCAGACGGGGTGGGGCCAGCGCCGTGCAGTACGGTGGCGGGCCAGGCGGGCAGGGAGGCAGCGGCCCGCGTCAGGTTAGGAGGTTCTCGCGTCGCGTTAGGAGATGGCGTCCCACGCGGTGTCCCACGCGCCGCGCGTCAGGGAGGAGAGGCAGCGGCGTGGCAGGAGGCGCAGTGCAGCAGCCTGGCGTGCTGGCTCCCGCTAGGCGGGCAGGCGGTCGCGTGGAGGCGCTTCGGTCGGCCTCGCGCGCGTGGATGTGACCCGCCTGGTGTCAGGAGGAGACGGTACCTCTTCGGGCTTCGGGATCCTGCCAAGGCGAGCAGTCCTCGGGCGTCGGGTTATGAGGCGTCTGGATCCCGCGAGCAGAGGACGAAGCGGACCCGTCTGGATTCACGCGAGCAGAGGGGGTTCCGTCTGGCAGCAGATCAGATCAATAACAGAGAGAACGGACCGATCTGTAAATCCCTCGAGCAGCCGCGAGCAAGGATATTCCGTCTGGCAGCACGTCAACGACGGAGAGAACGGATCGATCTGGAAATCAATACAGAACGGGCGGCGACCGGCGGCGGCAACGACGGCAAATCCGTCGGCGACAGGGACGGTGGCGGCTGACGAAGTTGCAAGAAGGAAGAGGCTTACCTAGCTCTGGTACCATGTCAAGCTTCATGCACTAGCCAACGCAACCAAGAGTCCGAACTGATGGAAAGGGCTAGTGCAATCCACTTATATACTTCAATACCCCCTCTCACGTGTGACAGGGAGAAGTCAGCACGTGCAACCGGAAGAGAGCGACGGCGCGCGAAACTCACGTATGACTCAAGAGGCCTATACGGGAACACAGAGGGTTCAACAGCAATTTTAGGATAAATTGCGAAAGCCAGGACTCGAACTCGAGACCTTAGGCTCTGATACCATGTCAGGAATATGCAACTTGTATTCCTCTGGGGCCAAAGGCCACAATATATAGTACAGGTACAGGGCAAATATGCAGGAAGCCCCCTAACATATGGGGAAATACAATATATAGATATATACATCTAATAGTTCCATCGTCCTTCAAGGGAGCGGTAGGATCTGTCGGCCATGCTCTTGGTGCGAGGCTTTAGCTGGTGGTAGAGATCCTCAATGCGCTGCCAATAGCGCTTGCTGCCTTGGTCCACTCCGGTGCACGCATCCATCCCCACCTTGCTCCAAGCACGGACCAAGATGGCGTCTTTGATCTCGCTGTAGTTCGCCGTGCGTGGCTTCGGCGTCGACGAAGAACCGGCGGCAGCCGGATCAACCTCAACTACCTCCTCCTCGTCACCCTCATCCTCCTCCTCGTCATCAATCTCTTCGACGTTGCACTCCCCATCGAACGCATCGATGTCGGTGTCCAAATCCACCGCGGATTCATTGAGCATGTCCATGTACGATGTTGTGGACTCAACATCGAACACCTTGTCTACGTCCATGGTGGGTGGCGGCGGCGCGGGCATCGCATCGGACGGAACGGAGGGAGGAGGGGCCGTGGCCTTGGAAGATGGTGGAGGCGCGAGGCCGATGCGGCTGACCTGCTTTGTCTTCACCTTGGGCTGCGGAGCACCCCTCGGCCCGGCCGCCTTCGTCTTCATCCTGCCCCCTTTCTTGGCAGCCGGCGGGGCTGCGGCCGACGGAGCTACGGCCGTCGAAGGGGCTTCGAAGAATTTCTTCGGAATCCTCTTCCTCTTCGACGGGATGGTGGCGGAGATCATGGCCGACACGTCGCCGGCGTTGGGCGGACCTCCGACGGGGACATCAACCACCGCGGTCGTTGGAGATGCACCGCCAGCGGTAGGCGGCCCTTGCGGAGGATCCATGGCAGCGGGATCCGGCCGCGACGTTGCCGGGAAGGGCGGGGCGGAGGAGATCGAGCGGCGACGGCGGCGGTTGGGTTTCGCTGAAACCGTTCGCGCGCAGTGGAGGGGAGGATACTGGTTTGGCCCTCTATTCCCGCTCCCACCCCGCACAAGTAAGGGACGAAGGCAGTGGCGGACCTAGGATTTTACCGATGGTTATGCCCATAAAAAATTTAATGACAATTTTGATAAAATATATTACTTGCATTGTAAAGAGAAAATAAATAACAAATAATAGCTGAAAGATTAACTTAGAATGTTGCACAAATTACCCCATAAATACTTAAAAGACAACTAATAGTCTGAAATATGCATAAAGAAACTTACAATACTATTTCTTCGACTTGACTGGCCTACGGTTTCTTAAGGTCATGAAACTCTCGATTATATCATCCTCATCCACTTCAAAGAAAATATCCCGCTCTATGTATGTGACGAGACAATCATCCAAGAGACTATCACCCATCTTATTTCTTAACTTTGTTTTCACTAAAGTCATTGCAGAAAACACCCTTTCAACACTTGCCGTCGCCACCGGTAGAACCAATACTAATTTCAAAAGCAAGTAAACCATATCATACACTCTATGTCTCTTTGTCTAAACAAGCTTAACTGAGAGGTCAACAAGACTCTCTATGCCTTGGAAGCTATCATCTCGTCTCATGTCGGCAATATAATTATCAAACTGCATTTCAAGCTTTAGCAAATAATTTTCTGGAATATCATTAGGATAGAATTGAGCTAGTCTGCGTATCTTCTGTGCATCAAAAGAAGCAAATGAATTTGAAGGATTTAATGCCGACATACAAGAGAGTAACTCCATATTTACCTCATCAAACCGGTTATCAAGCTCTTCACTAATTTGATCTATGACACCAATATATACTTCTCTTCTAAAGTGGTCATCATTTGTTTGATTTCGAGCACGAGCATACCTTGTTGATTTTCCATAAGGCACATAATTACCATCCATAGAAGGAACATCAACACCATGTTCAACACAAAATAAAGTGACCCTCTCAAGAAACTGAACCCAACCATTAGACCTCATTTGTTGTATTTTGTCCTTTGCCCCATTAACAAGTGAGATTGCATTAAGAATATCTTGTTCCCTTCTTTGCAAACACTGAGATAATTCATTTGTATAACCAAGAATAACAACCATCAAGTGTACAAAGAAAACAAACTCAAAGGACTCAAATGCTCCAAGTACATAATGTATCCTTGTCCAATCATCCTTAAATGAGGTATCATCTCCAAGATCAGTGAGCATGTCATGAATTGTGGAAAACATAACAACGATGTTGTATATAGTTCTGAAATGAGATCCCCAACGAGTGTCACCTGGCCTAGGCAAACACATCTCTTGATTTAATCCACTCCCAGTTTCAAGTTCACCATAATCAAGTGCTTTCTTGATACTCTCAAGCCTAGCATTTCGAAGCATGTCATGACGCTTACAAGAAACTCCAACAATATTCAGCAAGAGAGACACTTGATCAAAAAAGCTCACACAATCAGCATTTCCCATAGAAACAGCAATAAGAACTAGCTGGAGTTGATGTGCAAAACAATGTATATAATAAGCAGAAGGTGACTCTTGCATGATCAATGTTTTTAGTCCTTTAATATCTCCTTTCATGTTGCTAGCTCCATCATAACCTTGACCACGAATTTGAGCCATAGTCAAGCCATGACTAGCAAGTAAAGCTTCAATTGCATTTTTCAGTGATAAAGAGGTAGTGTCGCCTACATGAACAACTCCAATGAAGTGCTCACATGGTCTTCCTAATTGATTGACATAGCGCAAACAAAGAGCAAGTTGTTCTTTATGTGATATATCACTAGACCCATCAGCCAAAATTGCATAGGGCTCGTCACCAAGTTCTTCAATAATTTTCTTTCTAGTTTCTATAGCACAACATTCAATAATATCCTTTTGTATCTTTGGGCTAGTTAATATGCAATTACCTGGAGCATTGTTCAAAACATAATTATGTACTTCTTCACTGTTTTCTGCAAGAAACTCCAAAAGTTCAAGAAAGTTACCTCTGTTGCTAGACTCTTTACTTTCATCGTGTCCACGGAATGCCAATCCTTGGTGCAAAAGAAACTTGATACATCTAAGTGAATAAGTCAACCTTATCTTATATAGACGAAGATCCTCATTAGTCCACTTCTCAATGTGATAATCAATTGCTACCTTGGGATTCCTGAAGCCAATGTATCTCTCTTGAGCCGCATTATGTGCCTTAGAACCCATATGTTTGAAAAGTGCTTTCTTTCCTATATTCCAGTTTCTCCAACCATCAACTGTAAATGTATCTGAGCCAGTACCCTTCTTGAACAAGTAACATATAAAGCAAAACACAGAATCCTTCTTGATACTATATTCAAGCCATTCATGATTATGCATCCATACAAAATTGAACTGACGATCTTTTCCAGAAATCTTTCTTTTTGGAAAAACATGTATATAAGGTTTGAATGGCCCGTTCATAACATATGTCCTCCGAACTGAATCTTGATCATTGACCGGATAACTTTGAATGGGTTTCCTTTCACATGGATCACGCGGAAGGTTGTTGATGTCATAAACCAACTGTGGCGGTGGCGATGGCGACGATGGCGGTGGCGGTGATGGTGGCATATCATTCACAACTTCTTCAACTACATTCTCTTGCTCTTGAGTTTCCTCTCCCTCCACAATTTCATCCTCATAAGCTTTTGAAGCAACGGCGGCCTTCTTTGCCGCGTGTTTTTGAAAAAGGGATGCAATGTCTCCACCTCTCTTCTTCATAGCTAAAAAATTAAATTAGAAGACAATTATTTAATAGCATGATAATGTATACGTGAATCTATAAGCTACCGATCATTAGCTTCGCTCGGATGCGCCTTTTAGATTACAAATATCCTAATTTCCTAGGCTCAAGACGATCTTCGAAATAGAAAACATCAAGCCACGAACTGATGTCATACCTTACTTTGTTGCGGCGAGCGCCGTGCCGGTCTTCAGAGTTCAGAAACCTCACGCCGTGTGGGATTGTCGGTGCCCGGCGTCCAGGTTGACAGCCAACAATCTGATCAGATCCTGGCCTGGCTGTGTGAGGCCCGTCGCGGAGTGGCGGCGCACGACAATCAGCAAGGAGGCGTCGCGTCTCCCACGGCTCCACGCAAATAGGACGGGAGATTGGAATTGTTGAATCGGTAGAGGAGAGAACTCCTAGTTTTCAGCTGACCGGTTTTGGTTTCCTTCCTATCAATAAAATAGCACACAAAACGTAACCGGCCGCATGTCTGTTTCAGCTGACCAGTTCCGCAACAAATCGATCGGCGCTATTTTTTCTCAACTAATATACGGTATAGTATACGGTAGCGTTGTCCGGCCGCAGGGTATGCCCCGGCATACCCGGCATAACTTGTAGGTCCGCCGCTGGGCGAAGGCCCGCCCCGTAATCGAAAACAGCAAAAATCGGAGTGGGGCTGTTTTTACAGGTCCTGCTAGACGGCCGGGTGGAGCTCAAACCCATATTCCGACGGTTATTATACGGGTTTGGTCCTTTTAAGAGGTCTCTTAGACATGCTCTAATATCGTTGAACTCTATCGGGGGCAGAGACGTTCACGTAAATTACTGTTTGTTGTTCTGTTATTCTTGTACGTGGTCCTATTGTTTTCTTTTTCAGAGAATGTACATACTAGTCCTATTGTGTGTGGTTTTAAACAGCGAATAAATTGGGATCAGAAATAGTCGAGGTACAATGTGTGTGTGTGTTGTGCCCTGCTTGCTAACGAAAATGCAGAGTCAGGGCCGGTCCTGAGTTTTCGGGGGCCCTGGGCGAAACAATACCCCGGGTTCCCATATCACAAACATATGTATTGACAAAATGTTATGACACTTAAAATATTAAAAAAAATAGATAAATGCAAACTCGTTGGTGATGGTATGTCAAGATCATTTTTTACATATTATATGATTTGGAAGTGTGTTGTCGCATTGGTTGATGGTGCAATGAGGTCTCATCTTGGTGTTATGGTCTCTCGCCTCTCAGTGTGGCCGCAGGGAGGCTAACATGTAGAATTTTTCACGAAATAGTTAGATCGATGCCTTAATATGTAGATTTAGAGTAGTTCTGGACTGTCACCACCCAACAGTGCTCGACAATCTATCTTCTTGCTTGCGCGGTGATCTAGACCACTTAGATCCGGCACCATGCGCTCTAGATGTGCATCTACATTATACACTTGATGAAACGGAATATTTTTAAGGAAAAGGGACAATAGTTACCTCGAGGTGTGTGCTGTAAAGATCTTAAAACAAACCGAGTATATACTGCAAAAAGAACCTAATCATATGTGTCGTTTCTGTGGCCTCTCGATTTTGGCCCAACACACTTAATCTCCTAAGCTATTTATTTGATGGAATATTATCTAGTTCCAACGGAGAAAAAGGCCCATTCTAGCTCTAAAAGAAAAAAGCCCAAGTAGCACTGCACAAGTACATAACGCTTCAATGCTTTCTCTTCGTCTCCCTGGTAAGCATGAGAGAAAAAACTCAACTGCTTCTAATGGTGATGCCACATGAACCTCTCTCCCACCCCATATGCCATACCGAGTTGGGGACCCCTTGGCTTCGGGGGCCCTGGGCGGCCGCCCACCCTGCCCCTCCTCAGGGCCGGCCCTGTGCAGAGCTTGCCATTTCATCTTGCAATTTGTGAAACCTTGACGGCAAGTATATACTGTACAACGTCTATTCTGGAGCTGGATATGAGCCGCCCTGATCTCGTGGTAATACATATTGCTATTTGGATTTCAAACAGTCCTGGGAATATATTCTCGAGATCTAGTGTCCGTTCGAACGTACTCCCTCTGTTTCAAAATGCAAACCTTTGTAATACTAGCTGGTTTTGAACTACTAGAAAAACTCACATTTAGGAACATAATTTTCATTCAAAATTAGATTGCAGAAATTTAGTAACCTACTGACATTGGTTTCTTCTACAGTTAGAACTAAGATGCAGTTTCTCTCAAAAAAAAAAACAGAAGCAGTAACTGTAGGAATATAATCACAACCCAGCTGTAGGTTAGATCGTTTAAGCTTCATGAGCCGTACCCACATTGTAAATAAGAATAAAGAGGTATATATATTTTTAGTCCCACAACTTGCATCATCGGAGCGATTTAGTCTCACATCTTGCAAAGTGAGTAATACTAGTCCCACAACTTGTAACCGAGGAGTATTTTAGTCCAATTTAATAGAATTTCTATAATTTTACCAAATTTCCAAATATAGATCGAAATTCATTTTGAAGCTGACATGTGGCATTTAATTTTTGTAAAATGCCCTTTATGTATTTTTTTTCTCTATGCCGTTTGCGACCTTCGCCTTTGAGCAGCCCCACCGTTGTAAAAATAAGAAAACAAATAATATTTACATTCACAAGTGGGATTCGATCTCACCACCTACATTTTCAGAAATAAATCAAGCTTAGACACCATCACAGTACATAAGGGAATGCATTAATTCTTAGAGTGCTCCTATATTATATATTACTTTTAGGCTGAGTTAGGTATCATCTACACAACAAGCTAGCTAGTTTTTGTTGGTTCACACATGCAATCAAAAGGAAGCTACGTATAACAGCGTATAGACACAGGAGTGAATTGAAGCTTGATTAATTGAGTGTATACACTCAGGTTATATGTAGCTTTTCTTTTGGATATTAAAAAAATATGTGTTCTAAAGCTGTGAAAAATTCTGAAAATATTTGCGAATTGTTAATCCAAAATAATTTGTGCACACGCGAGCATTTTTATTTGCGTGTGTGCCGACAAAAGGATTATGCAATTTTTCAATCCAAAATAATTTTACAAAAAAGAGTATGCTAACGGTGGATGTGAGTGGTGGATGTGAGTGCGTGTGTGCATTTATATTGTATAAATAAAGTTACATTCCCGAAAATAGCAAACATCTTCTCTGGCGTAATGGTATGTGATAGTTTGCAGCTACTCAGTGTTATTGAATTCGAATCCTGTTCATTCCTATGTTCTTTGTAACGTCTATACTGACCCTGTCTGTCCGCAACGTTACTAGAGAAAAAATACACAGTGATTATTTTAGAAAATTGTGACACTATAGGTGTAGGAATTTAGTCGAATTTGTTAAAATTTGGTTAAGTTAGACTAAAATGCTCTCTGTATGCAAGTTATGGGACTAGTATTGTTCACTTTACAAGATGTAAGACTAAATAGCTTTTGTTCTGCAAGATGTGGAACTAAAAATGTATATACCTCAAGAATAAAAGACTGGAAACTTTATTTTCGACTCGATGCTAGGCGAGACCGCATGTGCCAAATGGGCTCTGCCGGCCTTCTTTCTTATTTCCTGCTATGCGGCCTCAGACTCTTATTTGCTGCTCTGAATATGTATTTGCCGGGAGGTCCTATATGTCGACCAGTGTGGCCCGAATTCCGCGCTGCACGCACTAGCCGCGTTTGTTGGGCTGGGACGCACTAACTTCGTTCCGAAATGTAAACCTTTGTAGTACTAGTTGGTTTTGAACTAGTACTAGAAAAACTCACATTTAGGAACAGAGGTGATAGTTTACAATATCCAGCCATTCAAATTCAGATTGCATAAATTTTGTAACCTACTGACACTGGTTTCTTCTACCGCCAGAACCCAGATGCATTGCCCAGATGCAGTAACCGTAGGAAAATAATCAAAACCCAGCTATAGGTTTGATCGTTGAACAATCATGGGCCGTGACCCACATTGTAAATAAGCATAAAAGAGTGGATACTTTATTTCGGAGTCGATGTAAGGCGAGACTGCATGTGCCAAATGGGCTCTACCGGCCTACATTCTTAATTCCTGCTCTGAGGGCCTCGTTTCTTATTTGCTGCTCTGAGCATGTATTTGCCGTGAATGCTATATGGCGTCGCTACCTGGCGCTCAGTTTGCGTTTAATAGCAAAGATAGATAAGCTAATTGAATGCTGTTCTAAAATATCAATTTTGAACACACACGAATGTGTCTAAAAAAAGTGGTTCTATGTCAATCAAAGGTGTAGGCGTAAAGAGAAATGAATTGTAGGTTACTCTCCCATAGATAAAATCAATCTGCCATCAGTCATCAGCCATAAACCGAATCAAAATCGCCAGGAGAAGAGATTCAGATTTGAAAGAAAGCCAATATGCACCTTATCTTACGCATCATCCAACATGTTAACAGCAGCAGCGAATGATCTCAAGATCGAGCCTTATAGTGTGGCTTGCCTTAACGACACATGTAGGTGAGCTGGGCGTCCACGGCTCGCCGCCTCTATGACCGGACGAATTTCATCGACAGCCGCCGCTCTACTTCTTTTTGGTACATCCGCCACCTGCAAGGATTGAGTAGGTAGGGTGTTAATCATTAAGAAATCAAACGAAATAAGTATGTATAGAGAGACCTGCGGATGGAGATCATCATGTCCAATCAAGCGGCATTGATGCGGGAGAGGAATTCGTTCACAATGTCGCTGCACTGCTGTAGAAGTCGCATGACATGGTGAGGAATTGTTTGGAATTGCTTTCGATAGTGCATGGAGAAGGAAGGGGAAACAGATCCAAGACGCAAATCAAAGAGTTGCGAGGAGATAAATGGGACCTAGGTGGAGCAACAGATGGAAGCTGAGATTGATTACAGGGTAACCGAACCTAGGTGGAGCGACAGATGGAGGCTGAGATTGATTACAGGGTAAACCGAAGAGAATAATGAGAGAATTGATGGCTTTAAGCTTTCAGTTACAGACGGGAAAAAATAAATCCTGCGGAGGGACGTATATGCGCACCGAACTATTACTTTTTTTTGAGGTGGCGTGGCTATACAATCCGGTAGTGGGGCCCAACGATACGGAAGGAAGGCCCTCTGATCCCAATGTGCTCTAAATTCTACAAAATTCGTTTGAATTTCAGCACTTAATCCAAAGGGACCTTTACACCGCAAAGCTCATGCGAACTGATCCAGCGACAAGCGTCCAACTTCTATTTTTTTATTTTTTTTGAACGCTTTGCACTCGACATATATTGCTGCATATTCGTCCCTGGAGTACAAAAAGGCTAGAAATATAAAAAAAATACACAGAGGCCCAGGAATTTGCATTGAGGACCCTAAAAGAAACTTGAAAAAGCAATCAAGTCCTTCGTCCTCCTCCTCCTCCAGATCAGCGACGAAGCTCCAGCGTCGGCAAGCATCCTTGCCACAGGAAGCAACCGACGAGAGGAGCAGAGCAACGGTGGAGCGGCAGCCCTACTGCCATTGAGTCTGACGCGTTGACGAGACATCTGCCGCCAAGAAACCGCTGGAGAGAAGCTCTAGAACGAAGCCGCCACCGCAGGCACCCAAATCCTTCATACCAAAAGCCACCATCATGGACGCTTGAAGAGGAAGGAGGGAAAAGCCCGCCGTGACAAGTACCGCCCAGCATACAGACAAGGAAGAAGAGGACGACGCAGCACTCCGCATTCCCCTCGCCTCCACGACCGTCCGGGAAGGAGGAGCACAAGAGCCGTCCGCCACCACACCATTCTCCCCCACCACCACGGCCAACCGGGAAGGAGGAGCACAAGAGCTGTCCGCCACCACACCATTCTCCCCCGCCACCACGGCTGGCCAAGAACAGGTTGTAGCTTCAACTTCCTCACCAGATGCCTGGTCCTAGGCCTTTATTGGGAGTCTCCGGCGGTGGATCTACACACCCCACTAACTCCGACCACCGGAATGCTTGCAAGGATGAAGATTCGCCTTGGCCCGCTCCAAACTAGGCCGACGACCTGGAGAACAACTCCGGGCAGAACGTGTTGGAATTTTTGCCTAAATAGGCCCAGCCATTTATTATATGCCAATAAATTCCTGAAATTCTAGAGACCCATTTGGCCTATTCATGCAAGGCAAGAGCTGGGACAAATGTTTAGTCCCACATTGCTAGTTGAGCGGAAGTAGGACCAACTTATGAGGTGAGCTCTCCTACCACTTGGTAAAAAGGATGATAAGGAGAAGGAGAGAGTTCCACACGCGCGCTCCTCCTCCTCGCTTGCCTCGCCACGCCTCGCCTCGCCTCGCCTCGTCAGGTCACGTCACAACGCGCGCGCGCCGCGGGATGCGAGAATCTCGCCGAGCCGAGCTTTGTTTTGTCACGCATGAATGGTATATGAACAATCATACAAAAGTTATAACGTTTTGCTCGAGTGGACTTTTAATACGAGCTAAATAAATACGAACTGAGTGGAGGCTGTCCGGTGGGCTGCCACCTGTTCACTTCAACTTCTGTCCATTTGTTTCATCTTCTGTGCAGCCTGTCTGCCTATCCATATGTGCCTATATAAGAGAGAGGTCGCGCCTCCTCTCAGACACACTGCCACACATCCTTTGCGCCTCCAGTTCCAGAGCACTGCGCTACTTAGATCTTCCCCATCCCGTCTTGCGGCGTGCACCGCGAGCCGGGACAGTAGGCCTCCGAGACCCCGTTGCTTTGAGTCCTATACGGGAGAAGGGCGATAAGGTTTTTGGGGGAACGCTATCGAACTCCCTCACGGATAGCGACTGCGGCGACGTCTTCCTCGACGAGGACTTCTTCCCCGACATGAACACCCTTTTTCTCGACGACATGGCCAACGACGATTCCAACGCTGGCGGTTCCTCTTCTGCTACTGTCGTGTATATTTTCTTTCTCAATCTTGTTCTAATCGCATCTAAAGTTTTACGTCTTGCAGTTTGTTTGGTTATATGCCTTAATATGTATTCGCTATTTCACATGATTAGTATATTGCCTATTATTTTAATCATATTTTATCTAGCGTTTATTATGGATAATTCGCTTGGTAAATTGCTCTTTTATTCAACAATCCAAAATTTGCCCCAAGTGGCTTTGTTGCTTCTATGAAGCCACCTGTGTTCGAAGGTGTCAATTACAAACAATGGCGTGCGAGAGCAGTGCTCTAGTTTCAGACCATGAGCTGCTATAACGCCATCTATGGCGCACCTGAGGGAGAACTTAATCCCGCTCAGGAAGAGGCGTTCCAAAAACTTGATGCCACTTTCAAGGCTGCCTTGATCAGTATCCTTGGTGACAATATTGTCGATTCATATCTGTCATTTAGCAATGGCAAGAATATGTGGGATGTGCTCGAGAGAAAATTTGAAGTCTCCGATGTTGGCAGTGAACTGTATGTCATGGAACAATTCTATGACTATAAGATGGTTGATGACCGCTCCATTGTGGAGCAGGCTCATGAGATACAGTCACTTGCCAGGGAGCTTGAGCACTTCACTTGTGTGTTACCGAACAAGTTTGTTGCCGGAGGCATTATTGCCAAACTTCCCCAGTCATGAAGGAATTTTACTACTTCTCTAAAGCACAAGAGACAAGAGTTCTCTGTAACATATCTCACTGGGATTCTTGATGTGGAAGAGAAGGCAAGAGCAAAAGACACACGTGCTCGAGGTACCGAGGGGGTTCTAATGCCAATCTGGTATAGAAAAGGAACTTCAAGCCTCATAAGTTCAAGAACAAAGGCAAGTTTGACGGCAGAGGAAAGTTCGATGGAAAGAACAAGGCCTCACAGTCTACCAGCTTCAAGAAGAAGACTGATAAGAGGAAAGGTGCTTGTCATTTGTGCGGTGATCCTGATCATTGGGCTCCTGCTTGTCCCAACCGCTTTGACAAGCGCCAGCATGGGAAGGGCAGCAAGACTGCTAATGTTGCCATGGGCGACGTTGAGATGAAAGATGTTGGGTATGGTATATTACTTACTGTTCTTTCATTATGTCATTCTCCTGATTGGTGGATTGACACGTGCGCTAATGTACATGTCTGTTCTGATATTTCCATGTTTTCTTCATATCAGGTCAGAGGGACTCAAACCGTGCTGATGGGGAACGGCTCGCATGCTTCTGTTCATGGTGTTGGTACGGTCAATATGAAGTTCACTTCGGAAAAGACCGTGCGTCTGAAGAACGTGCATCATGTTCCCTCAATAAATAAAACTCTTGTTAGCGGATCTCTTCTGTGTCGAGATGGCTACAAGATTGTATTCGAGTCCAATAAATTTATAATTTCAAAGTATGGAACCTTTGTTGGTAAATTCTATGAGTGCGGAGGCTTGTTCCGCTTATCTCTGTCAGACATTTGTAATAAAGTTGTTAATCATATTTACACGAATTTTGAATCAAATGTCTGGCACTCTCGTCTTTGTCATATTAATTTTGGTTGTATGACGTGACTAGCCAAAATGAATTTAATCTCTGATTTCACAACCGTTAAGGGATCTAAGTGCCAAGTCTGTGTGCAAGCTAAACGACCTTGCAAGTCACATACGACTGCAGAAGTGAGAAATTTAACACCACTAGAGCTCATACATTATGATCTTTGTGAGATGAATGGTGTGTTGACAAAAGGTGGAAAGAAATATTTCATTACTTTGATCGATGAATCTACGAGATATTGCCATGTGTATCTTCTGAAATCAAAAGACCAGGCTTTGAGTTTCTTCAAAATCTTTAAAGCTGAGGCAGAAAATCAACTTGATCGAAAGATTAAGAGGCTTAGGTCTGATCGTGGTGGAGAGTATTTTTCCAACGAGTTTGATTCCTTTTGTGCGGAACATGAAATAATTCATGAGAGGACGCCTCCCTACTCACCCTAGTCAAATGGAGTAGCCAAAAGAAAGAACCATACTCTAACAGATTTGGTTAACGCCATGTTAGACACATCGGGTCTTTCTAAGGAATGGTGGGGAGAGGCACTATTGACTGCGTGTCATGTCCTAAACCGAGTTCCCACAAAGAACAAAGAAATTACTCCATTCGAAGAATGGGAGAAGAAAAGATTAAAACTCTCTTACTTACGTACTTGGGGTTGTTTGGCAAAGGTTAATGTACCAATCCCCAAGAAGCGCAAGCTTGGACCAAAAACCATTGATTGTGTTTTTCTGGGCTATGCTTTTCATAGCATTGGATATAGATTTTTGATAGTAAAATCTGAAGTGCCTGACATTCATGTCGGTACAATCATGGAGTCAGATGATGCGACTTTCTTTGAGGATATCTTTCCAATGAAACATAAACCTAACTCATCAAATTCGGAGATACCTAGTTCATCTAATCAGGAATTTGCTACATTCTCTGAACCTACAATTCCAATTGAACACTCTAAAAGTCCTAAGGAGGAGGATAATGAAATTCCTAAAAGGAGAAAGAGACAAAGGACTGCAAAGTCTTTTGGTGATGATTTCATTGTGTACCTTGTGGATGACACTCCCACTTCCATTTCAGAAGCATATGCATCTCCTGATGCTAACTACTGGAAGGAAGGCGTCCATAGTGAGATGAATTCCATCTTAGCTAATGGAACATGGGAGATCACTGATCGCCCTTATGGGTGTAAACCTGTAGGATGCAAGTGGGTGTTTAAGAAAAAACTTAGACCTGATGGTACTATTGAGAAGTACAAGGCACGGCTTGTGGCCAAGGGATATACTAAAAAAGAAGGTGAAGACTTCTTTGACACTTACTCACCTGTTGCCAGATTGACCACCATTCGAGTATTACTCTCATTGGCTGCCTCTCATGGTCTTCTCGTTCATCAAATGGACGTTAAGACAGCTTTCCTTAATGGGGAGTTGGATGAGGAAATTTACATGGACCAGCCAGATGGCTTTGTGATAAATGGTCAAGAAGGAAATGTGTGCAAGTTGTTGAAGACTTTATATGGCCTAAAACAAGCCCATAAGCAATGGCATGAGAAGTTCGAAAGAACTTTAACTGCTGTAGGCTTTGTTGTAAATGAAGCTGATAAATGTGTGTACCATCGCCATGGTGGGGGTGAGGGAGTCATCCTTTGTTTGTATGTTGATGCATACTGATATTCGGAACCAACCTTAATGAATTAAAGGAGGTCAAAGATTTCTTATCTTGTTCCTTTGAGATGAAGGATCTGGGAGTAGCTGATGTCATCCTAAACATCAAGCTATTGAGAGATGATGACGGTGTGATTACATTGCTTCAGTCCCACTATGTGGAAAAGGTCTTGAGTCATTTCGGGTATAGCGACGTCAAGTTTTCTCCTACACCGTATGATCCTAGTGTGATTCTTCGAAAGAATCGAGGAAATGCTACAGACCAACTGAGATACTCTCAAATTATTGGCTCCCTTATGTATTTAGCTAGTGCCACGAGACCTGACATCGCATTTGCTGTAAGCAAACTCAGTCGATTTGTTTCAAATCCAGGAGATGATCACTGGCATGCTCTTGAGAGAGTCATGCGCTATCTAAAAGGCACTGCGAGCTATGGCATTCACTATACCGGGTATCCGAGGGTACTAGAGGGTTACAGTGATTCAAATTGGATATCTGATGCTGACGAGATAAAGGCCACGAGTGGATATGTATTCACACTCGCTGGTGGCACAGTTTCTTGTAAGTCTTACAAGCAGACCATCTTAACGAGGTCAACTATGGAAGCATAACTCACAGCATTAGACACAGCCACTGTTGAAGCAGAGCGGCTTCGTGAACTCTTGATGAACCTGCCTATGGTTGAAAAACCAATACCCGCAATCCTTATGAACTGCGATAATCAAACTGTGATTTTCAAGGTAAATAGTTCTAAGGATAATATGAAGTCATCAAGACATGTGAAGAGGAGACTAAAATCTATCAGAAAAATGAGAAACTCCGGAGTTATTGCATTGGATTATATCCAAACATCTAAAACTTGGCAGATCCCTTCACAAAGGGTCTATCACGCAACATGATAGAAAATGCATCTAAGGAGATGGGTATGAGACCCATAAATTGAGCTTTCCATAGTTGTAAACCACTCTATGTAATCGGAGATCCCGTGAATTGGAATTGGGAGACAAACTGTTGATTAGCTGAGAGAAAAGTATCCCTACTTTAATAAACACCACTCCATAAAGATGCAATACTTTCCTATTCTACACGACAGGTTAATTTATTATCTTAATGTGTTCTAAGTGGCTTATCCTAAGCAAAGATGTTGACCCGCAGACCATCTTTTGAAGAACACACCGATATGAGTCTGACTGTTAAAACGTAGCAGTCTATGAGAGTAGGGTGCTCTCTAATAACTCATGAAAGGTCATGGAGTATGACGTATAAGCTTCATCAGCGGGGAAGTCCCACGGTAGCCTAGTATCGGTCAAGACTTTTTGTGAAGCTAGGTTCGCAGCAAACTTGCAGTTCAAGGCATAGTCCACTGTACAAGTTGCAACCTAGTATAACATAAAGCTCTAGGTGGAAGTTTAAATTTATAGTCTCCACTACAGTACCGGTATATAAACAATGTTTTGAAACCCAAGGCAAACTTCATGTGCCTCTAGAATCTGGTGGGGGATTGTTGAAATTTTTGCCTAAATAGGCCCAGCCTATTTATTATATACCAATAAATTCCTGAAATCCTAGAGGACCATTTGGCCCATTCATGCAAGGCAAGAGCTGAGAAATATTTAGTCCCACGTTGCTAGTTGAGTGGAAGTTGGACTAGCTTATGAGGTGATCTCTCCTACCACTTGGTAAAAATGATGAGAAGGAGAAGGAGAAGGAGAGAGTTCCACACGCGCTCTCCTCCTCCTCGCTCGCCTCGTCACGACGCGCGCGCCGCGGGTTACGGGAATCTCGTCGAGCCGAGCTTTATTTTGCCACGCATAATTGGTATATGAACAGTCGTACAGAAGTTGAAACGTTTTGCTCGAGTGGACTTTTAGTACGAGCTAAATAAATACGAACTGAGTGGAGGCTGTCCGGTGGGCTGCCGCCTGTTCGCTTCAACTTCTGTCAGTTCGTTTCATCTTCTGCACAGTCTGTCTGCCTACCTCTTTGTGCCTATATAAGAGAGAGGTCGCGCCTCCTCTTAGACACACTGCCACACATCCTTTGCGCCTCCAGTTCTAGAGCACTCGCTACTTAGATCTTCCTCATCCCGTCTTGCGGCGTGCACCGCGAGCCGGGACAGTAGGCCTCCGAGACCCCGCTGCTTCGAGTCCTATACGTGAGAAGGGTACGATATGGTTTTTTGGGAGCGCTATCGGCGCGACTACTGGCTTCGTCATGGACTCCCTCACGGATAGCGACTGCGGCGACGTCTTCCCCGACGAGGATTTCTTCCCCGACATCAGCACCCTTTTCCTCGACGACATGGCCAACGACGGTTCCAACGCTAACGGTTCCTCTTCTGCTACTGCCGTGTATATTTTTTTCTCAATCTTGTTCTGGTCGTATCTAAAGTTTTACGCTTTGCAGTTTGTTTGATTATATGCCTTAATATGTATTCGCTATTTCACATGATTAATATATTGCTATTATTTTAATCATGTTTTATCTAGCGTTTATTATGGATAATTCGCTTGAAAATTGCTCTTTTATTCAACAGACCGCCCAAAACGACGGCGAGCCTGTCGCAAAACTACAATCTAACTAACCCTAAACTACTTCGGAGCCTCCCCTTTGCCACCTCGAGGCGGCATCGCTCCTGGAGGGGCTCGGAATCGGCCCGGAAACTCTGAGGACCTAGTTACTGTTTATAGAAGAGTGAGAAGGGAGTACCGGTCAGTTTTTCTCCAACTCGTATGAGGTGTAGTCGGTAGCCACGGTGCTACTCTGGGCCCGGCGGCCTGAGTCCCGGACCCTGTTCTTAGATCGAGGAACGCTGACATCCGCCGTTCTACGAGATTTGCGCTTGTTCGCGGCGAGGAGCGAGAGAGGTGAGATGGGAGGGGCGCGCCACCTTTTCTTGCTGCCCCGCGCCCGCTTTCGCAGCTGCTGCGCCCCAGGGCCCCGACTCGGTGCTGTCTCGATGGGACGTGCCTGAAAGTGTGGGGCCATGGCGGGAGCTCGTTCTCCTCTTGCGCGTGCGTGTGCACTGGAAGTCGGGAAGCCGTGACCCGTGAGGCGCTCGGCGCGGTACGGCGGTAGGCCAGAGAGTACGGCACGCGGCGAAGTTGCAGAGCAGCCGAGCAACACAGGGCTGGGATCTAGTACACTTCTACAGCCTAGCACCGACAGTAGCCCCATGCTTCAGAAACGAACCAACCAGGGAACCGGAGTTCTGATGAATTTTTTAAATGAACTAGGAAATCAGCCTGTAATTGATCACGAGGTGGCATGATCCCATACGTTTTACGTGATTGACATGGGCACATTTTTTTAATTCTTTTGATCTTGGACCCCAGAAACTTCAGTTTTTTTTTCAGCGCAGTTTTTTTTTGCTGCAGCACCACCATGCCCGCGTGCACACCGTGAAACACGAGGGAACCAACCACGCCGACGCGCCAGCATTCACGATTCACCAGCCGGCCGCCGCCGCCGCCGCCGCCTGATCGACACCCACTGCACAGTGGACAGGATAGCGAGATAAGATATGGCCACTGCTGCTACCTACGCGCGCGCATGCAGGCTCCTGCAGCAGCAGCCATACGGCCCACGCCCCTCTGCTTTATAGACGGATCCGCATACACGTGGATCATGTGTCCGATGGGCGAATCGATCGGCTCTGTCCACTAGCTACCATAGCATGTTCGACCGGACAGCATCAGCGTTCACTGAATCGATCTCGATCGCCATATCTTTGGCATGAATGCTTTTCCTCGTTCAGGAACGTTCCAGGTCGTCCATGGCCCTGCACATCAGCAGTACCACACGGAGAATCGGTGCTTAGTTATCGGAAATTCCCATGCGAATGAGGCGTGAACCATGTTCTCCGTGGAGTTATTAAGGTCGGTGGGTGCGATTGTTTATTCACTGTGCAGGACACTTGCAGAGTTCGTGCCTTCCCTACCACCACAGGTCGTTCTTGGGCAGATCCTGTGGGAGGGAGGGATAGGAGGAAAGGGGCCGGCCTATCGTATAAATTAGTTAGGATTGTAAAAATACCACTTCCATTCGACGTTCTGGAACGCGTCCGGAGATCATGGTTTTACACAATCCGTGCGCACTAATTCAACGTCTCGTGTCTAAGAACATCTCCAACAAAAACGTAAAATAAAGTGAGGCTGAAAAACCGTTAATTTAGAGCGCCGGCTTGTTTTCAACGCTCCAACAGACACTATAAATTTGGACGCTACAAACTTTTTAGAGCACGCGACATTTTGTACAATCCCGCGCAGTATATTTGGCGCTTGCGTTATAGCGCAGCAAAACTCCGAGTCAGCGCGCGCACCCAACGACCGTCCTGAAAATTCGCCGCGTGTGTCTTCTCCGTTCCTGCCACTCACTCCGGCGATGCCGTCGCCTCGATTCTGCGACATCTTTGCTAGCAGTAGATCAGCGGGCACTGCTACTCTACTAGTTCTTTGGGACGCCAACGCTGCTTAAATCGGGCCGCCACAGAGTTTGGTCGATCCGCGCCTCCGCCGCTACGCCCGCACCTCCGTCGTGGATTTCATGGCCCGACGAGCACCTCCACTGCTCCGCCCGCGCGACATGAGCGGGATGAGCTGAGCATATGTATGTGGCATCCAAATCGATTTTTGCTTTGTGCATAGGTGGTTTTCTAGGCCAGTTAAAATTAGGATTTTCATTATAGATGAGCTCGTCGAATGATTCGTCCGATGAGGAGATGGATTTAAAATAAGAAGAAGAAACTATGTTGTTGATCTTGGCTATGCGCGCGAAGTGGCCGAAGTATGGTGGTTCCGTTTTCGGTCGTCAAAATTTGTGGAGGGAGTGGATTGAGGCACTCAACAAGTTGATTCGAAGCTATTTTGTGAAAAGTACAACCTTCCCGAAGAGCTACTTCTGTCGCCGTTTTAGGATGAGTATCAACTTGTTTGACCATATTTGTAAGGAGGTGAATAAGAAGGGCCGATTCTTCGAGCAAAGGATGAATACTTGTGGCGAACTCGGACATAGAACTTACCAAAAAGTGGCAGCCCCTTGTGTATGATGGCATACGACATTCCAACGGATCTAGTTGATGATCACTTGGCAATGGGTGAGAGTCAAGCAATCGAGTGTGTTAAACGATTTGCAAAAGTCATTGTGGAAGTGTTCAGCGAGACCTACTTGAGCACCCCCAATACTGAAGATATAGCTAGGCTTTTGACAATAAACAAAGCTAGAGGGTTTGAAGATATGCTTGGCTCAATTGATTACATGCATTGAAGTTGTAAGAACTATCATGCGGCTTGGCATGGACAATTCAATGGCCACAAAAAGGATTCCGTCATCATCCTTGAAGCTGTGGCCGATGAAGAGACTTGGTTTTCACGTGCTTTTTTGGAATACCAGGTTCTTGCAATGACATCAATATCTTTCAATGCTTACCATGCATGACAAGGATTTCCAAGAGTGAAGGTCCACCGGTGGAGTTTGTAGAAAATGGTCACACCTACAACTACGGCTACTACCATGCGGATGGCACCTACCCAAGATGGCAAACATTTTTGAAAACGCTTAAAGATCTAAAAGGTAAGAAAACACTCCAGTTGCATAATGCATGAGTGGTGGCTAGGTGATGATTGCAAGTGCATAGATCATTTGTAGCTATTTTCGAAGTAAAGATATCAAACCCATAGAGAGCTATTGGTAAAGGTCTTAATGCCTTTCGTCACTATCTACCAAAGGATACTTGTAAGCTGCCTTTAATCTCAAGTAAAGAGAATTTAAAAGGTTTTTGGTTGTATGCAGAAAAGTAATTAAAACGATTAAAGAAAGCAAATAACAAGATTGTGTGAAATCGTGGTTGATCTCAAGTAAGTGTGGTTGAAGCCAAGGAGAGAAGTTCCTATGCAGATCGGGAGCAATAACAAGCAAAACAAGGAGATCAAGGACATCCCTATAGAGTTTCTTGACGTCGATAAAGGATGCCTGAAGAGGGAGTTGAAAGCCCTCGAGCTGAAGATTGCAGAGGTGGATAAGGAGGCGCTAGGGACACCTAGGCATCTTCGGTTGCTGCGACTTTATCTTGATAAACTTGATGAATATATTAAGCAGACAACCTAATCAGGTTTTTCTATGAGTCTTAAGGCGATACAAACCCTCCAAGATAATAATGAGATTATTAAAGAACAAGTGAAAGTGAAGGGTTTCGCGGCATAGTAAATCAAAATTTTCTACGGAGAGAACAGAGGGAAAGCCAAGATCTAATCTAGGAGATGCAAACAACGAGAGAGATTGGATTAGATCTTCATACCCTTGAAGATTCGCACAACGGAACGTTCGTCGGAACGTGGGTGATGTAGTCGTACTCGCTTCTCCTCCTCGCGATCCGATCCGATCTAGCACCACAAGTGGCGGTGCCTCCGTGAGATGCACACGTGCAGCACCTCGACGTCTCCTCCTTCCTCGGACCAGCAAGTATGGTGGAGAGATAGATTGGATCTACAACACGACGGCGTGGTGTATATGGTGGAGAATTTCTGCAGCAGGGCTTCGCCTACAAACAGTCGGGAGGGAGAGAGGAAAGCTAGCAAGGCGGCTAGGGTTTGGAGGAGAGGTGTGGGGTTTGGTGCGCCCCCACCCCTCTTTATATAGAGGGGGGGGGCGTAGCCCTAGCCCCTCCCCCAAGCCCAAAGGATAAGGAGTGGGGGGCATGGACTCTCCCCTCTTCTAGAAACCCTATCTCTAGTTTAAACGATTTAAACTCTCTAGGATCGGCTGGGCCCTATGGGGCCTTGTGCCCCTGGCCCAATGCGGCCAGGACACTCCCTCATAGGCCCATGCCCCCTCCCGGAAGGTGGGGCCACGTTGATCCCCTTCCGAAAGGTTCTAGAAGCTTCCGGTACAATACCGATTAACCCGGAACAATTCCGAACTCCAAAAACTGCATTGCCTTATATGAATCTTATTCTCCGGACCATTCCGGAACCTCTCGTGATATCTCGGATCCCATCGGAGACTCCGAACAAAAATTCATAAACCAATTATCCAATCTATCCTAGCGTCGAGATACGTTAAGTGTGTGACCCTGCGGGTTCGAGAATATGTAGACATGATCTTCTATCAATAATCAACAGCGGGGTCTGGGCACCCGTATTGACTCCCACACATTCATCGATGATCATATCGGATGAACCACGATGCCAGGATTCAATCAATCCCATATATATATTCCCTTCGTCTCGCGATATTTTACTTGCCCGAGATTCGATCGTCGGTACCGTTACCTAGTTCAATCTCGTTCACAACAAGTACTTTACTCGTTCCGTAATCCGATATCACTTTGTGATTAACTCCTTAAACACATGCTTGCAAGCGGTGTTGATATCGATTACCGAGTGGGCCCGAAGTATATCTCTCCGACTTGGGAGGGACAAATCCCATCTCGATACATACAACCCAACAGATACTTTCCGATCACCTGAGAGACACCTTTATGATCACCCTCTCATAGGATGACGTTTGATGACCTCAAAGCTTTCTTCCGATACCAGGGAGTTGTATTATCTCATGGTCTAAGGAATACAATATTTGACATAGGAAAAGCTTCGCAAAGATGAACATGATGATACGATCTAATTGCTTCGCTTAGTTTGGGTCTGTCCATCATATCATTCTCCAATGATATGATCTCATTATCAATTGACAACTCATGTCTATGGTTAGGAAACCTTAACCATCATTGATCAATGAGCTAGTCCATAGAGGCGTACTAGGGACACGGTGTTGTTCACAAACCACACAAGTATTAATGTTTCCGCTTAATACAATTCTAGCATGGAATATAAACTTTATCATGAACATGAATTATAATAATAACATCTTTATTATTGCCTCTAGGGCATAATTCCAACAGTCTCCCACTTGCACTAGAGTCAATAATCTAGTTTACATCTGGTAACAATCTCACACCCATGGCACTGAGGTGTTGATCATGTTTTACACGTGGAAGAGGTTTAATCAATGGATCTGCGACATTCAGATCTGTATGTACTTTGCTAATCTTCAGATCTCCATTTGCAATATAATCTCGGATTATATGAAACTTGCGGTTGATATGCTTGGTCTTTGGATGATATCTTGGTTCTTTAGCGAGTGCTATGGCGCCAGTGTTGTCACACAATATCTCCAGTGGGTCCAATGCACTTGGAACCACGCCAAGCTCAGTGATGAAGTTTCTGATCCAAACTCCTTCACTTGACGCTTCTGCAGCAGCCATGTATTCCGCTTCTACTATAGATCCCGCGATCACGCTTTGCTTGCAGCTTCTCCAGCTCACAGCTCCTCCATTCAAAATATAAACGTATCCTGTCTGAGATTTGGAATCATCCTTGTCGGTGTCAAAACTAGCATCGACGTAACCTTTTACGACAAGCTGTTCATCACCTCCATAGACTAAGAACATTTCTTTAGTCCTATTTAGGTACTTTAGGATGTTCTTCACGGCTGTCCAATGTTCCACTCCTGGATCACTTTGATATCTGCTCGTCAAACTAAGAGCATTGGACACATCCGGTCTAGTACACAGCATGGCATACATGATAGAACCTATGGCCGAGGCATAAGGCACTTTGCTCATAGTTTCTCTATCATTTACCGTAGCTGGACACTGAGCCTTGCTCAATATCTTACCTGACAACATAGGCACTGAACCTTTCTTTGCCTTATCCATTCTGAACCTTTTCAGAACTTTGTCTAGGTATGTACTCTGGCTTAAAGCTATCAGGCGTCTTTGTCTATCTCTATAGATTTTGATGCCCAATATATAAGCAGCTTCACCTAGGTCTTTCATTGAAAAACACTTGTTCAAATAACTCTTCACATCGTTAAGCATGTTGATGTCATTTCCAATAATCAATATGTCATCCACATATAGTACCAAAAACGTCACCGAGCTCCCACTCACTTTCTTGTAGATACAAGCTTCGTAGCAATTTGGAACAAATCCAAAGCTCTTGATCACTTGATCAAAACGAAGGTTCCAACTCCGAGATGCTTGCTTCAGTCCATAAATGGAACGCTGAAGTTTGCATACTTTACTAGCATCCTTAGGATCGACAAAACCTTCGGGTTGCATCATATACAACTCTTCATCAATGTTGCCATTGAGGAAAGCAGTCTTGACATCCATCTGCCATATTTCATAATCATGAAATGCAGCAATTGCTAATAATATCCGAATGGACTTAAACATTGCTACGGGAGAGAAAGTCTCATCGTAGT
The DNA here is from genome assembly GCA_910589765.1 of Avena atlantica. NCBI lineage: Eukaryota > Viridiplantae > Streptophyta > Magnoliopsida > Poales > Poaceae > Avena > Avena atlantica. Next base: position 339,347,175 of record OU342738.1, on the reverse strand, counting down.
CAACACCTTGAACTTGTCGAAAACCTTTCGCGACAAGCCGTGCTTTATAGACGGTAACATTACCATCCGCGTCCGTTTTCTTCTTGAAGATCCATTTGCACTCAACGGCCTTTCGGTCGCTAGGAGGGTCCACCAAAGTCCATACTTGGTTTTCGCTCATGGATCCCAATTCGGATTTCATGGCTTCTAGCCATTTCTCAGAGTCTGGGCTCATCATCGCTTCCTCATAGTTCGTAGGTTCACTGTCTTCTACTAACAAGACAGTCAAGACAGGGTTGCCGTACCACTCAGGAGGGGCACACGACCTTGTCGACCTGCGACGTTCAGTAGCAGCATCGTCTGAAGCTTCATGATCCTTGTCATTAGCTTCCTCTATTGTTGGTGCAGGCGGCACTGGAACAATTTCAGGTGCTGCGCTACTCTCCAATTCAAGAGAAGGTTCAATAACCTCGTCAAGTTCTACTTTCCTCCCACTCACTTCTTTCGAGAGAAACTCCTTCTCAAGAAAGGATCCGTTCTTTGCGACAAACACTTTGCCTTCGGTTCTGTGATAGAAGGTATACCCAATAGTTTCCTTAGGGTATCCTATGAAGACGCATTTCTCCGCTTTGGGTTCGAGCTTGTCCGGCATCAACTTCTTGACGTAAGCTTCGCATCCCCAAACTTTAAGAAACGACAACTTAGGTTTAGCACCAAACTGTTGGAGATATGCCCTAGAGGCAATAATAAATGTAGTTATTATTATATCTTTGTGTTTATGATAAATGTTTACATTCATGCTATAATGGTATTAACATGGAAACATTAATACTTGTGTGATTTGTAAACTTAATTTGAAGTCCCTAGTATAGCCTCTATACTTCACTAGCTTGTTGGTTGATTAATGATTGTGGTTTCCATATCATGAACATTGAGATGTTATCAACAACAAGATCATATCGTTAGGAGAATGATATGGTGGACATACTCCTATAGATAAGCGTAGCATAAAGATCAAGTCATTTCAATAGTTCAATTGCTATATGCTTTCTGATACATAGTAACCTAATTCCTTCGACCATGAGATCATGCATATCACCTTTACCGGATGGATGCTTTGATGACATCAAACACCACACCGTAACTGGGTGGCTATAAAGATGGCATTGAGTGTTCGGAAAGTATTGGTTGAGACACATGGATCAAGAGTGGGATTTGTCCATCCATATGACAGATAGATATACTCTGGGCCCTCTCGGTGGAATGTCATCCAATTAGCTTGCAAGCATGTGACTGGCTCACAAGGGATCACATATCACGGGAACGAGAAAAGAGTACTTATCAGCAACGAGGTTGAACTAGGTATGCAGAGATATCGACGATCATAACCTCAGATAAGTAAACTATCGTGAGACAAAGGGAAATTGGTATCGTATGTTAGTGGTTCATTCGATCGCAAAGTAATCGTAGAAGTATGTGGGAGCCATATGAATTTCCATATTCCTCTATTGGTTATTGTTCGGAGAAGTGTCTCGATCATGTCCGCATAATTCACGAACCGTAGGGAGACACACTTAAGCATTCGACGTTGTTTGAGTAGTTATGGTATTATGAGAAAGAGACCGAATGTTGTTCGGAGTCTCGGATGGGATCCGGGATATCATGAGGTGATCCGGAATGGTCCGTAGAATAAGATTCATATAAGGAAAGTCCCGTTTCGGAGTTCGGGAATGATTCCGGTGTTTTCATCGGGAATGTTCTAGAAGGTTCCGGAATGTCCGGCACTCCGGGAAAGGGAAGGGGTACATGAATGTGTCATTACATATTGGAATGATTGCATCATGTACTACGTGTTCTTGCTGTTCCAAATAAAGGATTAAATTGAATCCTAAAACAGAAAAGTCAAATGTCCAGTTTGAAAGTCAAACGGCTAAAACAAGAAACTGTGGGAAACAAGCAAGAGGAGTTGGGAACCGACTTGGGGGAGGAGTCTCCTCCCCAAGCCGGCGCGCCAACCAAGGCTGACTTGGGGAGGGACCCCCCTCCCCTTGGCCGCACCCTCCACCCATAAAAGGAGGGGCAGGACCTCCTCCTCTAGACACACAAGTTCCTATCCTCTAATCTCCGGTTTAGAGCCGTTTTGGTTTAGAGCTTCTAATTGCCCTAGCCTTCGGTTTAGAGCCTTCTAATTGGTGTGTCTAATCCCTAGACCACTAATAGTACTCTCTCATACTCCACCATACTCGCTCCGGCTTAAGGCGAAGCCCTGCGGGATCTCCCCTCTACTTCCGGTACCACGCCGTTGTGCTGCCGGAATCGCGAGGAGAGTGCTACAACCTCCGCTGCCTGCTGGAACAAGGGAGAGGAAGATCTTCGTCGAGTACCGAACGTGTGACCGACTGCGGGAGCGCTGCCGGAATGCAGCGCCGGAAGGATCGTCTACACGATCTTGAGATCGGAAAGAGTACGACTACATCACCCACGAGAATCCGCTCTCGTTAAACACTTTGGAATCTTCGAGGGTAAGTTATTCCATCGACTCGTTGCTACAATCTAGTAGATAGATCTTGGCTTGTTTGTTTGTATGCGATAGAAAATTTTGTTTTCCATGCTACGAAACCCTACAGTGGTATCAGAGCCGTGTCTATATGTAGATCTGTTGCACGAGTAGAACACAATGGTCATTATGGGCGTTGATGCTTTTATTGTCGATTGCTTCTTGTGTACTTTGCATCTTGCGGTATGTTGGGATGAAGCGGCCCGGGCTAACCTTACATGACATCGTTCATGAGACTTGCTCCACGTTTGACATGCAACTTGTATTGCATAAGTGGCTTTGCGGGTGCCTGTTTCTCCTAGCATAGTTAAGATCCAATTTACAACGGGTGATTAACAATACTAGTATCAATGTTGTGGTTCTTGTTCGTAAGTTAGAACGACACTTATTGAAAGCCCCAAACCACGTAAAATATGCAAAGAAAGTAGAGGCGTCTAACTTTGTTTTGCAGGGGTGTGCAGTGATGTGATATGGCCATGATTGTCATTATATTTGATGTATGCAATGTTCCTTATTGTAAGTTGGCAACCGGCAGGAGCCATATGGTTGTCTTTAATTTATGTTAAGACCCGCGTGTCTATTCAAAGTAGTTGTAATAGTTGAAGCCGGTGGACGACAACCATGGAGACGCGTCATTGACCTTGATGCAATGCCGGTGATGATGGAGATCATGTTCTTGCTTGAAGATGGAGATCAGAAGAACGAAGAAGAAAGGCCATATCATATCACATATATATTGAATTGCATGTGATGTTAATCCTTTATGCATCTTGTATTGCTTAGTAGACGACGGTAGCATTATAAGATGATCCCTCATGCACATGAATTTCAAGTCATAAAGTGTTCACCCTTAGTCAGCACCGTTGCTAAAGCTTGTTGTTTCGAAGCACCACGTGATGATCGGGTGTGTTAGATTCCGCAAGTGTATACAACGTGAGCAAGCCAGATTTGCTCATGAGGAAACTAAGGTTTGATCTTGACAAGCCTAGCATGTACAGACATGGTCTCGGAACACGGATCACCGAAAGGTAAAGCATGAATCATATAGTAGATATGATGAACATGATGATTGTTCGCCATTAAAACTATATCAACTCTCGTGATGATCGGTGTTGATGTAGTGGATTTGGTTCGTGTGATCACTAAAACAATGTGAGGGATATTGTTTTGAGTGGGAGTTCACCTGGTTTAATTACATTAATTAATTTGAACTCAATTTGTCATAAACTTAGTCTAAACTATTGCAAATATGTTGTAGATCAATGGCAGCCCCTACCATCAATTTTAATGCGTTCCTAGAGAAAGAAAAGTTGAAAAACAATGGAAGCAACTTCGCGGATTGGTTCCGCAATTTGAGGATTGTCCTCACAGCTGGTAATTTGACCTATGTGCTGGATGCACCGCTGGGTGACCCACCTGCAGCTGATGCTCCCGATGAAGTAAAGAATGTTTACCTCGCTCGGAAGAATCAGTACTCCATAGTTCAGTGTGCTATCTTGTATGGTTTGGAATCGGAGCTTCAGAAAAGGTTTGAGGATTCAGACCCATATGATATTGTCGAGGATCTCAAATTGATTTTTGATACTCATGCGGCAATTGAAAGTTATGAGGCTTCTGAAAAGTTCTTTAACTGCAAGATGGAAGAGGGCAGCTCCGTCAGTGAGCATGTGCTTAAGATGTCTGGGCACGCAAACAAACTTCAAAGCTTGGGTATAGTGATTCCTAATGCTTTGGGGATTTACCGTGTCCTCCAATCACTACCACCAAGTTACAAGAACTTTGTGATGAACTACAACATACAGAACATGAATAAGACGTTGCCAGAACTCTTTGCCATGTTGAAATCTGCAGAAGTGGAGATCAAGAAAGAGCACCAAGTGTTGTTGGTCAATAAGACCACCAAATTCAAGAAAGGCAAGTCTAAGCAAAAGGGACACTTCAAGAAGGGTGGTAAGAAAGTTACCACGCCAGCGAAGAAGACCAAGGCTGGACCTAAGCCTGATACTGAGTGCTTTTACTGCAAGGGAGAAGGTCACTGGAAGCGGAATTGCCCAAAGTACTTGGCGGATTTGAAGAACGGCAACATCAAGAAGAAAGGTATATCTGATATACATGTTATTGATGTGTATCTCACTAGTACTCGTAGTAGTGCCTGGGTATTTGATACTGGTTCGGTTGCTCATATTTGTAACTCGAAACAGGTGCTGCAGAATAAACGGAAGCTAGCGAAGAACGAGGTGACGATGCGCGTGGGAAATGGATCAAAGGTTGATGTGATCGCGGTCGGCACGCTACCCCTTCATCTACCATCGGGATTAGTTTTATACTTAAATAATTGTTATTTGGTGCCTGCGTTGAGCATGAACATTATATCAGGATCTTGTTTATTGTGAGACGGTTACTTGTTTAAGTCTGAGAATAATGGTTGTTCGATTTATATAAGTAATATGTTTTATGCACATGCACCTTTGATAGATGGTCTATTCTTATTGAATCTCGATAGTGGAAATACACATATTAACAACATTGAGGCTAAACGTTTGAAATCAAGCGATAATTCGACCTATATGTGGCACTGTCGTCTTGGTCACATTGGAGTGAAACGTATGAAGAAACTCCATTCCGATGGACTTCTTGAATCACTTGATTTTGAATCACTTGAAAGATGCGAAGCATGTCTGATGGGTAAAATGACTAAGACTCCATTTTCTGGTATGATGGAGCGAGCTACGGACTTGTTGGAAATCGTACATACCGATGTGTGTGGTACAATGAGTGTAGCATCGCGCGGTGGTTATCATTATGTTCTTACCTTCACGGATGACTTGAGTAGATATGGGTATATCTATTTGATGAAACATAAGTCCGAAACTTTTGAGAAGTTTAAGGAGTTTCAAAGTGAGGTAGAGAATCAACGTAACAAGAAGATTAAATTTCTACGTTCTGATCATGGAGGTGAATATCTAAGTTACGAGTTTGGCGAGCATTTGAAGAAATGCGGAATACTTTCACAATTGACACCGCCGGGAACACCACAGCGTAATGGTGTGTCCGAACGTCGTAATCGAACTCTCTTAGATATGGTTCGTTCTATGATGTCACTTACAGATTTACCGCTATCATTTTGGGGTTATGCATTAGAAACAGCCGCATTCACTTTAAATAGGGCACCATCTAAATCCGTTGAAACGACACCGTATGAATTATGGTTTGGGAAGAAACCTAAATTGTCGTTCCTTAAAATTTGGGGATGCGAAGCCTATGTAAAGAAGTTACAGCCGGACAAGCTTGAACCCAAAGCGGAAAAATGCGTCTTCATAGGATACCCGAAGGAAACTATTGGGTATACCTTCTATCATAGATCCGAAGGCAAAATCTTCGTTGCCAAGAATGGATCCTTTCTAGAGAAGGAATTTCTCTCGAAAGAAGTGACTGGAAGGAAAGTAGAACTCGACGAGGTTGTCGAACCTTCTCTCGGAATTGCGAGTAGAGCAGCACCGGAAGAAGTTCCTGTGGTGCCTGCACCAATAAGAGAGGAAGCTAATGATGGTGATCATGAAACTTCGGTTGAAGTTACTACAGAGCCTCGGAGGTCAACGAGAACTCGTACCACTCCAGATTGGTATGATTCCGTTATGAATGTCATGTTGGTGGACAACACCGATGACCCCGAGACATATGAGGAAGCAATGATGAGCCCAGATTCCAATAAATGGCAAGAAGCCATGAAATCCGAGATTGGATCCATGTACGAAAACCAAGTATGGACTTTGGTGGACTTACCGGATGGCCGGAAGGCTGTCGAGAACAAATGGATTTTCAAGAAGAAAACAGATGCTGATGGTAATGTTACTGTCTATAAAGCTCGACTTGTCGCAAAAGGGTTTCAACAAATTCAAGGAGTTGACTACGATGAGACTTTCTCACCAGTAGCGAAGCTAAAGTCTGTGAGGATTATGTTAGCAATCGCTGCATATTATGATTATGAGATATGACAGATGGATGTCAAAACAACATTCCTCAATGGAGACATTGATGAGGAGTTGTATATGATGCAACCCAAATGTTTTGTCGATCCTAAAGATGCTAACAAGGTATGCAAACTTCAACGGTCCATCAATGGATTGAAGCAAGCATCCCGAAGTTGGAATCAACGTTTTGATAAGGTAATCAAAAGTTTTGGTTTTATACAAACTTATGGAGAAGCTTGTATTTACAAGAAAGTGAGTGGGAGCTCTGTAGCATTCTTAATACTATATGTGGATGACATATTGTTGATTGGGAATGATGTAGACCTTCTTAATAGTGTCAAGGAATATTTGAATAATAGTTTTTCAATGAAGGATCTTGGCGAAGCAGCTTACATATTAGGCATAAAGATTTATAGAGATAGATCGAAACGCCAAATATCATTGTCACAGAGTACATATTTGGACAAAGTTCTAAAGAGGTTTGGAATGGAAGAAAGCAAGAAAGGGTTCTTGCCCATGTTGCCCAATACGACCTTGAGTAAAACTCAAAGTCCGACATCGGCAGAAGATAGAGAAAGGATGAGTAAGACTCCCTATGCCTCAGCCATAGGATCTCTAATGTATGCCATGCTATGTACTAGACCCGACATTGCATATGCTGTTAGTTTAACTAGCAGATATCAAAGTGATCCAGGAGTGGATCATTGGACAGCGGTCAAAAACATCCTTAAGTACTTGAGAAGAACTAAGGATATGGTTCTTTCTTATGGAGGTGATGAACAGCTCGTTGTTAATGGTTACACCGATGCTAGTTGGAACACCGATCCGGATGATTCTAAATCACAATCCAGATACGTATTTATTTTGAATGGTGCAGCAGTTAGCTGGAGGAGTGCAAAGCAAAGCGTTGTGGCGAGATCTTCAACTGAATCGGAATACATGGCTGCTTCGGAGGCTTCACAAGAAGCGATATGGATGAAAGAGTTCATTACAGAGCTGGGTGTGGTTCCTAGTGCGCTGGACCCAATGTCTATCTACTGTGATAACATGGGCGCCATAGCCAATGCGCAAGAACCAAGGTCACACAAGAAGCTGAAGCATATCAAGCTACGTTTTCACGCTATTCGAGAACATATCCAGGATGGGGATATAAAGATTTGCAAAGTACACACAGATCTGAATGTGGCGGATCCATTGACTAAACCTCTCCCGAGGGCAAAACATGACCAACACCAAACTGCCATGGGTGTTCGGTATATTACCATGTAATCTAGATTAGATGACTCTAGTGCAAGTGGGAGACTGTTGGAGATATGCCCTAGAGGCAATAATAAATGTAGTTATTATTATATCTTTGTGTTTATGATAAATGTTTACATTCATGCTATAATGGTATTAACATGGAAACGTTAATACTTGTGTGATTTGTAAACTTAATTTGAAGTCCCTAGTATAGCCTCTATACTTCACTAGCTTGTTGGTTGATTAATGATTGTGGTTTCCATATCATGAACATTTGAGATGTTATCAACAACAAGATCATATCGTTAGGAGAATGATATGGTGGACATACTCCTATAGATAAGCGTATCATAAAGATCAAGTCATTTCAATAGTTCAATTGCTATATGCTTTCTGATACATAGTAACCTAATTCCTTCGACCATGAGATCATGCATATCACCTTTACCGGATGGATGCTTTGATGACATCAAACACCACACCGTAACTGGGTGGCTATAAAGATGGCATTGAGTGTTCGGAAAGTATTGGTTGAGACACATGGATCAAGAGTGGGATTTGTCCATCCATATGACAGATAGATATACCCTGGGCCCTCTCGGTGGAATGTCATCCAATTAGCTTGCAAGCATGTGACTGGCTCACAAGGGATCACATATCACGGGAACGAGAAAAGAGTACTTATCAGCAACGAGGTTGAACTAGGTATGCAGAGATACCGACGATCATAACCTCGGATAAGTAAACTATCGTGAGACAAAGGGAAATTGGTATCGTATGTTAGTGGTTCATTCGATCGCAAAGTAATCGTAGAAGTATGTGGGAGCCATATGAATTTCCATATTCCTCTATTGGTTATTGTTCGGAGAAGTGTCTCGATCATGTCCGCATAATTCACGAACCGTAGGGAGACACACTTAAGCATTCGACGTTGTTTGAGTAGTTATGGTATTATGAGAAAGAGACCGAATGTTGTTCGGAGTCTCGGATGGGATCCGGGATATCATGAGGTGATCCGGAATGGTCCGGAGAATAAGATTCATATAAGGAAAGTCCCGTTTCGGAGTTCGGGAATGATTCCGGTGTTTTCATCGGGAATGTTCTAGAAGGTTCCGGAATGTCCGACACTCCGGGAAGGGGAAGGGGTACATGAATGTGTCATTACATATTGGAATGATTTCATCATGTACTAAGTGTTCTTGCTGTTCCAAATAAAGGATTAAATTGAATCCTAAAACAGAAAAGTCAAATGTCCAGTTTGAAAGTCAAACGGCTAAAACAAGAAACTGTGGGAAACAAGCAAGAGGAGTTGGGAACCGACTTGGGGGAGGAGTCTCCTCCCCAAGCCGGCGCGCCAACCAAGGCCGACTTGGGGAGGGACTCCCCTCCCCTTGGCCGCACCCTCCACCCATAAAAGGAGGGGCAGGACCTCCTCCTCTAGACACACAAGTTCCTATCCTCTAATCTCCGGTTTAGAGCTGTTTTGGTTTAGAGCTTCTAATTGCCCTAGCCTTCGGTTTAGAGCCTTCTAATTGGTGTGTCTAATCCCTAGACCACTAATAGTACTCTCTCATACTCCACCATACTCGCTCCGGCTTAAGGCGAAGCCCTGCGGGATCTCCCCTCTACTTCTGGTACCACGCCGTTGTGCTGCCGGAATCGCGAGGAGAGTGCTACAACCTCCGCTGCCTGCTGGAACAAGGGAGAGGAAGGTCTTCGTCGAGTACCGAACGTGTGACCGACTGCGGGAGCGCTGCCGGAACGCAGCGCCGGAAGGATCGTCTACACGATCTTGAGATCGGAAAGAGTACGACTACATCACCCACGAGAATCCGCTCTCGTTAAACACTTTGGAATCTTCGAGGGTAAGTTATTCCATCGACTCGTTGCTACAATCTAGTAGATATATCTTGGCTTGTTTGTTTGTATGCGATAGAAAATTTTGTTTTCCATGCTACGAAACCCTACACAAACCACAGTTCATACGGTGTCGTCTCAACGGATTTAGATGGTGCCCTATTTAAAGTGAATGCAGCGGTTTCTAATGCATAACCCCAAAATGATAACGGAAAATCAGTAAGAGACATCATTGATCGGACCATATCTAATAGGGTTCGATTCCGGTGTTCAGACACACCATTGCGCTGTGGTGTTCCGGGTGGCGTGAGTTGTGAAACGATTCCACTTGCTTTAAGATGCGTGAGAAAATCATAACTCAAATATTCACCTCCACGATCGGATCATAGAAACTTAATCTTTCTGTTACGATGGTTCTCCACTTCATTCTGAAATTCCTTGAACTTTTCAAATGTTTCAGATTTATGTTTCATTAAATAGATATACCCATATCTACTTAAGTCATCGGTAAAAGTAAGGAAATAGCGATATCCATCGCGCGTCGAAATACTCATCGGTCCGCATACATCGGTATGTATGATTTCCAACAAGTCCGTTGCTCGCTCCATCATTCCGGAGAACGGGGTTTTGATCATCTTGCCCATGAGGCATGGTTCGCATGTGTCAAATGATTCAAAATCAAGAGACTACAAAAGTCCATTAGAATGGAGTTTCTTCATGCGCTTTACACCAATATGACCTAGACGACAGTGCCACAAATAAGTAGTATTATCACTATCTACTTTGCATCTCTTAGCCTCAATGTTATGGATGTGTGTTTCATCCCTTTCGAGATTTAGAAGAAATAAACCATTCATAAGAGGTGCATGACCATAAAAGATGTTACTCATATAAATAGAACAACCATTATTCTCCAATTTAAATGAATAACCGTCTTGCAATAAACACGATCCAGAAATAATGTTCATGCTTAACGCAGGCACATAATAACACTTATTAAGGTTTAAAACTAATCCCGAAGGTAAAACTAAGGAGAGCGTGCCGACGGCCATCACATCAACTCTTCATCCGTTGCCAACGCGCATCGTCACCTCATCCCTCGCAAGCCGCTGTCTATTCCGTAGCTCCTGTTTCGAGTTACAAATATTAGCAACTGAACCGGTATCAAATACCCAGGCACTACAACGAGGGCTAGTAAGGAAAACATCAATAACATGTATATCAAATATACCTTTGATGGTGCCAGCCTTCTTGTCCGCTAAGTACTTCGGACAGTTGCGCTTCCAGTGACCCTTGTCCTTGCAATAGAAGCACTCAGTGTCGGGCTTAGGACCAGACTTGAGCTTCTTCTCAGCAGGAGCATTGCGCTTGCCGCCGCCCTTCTTGAAGGGCTTCCTTGCACCCTTACCTTTCTTGAAGGTGGGGGGCTTGTTGACCATCAACACATGATTATTCGTTTTGATGTTCACCTCCGCCACTTTCATCTTAGCGAAGAGCTCAGTGATCATATCAGTGGAACCAATCTGATTGTGATCAACTACAAAACTTTTGTAGCTAGGAGTGTCAATCTTGAGCTCCTCTGGAATCTTGCAGTCCAGTTGCTCAAGGCGTTGAGTGTAGCCCAACATCTTAATGGTGTGCTCACTAACGGAACTCCCTTCCTCCATCTTGTAGTTAAAGAATTTCTTAGAGATCTCATATCTCTCAGAACGGGCCTGAGTCTGAAACATAGTTTTCAGCTCCTCAAGAATCTCAAAGGGCCCGGGATACTCTTCAAAACGATTTTGAAGATCCGATTCCATAGCATACAACATGACGATCTTAATCAAATCATAATCATCCTTGCGCGACTGATAAACAACTTTTTCATCAGCCGGCGCATCTATAGCAGGGGCGTCACCTAGCGCTTTCTCAAGGACATAGTCCTTTTGTCTGCCAGCGAGAATGATTCTCAGAATGCGGAACCATTTGGTGAAGTTAGACCCATTGTTTCTAAGCTTTTCTATCTCATCAAAAACGTTGAAGTTGAAGTCGGATTTGGCCATGTGATCTACAGTATTTGCAAGTACAATTTAGACTATGTTCATGATAAATAGTTCAACTTAATCAAATTACTAGATGAACTCCCACTAAATTCAACATCCCTCAAGTTGTTTAGTGAACACGAACCAAATTCACCACACCTAATCCGATCATCACGAGAAGAGATGTGGTTTCAATGGTGGACAACAAAGTGTCGATCATATCATTCATATGACTCATGCTTAACCTTTCGGTTCTTGTGTTCCGAGGCCATGTCTGTACATGCTAGGCTCGTCAAGTTAGACCCAAGTATTTCCGCGTGTGCAAAACTGGCATGGACCCGTTGTATGTGAGCGTAGAGTCTATAGCACCCGATCATCACGTGATGCTTGGACACGACGAACTTTCACAACGGTGCATACTTGGGGAGAACACAGTTTTTATCTTGATCTTTAAGTGAGGAATCATCTTATAATGCTACCGTCGCGATCTAAGCATAATAAGATACATAAAAGGATAAACATCACATGCATATAACTTTATGTGACATGGTATAGCCAATCTTCGCGCAATGATCTCCATCTTGTGCGTTCCGGCATGATCTCCATCACTCCACCATGATTGCCTCCACCATGAATAGCAACTACAACTATTGCTAACTACTTAGCGATAAAGTAAAGCTATTACATGGCGTAAAAGAAGTTGACTCGCAGGTCATACACAATTATAAAGACAACCATATGGCTCCTGCCGGTTGTGTACTCATCGACATGCAAGTCGTGAAACATTACAAAACATGATCATCGCATACATTATACACATCATATCTTGGGCCATACCATATCACAGAAAATACTCCCTGCAAAAACAAGTTAGACGCCTCTACTTTGTTGTTGCATGTTTTACGTGGCTTATGGGAGTAGATGCTAAGAACGATTCTTACCTACGGAAAGCCACAACGGTGATATTATGGTTGCCAAACTCCGGTGTTAATCCCATGACAACTATAGTGAGAGAAACTGACATCCACTAGCCGCATGTGTGGAACAAGCCACACGTCAAGTGCGGAGCCGGTCTCGCGAACGACGTCGCGTAAGGTTGGCCTGGACCGCTTCAATCTCACTATCCCGCGTCATAAGAAGAACACAAACAAGAGGCTTGCAACAGAAAACATCAACGCCCGCAACAACCATGTTGCGTTCTACTCGTGAAACACATCTACGCATAGATCTAGCTCTGATACCACTGAAGGGTTTCGCGGCATAGTAAATCAAAATTTTCTACGGAGAGAACAGAGGGAAAGCCAAGATCTAATCTAGGAGATGCAAACAACGAGAGAGATTGGATTAGATCTTCATACCCTTGAAGATTCGCACAGCAGAACGTTCGTCGGAACGTGGGTGATGTAGTCGTACTCGCTTCTCCTCCTCGCGATCCGATCCGATCTAGCACCACAAGTGGCGGTGCCTCCGTGAGATGCACACGTGCAGCACCTCGACGTCTCCTCCTTCCTCGTACCATGAAGTATGGTGGAGAGATAGATTGGATCTACAACACGACGGCGTGGTGTATATGGTGGAGAATTTCTGCAGCAGGGCTTCGCCTACAAACAGTCGGGAGGGAGAGAGGAAAGCTAGCAAGGCGGCTAGGGTTTGGAGGAGAGGTGTGGGGTTTGGTGCGCCCCCACCCCTCTTTATATAGAGGGGGGCGCAGCCCTAGTCCCTCCCCAAGCCCAAAGGATAAGGAGTGGGGGTCATGGACTCTCCCCTCTTCTAGAAACCCTATCTCTAGTTTAAACGATTTAAACTCTCTAGGATCGTCTGGGCCCTATGGGGCCTTGTGCCCCTGGCCCAATGCGGCCAGGACACTCCCTCATAGGCCCATGCCCCCTCCCGGAAGGTGGGGCCACGTTGGTCCCCTTCCGGCAGGTTCTAGAAGCTTCCGGTACAATACCGATTAACCCGGAACAATTCCGAACTCCAAAAACTGCATTGCCTTATATGAATCTTATTCTCCGGACCATTCCGGAACCTCTCGTGATATCTCGGATCCCATCCGAGACTCCGAACAAAAATTCATAAACCAATTATCCAATCTATCCTAGCGTCGAGATACGTTAAGTGTGTGACCCTGCGGGTTCGAGAATATGCAGACATGATCTTCTATCAATAATCAACAGCGGGGTCTGGGCACCCATATTGACTCCCACACATTCATCGATGATCATATCGGATGAACCACGATGCCAGGATTCAATCAATCCCATATATATATTCCCATCGTCTCGCGATATTTTACTTGCCCGAGATTCGATCGTCGGTACCGTCATACCTAGTTCAATCTCGTTCACAGCAAGTACTTTACTCGTTCCGTAATCCGATATCACTTTGTGATTAACTCCTTAACCACATGCTTGCAAGCGGTGTTGATATCGATTACCGAGTGGGCCCGAAGTATATCTCTCCGACTTGGGAGGGACAAATCCCATCTCGATACATACAACCCAACAGATACTTTCCGATCACCTGAGAGACACCTTTATGATCACCCTCTCATAGGATGACGTTTGATGACCTCAAAGCTTTCTTCCGATACCAGGGAGTTGTATTATCTCATGGTCTAAGGAATACAATATTTGACATAGGAAAAGCTTCGCAAAGATGAACACGATGATACGATCTAATTGCTTCGCTTAGTTTGGGTTTGTCCATCATATCATTCTCCAATGATATGATCTCATTATCAATTGACAACTCATGTCTATGGTTAGGAAACCTTAACCATCATTGACCAATGAGCTAGTCCATAGAGGCGTACTAGGGACACGGTGTTGTTCACAAACCACACAAGTATTGATGTTTCCGCTTAATACAATTCTAGCATGGAATATAAACTTTATCATGAACATGAATTATAATAATAACATCTTTATTATTGCCTCTAGGGCATAATTCCAACAGAAAGTGCTCGAGAGGAATAATCTTTTCTACAAGATGTGTATTAAAGAACTGGAGGTTGTCAATCAATCCCTCCATCTCAGGCTGGCCCATGAAGAGAAGATACCACGTGTCATGGCGCCATAGTGATCTACAATAATCATGGTATCAAATAATCGCGAGGGATTGTTTGATCCCTCCTGGCTTGATTCCAAGCTTGGGGAGATATTTAAGACCTTGTAATCTATCTTATAAGTTTTATATTACTATTTTAGCTTTGCATTAGTTTGATCTTAGAAATAAAGTTTGCATCATTAGAATTTCCTTCAGGAATAGTTGATCCCTTTTATGAAAATCCGAGTTTATTACCATATATGGAGCATTATTGAGTTTGTGCTTGTCTTATTAGATATATGAATGGCTTGAGTATAATTTTACTTGCACTTGATGATAGCAATAGGAGTCTTCCACACCATTGGTATTAATGGAACATACAAAGATAATTTGGTCAATATGTTGTAAGTTCATGGTTTGATTTACAAAGGGAAAAATTATCTAATCAGTTAAGTTGAGAAAGAAACCTTGAACAAAGGAAAATTAAAAGTGGTATCAAATTAGAGTGAGAACAAGACGAGGTAGAGTATTTAAGCTATACATATGCTTCATATACAAGCGGAATTTGGTAATTGAGATTGTTAAACTTTGAATTCCTACATGAAGTGGAAAGTATGGCTAGCTCCTTTGCACAACACTTAAACAAAAGTGTGCGCATAAAAAAAGAGAAAAGAAGATGTGCAAAGAGCAAATAGGCATACACCACTATCTTGTGGTGAGGCAAAGGAATGTTTGAGATTTTAAATCCCAAGTGAATATGTTAATCCTAAAACGCTTGGGACTACCTCGTGATGGCTGTGAAATATAGCCATCCATGTCCGCATTTAAACTAGATATTATTCATATATTTGATGAAATATCTCTCTAAAACCTGCCACTAATGCCTAATGATCAAAGGGGTATGTAATCCTTTCTTGCTATTTTTCCCTGCGCAGATAATGACGCATGATGATGGGAATCACTACATAAATGCCAAAGATACGAGAATTCCAACACTTTAAAGAAACTAGAAGCCGTGAAGTTAATACTGAAGCTTTAACGACCAACTATACGACGAGAATTTTATTCTGGCCGTATAGTTGGCATCGACTTCATTAGGTCAAGCAAAACAACTTTCATGAAGGGACCCCTATATAAAGAGGCTTCGGGCGACGAGAAACATCTACTTCTTTTCGATATCAACTCTCCCTGCCACCATAAGCCGCCACGCCAAAGGAATAGATCTAGATCGAAACCTCTAAACCCTTCTCCACCACCATAGCCATCTTCTACCACTTGTAATAGTAGATCTCATCTCCAATTGACGACATTGTAAGATTATTTTCTATTAGCCTTATGATCTCTATTACAATGTTTATGATTGTTGATTTCATCTCTATGTGTGAGTAATTCTCCTTGGGCTAAGGGCTTCGGCCTAGCCATGTAGCTTTTGTGCATGTTATTTATCATAGATGGGATCATGTATTAGTTTGTATGACATGATGATTGTAGTACTCTCTCCTGTCTCAATCTAAGGACTTGTCAGGTACCCAAGACCCCGAGGATTGATCCAGGTAAAGGGAGTGTGAGTAATGATTGATCTGCAGGATAGAAACCCTAGTGACAGAAAGGGTAGTACAGTTGTATGTGAGGAATTTACATGGGATTAACGGTGACATCATGATGCATATCATTAGTTCTCTTTCTTCTATGGATGAGACTAGTAGGTTATTTCTATAAGAGGTTTCGGAGGCGATAATAATTAAGGATGCACTGCCCCTTCACCTATATAAACCCCCCGTGGAGAAAACCCTAAGTACCCAATAAGTAATCCACGAAAAAGTCCATAGCCGCCGCTACCATCGTCCCTAGATCGGGAGGGATCTGAAGCTCTTCCCGACACCCTAACGGAGAGGGGAGATCATCCCAGAGGTCTTCTTCATCACCATGCGAGCCTCCGGAGTGATGCCTGCGTAGTTCATCCTTGGACTATGGGTCCATAGCAGTAGCTAGATGGTTGTTATTCCTCTTTGTGCTATCATGTTTAGATCTTGTGAGCTGCCTATCATGATCAAGATCATCTATTTGTAATCCTACATGTTGTGTTTGTTGGGATCCGATGGATATTGAGTACTACGTCAAGATTGATTATTGATTCTATCATGTCTATGTTATTTGTGATATTGCATGCTCTCCGTTGCTAGTAACTACTCTGGCCAAGTATTTGCTTGTGACTCCAAGAGGAAGTATTTATGCTCGATAGTAGGTTCATGCCTCTAGTAATCTGGGGGAGTGACAGAAACCTCTAAGGTTGTAGATGTGCTGTTTCTACTAGGGAGAAAACAACAATCCTTTGTACAAGGGCAATTGTATTGTTTACTTTACACACTTTGCTTAACGCAATTATCTGTTGCTTGCAACATAATACCCGAGGGTTGTTTGGATGATATCCCGGAGGTGGATTATTAGTCATAGATGCCGTTGGATTATGGTCTATGTATTATGTTGTAATGCCCAAACGGATCTCATAGTGATCATCATGTCATGTACATGCATTGTTATGCATTCTCTATCTGTCAATTTCCCAACTGTAATTTGTTCACCCAACATGTTATTTATCTTATGGAGAAACACCTCTAGTGAACTGTGGACTCCGGTCCATTCCTTCCCACTGATATTCAATCTACTGTCTACTGTTTACTTTCTGTAATAACTTTCAAGCAATTACTAACTTCCACACTATACGTTTAATCCTTTGTTTTTCAGCAAAACCAGTGAGCTTGAAAACCTCACAGTAAGTTGGGGCAAAGTATTTTGGTTGTGTTGTAGGTCCACGTTGCTAGCAACACCTTGGGAGCTGGTTCTTTCTCCTACTGGTTCGATAACCTTGGTTTCATAACTGAGGGAAATTTGTTGTTGTGCTCATCATACCTTCCTCTTGGGGTTCCCAACGAGCTCTACATCATCTGAGCCATCAAGCACTTTTCTGGCGCCGTTGCCGGGGAGATACATGACAGCTTTAATCTCCTCCTTCCCGTAAAAAGCTTTTCTGAGAGAAAGAAGATTTCTGCAAGGGGAGTCTCTCACAAACAATCTCTTTACTTTGTTTTGTTTTGCTTAGTTTATTTTGCTTTGTTTGGTTTACTTCTTTCTATCAAAAACACAAAAAAATTAGTTCCTACCTTAGTTGCTATTTATGTTGGTTTTCTTCTTTTTATCAAAAAGACAAAAAATAGTTCCTACTTCAAGTTGCTTTTATGTCTAGTGTTTATCCAATCACTATGTCACCTGAGGAAATGATCTTAACTTTCAAACAAGGAAGTGAAGAGAGTTTCAAAGAAGCTTGGCCTAGAATTTCTGATTCTTATGAAAAAACTGAACCTAAAATAACTCTAGGCTTGCTTATTAGCAGTTTCTACTTTGGTCTTGATCTTTGTTATAGATATGCTTGGGATGCTGTAGTAGGAGGAGATTTACTTCATAGTGATGGGGATGAAGCTTTTAGTGCTATAAAAAATTGATTGCAACATATAACTTGTCTAGTAAACCTGATTCATCCTTAATGAGCATTTATGCTAGATTAAACACTCTTGAGACAAGTACATGTAGTTTAAAAGAATGCTATAATATGCTTAGAGAGCATCATGATTATGTTCCAATAAATTCCAAATATTCAAAATGGCTTCCTACAGTAAAATTTGCTATATATGATGAAACTTTTTATGCTCGTTGTGATATTATGTCTGAATTCTGTCTTATGCCTAAAGATATTTACGAATCTTTGAATCTTTGGGGACTTTCTGAGGGTGGTGAAGAAATATATCTTTCCAATAATGCCACTATATTACCCATTGGAATAGCTGAAGGAGTGTTTACAAAAATCCTAGGGAAAGTGGTGTCTACTAATTATCTATTATTGAATGTGTAGGAAGAAGACAAATTACACTTGAAAGATCCCTGCTAAAACTCCTTGGAGCAATAATAGATGTGGAAAAAGGCACCATGCATTTCGCTTCTCCACCAAGCAATCATACGTTCCCTAAAGGTAAGCGTAAAGGTAAGAAAGGTAGAGGCAAGAAAGTTGATGTTGATGCTTCTTCATTCGAAAATACTTGATTCTTGCTTTCTGTGCCTAGCTGAAAGGCGTTAAAGAAAAGAACTCTTAGAAGATAACCCAATTTTTTATTTTAGTAAGTTTTTCTTTTGTTGAGTCTTGGAAGTTATTGCCTATGTAATAACCTCTCCCTATACTTTTTATTTGGTTTTTGTGCTAAGAATATCCTCTAATGAGAGGGAAGTAAGATTTGGTAAAGTTGACGTCCTGAAATAGATTTTTGTGCTTAACTGTAAAAAATTGTGAAAAATCACATAATGTCGGATTGAGATGAAATTTTGTGTGTGCATGCCCCTAGTATTTACCTAACTTTATTAGTTTTTCACTTTTCGATTTGAGCAACATAAGATTTTCGAACAAATCGGTATTTACCTGCTAGTCTATTTTGACAGATTTCTGCCATTATGTGCATTTGCCTCTTAACCGGTTTCTTTTTGTGTTCTCTTTGATCACTTGAGCGTTTAAAAGGAGTTGCTACATTAGCTTATATTTTAATGGATGATTTACTTGAGTTGAAACTGAACCCAAAGGTTTAGTATCTTGAATAGACTAATGTTGCTAATGAAGATTTTGTGAAGTTTTGTATGAAGGAAGTTTTCAAGTGTAGGGAGAGAATGATATGATGAGATGAAGTATGGAAAAAAATCTCAACCTTGGGGATTCCGCCCGTGTCACCCCAAGAAATATTCAAGAAGTACACGCATTAGAGCTTGGGGATGCCCAAGGCATCCCCTTCTTCATCAATAATAATCTCAGGTCTTCTTTCAAGACAATTTATTTTAACTGCTTCATGCACTATATGTTGTTCTTGGAGCGTCTTTGTTTTTGTTTTTAGTTTTATTTTTCTTTGTTTGCTACAATAAGTTGGTCGGACCCCAACATACCTATTTTGGAGAATTCACACCTAGTTCTTCGGGTGTGTTTGGTTCAGATTTATAAGCCAGATTCACGTCCGCACAGTTGGAATCTGAACCAAACGAGTTTGAGCAGTGCAGCAGATTCTGCAACGCACTAGATTTTGCTAGTGTAAACTGAAATATGTCTTGACCCCATATTTTCCTGCGTCGCGAGTGAAGTTAGAAGGAAAAATTACCCACGCTGCCATTGGGAAGTGAAAACTGCACGCTTCGCTTCTTTTTCTCCTCACCCTCATTGCTCCACCTAGTTCGTCTCTTTCCCTACGACACCAGCACAGAGGACATGACATGCGGGTTCATCCGCCTCGTCGCCCAACTCCGCCTGCCTCGCGCCGGCCGTCAGCCACAGACCCCTCTATTTTCCTCCTTAACCGCCTCCTTCGTTTGTCTCACTGCACCGTCGCATGTAGCACTGCCGCACGTCGCCGGGCGATGCCGGCCACCACCTTTACCGCTCGGACCGTCTCTTCGCCGTCTCAAGCAAAGACGACTAGCCGCCTTCCACTTCCTTTACCACTTAGTACGTCGTGTTGCTGCCTCAAGCAACAACGCACGCCACCGGCTGTCGTCTCCATTTTTTTTGGCATGTTGCGCCACTGCCTCTAGCAAGGACGCACGCCGCCGGCCACAAGCTCCACCGCTGATGTATTCTACCCAGCCACTCACTCCCTCCATCCCTTCCTCCTTCCTCTAGACTCAAGGAATGTTCTCCCGTCATCTCCCTCCTTGAAATCTCTTTCCTCCTCCCTCCCATGCCATGTACGGTAGGGTTTCTTTTTTATTTTTTTCCATTGATTCCTTTCATTTGATCTATGCAAATGGTATGTGAAATTGGTGGGTACAAGATAGCAGTGATTATTGTGTAATTTATCATTGCAATGCTCGGTATATAACATTCGACTTGGAGTATGCATGCAAGGTGCTTGTGAAAATGCTTCTAGGAAGAAAATTTTCTTCCCAAATGTCATTTGCATGCCGGCTAGTGTATAAATCATTGTTTTGTGCTCTGTTAGCATATAAATAATCTCTCAGGACCTCGAGGGCATTACCGACATCTCTTATAAAATTGACAGTTGGCAGTTGTCGCAACCAAACAACTTTCAGCTTTCCCATAGTTGCGGCTTACAACAACTTTTCCACAACAGATTTTCCACATCTGATTTTCAGGAATCTACAGCTCAACCAAACACGCCCTTCATTGCCTAGAACACTCTCGTTTTCACTCTTATTGTTCTGTGAGTGTTCACTTTTGCTAGCACTGCGTTTAGCTTTAGTTTTCTGACGCTTGTTGCTTAAAACTGTTTAGTTCTTCTTTATAGTTAGGTGAAACAAGCTCTCTGGTATTTATTAATAATTATCTTTGTGAGTTTTTTCAAATAAGTCGATTGGTGTTGGAAGAGAGTAGAATGTTTCATGCTTATGGTGGTATAAAAAGAAGCTTGTTTTTACTGTGGCTTAGACTTTATCATGGCATGTTAGATGTTGCTTTGACCATATGCTTAGTGATTATTACTGTTGCATGACTTGTTTCAAACAATTGAGATTTCTTAATGTGCCATGAAAGAATCATGCATCGTTTTAGCATACAAAAGCATAATATTGTGGTATTCTCTTTTGATGCTTTATTTCGGTTGACTTGGCACATGCTTACACCATGTTATGACTATGAACCAATCACCTTAGCCTCTATGATCATTTAGTTTTTGACTTGTGATATCACTTTGTGCCTATAGTTTTTGGCACGAAAATTAAGAAACACATGTGGAGAAAAAATTAAAATAGTTTTGGCTAGGATTTTTAGTGGCTAATTAACGTGATAAAATAGAGTAGTTTGCAGGAGGCATGAAACACTATCTACTTTATGTAAACTCCCTAAACAAGTTGTCAAAACGAGTTGTGTAACACACTATATCTTATATTTTGGATTTTTTCTTGAAAAACTATAGGCACTATAGAAAGGAACGGAGGGAGTAATGTTTTGTCGCTCTGCATGATTATGACCATTATTGCTCTCTTAGTTTTTCACTCCTAGTCTTTTGCTAGCCTCCACCTGTACTGAGTATGAGCTCTATTCGTGCATCCAACTCCCAAGAAAAGAAGTTATTCCAAAGAGTCCACTATAAATTCCTATGTATGGTGTATTACACCATTCCAAGTATGTTCATGTTTTTATCTATCTTCTAAATTAAAATTTTGTTATGTGAAAATTAGTGATTAAAGCTTTCACGAACTTGATGGCACACTTTATTTTCTTGCACTTAATAAACTTGAACCATCGTGCCCATCTATGTTTCTTATATGGTTGCAAATTATAAGTTGGGAGTTAGCAGAACCATGTTATCATAGGGAACGCTTTCAACATTGCACTTATTCTATTTAGTTGATATCATGTTCTTTTGTTTATGGATCCTGGCGGTGTGAAATAAAATGGGAGCTTGTAAGCTCATGGAGTTTGTATATGTGTTAGAGAAACGCCTGGGCGGCTAGTCTAAGCCATGCCTAATCATGGTGGAAACTTATAGCAAAACTATAGTGGCATTCTATGAAGCATCCTCAATAAAAACCTATGCAGATAGCAAATAAAAAGATCGCTGAGATGCTCACTGTCTGATGCCTTGTCATTTTTATGAATTATCTTAGGTTTTTTATGAATAAAAACCTATGCAGATAGCAAATAAAAAGATCGCTGAGATGTAGATAGCAAATAAAAACCTATGCAGCTAACCCTAACCGCCGGCCACCACCTCTAAACCCCTTGGCCTCTAAACCCTAGTTGCGAAGGGCCCTCTCTACTCCACCATACCCTCTCAGGCTTAGGCGAAGCCCTACGAGATTTCCCCTCTACTTCCACCACCATGACATTGTGCTGCTAGAATCGCAAGGAGAGATCTACAACCTTCGCTGACTACTGGAACAAGGGAGACGAATGTCTTCATCTAGTACCGAACGTGTGGCCGACTACGGAAGCGCTGTCGGAACGCGGCTCCAAAAGGATCGTCTACACGATCTTGAGATAGGAAATTGAACGACTACATGAACCACGAGAATTCGATCTCGTTAACTGCTTTGGATCTTCGAGGGTTAGTACTGTATCAACTCGTTGCACCGATCTAGTAGATTAGATCTTGGCTTGTGTGTGTTCATGCGATAGAAAGTTTTTGTTTTCCATGCTACGAACCCCTACAATAACTTATGTCGACAGGAATCAAAAAAGCAAAAGGAATTTACTGGCCATCTTGTCATTGATTCTAGTCAGCTTCGATAGCCAGATGTCGGTATTGCCCTTAAATGCGTCCAATTCTGGTTGTGCCGAGGTGGCATGTGCCTCAATTTTCTCAAGCAAGTCCTTGTATTTTTTGGCTTGGCCCTCCAAGCAATCTTTTTCCTCGGCGGAAGAAGCTATGATTTCCATAAATTATGTCGGCAATGGCGAAAGTTAGGTAGCTTGGCTACCGAGATGAATTGGGAATCAGTTGCCGATATTAAATTCGGCCAACATAAAATTTCTCGGCTGGTAAGCCAATGTTCTTTTTATAGGAGGAACCTTCCATTGCCCTTCAACTGGCACTGCACGACCGCGAAAATTTTCAAGGACTAATGTCGGGGGGATGACCCTTGGTAGGGTCAAGGTGTAGTGTAAGGTGGTACCAGGAATGTTGACCGACATAAGGGTGGCCGACATAAGCCTACATATCCCGTCCTACATATACAAGATATGTCGGCATAACCAAGTTGTTTCTTCTATGTAGGAAAGTCTAGGACAAGTTATATCAGATGACACCAAGGAACCAACATAGGGGGCCGATATGTGGCCAACGGTCATATGTTGGCCCCAAAGTCAATGTTGCAGCCCCATCACCGCAATCACGCAGAAGATAATCATATCAAGCACCCTAAAGTCATAAAGTGTATAGTGCATAGCCTCCATCATACGTCAGACTATATTGTGCGTGTCTAGGCGTAGCCCCAATGGCCAAGTTGCGGTGACCCAGCATACCACTGCATGTGTATTACACTATAGTCGTTGACATGACATCGACAGAACACCGTTTCGTAAATATCACATCCCTCAGAGTGGTACAACAGAAACATTGTGGGTCCATATTACAAACATACACACGTTATTATTATTACAATACCAGAAGTTCAAGACTTCCAAAAGATTCAACTTACAAACCAAAATATAAGTGTTTCAGCAGAAGTTCAAATTTAAAACTTAAACTCCAAATTGAGCTCAGCAACTTATTGCTATATATTGGTCATGATGCTCGGCTCAAGTGGTTACTAGAACTATAGTAATTAGTCAGACTCCTGGAACTCTCCTCCGTAGACGATGTCGTAGTCCTCCCCTTCTACGGCTCCATACAAGTTGGGATCTTCATAGAATACCTCCTCTTGACTCTCAGATGCATAATTGGAGTATCTTCGGGATTCTTAGAGTCTAAGCAAGGATTCAACGGAAAAGATGAGTAACATCGTTACTCAGCAAATTCATTACATGCAAGGTAGGAAGTTTTATGCTCTATCTACCACCTCGGATTATCAGTCATTGGTATTATGCAATTTTGTAAATCTTTCTTCAAAGGTTGATTTTATTATGAAAATCTATGATGACCAGCCTTCACAGGTTGACCAGAACTTTCATGGAGTTCCTTTCCTGCCGCGTTTGTAGGTCCTTCCCGGAACAGGGAGTAACAAGTTACAGTTCTTACACTATGCAGAGGTGCGTTACTTTTCCCATGAGAGATCAACTCCTTGTTGCACAACCAGACGTACTTTTCCCGTCCACAATTCCATGATGTGGGGCCCAGTAGTTGGTCCAAGCCAATCACCGCCCTCTCCGCGACCTCATATGTCTGCACGATCCTTCGGGCTAGCTCACCTTCCTTAATCCCCCTTTCGGGCAGGCTAAAACCCTGATGAGTTCCCGAAGACTCTATGACCTAGTGATGCCCGGATTAGTACCATTTACATGGAATATCTCCCTAAACACCATTCATAGATAATCTAGACACCAAAAGTGTGGGGCATAATGGTGCCCACCCATATTTTGGATCCACACAAGGGATCACAACGTCACGTTAAGGTCGTCTTGCCTCCATACAAGAGGAAAAGGATACAGCTGACTTCTCCGTCCCATTCCAAATCTCATGGTTAACGCGTAATATACGACGCTAGAATCACTGATGTCATGGGTTATTAATTCCTAATTGTTCATCATTAGTGCAAGTAGAACTCTAAGTTCTATTGCTCCATCACATCATCACTTAGGATGATATCTAAGATTTAGTATCTTGAGAAAATAGTGTTTTCTTTTTCTATAGTATAGATGATAACACACAATTTGCAAATACTTTGATAAAGACTCTTCAAAGGACATGAACAAGTGATGAACTTGCCATGTGATTGCATGGTAGTGAAGTCTGATGCTTGCACTAGACCTTGAGCTTCTATGTCTACAAAAACATCATTATTTGCCCGTTAAGGACAATATTTAAAGAAGCAAAATGATTATGCAAAGTAATGTAATGCATTATTTAACTTGATATGCTTTCTCCCCATTATTAATAAAATTATTTTTAATAATAAAGGATTTATAAATATTAATTTTTAATATTTATAATAGAATATTGTATTCTTTTATTTTATTTTCCTTTTATTTGACTTTTATTGATTTAATAATTATTTTAAGAATTATCACTTAAATATCAAAAAATGTTATTAAATATTTGTTTAGTATTTTTCTAAAATACTAAAATATTAATATATAATGAAAATGATTTTTATTTATTTTTATCATCTTTCAATAATTTTGTAAAATTCCATGTGGAATATATAAATTACAAAATTCTTAATTTATATCTTAATTTATTTGGATAGTTTGGATTATTGTGAATCCAAAAATATTTTATTTATAATTTTTTGGACTTTTATTTTATTTTCTAGAATTTAATTAATTTCAAGGGCATTTTGGTCTTTTCGTATTTATTAAAACAGATTCTAAATGAATTGGGCTGGCCTTTTGGGTTTATTGGGCCCTTGTGGCCCAGTATGGCATGGTCAAAACAACCAACCTGAAGGGTTTTCGGCCCACCCAGCTCACTCACTAGCTGTCTCCTCTCTCGAGCTCACCCCTCTCCTTCTCCTTCCCCGACCCCGTGGTCAGTGGTGTCGCCGCCGGTGATTCCCGTCGTCGTGGACCGCCCTGGTTGCCGCCGTGGTGCAGGAAGAGGTTGTTGACTCCGCTCTTCCCTCCTGTCCAACTGGATGTGGACATGGAGCTCTCCTGCGACAGATCGATGTCGTCCCGAACCCTAGGGTTTGGGGTTGGTGTGGATCCTGGCGCCGCCACTGCTGTCGTGCGCTGTGGTGACGCTTCTCACCTCCAAACATGGATATGGTCGCCGTCGTGGCGCTGTATGGGTCGCAGTGCCCCCTGAGGTGCTCCCCGTGTCGCCATGGTCGTCGGCCACCTCTGCTTACTCTTCTAATCTCCAGCGAGGACCTTTGGTAAGTCATTCTTCTCCCCTCATACTCTCTGTACTAGGCCATCCTATGCTAAATGTTGGTGGTGACCTTCCTGGTTACTGTCTTGTCCTGATTAGGGTTCTTGGTTCTGCTTAGGGTTCATACGCTGTTGTGGATTAGATACTGATGAATTGGATCATGTGTTGATGGTCCCTAAGCATGCTATATGATTGTTAGTTGTGGTTTGCTACTTAAGATGAACTATGGTGGTGCTAGTGGCTTATCAGATGATTCTATGGATTCATTTTTGATGTGGTCAAATGATAAAATTGCTATAGAAGCAATACTTGGGAATCTTGTGGTTTACTGTTTCACCACTGTCATTACTTGGTTAATGAAAATGAGTGTTGTGTGATGAAATCACTGTATTAACACTTGTTGGCTTAAGAATTCAGATGTGGTTTGAGATAAAATGGTTTCAAACAGTGAAGATATACATAGGGCTTTTCTTAATTATGATTCCTGTGATGACATGAAAATGATTTGTAGTTGGTTGGTTGAATCTGTGAAGATTGATTGCTTAACCTGATTAGTGTAGAACTGTTCTTGTGACACCATCTTTGTATGGCACACAAGATTAGATTCTATTTTCTTGATTTGGTTTGGTGCAAGCTTAAGATGAGTTTGGCATTAAAGATAAATAGAAATGTTCCTTTATTAAATCCCTAAGACCAATGATGTTGGTCTGAGGTTTAGGGATTTAGACCTCTATCTGGTTGATTCACATGAATTGATTCTGATAGTGATACCAGCTACTATTGTTTAAATCAAGGTTGGGAAAATATGTTTGTAAGCTTGATAACTTATATAGATCCATAAGATGAAATTCTAAGGTGCTACTCTTGTCTTAGAGATGTGCCTAGAAGTTTAAATCTTAGCTATGTTCATTCTTGAATTGAAATATAGCTTGATATATAAATCAATGATGTTGTTCTGAGATTTAGTTGGATCCTTATGTTTTTCTATTTGCTTTTAGAGTTTAAAACCTTAGTGATAGATTCACCCCACTTGGGTTCTTTCTGAGAGTTTGAATAAGATACAGATCATGTATGATTGTCTAATCTTAGACAGATAGATCATTTGTTGGTCTATTTACTCACCACTGTCACTTGATGTTGTGGTTGCTAGTGGTTGGTCTTGTGGTAGCTTGATCTGGTGCTCCCCTGGTATTTCCAGCTCCTGGCTTGTTCTTGATCTAGCCCATCATCTCCTGATCCTGATGGCTTGATCTTGGTCTTGCTATCCTCCCGATCTTCCCTCTCCTTATGTCACCATCTTGGTGATGTGATACCGGACCTTGGTTGGTTTGATCTAGCTTAGCTTTGGCTGGGTTTAGCTGCTGGCTGCTGTGCTTGGTGTGTGAGAGTAATGGAATCGTGTGGGGATTGGTTTTCCCACAGCTGTGTTGATAGTTTCGTTTGGCTGTGCTGCTGCTGTGGTGTTGACAGAACACACCATGTAGTTTGGTGTGTGTGCTGCTTGTGTGCCTGCTGCACAGATGTGGATATGTTCAGAATTTTTGGAAGTTACTTTCATCTTGGTGAAACTTGCCCCTTTTTACTATTATTTGACTTATGTCTTGAATTTATGAAAGATACATTCTTTCATATTGGTGAAACTTGCCCCCTTTTTATAAGATTACTCAATGATGAACCTTGATCAGTGCACTTCACTGACAAGTCTGAGAGTAATATAATTTTAACCTTAACTTTCTTTATTTTTGTTTGTGTTTGTTTTGCAGGTACCAGACTTGGGAATTCAAGATTTTAGTTTAGGTTTTCTTCTTTATTTGTAGAATAGTCATATGTAATATTCTTTATTCTTTTTTAGTTTCTATTTTATTATTTTGTAATAAAGATTGTACTATTATCAATAAAGAAATATTATTCTTTATTTATTTACTATTGTAAAAATTGTGGATGATTTTCATAAGTTACATTTTTGTAACTTATTTATTGAATGAAATTATGAAATGGAGATTCTTATTCTTAATTACTTTCTTTATACAAAGTTTGAGTGATTATTGGTTAATTATTAATTAAATCAAATACTCAAACATCATTCAAAAATCCTTTTGAATTATAATTCAAACACTCAAGTTTTTAAATTCAAATTTCATTTCCCAAAACACATAAGTCCACAAAGATCATATCAAAGTCTATAACAATCATCCTTCAAGACTATACCTAAGCTCAAAGCATGAAAGAAACCTTGATCACTTTAGGTTTTTATTTGGCGAAAAATTTACCCACATTTTCATAGATGAATGCATGCAACATTTCAAATTCCTAAATCTACCCTTCGTTAGTTCCTAAATGTTGGGATGTTACACAAGTACTATTAGGTGTTGTCCCATCAAGCACAATCAGGGAGGGACCAAGCGACAAGACAAGAGCCCCTGGCCGGCCCCAAGCATAAAAAAGGACTACAGTTGGTGGGTTCACCCTTGCCCCTTGTGCCCTAACTTGTAAACTTGGAACCCCTTTATAAGGTGACCTAGGGCCTCTATGGCAAAGATCGACCATTCCATCATTTATCCCCCCCATACACTTAGAGAAACTCTCAAAGAAGAGAGTGTAGAGACCTTCTTCTACCTCTAGGAGCACCATTGTAGCTACATAAAACTCGTGATATTGAGACAAACAAGCAGGAAGAGGGGTTTTACCTCACCACGAGGGCCGTGAACCTGGGTACATTGTGTGTTCCCTCGTGTGTGGTTCTTACTGCATCCTTCCTCCTCGGATCCTATGGCGTCCATCGGCCCCAACTTAAGCCTACCCATGACATCTGTTGTGCATCCACCACAACAACAGCCTTCTGCCTCCGCATCCTCTACTCGGACCCCATGCAGTCCACACGGTTGGCTTGGGTCGCCCGCTCGGCCGCCATGAATGCATGACCACCGACGTCGCGGTGTGCGATCTTGTTGGTCTCAACGATAGCACATTGCTCGTCTATCCTTGCCTGCATGGCGGCCTCAGACTCATCACCGAGGAAGTCATTATTGTTATCCTCCTCCTCTACGTGCATCGCCACCGCCACAAAAGCCTCCTGAGCCACGATTCCACCTCCTCTACATCGCCCTTCGTGCATTCACGCGCCGATCACGTCACGACATGGCATATCATGCACACCGAAGGTGTGGTGGCACCACTTTGAGGTGTTTTTATATGTTTTCTGGTACTAACCTATTAACAAGATGCCACGGTGCCAGTTGCATGTTTTCTTCTATTTTTGGTTCCAGAAAGGCAGAAAATCAATATTCTCATAAGTGGACGGGACAAAAGCCAAAGTCAATATTTTACCGTGGGGAACATGGAGCTAGAATACGAGACGGAGGGGAGGCACCAAGGGGACACACCCCCTGGCGGCACGGGCTAGGGTTATCCGCGCCTGGGGGGGGTGTGACCACCCTGGCCGCCCCCGGCCTCGCCTCTTTGCCTATAAAGACCCCTGATGCCAAAACCCTAAGTACCCGGTCAAAATTCCATGAAACCGTCTATAGCCGCCGCCACCATCGTCCCTAGATCGGGGGGATCTGAAGCTCTTCCCGGCACCCTGTCGGAGGGGAGATCATCTCGGAGGCCTTCTTCTTCATCATGCCAGCCTCCGGTATGAAGCGTGAGTAGTTCCACCTTGGACTACGGGTCCATGTAGTAGATAGATGGTTGTATCTCCTCCTTTGTGCTACCATGTTTAGATCTTGTGAGCTCCATTCATGATCAAGATCATCTATTTGTAATCATGCATGTTGTGTTTGCGGCGATCCTATGGATATTGAGATTACTATGTCAGATTGATTAATGGTTTTGTCTTATTGATTCTATCATGTTTGTGTTGTTTGTGATCTTGCATGCTCTCCGTTTCTAGTAGCTATCTTGGCTAAGTAGATGCTAGTGACTCCAAGAGGGGATATTTATGCTAGATAGTGGGTTCATGCCTCTATTTAATCTAAGGGAGGTGACAGAAATATCTAAGGTTGTAGATGTGATGTTGCCACTAGGGAGAAAACAACGATTTATTGTTCATGGAACAATTGGATTGTTTACCTTACACACTTTGCTTAAAGCAGTTATCTATTGCTTGCAACTTAATAATGGAGGGGGTTAAGATGATAACCTGAAGGTGGATTTCTAGTCATAGATGCAGTTGGATGGCGGTCTATGTATCTTGTTGTATTGCCCAATCGAATCTTATAGGATCATGAATGTCTAGTATTGCATTGTTATGCCTTGCTCAGTCCTGTCAATTGGCCTGATGTAATTTGTTTACCCAACATGCCATGTTTGTTTATCTTAAGGAGAACACCTCTAGTGAACTATGTACCCCAGTCCAATATTTACCATTGATACATCATCCACTGTTATTGTTTACTTGTTGCAAACCACTATTATCTTCCACACCATACAGTTAATCCTTTGTTACAGCAACCGGTGAGATTGACAACCTCACTGTTCGTTGGGGGTAAAGTCTTGAATTCGTGTTGTGCATATCTCCAAGTTGCTTGCAACACCTTTGAGATGTTTCCTTCCTCCTACTAGTTCAATAAAACGTGTAACAAAGGATTAACTGTATGGTGTGAAAGGTAATGGTGGTTTGCAGCAAGTAAACAGTAACAATGGAAGATGTATCAATGGTAAATATTGGACCGGGGTCCATAGTTCACTAGAGGTGTTCTCCTTATATAAACAAACATGGCATGCTGGGTAAACAAATTACAACATGGCAATTGACAGGACTAAGCAAGGCATAACAATGCAATACTAGACATCATGATCCTATGAGATTTGATTGGGCAATACAACAAGATACATAGACCGCCATCCAGCTGCATCTATGACTAGAAGTCCACCTTTGGGTTATCATCCGAACCCCCTCCAGTATTAAGTTGCAAGCAACAGGCAACTGCTTTAAGCAAAGTGTGTAAGGTAAACAATCCACTTGTTCCATGAACAAGAGACCGTTGTTTTCTCCCTAGTGGCAACAACACATCTACAACCTTAGAGGTTTCTGTCACTTCCCTTAGATTAAATAGAGGCATGAACCCACTATAGAGCATAAATACCCTCTATTAGAGTCACTAGCAACTACTTGGCCAAGATAGCTACTAACAACGGAGAGCATGCAAGATCACAAACAACACAGACATGATAGAATCAATAAGTCAAAACCATTAATCAATCTGACATAGTAATCTCAATATCCATCGGATCCCCGCAAACACAACATGCATGATTTCAAAATAGATGAGATCTTGATCATGAACGGAGCTCACAAGATCTATACATGAAAGCACAAAGGAGGAGATACAACCATCTAGCTACTACATGGACCCGTAGGTGGAACTACTCATGCTTCATACTGGAGGCTGGCATGATGAAGAAGAAGGCCTCTGTGATGATCTCCCCTCTGGCAGGGTGCCGGGAAGAGCTTCAGATCCCCCGATCTAGGGACGATGGTGGCGGAGGCTACAGACGGTTTCGTGGAATATTGATCGGGTACTTAGGGTTTATGCATCGGGGGCTTCTTATAGGCAAAGAGGGAGGCCGAGGGGGTGCCCGAGGCGGCTGCACCCCCCCAGGCGCGGGGTGGGCCCACCCGGTGCGTCCAGGGGGTGTGGCCCCCTCGAGGCCCTCCTCTGTATCGTCTTCTGGCTCCGTGTTCCCCACGGTAAAATATTGACTTTGGCTTTTGTCCCGTCCAATTCCGAGAATATTGATTTTCTGCCTTTCTGGAACCAAAAACAGAAGAAAATAGGCAAATGACACTATGGCATCTTGTTAATAGGTTAGTACTAGAAAACATATAAAAACACCTCAAAGTGTAGACAAAGCAAAGCAAAGTAGATACTAAACAAGCATGGAACATCAAAAATTATAGATACGTTTCCGACGTATCAAGCATCCCCAAGCTTAACTCCTGCTTGTCCTCGAGTAGGTAAGTGATAAAAGAATAATTTTTGAGGTGACATGCACCATCAAAACCAAGATCAAACCATTTGCAAGCATTGAAAGCTGGGAACAAAGAACTCTAAACATGAGCATGGAAGATGGAGTTCTAACAGTAAGAAAAAGTAACTATGCATGCAACATGAAAGGCTACAAACAAAGATCATGAATAACAAGCAATGAAAAACGTTTGTTTGTTTCATATATAGAAAACATGGCATAGTGGCATTCAGCTTGTCCCTCATGGAGTAGCAAATAGATGCATATGACACCTTCAAAGTTCAGAAGAGTGACTAGATACAAATAGCACAAGAACAAGTAATACCAATAATATGCATCAATCAATAAGTTTTGGGACAATGCACATAGAACTAAGAATGGAAACTATGCTCTCTTAACTGGTGCCTAAAGATAGAAAGTGGAGACTCAATATAATGGTGGAAGAAAGGCCCTTCATATAGGGAAGCAGGGATTTCAAGTTTCAAAAAGAGCTTCCAAAAATTATGGTACTTGTTAGCTTTCAGCCCTCATTGCCCCTATCATAAGCATCTTGAAGTGATTAAGGTTAAAGTGAACAAACTATGGAGTATATGATTGACAAAGTATAAGCTGGCAATCTCAAGTCCCTTGAATACGAGGGACACACCTCATGCAACTCAACTTGAGTCACCTGTAAGTTCTTGGCATAGTAAGTACGTGTGTATCATAGAGAACCGCCAACGGGGTACCCCTTGCACATGGTACAAGAGCTATCCCATAACCAAAATGACAAGGCAAGCATACAATGAGCATCTCAACAATCTTCTTATTTACCATGGGAATATGGTGTTTTTTCTCTCTTTCCTCTTTTCTCAATATGTCTCTTTTTTATAAGAAGAAAGCTTCATAGATGTCACTATGGTGATGCTGCAATTTTCCACCATGATTAGGCATGGCTTAGTCTAGTGGCCCAGGCGTTTCTCTAACACACATACATAACTCCATGGACTTACAAGCTCCCCTTTTATTTCACACCGACGACATCCATAGACAAAAGAGCATGATATCAACTGGGTACAAAGTAAAAGTGAAATGTTGAAAGCGTTCCCCCTGACAGCACGGTTCTGCTAATTCCAACGTATAAGTGCAAGAATATACAACATAGATGACACAATGGTTCAAGTTTATTAGGGGCAAGAAAAATAAAGTGTGCCATCAAGTTTGTGAGAGCTTTAATCACTAATTTTTCACATAACAAAATACTTTTTAATTGGAAGATAGATGAAAACAATAATATACTTAGAATGGTATAACACACCATGCATAGGAATTTATAGTGGACTCTTTGAAAATAACTTGGTTTCTTAGGAGTTGGAAGCATGAGTAGAGCTTACTCATACAAGTGGAGGCTAGCAAAAGACTGGGAGCAACCAACTAAGAGAGCAATAATGGCCATAATCATGCAGAGCAACAAAACATTACTAATCAAAGCATAGAGTGGTACTACAAGTCAAGGAATAAATGATCATATAGGCTATGGTGACTTGTTCATAGTCATAACATGGTGTGAGCATGTGCCAAGTCAACCAAACAAAGCATCAAAGGAGAATACCACAATACTATGCTTTTGTATGCTAAAACAACACATGATTCTTTCAAGGCACAATAAGAAATCAAAATTTATTGGAACAAGTCATGCTACAACAATAATCACTAAGCATAAGGTCAAAACAACACCTAGCATGACATGATAAAGTCTAAATCACAGTCAAAGCAAGCTCCTCTTGCACTATTTCAAGCAAGAACTTTCTACTCCTTTCCAACACCAATCAACTTATTTGAAACAACACAGCGAGAACGGGGGTCCAAACTTCTTTATTCAAGCAAACTAAGAAAACTAAGCAAACCAAGCGAAAACTAAAACGCTCGAAGAACAACACAACAGTGCATGAAACAATAAAAACGAAGTGTCTAGAAAGACCTGAGCTTTTTATTGATGAAGAAGGGGATGCCTTGGGCATCCCCAAGCTTTGACGCTTGTACCTCTTGGATATTTCTTGGGATTACACCAGGGTGGCATCCCCAATATTGAGATTTTCTCAATTCTTCATCTCATTACATCATTCTCTCTCTATACCCAAAAATTTTCCTTCATACAAAACTTCACACAATTATCATTAGCAACATTAGTGTATTCAAAAGATAATAGACCCTTAGGTTTAGCTTTAGAACAGCAAAACTTTCACTAAAAACAGAAGCTACTGTAGGAACTCCCTCAAAAAGTTCAATTTCCCAAAAAGAACCCAAAAAAGGAATCAATAAGAAGCAAATGCAAATAATGGCAGAAATCTGTCAAAACAGACCAGCAGGTAGAAACCAATTTTTTCGAAGACCTTCTGTTGCTCAAATAAAAAAGTGTTGAACTAACAAAAGTTATCTAACATAATGGGGAATGTATTCGTAAAATATAAGCTCAATCCTACCTACAGAGATTCCTCACGATATTTTATGGTGGAGCACAAAAATCTGTTTCGGGACATCAACTCCCCAAATCTTACTTCCCTCTCATTAGAGGTCATTCTTGTCACAAAAAGCAAACAAAAAGGATAAGGAGAGGTAATTACTGAAGTATAACTTCCAAGACTCAAAAAAACTCTTGGGTTATCTCCCAACAAGTACTTTTCTTTAACGCCTTTAAGTTAGGCACAAGAAGCAAGAATCAAGCATTTTCAAATGAAGAATTAAGATCAACACTTGCAATATCTTCAACTAGGAAAGGTATATCATCCAAATGAGTTCTGGGGGATCCCTTCTCATCTCTCTTTGATTCACTACTTTCATCAAAAGGATTTTCAGGAACAATCCAATCAAAATTCTTTTCTAAGGCTTCATGCATTCCAACAAGTTTAAAGGGTATGGGTATCTTAATTTACTCTTTCGGTTTAGTTTTATCTAGAGTACCCATAATATCTACACATGATCCTAGTATATTAAAACACTCAAAGACTTTTTTGGCTTCCTTAGCAACACCATTGAACTCTTTTAGTAAGGTTTCAAGAATAAATTCTCTCTTTTCAGCATCCTTTTCTTCTTTTAGTTTGAGAAACATTATTTGCATCATGGAGTTAAGGTTAACAAACCTAGCCTCCAACATATGAACTAAACAAGCTGTAGCAATTTCATAATTAGGAGGAAGTTCTTCTATAGATCTATCCTCAATATCCTCATGTTTGCTAACATGATTAAAGAATTCTTCAATATTTTCTTTCCCAATTATGGAGCCACTACCTATTGAAAGGTATTTAAGGGTGAACTTGCGGATCAACATGGTGAGCTAGAGCAAGGCGACAACTAGAGTGGGAACTAATTTTTTTGTATAAGAGAAAGCAAACCAAACTAAACTTTTTTTTTGGAATTTTTGATAAAAAGAGGCAAACAAAAATAAGGAAAAGAAACTAAGCAAAACAAAAACAAAGTAAAGAGAAAGGTTGTGGAGGACTCCCCTTGTGAAGACGTCCTTAGCCTCCCCGGCAACGGCGCCAGAAAACTTGTGATGGCGCTTTATTGATGTGGGAGCGTTTCGTCGGGAAACCCCAAGAGCAAGGTGTGATGCAACACATCAACAAGTCTTCCCTCAGTAAGAAACTGAGGTTATCGAACCAGTAGGAGGAAGGAAATGACTCAAAGGTGTTGCAAGCAACTTGGAGATCTACACAACACAAACTCAAGACTTTGCCCCAATGACCATTGAGGTTGTTAATCTCACTGATTGCTGTAACAAAGGATTAATTGTATGGTGTGGAAGGTAATGGTGGTTTGCAGCAAGTAAACAGTAACAATGGAAGATGTATCAATGGTAAAGATTGGACCAGGGTCCATAGTTAACTAGAGGTGTTCTCCTTAGATAAACAAACATGGCATGATGGGTAAACAAATTACAGCAGGTCAATTGATAGGACTGAGAAAGGCATAACAATGCAATGCTAGACATCATGATCCTATGATATTCGATTGGGCAATACAACAAAATACATAGACCGCCATCCAATTGCATCTATGACTAGAATTCCACCTTTGGGTTATCATCCAAACCCCCTCCAGTATTAAGTTGCAAGGAACAAACAACTTCTTTAAGCAAAGTGTGTAAGGTAAACAATCCACTTGTTCCATGAACAAGAGACCGTTGTTTTCTCCCTAGTGTCAACAACACATCTACAACCTTAGAGATTTCTGTCACTTCCCTTAGATTAAATAGAGGCATGAATGAAGGGAATATGCCCGAGAGATAATAATAAAGTGGTGATTATCGTATTCCTTATTTATGATAAATGTTTATTTTGCATTCTATAATTGTATTAATACGGAAACGTTAATACATGTGTGTTTAATAAACAAATAGAAAGTTCTTAGTTATGCCTCTCTCATAAACTAGCTCGTTGATTAACAAGATGATCAAGGTTTTCTGATCATGGACATTGGATGTTGTTAATAACGAGGTCACAACATTAGTGTAATGGTGTGATGAACATTCATCCAAAGTATAGCATTACGATCAAATTCATTGAGTTTATATTGCTATAACAACATACGAAGTGATCCTAATCCTTAGACCATGAGATCATGTCAATCACTAACACCGAAAGAGTATCTTGATAACATCAAACATCACATCATAACAAGGTGATTATAAAGATGGGTTCAGTACTACTAAAGTGTTATGTTGAGGCCCATGGATCGAGAGTGGAATTTGTTCATCCCGATGACGGATAGATATGCTCTGGGCCCTCTCGGTGATATCACATTGATTAGCTTGCAAGCAAGTGATTTGATCACTAGAATGTTATATCACGGGAACAAGAAAAGAGTACATGTCAGTAAAGAGATCAAACTAGGAATGGAGATACCGATGATTGAATCTCGGACATGTAATATATCGCGAAACAAAAGGATTAAGATACTAGCGTAAAATGTTCTCGCGATCACAAGAAAGTCATCGCTGAATGTGTGGGAGTCAGTATGGATATCTAGGTCCCGCTTCTGATTATTGATCTGAGAGGGTCTCGATCATGTCCGCCTTATTCGTGAACCATAGGGTGACACACTTAAGAGACACCGACATGCATTTGGAGCAAAAGTTTCATGCCAGAAAGAATAACGAAACAGGTTTTCGGGTAAAATTGCAGAAAGTGTTTTTGCATGTGAAATGAAATACTAGCAAGGGGTTATATGTGAATGTTTGTCATTAAAGTAATTGACAAAATTCTGAATAAATAAAAGGAGTTTTATTTAATGAGAGTTTGCATTAAATTTGGTGGAAATTTAATGGGAATTTGAGTGGGTTTTTGAGTGGAGGAAATTGAAAGGCATTTTTGTGAGTGGAGTGTCCACCCACTGTGACACCCCCCGAGATTAAGGCTAGACAAATCACAGACCACTGTCTGATATAAGCCTAACCTAAATCTCGAAAGCATACAAAGGGAGAATTGATAACACAACAGTGACCCTACGACACAAAATTTATTACAGCAAGCTCATAACTGAGCAAAGAACCAAAATATTACAAGCAGAGGTCACCGACCACAAACATCAAACAACAGAAGGAAAATTATGCTATTAAGTATAGAAAACTTAAAAAATGGCCTAAGAGGCCTGAAGCATAACGATGACGTCCAATCCATAGATCCCAGACTACCGACTAGGAACTCCAAACTACTCGTCGATGTCGATGCCGTGAAGAACTCATCTTCTATGGTAACACTTACTCTGCTGCAAAAGTGTCAACGAAGCAAGGGTGAGTACATGGTGTACTTCGCAAGACTTATGGCTGGTGGAGTTATTTTGCATAAAGCCATCTTTGTTTTGTAAAACAAGAGGGAGAAGAATCTTGTCTAATCAGAATGTTTTAAAAGGGGATAAGAGAGCGGTAACTCTAGGTTTGGTCATCTTTTGATATCCACCGAATCTTCATCAGCTGAACCTATCTAGGATTACCCCCTCGTACCCATGAGGAAGCATCCTTAAGCACATGTTGATCTGCCAAGTTTTACGATTAGGTTCAAGTTCTCTATGATCTTAGAATCTGGTCTCCAAATTCGTCCATAACCGTGGACACAACTTTTCGAAAAGATTTAATCCTGCAGGGGTGTACAACTTTACCCACACGTACCAACCGATTCTTAGTGCCAGTTAACATTAGCCGTCTTCCTGGGAAGGCTGGCAGAGAGTGGTTGACCACGACCTTTACCTTGCTTTCGTCGAGACCATGAGTCACGCACTAGGGAGATGCCGCCGTAACGGGTCGAGTCCCGAAGCCGGTCCCTAATGATGTATGCAAGGTTCAAGATTACGGATGCCGGGCATCTCTTGTTCCCGGCCATGCTTACCTACCTGTTATGAATGCACCTCCTTCACCTCCTTCGAGAAGAACCAAAATGCACATGTCGAATGGAAAGCCTGAACTATGTGACTCATGGAATCTACTCGGCAAGTTAGTTGGTTGAGGGGGTTTCAAGACCCCCGTGTGGTTGTACGCTCATCTTGGACCATAGGCAAGAACTCAGGTCCTAGTAGTGGTAAGTATGGGACTACAAAAACCACAACCCACCATGGCCTCCCATACAAGCCTTAGCATGTTTAAATTTCATCTCTGATCTTACCACGTCATCCTGTCATATTAGGTTCATTCGTAGCTCTGGTTCATCTACCAGATGGACCAGTAGTAAGAACTAAGCATGGCTAAGCATAACAGGTACAATATCTCTAGCAACGATTCACAAGACAAATCCTAGTTATGCTAGGAGCAGTGGATCAGAGAATATAGGCTTCAAAAGTAACATGCATAAGATAGGATTACTCTATCTATCGATAAAAGACTTTAGAATCGCATGCACATGGCAGGAATGAAATACTTTGAAAGCATAGGATTCATATGTATGTGTGGGGCTTCGCTTGCCTTTGCTAGTTGATATCCAGAAAGCGGAGTTCCGGACACCTTGTACTTGACTTGGTTATAGTTGTCCAAGTATCGAGCTTTGACGGTGTTGATCTCGATCTTCAATCTCAATCTCGATTCCGATATCGTATTCTACCATAGAAGAACCAAACACCGAAAACAGAGGGAAACAATCAACACATGGCGTCGATCCAATGATCAATCAAGGATGATTATATGACAAGTTAGAAGTATTGAAATGTAACCCTAATACATGATTGGTCATTTTAAACGAGGTCCGAGGGGTCCAAACCCTAATTCGGAGAAACCCCAGATTCATATGAGAGGGGTACATTTAGTTCTTCTAATTAACTTGCAATTCAAGTTGTTGAACAATGCATTATTATAATGTTATGAGATAGATCTCATTTTTCTGAACATTTTGATATATTATTTGTATTTTCTGATTTGAAATGAATTAGTATGAATTTCCCCTTTTTTAATTCATTTTAAATCATTTTTAGAATATTATAAAATAATTTACATTTTTTTAAATTACTTTAATATTTTATTTAATTTAGAAAACATTTCTGAAATATTTATAACACTTACAACTAGACCCCACATGTCAGGTATTTCCTTTACTGAAATAATTATAGAAATAATAAAAGAAAAGGGAAAAGGAATTATTGCATAGGCATGACATCATGCTGACGTCAGCCAGGAGCAATCCTTGCAGATCGTTGATCAATCGATCGATCTAGAGCTCGTGGGGGCGCGCCATTGGGATCGTTGGAGAGAGAGGAGCGAGGGGAGTTGAACTGTGGTGGCGCCTCCATTTATTGGTCGCCGGAGCGTCAGCAACGACGACGAACAACAGTGGCTGACGGTGGTGCTTGACGAGGTGGTGATGCAGAGAGGGGAGAGCGAACGGAGAGGCGCGTTAGCACTAGAAGCTCACCACGAACGCGATGCCGGTGTCGGTGAGGCTCGGGGAGGCCGAATGGTGACGAATCGACGCGTCAACTGCGGCGACCAACGACAGGAATGAGCTCAATTCCAGCGAGAGGGCAGCTCCCCTGCTTGCACGCTTCACGGAGGAGGACGAGGAAGACACGACACGTCCAACAGTGGCCTCAAAACGAAGTGGGGTGGCCGGGGACGGCGAGGTAGCACGGTGCCCAGAGCTAGGGTTTCGGCCAAATGGGGAAACATGCGAGAGAGAACGAGAGGAAACAAAGTTGGTATGGGAAGTAGAGGAGGAGACAGTCGTTCTTATCTTCACCTCCGGGGGCGGCGGCGCGCATCGCAACGCCAGCGAGGATCAACGGCAGAGGCACTACTAGGCAGCTGCTTGCCGGGAGGGAGGAAGACGGCAAGGAC
This sequence comes from Avena atlantica, assembly GCA_910589765.1. NCBI lineage: Eukaryota > Viridiplantae > Streptophyta > Magnoliopsida > Poales > Poaceae > Avena > Avena atlantica. The sequence continues at coordinate 339,306,718 of OU342738.1, read as the reverse complement.
ATGAGGCTGAAGGGGTACATGCCGGCTGCGGGCTGCAGATGGGCTGATAGGGCCGCGGGGAAGTGCGCTGGGCGGAAGAGAGAAAGAGGAAGAGAGAGATGGACTCGGCCCATGGAGAGAGAGATTGTATTTTTCTTTTTGAAATCTTTTCTATTTTTACTTTCTCTCTTGAATTTTCAATTGTAATTCTGTTTTGATTATTTTCAAAATACAAAAACTTTTATAAACATTTCAAAATATTGAAGGGAAACTTTATAACAATTTGGGTTCCATAATTTTTGTCGTGGTGGTGTCATGGCAGATGCCATGGTAGGCTTAAGTTGGGGGCCGAATGGGTGCTTGTGGTCACCGGGGAGGGAGTGTACGGTCTAGCCATGCACGAAGAACAAGAAGAACTCTCCACACTTAGGGATTTGATTGATACTTGGGAATTACAAGTGCTCCTTGAGCTGTATCAACTTGTGTTCTAGGCACTAGTTCCCTACTTGGTCCAACCTCTCTCTACTACAGCTATGCCCTCCCTTATATAGGCAGCGCTAGCTTATACCCCTTTGGGTTCTAGGGTTTACTATTTGGATCTTGGTCCCTACAATGTGGGCTGGGTCATGGGCTTGCCCTAAGCCCAATGGCCCAGTCCATAAAGCTTGACAGCTAACATTCTTCTGGTACATCGCCTCCTGTTCCTTTTGGTGTCACACAATAACTTTGTACGTCAGCCCTTGCTTTGGGCGTCACCCGGCTCCTTTTGTGTCACCCGGCGTCGCCCTTCTGTTTTGACCATGCTTAAAAATTACCATGGTCCCTCCTGAATCTTACTCGGAAAGGTGCCACGCGTCCTATCTGACTCGGCCCTTCCTTGGCAGACTCGGCATGTTGGTTCCTGCAAGAATAACAATTTTGTCTTATACGAGCCGACATAACTCATATGTCGGCCGCACACGGTTCTCTCTCCCGGTCGTACTTACTCGGCCTAGTTCTTTCTTTACTCAGAGCTAGCCAAGCTGGGCTATGTTTCACCCCTTGTGACCCTACCGGGTTTTGTCCCCCCGACAATTTTGCACTTTTCAAAATTTCAATACCATTTGAAATGTTTCAAATAGAAATAGGGAAATAGGGTTTAGGGTTTTGTGATTATTTTCTTTCATGCATTTTAAAATTATGATGATCATGAATGCACATACAAACCCTAATTACTATTTAATAAAACTAGGGTTGTTACAATTCTATCTTAAAAGAATCTCAACCCGAGATTCCTAGGTAGGAAGATAGAAGGAACAGGGTCACACTAAACTTCGACGATCTTCTCGAAGAGGTTGATCCATGCCACCATGGCGAATGGACGAAGGGCTTCATAATCTTTGAGGTGGCTGCTCACACTAAGGAAGATAGGGAAGGACACGAAACCACAAACTGAGTATCTCATGTTTAACTCATGGATAGATGTTTCACAAACATCTCTAGAGCCAACGACATGAAACACGCCAAGGTAACGGAGGAAACAAAAGGATATGGTTTTCAAGGTGCTAGATAATTGTTCTTCATAAGGATTGAGACCATGGAACTTGCAGAAGAGTTTTGACTTCTGAGGGAAGGAGACTTACAACAGATGGAGAAAGTTACGCAGACTTCGAGAGGTAAACCTCTACTAAACAAGTTAAGTAGAGCTTTACAGGTGGAAGAGATAGATATCAACAAAACCAAGCTGTTGAACTACTTTTGAAAGAAAAGGGTCACTCTTTCATTCAACAGAAGGCCAAGACAGAAAGGTGTTTTGGTGGAGAGGACTCGTAAGAGTCATAAGGAACATGTAGAAAGAGAAACTGTTGATTACCAAAATCATGGTCGCTCTTCGAACATGTTTAAGAAAGTGGGAAGGAAACTATTTATTCATCCAAGACTATCAAAATCCTTGCCAAAGATCATGATATCACTTTACACCACCAAGATGAATAGTTTAGAAGATTCCTGATGACATGAGAAGAAAGAAACTTCATTCTCAGACTCCAAGTACTTGGCATAACAAGACGCTTGTCATCATAAAAGGGTCTAGAGGATTGACCGAGAGACATTTAGCAACTCTAATTTAAATGTTCTCCTTGATGTTCGAGACACCAGTATCAAGCTATTGACAAGCCTTTAACCAGTCATCAAGTAAAGGTCGGACTTGGGATACAAAGGAAACCATAAGAACAACACCTATAATAAAATATAGAAGAGGCCTCATGAAGAGTGGTTGTTATTGCTGATTCAAGATAATGTGACCATAGGTCTTCCGGCTAATTGTGACAACCACCACATCAATCTTTCTAGATGTATAGAGAGACCTATGTCAAAACCTTGAGGAACACCAATCGTTATTGCTGCTTGATATTCAACTTTGATTAACTGGAGAGATACTTTAGACTCAACATATTCGAATAGAAAGTGTGCAACATTTACCACAAAGGTAAAGTTACTAGATTCTCAATACATGGACTTCAATGTCAAGCTCCAAAAGATGAGCTAGATTGTGGAACCCATGTGATAGCAAGTTATCAAAATATAATTGAATCTACATGAATTATTTGCAATGAAACACAATTTGAATCCTTGTTAGGGAATATTTAGGAGGATATAGAAGTTTTCTTGGACTTCTTATCTTCCGTGAACAAATCAATCAGTGGCTTGATGTGCTTGGAGGATCTTCTCGAGATGTGAAGGTAACAACCTACCATATCAATAATTATTTTCACACGCTTGACTAACTTGAAATGATTCCCGAGAAAACAAAGATAACTCTACTCGAATCAACGGTGAAATCTTTCAACATTTTGCACATGAATCGGAAAAGGTTACTTCTAACATCCAGAACACATACTTTGAGATAACACCAAGATGGTTCTCAAAAGTTTCCAACATTAATGCCAAATGTTCCATACTAATCTGATATAACATGGAGAAGTTAAGAATGTTATCGTTAGGCTCAATAACAAACTTATCTATACACTCCAAAAGGACGAACTCATATTTTGTATGAACAAGGCATAGACATTGGTCAGACCAGAGGACATGAATATGTACTTAAGTGAGGCATCACAAGTAGATACACCGACAGAATAGTCCTTGGAACTGAGTTTGATTTGACAATTTCCCAAATCAAATCAAAGGCGTGGAAAGATAACATATCCACAAAGGACATACTATCGTACTTCAATGCGAACAAAACTAGACATCCCGTTAAGGAGGAACACAGTTGGATAGAACTTTTGTATTAAAACTCTCCAAGTTGTTGTTTAAGCTTAACCAACTAGTTCAGGGGTAACCAATACTGATCCTTGGAGAAAGGAGTGGTTTAAAGAAGCAACTTACTCAAGATCCTGACAACACGTTCATGTGGCAATATGGCGATACTTCTAGAAGACATCCAGAATATCACGGACCACCGATATGTCAATTAGTTCGAGAGGAAACTTGCTTGGTAAGGCAAGACAACATAGTATTAGAGCTTCGGCATGAGCCTAACTCTTTGACTGAAGAGGGTATACCGTAATATCGTACTTGGTTGCACAATCAAACTTCGATTTATTGATAGGGTTAACCATCACGGTAAGAATGACATGAATGTCCTTGAAGTTCAAAGCAATATAAATTGCTAGGAATCTTAGATGACCACATTATTACGCACGCACAACACTCATGAGTGCGAACAACTCAGAGGAAAGGTGGTTAAATATATGTAAGAGTATCACTTCATTAAGAGGGTCATGAATCTCAGCTTGACCTCTTAATATAGAAAGGGTGTCATACTTTAAGTTAGAACGGAACAGAAGCTAATCAACGCTTGTTGATCTGTGAAGTACAACACTTTGACCTGGTCTTAGAAATGACGAGGTACTGGAGTTTGTTTCTCCTGAAATCCCAAAATGGTTTGTCATGATGAACCACAAGAGTAGCTTGCATCGGAAGACACCAATGCACATCTACTACTTGGCTACCAACTAGTAGACAAAGGTCAGAAAACAACAAAGAAGGAAGAACATGCTCAGAATAGAATCCCGATATGTGGATGCATAAGTCAAAAATCTTCTGGAGACCAATACAGAGATGGGAAAGGTGTGGCAGAGTTATGAGTATAGAAGTGGGACTCACTAAGAGAACTCTTGTCGTGATCTATTTGGTTCCATTGAAGAACATCTGCCATAGCATGTGGTAGGGGAAGCCCTTAGTTGTAACGATTCAATCGCGACAATAACCACAAGCTTGAAAGCTATACTAGAAGGTACTAGACATCCCGAAGTAATGTGTGAACATTAACAATAGGGGTCAAAGTAATGGATCTTGAGTTAAAGATCAGCTTTATGTACAAGATTCACAACACCAGAATCCAGCATAATCGAGGATCTTAAGTTCAAGTCCAAGGGTTAAAACCCGAGAAAGGAGTAACTACTACTTGAGTGACAAAGCGTACACTGCAAGATAGGTATCACAAGGTATCTTCCAAGATAAGATACAACTTATAAAGTACCCAAACAAAAAAAAGGAGGCACTCGAGGCGAAAGGAAACCTCAAGACCTACAACAGAACATTGTGGAACCATAAACATGATGTTGTGGTCCCATAAAACAGAGAGATTATGATAGAAATAAATCTTCTCATATGAACAAGAGCAAAGGGTAACAAGGAACACACATCTGACTCTAGAGAAATCAACACTAGGTCAAATGGTTGAGAATCGGCATGCCTAAAGAGGCACCTAAGCTTTGAAGGAAGAGACGAGATAGCATTTTTTTTTACAAATCAACACAAGATAAGGTAACCCAGAGTTAGAGCGAAACTGGATAAGGAGAAAAAGAAGCATACTAGAGTTTTCGCACATAATTTTCATCTTTGAAAATAGTTTTCACAAGTACTATACTCAACATCGAGCAATAGAAAGGGTTTCCTACAGTCGGTATGGCTCTGATAACAAAACCTGTGACACCCCCGGGATTAAGGCTAGACAAATCCCAGACCTAGGTCTGATATAAGCCTAACCTAAATCTAGAAAGCATACAGAGGGAAAATTGATAACACAATAGTGACCCTACGACACAAAATTTATTACAGCAAGCTCATAATTGAGCAAAGAACCAAAATATTACAAGCATAGGTCACTGACCACAAACATCAAACAACGAAAGGCAAATTATGCTATTAAGTATAGCAAACTTAACAAATGGCCTAAGAGGCATGAAGCATAACGATGAAGTCCAATCTATAGATCCCAGACTGCCGACTGGGAACTCCAAACTACTCGTCGATGTCGATGCCGTGAAGAACTCATCTTCTATGGTAACACTTACTCTGTTGCAGAAGTGTCAATGAAGCAAGGGTGAGTACATGGTGTACTCCGCAAGACTTATGGCTGGTGGAGTTATTTGCATAAAGCCATCTTTCTTTTGTAAAACAAGAGGGAGAAGAATCTCGTCTAATCAGAATGTTTTAAAAGGGGATAAGAGAGTGGTAACTCTAGCTTTGATCATCTTTTGATATCCACCGAATCTTCATCAGCTGAACCTATCTAGGATCACCCCCTCCATGTATTGTTCTTCGAGCTTCGACGGTGTTGATCTCGGTCTTCAATCTCAATACCGATCCCAATATCGTATTCTACCGAAGAAGAACCAAACATCGGAAAGAGAGGGAAACAATCAACACATGGCGTCGATGCAATGCTCAATCAAGGATGATGATATGACAAGTTAAAAGTATTGAAATGTAACCCTAATACATACTTGGTCATTTTAAACGAGGTCCGAGGGGTCCAAACCCTAATTCGGAGAAACCCCAGATTCATATGAGAGGGGTACATTTAATTCTTCTAATTAACTTGCAACTCAAGTTATTGAAAAATGCATGATTATAATGTTATGAGATAAATCTCATTTTTCTGAACATTTTGATATATTATTTGTATTTTTCTGATTTAAAATGAATTAGATATGAATTTCCCCATTTTTAATTCATTTTAAATCATTTTTAGAATATTATAAACTAATTTAAATTTTTTTAAATTACTTTAATATTTAATTTAATTCAGAAAACATTTCTGAAATATTTATAACACTTACAACTGGACCCCACATGTCAGGTATTTCCTTTACTAAAATAATTATAGAAATAATAAAAGAAAAGGGAAAATAAATTATTGCATAGGCATGACATCATGCTGATGTCAGCCAGGAGCAATGTTTGCAGATCGTTGATCGATCGATCTGGAGCTCGTGGCGACGCACCGTTGGGATCGTTGGAGAGAGAGGAGCGAGGCGAGTTGAACTGTGGGGGCGCCTCCATTTAATGGTTGCCGGAGCGTCGGCAACGATGATGAACAGCGGCAGCTAACGGTGGTGCTCGACGAGGTGGCGATGCAGAGAGGGGGAGCGAATGGAGAGGAGCGTTAGCACCGGAATCTCACCACGAACACGATGCCGGTGTCGGTGAGGCTCGGGAGGCCGAATGGTGACGAATCGATGCGTCAACAGTGGCGGCCGACGACGAGAACAAGCTCGATTTCGGCGAGAGGGCAGGGCCCCTGCTTGCACGCCTCACGGAGGAGGACGAGGAAGACACAGCGCGTCCAACGGTGGCCTCAGCACGACGTGGGGTGGCCGGGGACGGCGAGGTAGCACGGGTCCGGAACTAGGGTTTCGGCCAAATGGGGAAACACGAGAGAGAGAACGAGAGGAATCAAAGTTGGTATGGGGAAGTAGAAGAGGAGACCATCGTTCTTATCTTCACCTCCGGGGGTGGCGGCGCGCATCGCAATGCCGGCGAGGATCGACGTCAGAGGCACTTCCAGGCAACTGCTTGCTAGGAGGAAGGAAGACAACATGGACATGAGGCTGAAGGGGTATGGGCCGGCTGCGGGCTGCAGATGGGCTGATTGGGCCGCGGGGACGTGCGCTAGGCGGAAGAGAGAAAGATGAAGAGAGAGATGGGCTCGGCCCAGGGAGAGAGAGAGATTGTATTTTTATTTCTGAAATCTTTTCTATTTTTTACTTTCTCTCTTGTATTTTCAATTGTAATTCTGTTTTGATTATTTTCAAAATACAAAAACTTTTATAAACATTTCAAAATATTGAAGGGACCCTTTATAACCATTTGGGTTCCATAAGTTTTGCACTTTTCAAAATTTCAGTACCGTTTGAAATGTTTCAAATAGAAAGAGGGAAATAGGGTTTAGGGTTTTGTGATTATTTTATTTCATGCATTTTAAAATGATGATGCTCATGAATGCACATACAAACCCTAATTACTATTTAATAAAACTAGGGTTGTTACACCCACATCAATGGAGGGAGGGCAAGGGGGCAGCCCATGCGCCGGCCACCCCCTTGGGTGCCCCTCTCCTCATATAAAAGAAGCCCCCTCCTCTCTTCTCACTCAGACCTCCTCATGAAGGATCTCACTCCCCTCTAGTATTTATCCCCCATGGTCTCGGACTAGCGAGATACATGTTCCCGGTGGCTATTCGGCAAGAAAGAGTTGTGCTTCCGCTGCATCGCTGTAGCGAGGAGGCGGAGGTTGCTCGGTGCCTCGGACATGTGTGCGAGCACGGATGCGCCGCTGATTTGCGGCGCTTGGACTTCCTCTTGATCTTGAGATGGGCAAGAGATCGTCTACATCAACCACGAGTTCGACCTTGTTAAGCTTTGTCGGTCTTCAAGGGTATGTTCTCTACGGATGTACATCCGCCTGTTGCTTGTATCTAGTAGATAGATCTTGGTACATAGTTGTTCCCATCGTAGGAATTTTTTTGTTTTCTATGCTGCGAACCCTACAGTGGTATCAGAGCCGGTTATATGCGTAGATGCTTTGCACGGGTAGTACAACTATGAGTATATGGGCGATGATGATCATGTTATTGCTACTTAGTTGTACTTTGGATATTGGTGGCATAGTGGGATGAAGCGGCCCGGACAAACTTTACATGTCCTCGCACATGAGACCTGTTTCACGCTTGACATGCAACTAGTTTTGCATAAGTGGCCAGTGGGTGTCTGTCTCTCCTACTATAGTCAATATTTAATTTGCAACGAGTTGTCAACAATTTGGTTATCCTTGTTGCGGTTCATGTTCGTAGGTAAGAACGGTTCTATCTTTGAAAGCCCTAAGCCACATAAAACTTGTAATGGATAAATTAGAGGCGTCTAGTTTAGATTGTTGTTGGTCTAGTGTCATGATATGGTGATGTTGTAAGTAGAAGTATAATTCGATACTCTTACAACACACATAACGTGTAAGTTCCATATACCTTGGCCTTACACACAGAGGTATGATAGTGATCATACCACGATGCACATGATGGAGATCGAGTGCAAGAACCATATCATTCCACTTATAAACATGTGATGTTTGTTGCATCTTATATTGCTTGTTTGTCGTTTTATTAGCATAATAAGATGATCCCTCATTTAGATATCAAGATAAGAATGTGTTCTTCCTTAAGTATGCACCGATTATGTTTCGTCGCTCCAAGACATCATGTGAGGACCGGGTGTTCTTGGATCCACGATCAAATTTCGGGTGTAAGACAGTTACATATGCGAATACTAAGGTTCTTACTTGGCGAGCCTAGCATGTACAGACATGGCCTCGGAACACGGACCAAAAGGTTAAGCATGAGTCATATGAAATATATGATGCCCATTTAATGATAGAATTTGAAGCTACATTGACTCACGTGATGATCAGACTTGGTGTAGTGGATTTGGTTCATGTAATCACCAAAAAGACACGAGGGATGTCGTTTTTGAGTGGGAGTTCATTTCTAATTTGGATTAGTAGAAATCAATTTATCATAAATTAAATCAAAGTGAATTTGCATAATTTGTTATAGTCATTGGCATTCGTTCACCACCTTAAGCTTAGTTGTAATTGAGATAATAGAACTATAGAATTCTGGATATTTACTTTACGAACTGGTGTCATATTGTGTTGAGTGTCAATCTAAATTTTAAAATCCTATTGCAAACTTTCAGCAAACTCTGTTTACTCCGTGAAATTTAATAATTGGTATTAAATCGAGAGTAAAAATTCTAGTGTTAGTATCTTAAGTATCATGTTTGCCTCCATGATTCTTGATCGTTTTAATATCAAGTTTATCTAGGAGATGAAAGAATTGTTTCGGAAACCACATGTGTGGCAGATATAACGATATCTGAAACAATGTTTTGGTTTCAATATGATAGAGTATAATATATGTTCTCATATTGGATGAGAATTTGCGAAGGTTGGAGATACTAGAAATCCTAATCATCCAAAAGGGTTTTGGAAAGTAACATTATACTCACAATTCTCCTTCATAAGCTACATTAGCTTGATTATGAAATTCGTCATGATAAGGATGAATAGAAGATGTATGTAAAGTGTTTACTACACTAAAAGATTACTAAATAATGGTTTTTGAAAGAATGTCGATCATTTGATGATGGTGATCTACTTCAAAGTGCAAGTCCAAAGGTATTATTATTTGAATATACACGCTTTGGACTATATGTTATGTATATGGCGCCACTAATGATGTTGATAAATTATTTTAAAAAGGAAAAGGAAATGCTGAAAGAGAATCTATAAAATATATTTGGCAGAAAATAAAAGACTGGAAATATTCAGTTTAGGTATATAGATGATATACATTTTATGGTTGTATTCTTTGCTTGTTAAACAATTTGGTTCTTGGGTATTGGATACCGAATTGGTTGGTATGAAATTTCATACAGAACGACGCAATTCATGAACTACAATGGCCTAAGTAACTAGCAAGATAATATGTGATGATGATCATCGAAAACAAACAAGCAGTTGTTTGTATTTCTCGTTGACATCAAAGCTTGTCTTCAAGGTTTGTTTTAATAATAGTCATTTAAATCAGGTATTATGAGAACAAACATTGTTCAAATAATTACCGTATTCCATATAAGATGGATGATTTACAAATCTAGTTGGAGAAATCACATCCATAAAACTAATGCTAAAATGTCGCAAGACAAATGATTGGAAGATCACTTACAAAGTGACATCGCCGTTTAAATTATATTGGAAATAAAACATGAAGAAACTCCATTTTTATGGATTTTTGGAGTCTTTGATTTGATCAAATGACGCTTGTGAGACTTTCCTCGGGATAATTGAAACTTTGTTCAAAGGCCAAAGAAGAACGATCGACTAAATTATTGGAATTTATACATATCGATGTATGTAGTCCATTATGTGTAGTCGTAAGCGATGGATTTCAACTTCATATGCTTTTTACAGAAATTTGAGTGAATATTCACTTAATGAGAAAGAAGTATGAAATATTTAAAAACGTTCAAAGACTTTCAAGATGAAGTAGAAAATCATTGTAACAAGAAAGTAAATTATTTATGATTTTATCATGAAGGGATTTATTTGAGTTGCAAGTGTAACAATAAAATAAATGATTTATGATTTTATCATAAAGGGATTTATTTGAGTTGCAATTTTAGCAAAACACCTAGATTTGCATCTCCCGAAACACCATAGGAATGTGAAGTGTTTGGGATTTGTAATGAAACCTTGTTTGACATGGTTGGATCAAAGGTGTTATTTATAAAACCACCATTATGTTTTAAAAGATTAAAAGCTTTAGAGACTACCGCTTTTACACTAAAAAATCTCCATCTTGATCCGTTGAAATGACACCATGTAAGTTATGGTTTGGGGTAAAACCCAAGTTGTCCTTTCTTTTGGTATGCTAAGCATAAGTAAGATGTTTACAACCAAAGTGGGATGAGCATGTCTTTGTAGGTTATTTTGAATAACCATTGGGTATTCCTCCATAACACCGAGTACAAAAGGGTTTGTCGCTTGAAAGGTGAAGTTTCTTGGAAAAGGAATTTTTCACAAAAGGTTAACTGGGAGGACAATAGAACTTTGATAAGGTTAACGAACCTTAGCTATATGTGCCGAGTTGCGCAAGCCAAAAAATGTTCTGGAGGCAGCCAGAATTCTCATGGCTCACGTGCCTCAAAGGTTGTGGTCACGGAGGTCTAAGTTCCTATTGAACCAAGTAGGTCGGGTAAACAATCAAATGCTGAAATTTGAGAGTAAATCATTGTTGTTTGACAATGATGAACCGACTACATGCAAAGAAGCGATGATGGACCCTGACCCCGTCAAATGTATTAAAGCCATAAAATCCGTGATAGTTTCATACATGAGAAATCAAGTTTTTTGAACTTGGAAGACCCTCCGAAAAGGTGTAAAAACCTATCGGTCATATTTGGATCTATAAATAAACAGACATGGATGTTTCACATCTATGAAATAGTCGATATGTCGTAAAGTTTTTTATGACAATGTTCAAGGATTTGACTATGACAAGATTTGATCTTTTATAGCGATATTTAGTCTGGACGGATTAAAGTAGCAACCACTACATATAATTTGGTATATGGAAGATGAATAAACAAAACAAAGTTCTTCTAAAAGAATGGTTACCTAGGATGTGTGCATGACACGGTCCAAAGGGTTTTGTTAATTCAAAGGATGCTAAAAAGGGCATGCAAACTTCAATGGTTGAAGTAAGCATCGCAGAGTTGGAATCTTCACCGTGATGAAACTGTTAAAGGAGTTTTCATCTGGAGATGATGAAGATGCTTGCATTTGCAAGAAATTACGTGGGAGCGCTGAGACATATTTCTAATACATTATATGGAGGACATCTTGTTGATTGGAAATGATGTATCTTTTATTGAAAAAGGTTAAGAATTTCATTTCGATGAAAGACTTAGGCAAAACCCAAGTATTTAGCATGAATGTCTACATGGATAGATAGTGACGCTAATATGGTCGTGCCAAACGTACATATATGAGATATTGAAGGGGTTCAATATAGAAATGATGAGAAAAGGATCTTGTCGCATGGAAAAGAATTGAATCAAGATTCAAGTGTATCTACACTTGATAAGTGAAACAAGATTCAAGTGCTTTGACACTTGATGAGTACAATGAAAAGAATGTTTTGTTCAATCATACCATGATATATACACATCCAGATATGTCCTATGCTCTAAGTGTTATGAGCGTACACCAGAATGAATCATAAAATGATTATTGGACGATAGTAAGGATTTTCTTATAGACTTTTGGAAGAATTAAGAATATATTCCATTTGTATAAGAGACAAATAGTTCATTGAAAAATGATACTAGTTTTGTCACAAGAAACAAATTAAATTTATCTAAATTTAAACTATGGGTGGCACAATGTAATGGAAAGGAGATTCCATGATGGATTTGGATGAATTCCAAAGTTAAGACATTGTGACGGATACTACAACAAAAGGCTAAGTATATGACTGTTAGGAACTAAATGTCTCACCAAAAGACCAAATTTATACAATGCCATCTCATTGGAGAATGAGTGATGCGTGAAGACGCAAAGACATGCAAATACACACGGACCTGAAAGCGTCAGATCCGGAGATTATGTTAACCACTTGCAATCGCGTATATAGAACATCAGAAATCTATAGGTGTTCAATACGCAAAGTTTCTAAACTAGATTATTGTCTCTAGTGCAAGTGTGAGACTGAAGGGAATATGCCCGAGAGACAATAAAAAGTGGTTATTATCGTATTCCTTATTTATGATAAATGTTTATTTTGCATGCTATAATCGTATTAATACGGAAATGTTTAATAAACAAACAGAAAGTTCCTAGTTATGCCTCTCTTATAAACTATCTCGTTGATTAACAAGATGATTAAGGTTTCCTGATCATGGACATTGGATGTTGTTAATAACAAGTTCACAACATTAGTGTAATGGTGCGATGAACATTCATCCGAAGTATAGCATTACGATCAAAGTCATTGAGTTTATATTGCTATAACAACATACAAAGTGATCCTAATCCTTAGACCATGAGATCATGTCAATCACTAACACTGGAAGAGTATCTTGATAACATCAAACGTCACACCGTAACAGGGTGATCATAAAGATGGGTTCAGTACTATTAAAGTGTTATGTTGAGGCCCATGGATCGAGAGTGGAATTTGTTCATCCCGATGAAGGATAGATATGCTCCGGGCCCTCTCGGTGATATCACATTGATTAGCTTGCAAGCAAGTGATTAGCGTAAAAGGTTCTCGCGATCACAAGAAAGTCATCGCTGAATGTGTGGAAGTCAGTATGGATCTATAGGTCCCGCTTCTGTTATTGATCTGAGAGGGGTCTCGATCATGTCCGCATTATTCGCGAACCGTAGGGTGACACACTTAAGAGACACCGACATCCATCTGGAGCAAAAGTTTCATGAATAACAAGTGCAGGAATTTATTTCACTAGATACCGAAACAGATTTTCGGGTGAAATTGCAGAAAGTGTTTTTGCATGTGAAATGAAATACTAGCAAGGGGTTATATGTGAATGTTTGTCATTAAACTAATTGACAAAATTCGGAGTAAATAAAAGGAGTTTTATTTAATGAGAGTTTGCAATAAATTTGGTGGAAATGTAATGGGAATTTGAGTGGAGGAAATTGAAAGGCATTTTTGTGAGTGGAGTGTCCACCCACATCAATGGAGGGAGGGCAAGGGGCAGCCCCATGCGCCGGCCACCCCCTTGGGTGCCCCTCCTCCTATAAAAGGAGCCCCCTCCTCTCTTCACACTCACACCTCCTCGTGAAGGATCTCTCTCCGCCTCTAGTATTTATCCCCCATGGTCTCCGACTAGCGAGATACATGTTCCCGGTGGCTATTCGGCCAGAAAGAGTTGTGCTTCCGCTGCATCACTGGAGCGAGGAGGCGGATGTTTCTCGGTGCCTTGGACGTGTGTGCGAGCACGGATGCGCCGCTGATTTGCGGCGCTAGGACTTCCTCTCGATCTTGAGATCGGCAAGAGATTTTCTACATGAACCACGAGTTCAACCTCGTTAAGCTTTGTCGGTCTTCAAGGGTATGTTCTCTAAGGATGTACATCCGCATGTTGCTTGTATCTAGTAGATAGATCTTGGTACATAGTTGTTCCCATCGTAGGAATTTTTTGTTTTCTATGCTGCGAACCCTACAATGAACCCACTATCGACCATAAATACCCCCTCTTGGAGTCACTAGCAACTACTTGGCCAAGATAGCTACTAACAACGAAGAACATGCATGATCACAAACAACATAGACATGCTAGAATCAATAATACAAAACCATTGATCAATTTGACATAGTAATCTCAATATCCATCAGATCCCCGCAAACACAACATGCATGATTACAAATAGATGAGATCTTGATCATGAACAGAGCTCACAATATCTAGACATGAAAGCACAAAGGAGGAGATACAACCATTTAGATACTACATGGACCCGTAGTCCAAGGTGGAACTACCCACGCTTCATACCGGAGGCTGGCATGATGAAGAAGAAGGCCTCCGGGATGATCTCCCTTCCGGCAGGGTGCCGGGAAGAGCTTCAGATCCCCCAGATCTATGGAGGATGGTGGTGGCTACAGACGGTTTCATGGAATATTGATCGGGTACTTAGGGTTTAGGCATCGGGGGCTTCTTATAGGCGAAGAGGGAGGCCGAGGGGGTGCCCGAGGCGGCTGCACCCCCCAGGCACGGGGTGGGCCCACCCACACGGCCAGGGGTGTGGCCCCCTCGAGGCCCCCCCATGGTAAAATATTGACTTTGGCTTTTGACCCGTCCAATTCTGAGAATATTGATTTTCTGCCTTTCTGGGACCAAAAGCAAAGAAAACATGCAACTGACACTATGGCATCTTGTTAATAGGTTAGTACTAGAAAACATATAAAAACACCTCAAAGTGTAGACAAAGCAAAGCAAAGTAGATACTAAACAAGCATGGAACATAAAAAATTATAGATACGTTTCCCACGTATCGGGTAGTATGGATGTATGTGAGGAACTTACTTGGGATTAACGGTGACATCACTATGCATATCATTAGTTCTCTTTCTTGTATGGATGAGACTAGTAGGTTATTTCCATAAGCGGTTGTGGAGGTGATAACATTTATGGATGTACTGCCCGCATATAATTATCTTGCTCTAACAATTACATGAGTATTTTATTATTACCTATTATTCCCATCAGATGTTTTGCACAGCTATTGGTGAAAACCGAAGACCCTAGGCCCTCTCTCTCTATCGTCAACAACAACAAGATCGCAAACTCTTGGTCCGGTGAAAACGCAATAGGAATTCTAAAACCCTCAAAGGTCCATTTAAGTAATCTCACTTTGCTTTCTGCTTCCCAAGGATTCGATAAACCTAGGTCTACTAGGGAAAAAGAGCTATACTACATCTGTAATCTAGATCGAAGGTATCAACCCTTTTTCTGGCGCCATTGCCGGGGAAGCAATAGCTACCCTGATGAGGTTAGTAGGAACCTTGCTAGTTTTAATTCTCGTTTTTAATTTTGTTAGTTTGCTTTCAGTTTTTATTTGAAAAACCAAAAAAATTAGTTACTCTTTTTTTCTTGTTTTATCATCATTAGTACTTGTTTAAGAAAATACAAAAACATAGGAAGTATGGCTGAAAAGAAGCTTGGGGTTTGCAACTCCTAACAATGATTATTTGCATACTCCTATTACTCAGCCAGCACTTGCTGCTGAAGATTACGAAATTAAGCCCCACTATTTAAGTTTGGTTCAATAAAATCAATTTGGAGGCTCTGATGTAAAAGATGCAGGTATGCACTTAAATACTTTCACTGAAATATGTGATATGATGTGCATTAAAGATGTTGACCCCGATGCGGTCAAATTGCACTTATTTCCTTTCTCTCTTAGAGGAAGATCAAAAGAATGGTTGCTACCTTTTCCTAGAAACACTATTGCATCATGGGTGGAATGTACTTCTTTATTTATGACTAAATTCTTTCCACATGCAAAGACTATGCAACTCAGATATAATATTACTGGTTTTTAGGAAGATCATGACCCACTAGCGCTTGCATGGGAGAGAATGAAAGAATGCATGAGAAACTGTCCCAGCCATGGGATGGAAGATTGGTTAATTATCCATTTGTTTTATAATGCTCTTAACCCTGTTTCTAAGTCTATGCTAGATACTGCAGCTGGAGGAACATTTATGGGTAAGCAAACTACCGAAGCAAAGCAGATGCTAGACAACATGCAAGACAACCATGTCGAATGACATGTCGAAAGATCAAACACAAAGAAGGTGGACTCTGTCACACCTCAAGAGAATGAAGAACTCAATGCTAAGTTGGATGAGCTCATATTAGCCGCTCAAGGTTGATGACCCACAAGTATAGGAGATCGCAACAGTCTTCGCGGGTAGTATTACCCAATTTATTGATTCGACACAAGGGGAGCCAAAGAATACTTGCAAGCCTTAACAACTGAGTTGTCAATTCACCTACACCTGGAAATAGTTCTTGCTCACAGAAGTTTATTAGTAGCAACAGTGGAACAAGATCAATAGTAATAGTAACAGTAACAATGGGATTCAAGTGCGGTAGGCATAGGGATGGATGGACGGGCGTTGCATGGACGAGTCTAAACATGTAACTTCAAGATCTAGGGCATTGTAGATAAATAATAACAAGCATCCAAGTACTAAACAATCCTAGGCATGTGCTCCAAATATAGTCATACGTGCTTGCAATGAGAACTTACACAACATCTTTTGTCCAGCTAACCCGTGGCAGCGGGGCGTCTAGGGAACTACTGGCAATTAAGGTGCTCCTTTTAATAGAGCACCGGAGCAAAGCATTAACACTCCACGAACACATGTGATCCTCACACCACAGCCATCCGCTCCGGTTGTCCCAATTATTGTCACTTTGGGGCATTTGGATCCGGACAATTATATGTGTACACAAGTTGTAGATAAGATCATAAACAATACTATCATAATGATTCAATAATAAGTTCAGATCTGAGATCATGGCACTCGGGCCCTAGTGAAAAGCATTAAGCACAACAAGTTGCAACAAAGTCAAATAGCACTAATAGAGATACTATGCACTATGCCCTAAAAATCGTATTCGATTACATGATAGAACTCATCCAATCCCTACCATGTAACATGCAAAGTATGTAATATATGTACTCAGTACTTATGCAGGGCATGCATCTGTTTAAATCAATACAACATTTGCATGTGAGCATGTGTTGAAATAAATGCAAATTCATAACCCTATTTTCCCCTCTCTTTGAAAATCAATTCAAAAGGATTTGAATTTGAAAAGTTACCAAAATAGTGAAGCCCAAATGGACTAAAAGGGCTCCATGGTATTTTATATATTTCACAAAACCTCTCTAGTAATTTTGAATGATTCAAAACAGATTTGGAATTTAAAACTTAAAACAGAAATCAAAAACAGAAATAGAAAACTGTTTTGGCAGAAAAAAATAGAGCCAGACCCCTACCAGGCTGGCCCATCTTCTTTCCTCTCTCTCTCCCTTGCCGTGAGCATCAGCCCGCAGCCAGGACGGCCCACCCGAGTCCCAGGAGACGGCCTGGTATCCCTTCACCCCTCTTTTCCCTTTCTTCCTCCTCCGGCTAGAAGGACGACACATGGAAGCTTCTCGCTGTCGCTGCCGTCGCCATCCTCCCGCGCCGTGATGCCCGCCTGCGCGAGGATGCACACTGCCGACACTCGCAGCATCTACAAGTACCCTTGCCGCCGTTGGTCGATCCTTATCTTCTTCATATCCCCAATTTCCACCTCCGGCCGAACCCTAGCTCACGGGAGCTCCGACTCGCCGTTGATTCTTGCCTCCCCTCGTTGTTCCGAGCTCACTGGCGTGACCGCCGAGGTCGACTCCATCGATTGCCCCCAACCGCTCGAGCCGGCGTGCTCCCAGAAGGTCCAATCAAGACCTCGGTCTCCGACGAACTCCGCCGCCATCCCCGACGATTCCGGCCACCCCAAGCCTCTCCATCGAGCCCTGCTTTCTCCTAGTGAGCTAGAGGTCCCAGTGGACCTCTCCAACCTTTTCCTCCCCCTCTGGTTTGACCCTGCACCGTTCCTCTCCATCCGTCGCCGTCAGGCACCGTCACCACCATGCCGTCGGCGACCATTTAGCAGCGGCGCCGCCACGAACAGGTAGCCCACGATGCCCTCGTTCTAGCACGCTTAGTTTTGCAAGCACGCGCGCCCTCCTCCACAGTCTATCGCCGCCATCTGGCCGTCCTACGGTGAGACCGACGTGGTGCCACGGTGGCAGCCGATCTGGCCCAGGCCCCACCTGGCAGCCGCAGTGGCTAGAGCCAGCTCCAGTGAGAAAAAACCCTGACCCATTTTGCGCGTGTGGCTATTGATGTGGCTTCGGCCCCACCAGTCAGTCACTGTGGGTAGGTTCAGATGTGGTAACAAAAGCCCTGGGTTGTATTATGACGTCAGCCTGATGTAATAAAGGTTTTAATAATTTCAGAAAATGATATAAATTTTTAAATTCAATAACTAATTCATTATAAGTCAAAAAAATACAAATAATATATCAAAATGTTCAGAAAAATGAGTTCTACCTATTTAAGCTATAATAATACATTGATTAACAACTTTAATGAAAAGTTTAATTAGAGAACAAAATCAACCCCTCTCATGTGTTTCCGGAGTTCCCCGAGTTAGGGTTTTCAATCCTCGGAACCCCGTTTAAGTTGTCAAGCATGCCTTAGGGTTTCATTCCAATGCAATTTAACTTGGAATATCATCATATTTGTTTGAGCATTGCATCGATTCCATGTATTGATTGTTGTCTTTCTTTTCGGTATTGGTTCTTCGCAATAGGATCCGAGCCCGAAGCTGAAGTCAACAACACCGAAGATCCGCCTGTCTACTAACGGACAAGGAAAGTGTAGCCTCTCATTCTGAACCTATGTTTTATAAAGTATATTACTTTCTCGCTATGATGCACACAATTCCAATGTGGTTTTTTGTCAGTAGCTAGTGTTACCTATCTGCTGCATTGTTTCCCTTTGTAGCCTTATACTCCTGATCCACTGCTCCTAGCATACCTAGGTCTGGCATCTGAGCATTGCTAGAGCTTCTGAGACCGATAGCTTAGCCATGCATAGTAATAACGTCTGATCTATCCAAAGAACGAGACAGAGGTACCAAGGAAGGTAGAGAGGTAGGAGATGGTGACACCATAAAAGGAGTTAACTAAATATGCTAAGGCTTGTATGGGAGGCCACGTTGGGTGTGGTTTTTGTAGTTCCATGCTCGCCACCACTAGGAACTGAGTTCTTCCTTTGGAACCGAGACGAGCGTACAACCACACGGGGCTTGGGAACCCCTCGACTGACTAACTTGCCTAGTAGATTCCATGAGTCACATAGTTCGGGATTTCCATTTGGCATACGCATTGAAAACATTTTCGAAAGAGGAGGTGATGGAGGTGCATCATAACAGGTAGGGAAGCGTGGATCGGGTTGCTTGGGGTTGATGGAGCCCCTAGTGAACCAACCTCGCCTCACATCTTTAAGTATCGGCTTCGGGATTTGACCCGTTACGGCGGAACCATACTTATTGTGTGACTCATGGTCTCGGCGAAAGCAAGTTAAAGGTCGTGGTCAACCACCCTCTACCGGCCCTCCAAGGAAGAGGGCTAATAATATTTGGCATTAAGAGTCGGTTGGTACGCGTGGGTAAAGTTGTACACCCATGCAGGGTATTAATATTTTTGAAAAGCCGTGTTCATGTTTATGAACGCTTGGTGACCAGATTCTAAGATCATAGATAACTTTAACCAATATAAAACTTGTTGATCCACGTGTGCTTAAGGATGCTTCCTCCGGGTTGAGGGGGTGATCCTAGATAGGAGGTTCTGATGAAGCTGTTGGTTATCGAGATGTGATGAACAAGATGAAGAAGTCGCTATCTTATCCCTTTTAAAAGATTCTGTGAAGACGAGCCTCTTCTCTCTCGTGTTCACAAATAAAGATTGCTTTCCGCAAAAGAAAATCTAGAGAAAGCTTTTCTAGCCAGAGCATGTAGACACTAGGTTATCTAAGTCTTGCAGAGTACATTCTCGTACTCAGTCTTGCGCCATTGTTGTTTTTCTATAGAGGATCTGGTTGCAACTGAAGGTGGCTTGTACGTTGACATCGACGAGGGGGTCCTAGGTAGCAGCCTGAGGACTATGGGATGGACGTCGCTTTTGTTTATGGCCTCTTAGGCCTTTTGCTAGGTTGTTGTATAGAAAAACATAATTTGCTTTCACTGTGTGATGTAATGTTGGGTCTATGACCTCTGATTTGTAATAACTCTAATATCTTACTCTGTTAAGGGTTTAAACTTATGTCGTTGAATCCCTGTGTTCTGTAATGTTACCGAATCATACTGTGATCTTCCGTGTTTGGGATTTGAACTTATCTTAGATGGTGATCTAAGGTTAGTTTAACCCTAACCCCAGGGGGTGCTACGTACCATCCCCAAGCCTACAGCGGGGGATTACTCACTCATGGATGAGGGAAACATCGGTGGTTGATGGAGATGCGTTGGTGATGACGATGGCGATGATCCTCTACAAATTCCCCGTCCCGTAAGGGTGCCAGAGCGGAGTTTATGGATCCGAATCTTGGTTTCTGGTGGCGGCGGCGGAGCGGAACTCTTTCTGCAAAACTATCGACCCCCCCTAGGTGTTTAGGTCGAAAGGCAACTTATAGGCGCAGAGGGAGGCCGAGGGGGATGCCTGGGGTGGCTGCACCCTTCCCAGGCGCGACCAGTGGTGGGCCCGCGCCTGTCATGGGTGTGGGCCCCCTAGGCCCCTTCTCTGTCTCATCTTCTGGCTCCGTGGATCTTCTAGTGAAATATAATTTTTGGCACATTTTCCGGGATTTTTCCTGATAGTTCATTTTCTGCACAAAAACTAGACACCAAGGTAATTCTGCTGAAAACAGCGTTAGTCCGTATTATTTGTATCCAAATCACACAAGTTTAGAGAAGAAACAATAGCAAAGTATTCGAGAAAGTAGATACGTTTTGGACGTATCAACTCCCCCCAAGCTTAGCTTATTGCTTGTCCTCAAGCAATTCACTTGAAAACTGAGTGCGATAAAAGAACTTTCACGAACACTTTGCTTCATATGATGTATACATTCTCAGCATAGGAGTAGATGCTTAGAAAATTCATAATAAAGAGTATGCAACTAAGTCTACTCAATAGTTATTGCAAGCCATGAAGAGAAACCAACTCAATAATAATAAGTGGCATGAAACATAAACATAAGCAACATTGCAATGCTCATAATAAGTTATGATAGAGTGGTATCTCGCTTGCCTTTGTTTGAAGAGCACAATATAAATGCCAAGGCACCTCTAAAGTTCAAGTGAATACTAGAAGTAAAGATATCAGAGATACAAGCATCAACGTAATGACATAATTAACCAAGTTTTGGAACAAACACAAGAATGACAACTATGCTCTCAAGAAGGTTCTCATAGAATAAATTGTGACTCAACAAAGTTGTGAAAACGGTTTTGAAAGGTTTGAAACGCTTGCCAATGCTGAAAGGAAGGTACTCATTAGCTTTGAGCTCTGATTGCCCCTATCATAGGCATCTTCATGTGGTTAAGGTGAAAGTGAGGTCCACTCTGAATCATATGCTTGATAGACCATATACTGGAAATCCCATGTCCCTTGAGTACGAGGGCCGCTCAGCATGCTACTCAACTTTGGTCACCTGAAAGTTCTTTTCATTGTAAATACATGCATATCACAGAGAACCGCCAACGGGGTACCCCTTGCACATGGTACAAGAGCTTTCCCATAACCAAAATGACAAGGCAAGCAGACAATGAGCATCTCAGCGATCTTTTTATTTACTATGTGTATAGCTTTTTATTGAGGATGCTTCATAAATGCTTATTATGGTGATGCTGCAAGTTTCCACCATGATTAAACATGGCTTAGGCTAGCGGCCCAGGCGTTTCTCTAACACAATTTATAAACTCCATGAACTCACAAGCTCCCCTTTTATTTCACATCGTCGACATCCATAAACAAAAGAGCAAAGTATCAACTGGATAGGATATCCAAAAGGTGTTGAAAGCGTTCCCCGTGACATCACGGTTCTGCTGACTCCCAGCATATAATTTGCAAGCATATAACTTTCATGGACTAGTCACAATGGTTCATGATTATTAAGTGCAAGGAATAAAGTGTGCCATCAAGTTCGTGAGAGCTTTACTAACTAACTTTGCAAAACAGATAAACATTTTATTTGGAAGAAAACACGGCATATTGAATATGCATCGAAATAGCAACCGATGCTAATAGGTAGGTATGGTGGACACAACTGGCAATAATGGTTTTGGGGAGTTGGAAGCACAGGTAGAGCACATACTCAGTGAAAGTGAAGGCTAGCAATAGAGAGGGAGCGACAAATGAGAGAGCAATAGCCGTCGTAATCATGCTTGCAACAAAACATGACTAATTATGGCGTGAAAGTGATACAAGAACTCCGAGGCAAAATAAATCATCGAGGCTTACTGACTATTGATTAGTTATATGCATGCGTTAGCATGTGCCAAGTTGATTCACATGAACAGACAGAGGAGGATACCACAATATCATACCAAAGTATGAATAAAACAATGCAAGAAAACATTCATATGACATGCTATAAACTATTAGCAAGCTAGAGCTAATCATAGACAAGCAAGAACTACTAAGCATCCATAATGACATACACCTTACACAAACATGCTAAGCATGCTCACAATGATGAGTATATGTACAAAAATGAAACAAATAGAGTTCGTTACCAGCCTCTTACCACACCTCAAGTTGTCTTAATCTTCATTATTGCCCTTCACTTATGTGACTTGAACAATAACATGAAACCAAATCCACTGCGGATGTCTGAACCCTGCAAAGAACTCACAAAACCAAAAAAGAACAACAAATATTTTTGGTATTTTCGATTTTTTTAAAACAAGCAAACAAAGCAAAATAAAACCAAAAACAAAAACTAAGACGCTCCAAGAACAACACAACTGTGCATGAAACAATAAAAACGAAGTGGCTAGAAAGAACTGAGATTTTTATTGATGAAGAAGGGGATGTCTTGGGCACCCCCA
This sequence comes from Avena atlantica, assembly GCA_910589765.1. Classification (NCBI taxonomy): domain Eukaryota; kingdom Viridiplantae; phylum Streptophyta; class Magnoliopsida; order Poales; family Poaceae; genus Avena; species Avena atlantica. Next base: position 339,283,655 of record OU342738.1, on the reverse strand, counting down.
AGCTTTGACGCTTGTACCTATTGAATATTTATTGGGGTGACACGGGGTGTCTCCCCCCAAGCTTGAGCTTTTTTCCATTCTTTATATCATACATCATTCTTTCCTTACATCTGAAAATTTTCCTTCATACAAAACTTCACACAATCTTCATTAGCAACATTAGTGCATTCAAAAGGTAAAAGACCTTTGGGGTTTAGTTTTAAAACAACAAAACTTTCACTAAAGACACAAGCTACTGTAGCAATTCCCTCAAAAAGCTCAATTTCCCAAAAAGAACCCGAAAAAGGAATCAATAATAAGCAAATGCAAATAATGGCAGAAATCTGTCAAAACAGACTAGCAGGTAGAAACCGATTTTTTGGTAGACCTTATGTTGCTCAAATAAAAAAGTGTTGAACTAACGACAGTTAGATAACATACTGGGGGATTTTTGCGTAAATTTTTAGCTCAATCCGTCTTACAGAGACTCCTCACGAATTTTAATAGTGGAGGACAAAAATATGTTTCGGGACAGCAACTCTCCAAATGTTACTTCCCTCTCATTAGAGGTCATTCTTGGCACAAAAAGCAAACAAAAAGGATAAGGAGAGGTCATTACTGAATTAATAACTTCCAAGACTCAAGGAAACTATTAGGTTATCTCCCAACAAGTACTTTTCTTTAACGCCTTTAAGTTAGGCACGATGAAGAGCAAAGAATGGAAAGGAAAAAAATAAAAGTGAGCAAGTATAACCACAGTGAAAGCATTATTTTATTCATTAAAATCCATTTTTTAACAAGGTTGATCAAGTTTTGTTACCAAAACAATCTTATATGAAGCAAAAATTTGCATTCCACAAGGTGATTATATTACCTCATACTTGATAGCGATGGTCCCAATCATAATAGTTTCAAAATTTTCTTGTGGAATGGGACAATAAATTTCTCCAACCTTGATGCTCTCAATATTTTCAATGGAATTCAGGCAATAGCTTTTAGCAACCTTCTTGGAAAATACACATTGTGCTCTTTGTCATTAATATTGAATGTTACTTTTCCTTGATTATAATTGATGACAGCACCTGCAGTATTAAGAAAAGGTCTCCCAAGAATAATAGACATATTATCATCTTCAGGCATTTCAAGCACAACAAAATCAGTCAAAACCAAGCAATTATGAGCCACTTGAACCGGAACATCCTCACATATACCAACATGAATAGTAGTTGACTTATCAGCCATTTGCAAAGATATATCAGTTGGTATCAACTTTTCTAGCTGGAGTCTCTTGTAGAGAGAAAAAGGCATAACACTAACTCTAGCTCCCAAATCACATAAAGCAGTTCTAACATAATTATTCTTAATAGAGAAAGGAATAGTTGGTATACTTGGATCACCAAGTTTCTTTGGAACCTTACCATTGAAGGAGTAATTAGCAAGCAAAGTAGAAATCTCCTCATTAGGAATCTTCCTTTTATTAGAGACAATATCCTTCATATACTTTGAATAAGGAGGCAACATAATAGCATCAGTCAAAGGAATTTGCAAAAATAAAGGATTCATCCACTCACAAAACTTGTTGTAGTGTTCTTCCTCCTTTGACTTGTGTTTCTTACCTGGAAAAGACATAGGTTTGTGCACCCAAGGTTCTCTCTCTTTACCATGTTTATTAGCAATAAAATCTTCCTTAGTGTACCTAGTGTTCTTAGTGTGCTTCTCAGGTTCTTCCTCAACTTCCTCCTTATCAGGAGCATCATATTTATCATTACCACTCTCAGTTTCAGCATCAGAGACAGATATACTATTAGGATCTATAGCAGGTTCAAGTGGTTCCCCAACTACTTTATGTTTCTTTCTTTCTCTTATGAGGACTACCAATATTCTCACCTTGTTGAGAATCCTGCTCAATTCTTTTAGGGTATCCTTCAGGATATAAAGGATCTTAAGTAGCTATACCACTCCTAGTTCTAATTCCATAAGCATGTTTATCTCCTGAAGCATTAACTAGCATATCCTTTTGTACCTTAGCAAGTTGATCAAGTTGAGTTTGAACCATTTGAAAGTGTTTAAAAAGCATTTTAATATCATTAGAAGTTCTTCCCAAAATATATTTCAACTCATTGATAGCTCTAGAGTTTTCCAATAAATGATTCTGAACTTGTTTATTAAAATGACCTTGTTTAACAATAAAAATTTCAAGTTCCTCTAAAATTGATCAGGAGTCTTACAATAAGGAATATCACCTTCATCAGAGTGTTGGAGAGAGTGTACCTCAATAGTGGATGAGTGGGGAATTGGCTTACATAATTCTTCTATAGGAGGTAGATTCTTCACATCTTCAGCTCTAATATATTTCTCTTTTAGACACTTCTTAGCTTCCTTCATCACTTCATCATTTAATGCAATAACTCCCCTCTTCTTTGGTGTTGGTGTTGGAACTAGTTCAGGCATAACTGGTTCAGGAGTAATAGGCTCAGGTGTATTCAGCTCAGTTGAAGTCCAATCATCATAATTCTTGTTTATTTTGGCCATTAATTCTTCAGCATCTGTAGGAGTCCTTTTCCTGAAAACACAATCAGCAAAGCTATCTAGTTATGTCCTAGAATCATCAGTTAGTCCATTATAATAAATATCAAGAAGATCATTCTTAGGCAATGGACATCCAGGATGTGCATGAATCAAGGCACAGAACCTTGTCCATGACTCAGGCAATTTCTCTTCTTCTCCCTGTTTAAAATCAAAAAGTCTCTACAAAGTATCATGTCTAGCACTGGGAGGAAAATATTTCTGGAAGAAAGAAGCAATCAATAAATCAAGGCTATCAATGGAACCAGGAGGTAATCTATTAAACCAAGCCCTAGCTTCTCCTTTTAGTGAAAAAGGGAAGATCTTAGTAACAAAGTCCTTGCGCATCTTAAAACCATCAGAGATTAAAGCACTCATAGTAGAAAGCTCATTCATATGAGCCACAACACTCTCATTTTCAGTCCCACAGAAAGGTTCTTTCTCAACAATATCTAAATAAGAGAAATCAAGAGAGAAATCATAATCTTTATCTTTAATATCTATGGGAGAGGTGGAAAACTTAGGCATAATAGTACGCCTAGCAAGGAGACTCTTAATAGAACTAGTACCATGTGTGTTTCGGCACTCTTCAACAAAATCATCAGTGAATTCAATGTAACCATCATTAATATCATAACTCTCACTAGCCTCAGGTGAGCTAACTGGTGTAACCGTGTCTTCACTAGGAGTTTCGATATTTCCTAGACTAGCCATAGTAGCATCTAGAAAAGGACCTAATAGACCACTCGCATCAAGCACAATAGAAGTAACATCATGAGTATCAAAAGCAGTTTCAGGCTCAGCAGTAGTAGCAGTGTGTGCAGCATGAGTATGTGGTGGTGTATCAAACTTACTTATAACAGACGGTGAATCAAGAGCAGCAGAGGTGTTTAGGACTGTACATCTTCTTGTAGTGGATGGTAAAATAGGGAACTTTCCATCATGAGACTTCCCCATGATGAAAGGAGTAGCAGTGAACAATAATAGATCCAAGTGAACTTACAAATAAAGCTATGCTCCCCGGCAACGGTGCCAGGAAATAGTCTTGATGACCCACAAGTATAGGGGATCGCAACAGTCTTCGCGGGTAGTATTACCCAATTTATTGATTCGACACAAGGGGAGCCAAAGAATACTTGCAAGCCTTAACAACTGAGTGGTCAATTCAGCTGCACCTGGAAATAGTTCTTGCTCACAGAAGTTTATCAGTAGCAACAGTTTGTAGTAGCAATAACAAAGCAATATCAACAGTGTAACAAGAGCAATAGTAATAGTAAAAGCAACAGTAACAATGGGATTCGAGTGCGTAGGCATAGGGATGGATGGACGGGCGTTGCATGGACGAGTCTAAACATGTAACTTCAAGATCTAGGGCATTGTAGATAAATAATAACAAGCATCCAAGTACTAAACAATCCTAGGCATGTGCTCCAAATATAGTCATACGTGCTCGCAATGAGAACTTACACAACATCTTCTGTCCAGCCAGCCCGTGGCAGCGGGGCCTCTTAGGAACTACTGGAAATTTGCTCCTTTTAATAGAGCACCGGAGCAAAGCATTAACACTCCATGAACACATGTGATCCTCGCACCACAGCCATCCCATCCGGTTGTCCCAATTATTGTCACTTTGGGGCCTTTGGATCTGGACAATGATATGTGCACACAACTTGCAGATAAGATCATAAACAATACAACAATAATGATTCAATAATAAGTTCAGATCTGAGATCATGGCACTCGGTCCCTAGTTACAAGCATTAAACACAACAAGTTGCAACAAAGTCAAATAACACTAATAGAGATACTAGGCACTATGTTGTAACAATCTTATTCGATTACATGATAGAACTCATCCAATCCCTACCATCCTCAAGCCTACAGCGGGGGATTACTCACTCATGGATGAGGGAAACATCGGTGGTTGATGGAGATGCGTTGGTGATGACGATGGCGATGATCCTCTACAAATTCCCCGTCCCGGCAGGGTGCCAGAACAGAGTTTCTGGATCCGAATCTTGGTTTCTGGTGGCGGCGACGGAGCGGAACTCTTTCTGGAAAACTATCGAACCCCCCTCGGGTTTTAGGTCGAAAGGCAACTTATAGGCGCAGAGGGAGGCCGAGGGGGTGCCTAGGGTGGCTGCACCCCCCAGGCGCGGCCAGTGGTGGGCCCACGCCTGGCATGGGTGTGGGCCCCACAGGACCCTTCCCCATCTCATCTTCTAGCTCCGTGGATCTTCTGGTGAAATATAATTTTTGACATATTTTCCAGGATTTTTCCTGATAGTTCATTTTCTGCACAAAAACTAGACACCAAGGTAATTCTGCTGAAAACAGCGTCAGTCCGTGTTAGTTGTATCCAAATCACACAAGTTTAGAGAATAAAAAATAGCAAATTGTTTGAGAAAGTAGATACGTTTTGGATGTATCAAAGGTAAGGAAACCCCGGTAAGAGCTACTCCCAAACCAACTATTGAAGAAGTAGACTTCATAGATCGCAATGATTATAAATTTGCTTGGAAGAATAATTATAATACTAATTTCCAGAAATATTACTCTAGTCTAGCAGGTAACTCTAATAATAATATGGAATCAAGTAATACTAGTCTCCAAGAACCTCTTAAAGCTTTTATGGACTCACAAAATGAGAAAAACAATATTCTAGTCAAAATTACAGAGAATCATGATGCTATGCTTGGTAAATTATCTAACCAAGCTGTTAGTTTGAGAAATGATTTACACCCTCCAAGAAAGAATAAGGATCGTTGAGGCACAACTAGGTAAGATAACCGAGAGTCAAACTCTCATTCTAGCTAAATTTGTAGGTAAAGCTAAGCCCAATCCAGTGGAAGACCTCAAGATGGTAAGGATCCAAAGGGAGGAGCCCAACGAACTTGATTATAGCAATGCCCCTTCACCAAACTATACAGTTGAAGATCTTATAAAAAGGATCAATGTCAAGATTCCGGTAAGTGAAGGAAATGAGTAAGCCATGTATCAACACTTCGTTAATCAGGTAGCAATAAAGGTAAGTGAGCTTGAAGAAGAATATAAGAAAATTGTTGAAAAATTGCCTGTTAAGCAAGATGATATATTTGATCCTACCATTAAGATTAAAATTGGGACTAATGAAATAGCTGCACTATGTGATCTAGGTGCAAGTGTTTCAATAATTTCAAAGAGCCTTTTTAACAAGTTAAATCTTGGCTCTTTTGAAATCATCGAACTAAAATTACATCTAGCGGATTCTACTTATAAACAAGCAGTAGGCATTAAGGAAAATACTTTGGTATACATTAAAGGTTGTCCTGCTCTTATTGATTTTGTTATTGTTGATATGCCTAAAGATGCTACTGCCCCAATTATATTAGGCCGTCCTTTTTTAAGAACTATTAAGGATTTAATTAACTTGCATGAAGGGAACGTGAAGCTCCAATTTCCTTCAAGGTATCCTTTTGTTACTCATTTCTCCAGGAAAAAGAAAGCCAAGCAAGATGATAAGGAGGCCATCACTTTGAAGGCCAATTACTTTGGAGTGTGTGTTCTACTCATATGGCCTAAGTGAGCAATATCAAGGTCAAGCTATTGACCATAAAAGAGTGCTGCATGGGAGACAACCATGTGAAATTAAGGTTTGAGTTAAGTTTTTAAGTTTTAGTTTAAGTTTTGCATAAATAAAGAGTGCTAGAAAACTCCAGTGAGAAGAAGAGATTCAACGGTACTAAAAATTCCTGTTTTATATGCCATAGTTGGTCGAAATTTTAGTCTGTCATTTTTCTGTCAAAACTAGGTGCTTTGCTAAGTTTCAGTCTAAATAGTAATCCTCGAAGAAATAGAAATTTTTTAATGTGTAAAGAAAAGTTAACAACCAACTATACAGCGGGAATAAAAAATCCCGCCATATAGGTGCAGCTATATAGTTATGTTACCCATCGACAATTTTTATCCTAGGATACAGAAGGTTTGACGACCAACTATACGGCAGGAACAAAAGTTCCGGCCGTATAGTTGTCGCCATATAGTTACAGCCTCCAGACAGAAACCCTAGAAACCCTAAAAGAACTTTGTTGTCAGACCAACTATACGGCCGGAACATCTTGTTCCCGCCATATAGTTGTCGCCGTATAGTTGCATTCGACCACTTAAACGCTCGCGGAGGTACCCAAAACATCAAAATCACAATCCTTTTTCTCTCTTCTACCTCCAAACTCTCTCAAAACCTCAAGAGATCTTCACCCCTGCTCAATTCGTTATTCCTCGCACGCAAGTGATCTGTAATATGTTTCTCCTTTGATCCTCCAATTACTTTTTTCAAAATCATCTCTAATCTATTTTCATTATCAATCTAGGGTGAGACTTGTTTTGAACTATTTGCCATGATTATCTTGCCAAGATTAATATGTTGAGGAGATTCTTTAGTGTGCTATGATGAGGATTATGCAATGACTATTACTATTGGATCAAAAAGTTTTATATTTGTCTTTCTTATTTTTTTAGAAGATGAACACGAGGAGCCAGACACATGCTCTTGCCGCAGCTAGTTCTTCTCGGGCTGCAGCTCAGGAATGCATGGGGATTCGATTCAAGAATGAAGCCCACCGTGATCGTTTCGATAGGATAAAAAACCGAGAAGTCAAGGCAAGCAAGTGGGCTTGCCCCGTCACTTTGAACCAACTCGGTATTTCTAATGACTTTAATTTACTTTGCAATAGAGTTGGCCTGCAAACCTTTGTATTCCATGATGCACCAACATATCGTCGGTTGACCATTGAATTTCTTAGCTCTTTGAGTAGCACCGTCAAAGCATGGCATGGGGAGGATAAAATTTCTTTCCGACTCATGAACAATAATTATTCTCTAACACATGATGAATGGTGCAATTATTTTGGTTTACCCAACAATGATCCTAATGCTCTGCACGCAGCTTTTACCAACATGGAACCTTCCCCCGAACGCTATTATAATAGAATGAGTTTTACTTATAGAGTCAGTAGAGGGAAGAATATTCAACATCCTCAATTTTCTATTTGTTTTATGCTATTGCTAACACCTTGCAGGCGCGTAATGAGTTTACAAGACTCAACGAGGAGGACATCTTAGTCCTTGCAAAAGCTGCTTTCAACTATGACAACTTGTCAATTCACTTGGGCGCAATTCTTGTGCGCTAGTTGGAGTACCAATCCCACCAAAGCCAAGGAGCAATCACTTGTGGAGGCGTCATCACCATGCTTGCAATTGTTCTAGGCATCGACCTAGGTGAGTTATAGCCGGTGCTAGGTGAGCGACGTGTTGGTTTCTCTACTTTGAGGGCTTTTGGAATGCTTACTAGGAGAGGTGGTGTTTATTATCTGCATATTGCTAGAGCTGGACGCATCTACCCCGCTCCTTTGCCTAATGGTCTTTTATCTATCGAGGAAGTACGTGTGCTTTATGACTTGCAGGTTGAGCAACACCAACCCAAGGAGGATATTCCAAATGTGGATGATGACCAAGAGGAGGAGCAAGAGGTACACCATCAGGAGGATCAGCCACCAAACCGGTCCGCTACATATCAAGATTTCCAAGAATTTGGAGAACTGTGGAGGGAATGCACAATCTCGCCCTAAACCTCCGAGAAACAACAAGTAACCTTTCAACTTAATTTGCGGACTGGAGTTACAACTCCCCCCACCATAGTGATTTGAAGGGCTTGCAAAAGCCTAAGCTTGGGGAGGTTTTATATCTATTTTATATTTTTGGTTTTCATTTGATTTATCTTATTTCAGAGGTTATGCTTTTATTTGAATTTATGAGCACTCATGTTGGTTTCCCCAACACTTTCTCTTAGTTATTTTATTTTGTTTGAGATTTTCAAGCGGAGCTTTTCCGCCAATTTTCTATTCTTTAATCCCCCTTCTCAAAAAACCACAAAAATATTTCTCTGTTTATCTTTATTTTCCCTCTTTCTTTTTGTTTTTGCCTCAAAGTTCTCGTTGATTTGCAGGAGAGTGATTGGCTTCGAGTTTCCAAGAAACAAATAAAAAGGGAAGAGAGAAGTGGAACCAAACATTAGAGTTATGCCTTATGACTCCCCAGTTTTGAAGTTTGAGAAACCCATGCTAGTTAGTAGTAATGTTGAGATGTTATATCAGTGGAGTGAGTCTCTATATTGTAGTAAAAGTTTGTTTGCATGGGTATTTAATTGGGTATGTTTTGTTCCAGCTCTTATAGTTAACCAAGTCTTGTCTAAAAATTTGCTAAACAATTGAAATAAGAAAAGTCTTAAAATTGAAGATTTGGGTGTTGTAGTGTTAGTTTTGAAAGCTTATTCCTAGAGACACTCGACACTACAAAAAATAATGATTGACTTGATAGCTCTCTTTGAAAAGATTTGTTCAATTGAATTAATGTTTAACGGTTTTTGTGAGTATGCCAAAGTTTGACTTGTAAATCATAAGAATGATATAGCTTTATGCGTGTCAAACTTCATGGGATGCCAACAACTCCGCTAGCCTATGAACGGTCTTCATGGAGGAAACTCCTAGATTTTGGCTATGAGTTGATTAAACAAATGTAGCAACAATGCTATAATGGATAAGATTCTTGGCACTCCCGGGTAGCAGTAACATGATGGAATCACTCCTCTGGATGATATGAGTAATCATTATGCAAAAGGAACAAAAACTTTGTGATGCCACGAGTGTCCATCTCAGCTCGATAAACTAATGAAATTTTTTGGCATGCTCTCAATTACTTAAGAATTGAAATTCTTAAAGGACAATGAATAGAAAAGTAGTGCTTGAAAAGTCTTGATTTATTGATGTGGGAGAATTGAGATACTTTAGTGTATATGCTTTCCATGACAAGCTCTCACACTATTAATTCTACATGATTACACTTTATTGTTCAATGCAAGCCTATGAGTTAACTAGATGACATGTAATAAAGTTTACTCTTTTAAATCATCCATGCTTACTATAATTTTGCTGCGCTATAAGTATTCATGAAACCCATATGATATGCTTACCGTTACTCTATCTATGCTAAAGTTTTTCAGATTAATAAAGTGGAGAAAACATGAGACTATCAATCATGAGTAAGATCATCATCTCGTTATTTCATTTTAAATGTTGAGTTCCCTTTTGATTTTGGTTTTCTTGCTCGAGGACGATCAAGTTTAAGCTTGGGGAGGTTGATGGCTATGAAATATAGCCATCCACGTCCGCATTTAATCTAGATATTATTCATATATTGATAAAATATCTCTCTAAAACCTGCCACTAATGCCTAATGATCAAAGGGGTATGCAATCCTTTCTTGCTATTTTTCCCTGCAGTCCATGTAGCTTCTGTGCATGTTATTTATCATAGATGAGATCATGTATTAGTTTGTATGACATGATGATTGTAGTACCCTCTCTTGTCTCAATCTAAGGACTTGTCAGGTACCAAGATCCCGAGGATTGATCCAGGTAAAGGAAGTGTGAGTAACGAATGATCTGTAGGATAGGAACCCTAGTGACAGAAAGGGTAGTATGACTGTATGTGAGGAACTTATTTGGGATTGACGGTGATATCACTATGCATATCATTAGTTCTCTTTCTTCTATGGATGAGACTAGTAGGTTATTGCCATAAGCGGTTGCAGAGGTGATAACATTTATGGATGCACTGTCCACATATAATTATCTTGATCTAACAATTACATGAGTACTTTATTATTATCTATTATTCTCATCAGATGTTTTGCACAGCTACCGGTGAAAACCGAAGATCCTAGACCCACTCTCTCCATCGTCAACAAAAACAACAACAAGATCGCAAACTCTTGGTCTGGTGAAAACGCAATAGGAATTCTAAAACTCTCGAAGATCCGTTTAATTAATCTCACTTTTCTTTTTTACTTTCCGAGGATTCGATAAACCTAGGTCTATTAGGGAAAAAGAGTTATACCACATTCATAATCCGGATCGAAAGAATCACGCGCCACCGCTTCTTGGATGGCGGCGTGACAGATATCTCGTACCGTCATTGTGGCGGCATCACGCGTCACCTTCTTGACCAGCTCCTCTAGCGCTTGCTGGGCACACCCCGCAACCTAAACGAATCACGACTCATTTACTATCCGTGTGCCAATCTATTCCGCAATTTCAGACTGTTCTGGGTGTTCTAAATGGATCATGTTGCTGGAGTCGCCTAGTCAGTAGCAGTATTCCTTGTTTTATCTAGTTTTTTTTAACTATGTACGTATATGGACATACATTACTTGTATTTATAATTGTAACGGTACAAAGATAATATACATACAAGAAATAAATAACACGTAGAAAACATACAGTTGGATAGCTGCACTATACATACTAGTTAATTGGACGTGTTGCAACAGCCAACAAGTGTGCCTCCGTGTGTGCTTCTTACTGTATCCTCCCTCTCTGGACCCTCCGATATCCATCAGCCCCAACTTAAACCTACCCATGGTATCAATCGTGCATCCACCACAATAGCAGCCTTTCTGCCTCCGCATCCTCTCCTCGGTACCCATGCAGTTCACGCGGTTGGCATGGGTCGCCCGCTCGGCTGCCATGAACGCACGACCACCGACGTCGCGGTGTGCGATCTTGTAGGACTCGAAGATATCCCGTTGCTTGTCTGTCCTCGCCTGCACGGCGGCCTCAGACTCGTCATCGAGGAAGTCGTTGTTGTTGTCCTCCTCCTCCTCTACGTGCATCGCCACTGCCACATCAGCCGCCTGAGCCACGCATTCCACCTCCTCTGCATCGCCCACTGTGCATTCTCGCGGCAATTGCATCACGACGTGGCATAGCTCGCACACGGCAGCTGTGGTGGCATCGCGCACCATCGTGTTCACCTCGTCCATGGTCGCGGCTAGGCATAGGTGACCCACTATGCTAACAGGCGTCAGCAGTGGCTTCGCGCGCCACCGCTTCCTAGGTGGCGGTGTGGCGGATATCTCATACAGTCACTGCGACGGCACCACGTGCCACCTTCTTGAACAGCTCCTCCAGCGCATGCTGGGCGCACCCCGCGACCTAAATGAACCACGACTCATTTACTATCTGTGTGCCAACCTATTCCACAATTTCGGACAATTTGGGTGTTCTAAATGGATCATGCCGCTAGAGCCTTGTTTTGCCTGGTTTTTTTTTTTGACTATATACATCTATAGAAATACATTACTTATATTTATAATTGTATCAGTACAAAGATGATCAATAAAAAACACGTAGAAAACATACAGTTGGATAGCTGCACTACACATAGTTAATTGGACGTGTTGCAACAGCGAACAAGTGGGCAGTAGCTGCTGCCCTGCGTCTGCGTGTCTGCCGGCCGGCCATCGGGCTAAAAAGCTCCCAAAGCCGCGACACCGGTGCGGCAGAAAAACGCCGCGTCGCAGGGGCGGCCGGTCGCGTTCGATCGGGTGGTCACGCGTCCACACACACACACACACACCCCGAAACGCGGCGCCGCGGTACGTACTAGTACTACAACTAGCCCTGCGCAAAGCTGAACCGCCGTATCTATCCAGCCCCACGACACTGCATCACGCGATACGGCCGCTTGGATTTTTGCGAACAGGAAAATCGACCAATCATATGACCAGTTAACAGCGAGGAAGTGGGGGGAGTAAAAATAAAAATTAATGGCGTGCTGCTATAGTTCTTCTTCTTGCGCTAAAGCACGCGCTTGCTGGCCAACACTACCAACGACGCTTTGGATAAGCTAGCAGCAGCTGAGGATAAAGATCGCGGCGAAAGCGAGAGCGAGAGCCTTTTTAGTGCAGGCATATTTAACGATCTTTGTGCTAGTGCGAAGAAAGTACAGTAAATATATTATCGGAGTTGAGAAGAAACAAGGCCGGCCGGGGCGATATCATCTAGTCATCTCGGTGTCACACGGTAAGCCGGCGGTTTCTGCACGCCCGAAAAAGAAACAAAAGAAACCGAGAACGCCTCCCCGTACGTCGCCGGCGAGAGGACAGGCTAGCAAAAAGTTCGCTGGGGTTCGACCACCAGCACGCCGTCAGTCCAAAGTCTCGCGAAGATGATACATGAACTGGGAAAGCTAATTATACTACTACTAGTAGTTACTGCTCCAGCTTAGACGAAAAGGTTGAGCAGCTCAGGCTCCCTCTCGCCCCCGGCGCCGGCGCTGGTTGTCACGGAGCCGTCGGAGCTCATCGATGGCGTGCCGGCTCGCCTCGCCCGGCGCTGGCGCTCCCCCGTAGGCGATGATGATCCGGGGGCGAGAAAAAGCCCCAGATCGCACGAGGGCTCCGGGTGCGCCGCCCCGGGGTTGCTCTTGCTCGTCGTCGTCACCCGTTTCGCCGTGGAGAACGTGGAGCAGCCCACCAGGGCGCGCCTCGCCGAGGACGCGAACAGGTCGCTGCCCCCGACGCCGCCCTCCGGGACGCCGCCCGAGAGCTCCGGCAGCGGGTGGAGGGCGCCGCCGCGGAGCACGGTCTGGACCGCCGCCTCGCAGAGGTGCCAGCTCCCCGCCCAGAGCAGCCCCACCGCGCCGCTCACCGGGTTGATCGTCCGCCCCGCCGCCTCGTACAGCAGCGACTGGAACACGGCTGCGATCCACCACGCAAAAAGCAACTAATTAGTCAGTCCTCGTGTACCATATATATATATACCAGGACGGCGAGTTCGGCGATCTATAGTTCCGTGCTTACTTACCTGGGCGCTGGTGGTCGGGAACGGCGGTGAGGAAGGACATGAGGCCCGCACGGCCAAAGAACTTGGCGGCGAAGAGGGTGGCGTGTCCCTGCGCCTCGGCGGCGTCGATCCAGATCAGGCACGGCCGCAGCACGCACGCCTCGTTGCACCCCTTCCGCAGCACGCGGCACCCGTTGCAGCTCATCCCCGTCGTCGCCCACTCAATCCCTCTCATACAACAACCTCGACCGACCTCGCCAGCGGCCGCGGAGGAGACGGGTATATAAGCACGTCCGGCGAGGGAGGAAGAAGTAACCAGGGGGCGGGGTCGGGTGTGGTGACCGCGCACTAACCATGGGTATGGGCATGGGGTTAACGCGCGTGCTGCGGTAAAGCGGAATAGGTTCCAGGCTCCAGGGGTGCGGGGGGCGGCTCCGTGTCTCCGCGGCCGGTCGGGACGCGCGCGGACCGTCGGATGAGGGATTGGACGGGGAGGTGGTGGTGGTGGGGGCCTGCGCACGCGCGCGCGGGCGCGAGGTCGTCTCGGGTGGTGCGCCTCGCGTTCGCCCCGTCCGGTCCGGGCATCGTACTACTAGTTGAGTGGAGTGTTTTTCGCCACTCTTTTTCGGCGCTTTTGCGGGGTGCGTGGATCCGCACATTGGGCTGCTGGGGTGCCCACGCCCACGTCAGGGACGTCCTGTGTTTTGGAACCTTGTGGGTTTCGTCGTGACCGCGAGCGAGGCAATTGCCAACAAATGCACCACAGACTTGGTACGTAGTAGTAGTATAGAAATTGCTCCAATAGCCTAGAATACTTTCGGCGCGGGATCACTGGTCCGCACACCTTCGCTTCGCTGGAGTGGTGCCAATCCGCTAAAAAGGCCGTGGGGGGGTGGAAAGTGAGTTAAAAATTAGTGGAAACCACGAACTTTATATACCTAATAAGAAAACGCTACGTATGTCATCGTATTAGAAAAGTGGTGCCCTACAAACATGCATATTTGAAGTTGACACTGATATTTACTTGGGTGGAAAGAAAACAAATATGCACAAATACTGACTGACTGTTGTTTTCTAGGTTACAACTAATCTCTAAAATTGCTTCTTTCATACCCTCCAAGTGGTTTGACATAGAATTTTGACATCGCATTCTGTTGGGAAGTTGTCTTCGCCAAGGTGATTGTCAACGTCTAGCCCGTTTGGATAAAATGTGTGGAATGTTGGGTTGTGGCTAGTGGTCGGCTGGTTCGAGCGGTAGGAGGTCGAGACATAACAATAGTATCGTAATAGTAACATTTTTTACTTGTTGTCTAATGATATGATGAAGGGGCGATTCTTACTTTGCCTTAGTTGATAAAAGAGTGAATTCCACTTTTTACCCCCTAGTTATGCATTTATGACACTAATTACCCTGTCGAGTGAAAAATCATCTCAATTACTCTGTTTAAAAGCTTTGAACCCTCGTTTTCTGATGCGTGTATATTCGGCAAGGTGTAAGCTATTAACTGGAGTTTAAAAATATCAAGACGACAATGACGAATTGAACATATCGATGAGAGAAGTATCAACATGATTGTCGATCGTGCTCTTGGATCCTTACATATTTTAAATCGCCACTCCGCTTAACATGCCGGTCATATCGAACAGAAACTAGCAAAATGCTAAACATGGGTAAAATTGTGTTCAAAGTCTCTGAAATGAGATATTTCGGTAGAAGTTCTACTAAATGGGGTAAAATATGTCTCAAATGCAGAACTACAGGCTAAAAAGCAGAATTCACTCTTGATAAAAACAACAAATCTTTTGCCGTGTTAAGGAAAATATCATTTCAACACCACTTCTTCAATAGAATGTATTTTTTTGTATGGTTTGAAAACTCCAAAACATATTTTCATTTGATTTTCACCGGCTTTGTTTCTACCGGATAATTCTCAAGGCGTTGAATCGAGCAGCTGCAAGTTCATGTTAAGTTAGTTTCTTTTTTTTTCAAAGACCAAGCAAATTCATTATTAATACAAAGAGTTCTAAAATAATAAAAATAATAAATTAATTTAGACCACTTAGAGGCGAAGGTAATGTTGGCCTAGATTGTGAAAGCTACCGAAGAATAAATAATATACTGGGAGGTAAATAAAGTCGGCTGTCATATTCCGTGAACTCAAAGAAAACTATCGTGCTGTCCAGAAACAGTGGACCGAGATCGCTTATTACCTTTTGCAACTTGTGCACCTTTTCTCCTCGCCGCATGTCACCATGTGTAGACTCGTGGACTCTACTAAGGACATAGTAGTAACACTCATGCTAACAAGCCCTCTTCTAAACCTCTAATTCTGCAAGCTCCGTCATTTTGGGCCTTCCCATAGGATACATGCAGTGGTGCACCGGTGCAACTCGCAAAGCCGTGATTTCTGTTTCGCGAAACACTTACCATGTGAGTTGTCCAAAACACGTTGTAAAATTTTGACCGTCGCAGGCTTTTTCGGGTACTTCACACATAGAACGTGATTCATTACCAACAAACCGTGTGTCTCCTATTTGCGACGTTTTGTAAAGTTTTTATTGTTTCTTTCTTATGCGCTTTTTCTCGAATTATGTTAGACGCGTGTGTAATCTCTTCTTCTTACTCCACGTGCTACGTGCTGGGATGATGCAACTTCCCGAACGCGCGATATAAAGCCTCGTTCCACTGCACCGTCTTGGCAAACTTCGATATGGCTCATAGTAAGAAGAAGGTTTATCTTTCTTCCGCCTTGCAGTCTTCCGTGTCTTGCAGTGTCTGTCGACGCAGTGGCGCGGTGTTGAGTAGGCCTCTCCTATGGTGCAAGAGGAGCAAGCATCTCCACTCTCCAGTTGGGGAGGAGGAGCACCCCGTTCCACCACCAGACCACGACGGAGGCTCCTCCCACTTGCACTCGGCGAAGGATGGCGATGTCGGTGTTGTCAAGAAGGAGATCATCTCTACATCTCCTCCAACGACTAGAAGTAGTAGAAACTAGTCATATATTTATAATTTTATCATTTCGCACACCATTTATTACTAATAAACTGTCTGCGATGCTCTTCTAGATTGTCCACAATTATTGAAGTATACACTGTTTGGGATTGTTTAGTCGCACACGATTCTTATTGAGCGTCGCAAACGATTAATTATTGATAATTGTTTGTGAATATTTTGGTCGTATGATTTTTGCCACGGTTTTACTGTTTTTGTTTGAAATGTGAAGTCTCATATTATTCGCGTCGTTTCCTCTCGCCTATAAAATGCCTCGCATAATTTTGCTGTCGGTTAGCTGCCTCTCATCGAGACCATGCTTCCCTGCGAGCTCACTCTCGGGTACATTGACCTGGCACCGTTAAATGGTGAGGATGAGCATTCCTCATAGCATAGTGCTAGGGGAAGCGTCATCGAGCTCACAAGGTCTGATTCAGAGGAGGAGCATGCTCCAGAGAAGGAGACCGAGCACGGTCTATAGGAAGATGAGTTGGACGGGTTGCAGGCGAAGGACTTGCAAGAGCACATGGTGGCGGAGGACTCCATCGCGTCGGCGCAGCGCGAGGAAGAAGCAGTGCATCGCATCATGGAGGAGTCCTTCGAGACTCTCCGGGCGACTGTATGTAGTGTTGGGATCCTAGCGATGGGTTCAACAAGATTGCGGCGATTTGGATGGATGTCGCGGCAAGGCGCAAGGCTGCCTAGGAATTGTTCGTGTCGTCGGGCACCAGGAACCCTTTTGCCAATGATGTCGAGGCATCATGCTCTATAGAGGTCGGAGGAGCCTTCGATGATGAAGAGTCATCGGGCTCAGGAGAGGGCATAAGAGGCACCAACGAGAACTTCATCAACATCTCCTCTAGTGACAAGGAGGACTCTTAATACTTAGATAATTCAGTTTTATTAGGCCATATATATGTATGTAATGTGAGTTTAGCGGTACTTTTGTAATAGGAAGGGCAACCATGTTCGATTGGAGCCTGATAATTTTGATCCAGATTACTTACTGTTGCAGTATAATAGCTTTCTCCCTACAATAGATCTAGGTTTATCGAACCTTGGGAAGCACTTGCAAAATGGAATTGAGGAACGTATACAAGACTTGCTGATTAATTTTGTTTTTCATTTACCAGACCTTTCTATTTTACTTTATATCTTGGGTTGTTTTCAATGATGGATATAGGCCAGGATTGAATATTCACTTGCAGCTACATACAAAATGAGATAAAGATAAAGTTAAGCACATTCATGTAATATTACTGTTGATCCCAAGCATCCTCAGCTACTAGAGCCTCTGAAACCATACGTGACAATAGTCTTTTGGTCCAACCATTATACCATGAAACCACTGGTTACAATGATTATTAAGTAAAACAGAACAAAGCCTTAAGATTAGTGATGTTACTGTTGATCCCAAGCATATCACTAAGAGAATACCGTACTCCTCCTTTCTGTCGCTGGGGTTTCGCGTGTCAAACGTCGTTCTCTATTCTGCTGGAAATATAAGCAATAATCCATATGATTTAATCCGAATAATAAACTGATAAAGCATGATCATACAAACGGTACTAAAACTAATCATGCAGATCAATAAAGTGGATGAATAGATTACATCTATACAAGATTAACCTATCACATCTACGTCAAACACTAGAACTACAAACTCTAGCAAGATCCGAAAGAGAGAGATTGAGATCACGTACGATACAGTTGTGAAAGTAGCCGCGGCAGAGCTGTCGCCCATGTTGAGGTTGTCGAAGAGGTCGCTGACATCTGGAAAGAAGTCGTCGTTCGGGAACTCGTCGTCGGACGACGTCGTGGTTGCCAGTAGTCGCGCTTGAGCGCTCCCCAAAAACTTGATCGCCCCTCATCCGTACAGGTTCACAAGAGGCGGGGTTCCGAAAGCCTACTGTCCTGATCTGCGATGCACGCCGCAAGTTGGGATGGGGAAGACGAAAGCAGCGGCGCAAGGTTCTGGAGGTAGGCGCGTGTGTGGATCGATTACCGATTAGATTTATCGCAAACACTTATATAGTGCTGGTCAGGGAGATCGTGAGGCTCAACCCACGTCCGAGTCGGTAACAGCCCACGATCCATAAAAACTAGAAACGGCTGATTAATTAACGAGTCAGTTAATGACTCATAATTAATTTTCCCAAACAGCAAAATAAAGCTAAGCTCGGCGAGATTCCTGCAACCCGCGGCGCGCGCGCGTCGTGGCGAGACGTGGCTAGGCAAGGCGGGCGGCGTCGGAGGAGGAGTGCGCGAAGGCTTCTCTCCTTATCACACCTTAGTGACTGGTGCAACACTCTACTATATAAGGTGGTCCAACTCTCCTTCCACTACGCGCCAGAAGTACATAGACAAGATATTGAATGAGTTCAATATAGAAACTACAAGAGAGGTTCTTGTCGCACAGAAAGGATTGAATGAGTTCAATGTTGATGATATATTCAAGTGTATTGACATTTGGTAAAGTGAAACAAATAATCAAGTATAGATTGATACTTGATGTATGAAATCACAAAGAGTATTTATATCAATCATACCGTGATATGTACAAATCCAGATATGTCCTATGCTCTAAATGTTGTGAGCATATACCAGAATGATTCGTAAGATGATCATTGGACAATAGTAAGGATATTCTTATGATCTTTTGGAAAAACTAAGAGTATAATATTTGTAGAAGTGACAAATAGATGGTTAGTTCATTGTAAAAGTACTACATTGATACTAGTTTTGTCACAAAGTGCAAATTAAGTTTATCTCAATCTAAATTAAGGGTGGCACAATATAATGGAAAGTAAGTTCCATAATGGATTTGGATGAGTTCCAAAGTTAAGACATTGTGACAGATACTACAACAAAAGGCTAAGTATATGACTGCTATTATAGCAGCAAAAGAGGGCATTTGTGTCAAGTAGTTTGTTATCAAACTAGTTGTAGTTCATAGCGGGATAATACTATGAAGATATATTGTACGACAATATTATCAACATGTTTTAACCCCAAAGAACTAAAGGTCTCACCAAAGGACCAAATTTATACAAAGCCATCTCATTAGAAAATGAGTGATGCGTAGAGACGCAAATACATGCAATTACACATGGACCTGGAAGTGTCAGATCCGGAGATCAGTTGACCACTAGCAAACGTGTACTTACAACACCGGAAAGCCATAGGTGTTGAATACACAAAGGTTTGAAACTAGATTATTGACTCTAGTGCAAGTGGGAGACTGTTGGAGATATGCCCAAGAGGCAATAATAAAGTGGTTATTATCATATCTTCACACTTATGATAAATGTTTACATACCATGCTACAATTGTATTAACCGGAAACATTAATACTTGTGTGATTTGTAAACTAAAATAAGAGTCCCTAGTAAAGCCTCTTGTTAAACTAGCTTGTTGGTTAATATATGATCATGGTTTCCTGATCATGAACATAGAGATGTTATTAACAACAGGATCATATCATTAGGAGAATGATATGATGGACATACTCCTATAGATAATCATAGCATAAAGATCAAGTCATTTTAATAGTTCAATTGCTATATGCTTTCTGATACATAGTAACCTAATTCCTTCGACCATGAGATCATGCATATCACCTTTACCGGATGGATGCTTTGATGACATCAAACACCACACCGTAACTGGGTGGCTATAAAGGTGGCATTGAGTGTTCGGAAAGTTTTGGTTGAGACAAATGGATCAAGAGTGGGATTTGTTCATCCATATGACGGATAGATATACTCTGGGCCCTCTCGGTGGAATGTCATCCAATTAGCTTGCAAGCATGTGACTGGCTCACAAGGGATCACATATCACGGGAACGAGAAAAGAGTACTTATCGGTAACGAGGTTGAACTAGGTATGCAGAGATACCGACGATCATAACCTCGGATAAGTAAACTATCGTGATACAAAGGGAAATTGGTATCGTATGTAAGTGGTTCATTCGATCGCAAAGTAATCGTAGAAATATGTGGGAGCCATATGAATTTCCAGATTCCTCTATTGGTTATTGTTCGGATAAGTGTCTCGATCCTGTCCGCATAATTCACGAACCGTAGGGAGACACACTTAAGGATTCGACGTTGTTTGAGTAGTTATGGTATTATGAGAAAGAGACCGAATGTTGTTCGGAGTCTCGGATGGGATCCGGGATATCACGAGGTGATCCGGAATGGTCCGAAGAATAAGATTCATATAAGGAAAGTCCCGTTTCGGAGTTCGGAAATGATTCCGGTGTTTTCATCGGGAATGTTCTAGAAGGTTCCAAAATATCCGGCACTCCGGGGGGGGGGGAGGGGTACATGAATGTGTCATTACATATTGGAATGATTGCATCATGTACTAAGTGTTCTTGCTGTTCCAAATAAAGGATTAAACTGAATCCTAAAACAGAAAAGTCAAATGTCCAGTTTGAAAGTCAAACGGCTAAAACAAGAAACTGTGGGAAACAAGCAAGAGGTGGTTGGAACCGACTTGGGGGAGGAGTCCCTCCAAGCCGGCGCGCCAACCAAGGCCGACTTGGGGAGGGACTCCCCTCCCCTTGGCCTCCCCTCCAACCTATAAAAGGAGGGGCATGGCCTCCTCCTCTAGACACACAAGTTCCTATCCTCTAATCTCCGGTTTAGAGCCGTTTTGGTTTAGAGCTTCTAATTGCCCTAGCCTTCGGTTTAGAGCCTTCTAATTGGTGTGTCTAAACTCTAGACCACTAATAGTTCTCTCTCATACTCCACCATACTCGCTCCGGCTTAAGGCGAAGCCCTGCGGGATCTCCCCTCTACTTCCGGTACCACGCCGTTGTGCTGCCGGAATCTCGAGGAGAGTGCTACAACCTCCGCTGCCTGCTGGAACAAGGGAGAGGAAGGTCTTCGTCGAGTACCGAACGTGTGACCGACTGCGGGAGCGCTGCCGGAACGCAGCGCCGGAAGGATCGTCTACGCGATCTTGAGATCGGAAAGAGTACGACTACATCACCCACGAGAATCTGCTCTCGTTAACC
Source organism: Avena atlantica (assembly GCA_910589765.1). Taxonomy (NCBI): domain Eukaryota; kingdom Viridiplantae; phylum Streptophyta; class Magnoliopsida; order Poales; family Poaceae; genus Avena; species Avena atlantica. The sequence continues at coordinate 339,262,436 of OU342738.1, read as the reverse complement.
GCTTTGGAATCTTCGAGGGTAAGTTATTCCATCGACTCGTTGCTACAATCTAATAGATAGATCTTTTGTTTGTATGCGATAGAAAAAATTTGTTTTCCATGCTACGAACCCCTACAGTGGTATCAGAGCCGTGTCTATATGTAGATCTGTTGCACGAGTAGAACACAATGGTCATTGTGGGCGTTGATGCTTTTATTGTCGATTGCTTCTTGTGTACTTTGCATCTTGCGGTATGTTGGGATGAAGCGGCCCGGGCTAACCTTACATGACATCGTTCATGAGACTTGCTCCACGCTTGACATGCAACTTGTATTGCATAAGTGGCTTTGCGGGTGTCTGTTTCTCCTAGCATAGTTAAGATCCAATTTACAACGGGTGATTAACAATACTAGTATCAATGTTGTGGTTCATGTTCGTAAGTTAGAACGACACTTATTGAAAGCCCCAAACCACGTAAAATATGCAAAGAAAGTAGAGGCGTCTAACTTTGTTTTGCAGGGGTGTGCAGTGATGTGATATGGCCATGATTGTGATTATATATGATGTATGCAATGTTCCTTATTGTAAGTCGGCAACCGGCAGGAGCCATATGGTTGTCTTTAATTTCTGTTAAGACCCGCTTGTTTATTCAAAGTAGTTGTAATAGTTGAAGCCGGTGGACGACAACCATGGAGCAGCGTCATTGACCTTGATGCAATGCCGGTGATGATGGAGATCATGTTCGTGCTAGAAGATGGAGATCGGAAGCACAAAGAAGAAAGGCCATATCATATCACATATTATGAATTGCATGTGATGTTAATCCTTTATGCATCTTGTATTGCTTAGTAGACGACGGTAGCATTATAAGATGATCCCTCATGCAAATGAATTTCAAGTCATAAAGTGTTCACCCTTAGTTAGCACCGTTGCTAAAGCTTGTTGTTTCGAAGCACCACGTGATGATCGGGTGTGTTAGATTCCGCAAGTGTATACAACGTGGGCAAGCCAGATTTGCTCATGTGGAAGCTAAGGTGTAACTACCTCGGTGAACTACGCTCCTAGATACAAGCCTGGATGAGTGGTAGTGGTTGAAATAGTACGGCGGGGCCCCAAAAGCCACACACTGGTAGTCCTTTCAGACGTCCCAACCACTACCCTCTCAACGGGACCTGTACGGGCGGCGTAGTCGGCAGGCGAAGGGATCAACTACGTACACAAGTGGGTATGTACGCAAGCCACCATACAAGAGTACATCAGAGCCATACCATCTAGAAAGAAAGGAAATATACCAACGCCATACGGCAAGATTCAAATGACCTAGATAGATCTATATTTTAGGATAACTCCTCATACAACACACATCAGAGAATCATGCGGAAGCGGCAAACAAAATCCGAGTACGGATAAGAAGCAAATCGGCATAAGATGCCAGAGAAATAAGCACATCCCAACTACAGGTCTCACGGATCCCCGATCCCGGAATCTCTACACCGAACGATCATTGCCCACATCATCGGCTTCTTCCACCCAGTATCCGTCCTGCGGGGGTACCTGTTCATCTGAATCAAGAATTTATCGTGTGAGACCCTAAGGGTACTCAGCAAGTCTTAATGCCTCTAAAGGGGACACAACCTGGGGTGACGCAATTGCAGCGAAAGATAAACCCTAGCAATTCTACAGATAAACGCTAGCCATCCGCCTAACCAACGATAGACGGATGTCCGTGAATTAAGTACAACAGTTATAATGGTAATCTCATCCGATCCATCCTCCTCCCTGCTTACCAACAAGGAAGCGGACGAACAACCCCCCATCCGTTGGCAATTTTATTAACCATTCCATGAGCGTTGCACTAATTACTAGTCAAATTACTTAGTCAGATTAAGGCGGTACTTTAGTTATGCTTGTCTATGATCGAGAAACTGTGCTCCAAGTCGTCCATATCCGCGGACATGGCTTTCAGAAAGTTTTACCCGGCCGGGGTGCACCAATAGCAACACACACTCGATCAACCTCGGAAAACCAAATCAAAACCCAACGAGGCTTTCACGACTGAACAATCACAGAATTCAGAAATATTTCAGGGGGCCACCCCTTGGAGTATACCCGCAACGGAGTAAGCAAGCTTCGAGACGGACTACAAGGTTTGTGGGGCCGGCGGTAAACGACAGCAGATCCCCAAACGGGGACTGTCGATACCACGTAAACGGGTCACCTCCCTAAACAGTACAGTGTGCTCATCGCACATTAGTAAATAAAGCAGTAAAACATGGCATAAGTACAGGATCGTAATAAAACCTCAAACTAGTTTGTGGCCCCAAGAAATAAGACGGAATCAAGCTCTGGCTCAGGGGGGTCCCATATACCTCCCGGATGTGGATAGCGCGATAAATCAAGGAACAGGAATCAAGTACTCGGGGTCTTACGGGACACCAGTGAGCAGGAAAAACCAAATAGCAGATGTTGCTCACCGGTGCCACTTTCTTTAGTTATCCCAGAACTACTCAGGTTAAGTTGTTTAGGTACCTCGTTAGCCAACAGACACTCACATACCCTACACATGCTGTTCTACGACTCGCATGGCTCAAACAACTCCTATAGTAGTGGCTCATGGGATGGGGGAACAAGCTTGGTGGGGTTTAAAAGTAAAGGCTATGCATACTTGGGATTCAATTTAATGCAATCGCGACTCCATGATGCAAGAATAAGATAGAGGCAATAGGTACTGTATGTATGCAAGCATGTGGTAGTGCTTGCCTGGTATCTCAGTTGAAGCGAGGGACGGATCTGGGTAGTGCTCCTGGTTCTCTTGATACAACCCCTGCTCAGTGTCTATCCGAGAAAAACCAAACAAACAAGGCCAACATGAATATAGAGCACAAGCATAAGAATAAGATGCGTCAAGCAAACAATCATGCCATGATGAATGATGCAAAATTTACATGGCAAGTAAAGTAGCATGGCACGGTGAGGTGTGGTGGACAAGAAAAATAACAATTAAGTGGGTTTTAGTCATATTTTGTTGTCATAACAATTGTTGTTCGCAATATATTTGTATGATGCATGCTGCAATTGAAGTCATGGATAGCATAAACAGAAAGGTCTCGTCGAGCTGATCAATTTAGACTGTTTATTTGCTAAAGTTGGATTTACAAAACATTAGTTATGATTTGATGAAAATCCAGTGGCAATTGATGGTAATTAACATATCTTGCAATTTTACTTGTGCAAAATGCAAAATAGAAGGCATATTTGAATTCCCCTCATTTTTCTGATATCAAAACATATAACATTTGCCCAATTTGGATTTTCAAATTAAAAGTTATTAATAATCTGAATAGAATTTGGAATTTTGAACTTAATTAAACAGGTTTGAATTTGAAAACAGCTCTGAAAACGTTTTCCACTCAGACTGACCCAGCCTGAGTCGCAGACAGGTGGGCCAGGGGTTCTCTCTGGCCCACACGCCAGTGTCTGAGCAAGATCTGGACCGCGGGTTGATTAAACAGAACAACAGGAACCTTTTTACAAAACTCCCAGAGACACTGACAACGGGCCTGGAAGGACCGCGGGTTGGAAAGGCAAACAAGGCCGGGGGTCATCTGCAAAACGCACACGCGGCCAGGGGGAGGACTGCGGGTTCAGACTGGGTTCTTGCGGGAGCCTTTTCGCAAGATTTCATCGGTCGCTGGCAGGTGGGGCCTCGAGGACTGCGGGTTGGCAAAACAAAACTGGGAGGGGGTTTTCGCAAAAAGTCTGCGGCGCACTGTGCTTCTTCCCTGCCTGACGAAACTGAACCGCGCGCGACAGGGGAAACAGGGGGAGCGCGCTGGGGCTCGATCCCGCGACCGCGAGCGCGCCTGCGAAGGCGGTGACCACCGGGCTGGCCTCTGGTTGATGCTAAGACGATGCTCGCGTGCTGGATAGGGTGTGGCGCGCACGGAAGCTTGCAGGCACACGCTCGCCGCCGGCGCGCTGAGAGCGTTCGACGAAACGAACGGGGCAACCAGGACGCGACTGAGGACAGGGGATTGTCAGGGAGGTTCGTGGGCTCACCGCGGGCGTGCTGGCGTGCTCGAAACGGGCAGGGGTGGAGGCGATCACTGGCGAAGCTCGCGAACTGGAGGCTAGGGTTTCCCGGCGGTGCGCGGCAGATCCTGGCGTTCCTGGTCCTTCTCCTCCTCGATGCGGGCCCAGGGGACGTCGCAGCAGCCCCAGGAGCTTCCTCGACCACTTGCTGCAGCACGCCACCGGCTAGAACATCTGTGGCAGGAGGTAGCTGGCGGTGGGCGGCGATAGGGCGTTGGGGACGATGGAGAAGGAGGGCAGAGAGGGGAGAGGCAGGGCGACGCTGGGATGGGATCTGGGGAGGCCAGAGAGGGAGAGGGAGAGGATAAGAAGGGGGAGGCGCTGTGGTTGCGTGAGGGAAGGGGTTAGCTGCGGGGGTGGCGTTGGTCACCTTCCTCACGTGCTCGGCATGGGCCAGGGGGGTGGCGTGGTGGAACTGGGAAGGGGAGAGGGTGACTGGCAGGTGGGACTGGGGAGGCTCGTGGCCAGGTGCTGGTAGAGAGAGAGGAAAAGAGGGGAGAGGGGGGATAGTCGGGCTAGGGTTTTTAGTTAGCTAGGGGAGGGTCCTGGTCACGTGGGGCAGGTAGGGAGCTGGGGTGGGGCGCCTGGTAGATAGAGAGGGGTGAAGCGAGCTGGGGTGGGGCATTAGGGTTTTAGCTAGGGGAGAGGGATGGATTAGGGTGTAGTTTAGAATAGATGTAAAAATAGGTTTTTGTTTTAGGGTAGAAAAGAGAGAGAGGGAGCACTTTGTTTTGTGTAGATTAGATGGGTTTTGGGTTTAACTAGTAGGGGGTTTGGGTTAGAAGAGGTGAAGATGGTACTAAACTTGGCAAAGCAAGCTTCATGCAAGCTCTAGCAAGATCAGACAAGAAAAGAGGGAGAGGAGAGAGAGATGGTCATATGGTGGTGGTGGGGTTTTTGGGTCCATGCATGATCCCAACATAGGTCAAGCAAGAACAAAGAAAGAGTAGGGTAGCTAGGATTTTATACTAACCAGACAAACAAGCAAAGAAGAAGGCTCCATTTAGAAAACCAGACAAAAGCCAAAAGCTAGGGGAGATGGTACTTGCATGGCCCATGCAAGACAATTAATGCCCAAATTATCCTTGTGAAAACAATGATATTATGATGGCATTGTCCATATGCATTCCCAAAAGGTGGGCAAGGCCAAGCAAAGGTTATAGGGGATCCAACCAACAACATGGGTTAGGGATAACTCAACAAAAGCCAAGCCCATATTATTGGATGGTGGAATTATAAGGTGGTGAAAGAAAAAGGTGGTGGAGTCAAAAGAGAGATGCCCCCAACTCAACTTGGGCATTTAACAATTTATTAAGAACCAAATACAATATCAAGAGGCAACTACAATTAATCATGCACATGAGATAAGAACCAACAAGAAAGGGTTTTATATGATGCTCAAATGCAAGGGGACATGATGACATGAGCATGATGTGATGATGATGCAACAATTATATGTTGGAAGCGGCTCATTTTTATTATTAAGACATGTAGCATTACAGGGGTTAGACAACTGGGATGCTACAACTCTCCCCCACTAAACAGGAATCTCGCCCCGAGATTCTAGGAAGAAGAAGAAGACACAAAGAGAGAAGGATGGTTGACACGGAGTTCATCTTCACGCTCCCAAGTTGCTTCATCAACGGAATGGTGTGACCACTGCACCTTGCAAAACATGATGGACTTGTTGCGAGTCCTTCGTTCTGCGGTCTCAAGGATTTTGGTGGGGTGTTCTTGATAAGAGAGATCTTCTTGGAGGTCTATTAGCTCATGATCCACGGTCCTGCCGGGATCTTTGAAGCACTTCTTGAGCTGAGAGATGTGGAAAACATCATGGACTTTGAGTTTTTCCGGAAGCTCTAGTGCATAAGCAACTTCTCCTCTTCTACCACGTATCTTGAAAGGACCGATGTATCTAGGAGCCAACTTTCCTTTGATACCGAAGCGGTGTGTTCCTCTCATGGGAGTGACACGAAGATAGACGAGATCACCAGGGGCATATACCATATCTGTGTGCTTCCTGTCATAGTTGCTCTTCTGACGACTTTGAGCAATCTTCAGATTCTCCAGAATGATATGCACCTTCTCCTCTGCTTGAGTCACAATGTCAGGGCCAAACCAGATTCTTTCTCCTGCACCTGACCAACCAATCGGTGTTCTGCACTTGCGACCATAGAGAGCCTCGAATGGTGCCATCTTCAGACTCTTCTGGAAGCTGTTGTTGTAGGAGAATTCAGCATATGGAAGGCATTCCTCCCACTTCATGCCAAACGAGATGACGCAAGCCCGAAGCATATCCTCCAGAATCTGATTGATTCTTTCCACTTGTCCTTGCGACTGAGGGTGGTAAGCAGTGCTGAAGTTCAACTGGTTCCCAAAGCTTTTTGGAAACTCTCCCAGAACTTTGAGGTGAAGATGCTTCCACGGTCTGAACTGATTTCAAGTGGAACCCCATACAAAGAGACAATCCTGTTGATATAGAGCTCAGCCAACTGAATTCCAGAAATTGTTTCTTTGACGGGGAAGAAATGAGCCACTTTAGAAAGCCTGTCGATGACGAAAAAATTGCATTGTTGCCCTTCTGCGACCTTGGAAAGCCAGTGATGAAGTCCATCTCTACTTTCTCCCATTTCCATTCCGGAGGTTTCAATGGCTGTAGAAGACCAAATGGTTTCTGATGGACAGCCTTGACTCTGCGGCAGACATCACATTCTGAGACATACTTGGCACAATACCTTTTTAACCCAGGCCACCAGTATTGTGTTTTCAAGTCCATGTACATCTTTGTGCTGCCAGGATGGATAGATAGAACCGAATCATGTGCCTCCTTGAGAACTTGGTCTCTCAGACCCGGGTAGTTTGGAACAAACATCCGGTGATCAAAGAAGAGCGTGCCTTGATCATCAACATGGAAGGATTCATACTTCGGCGTGCCAAGCTTAGAGATGAGCTTTCTGGTGTGCGGATCACCAAGCTGACGGGAACGAATCTGTTCTTCCAAGAGAGGAGTAGCCAGAAGATTCAGGAGATGCCCTTGTTCCACAATTTCCAGGTTGAGCTGACGGAATTCCTCGCACAAGAGAGGCTGCTGCTCTTCTACCATGAGGTTGTTGACATAAGCTTTACGGCTAAGCGCATCTGCCATGACGTTTGCTTTGCCTGGAGTGTAGTTGATGGTCACATCGAAGTCATTGATGGCTTCAATCCATCTCCTTTGCCGAAGATTGAGATCCGGTTGAGTGAAGATATACTTCAAACTCTTGTGATCCGAGAAGATCTCACAACGGTTACCCAGCAAATAGTGCCTCCATAGCTTCAAAGCAAAGACCACTGCTGCTAGCTCAAGGTCATGCGTGGGATAGTTGACCTCATGCGTCTTCAACTGACGAGAGGCATAAGCAACCACCTGTCTCTCTCATAAAGGACCGCACCCAATCCTTGCAAAGAGGCATCGCAGAATATCTGGAAAGGCTTAGATGTATCCGGAGGAACCAAGACTGGTGTGGAAGTGAGCTTCTCTTTGAGTGTCTCAAAACTTTCTTGGCAAGCAGGAGTCCACAGGTACTTCTTGCCTTTCTTGAGGAGATCGGTAAGAGGCTTTGCTATCTTCGAGAAGTTCTGCACAAAGCGACGGCAATAGCTAGCCAAGCCGAGAAAACTCCGCACTTCCTTGACATTAACAGGAGGAAGCCATTCAACAATTGTCTTCACGGTTTCCGGGTTGACCGCAATGCCCTTGGCAGAGATAACATGGCCCAAGTATGTCACTTCAGGCAGCCAAAACTCACACTTAGAGAACTTTGCATACAAGCGGTTCTCACGAAGCTTGTTCAGGACACACCGCAGGTGTTCTTCATGCTCCTCCTTGGACTTGGAATAGACCAGAATGTCATCCAGATATACCACCACAAACTTATCAAGGTACTCCATGAAAACGGAGTTCATCAGCCTCGAGAAGGTAGCAGGTGCGTTGGTGAGACCGAAAGACATGACCGTATACTCATACAGGCCATAGCGAGTGGTGAAAGCTGTTTTGGGCACATCTTCTTTGCGAATTTTGATTTGGTGATAACCACTTCTCAAGTCCAGCTTAGAGAACACCACAGCTCCTGCCAGCTGATCAAATAGATCATTTATCCGAGGAAGAGGATATTTGTTCTTGATGGTTTTAGCATTGAGAGCCCGATAATCAACACAGAGTCTATCGGTTCTGTCACGCTTCTTCACAAAGATTGTTGGGCTACCCCAAGAGGAAGTGCTATGTTGAATGAAACCCAATTTCTCTTGTTCATCAAGTTGTCGTTTGAGTTCAGCCAACTCAGAAGGACCCATTTTATATGGCCTCTTGGAGATAGGAGCCGTTCCAGGTTCAAGCTCAATCACGAATTCAACCTCGCGATCCGGAGGCATACCTGGCAACTCTTCAGGAAAGACATCTGGAAACTCACAGACCACTGGTACACCCTGAATAGCTTCCATAGCATCATTATTCAGAGCAGCCAAGGAATAGAGCTGGACAGCAGGAGTCAGACTTGGAGAAAAAACTATGTGACCTTCAGGAATCTTCAGAGACACTGAGCGTTCAGCACAATCAATCACAGCTGCATTTGCTGTCAACCAATCCATGCCCAAAATGACATCAATGTCAGAGTTGCCCAGAAGAATCAAAGAAGCCAAGAATGAAGAACCACCAATCTCGATCTGATTGCCATGACTGATATGAGCAGCCCTCATGTTTGAACCAGGAGATAGCACCACCAGACGACGTGGTAAAGGAACCCTATCCAGGTCATGCTCTTGTGCAAACTTATGCGAGACAAACGAATGTGATGCACCAGAATCAAAGAGAACTCGTGCAGGAACTGAGTTAACTGAAAGCATACCCATGACAACTCCTGGTGCGAGCTCAGCTTGAGAGGCGTTGACGCAGTTTGCACGAACAACCGCAGACCCGGGCTTAGTGTTGATGTTGAGAGCCCGAGGCGGTGGTGCACGAACCGAAGGAGAGCTTGTTGCAGATCTTGGCGGGGGTGGAGGGAGAGTTTTGTTCTTCATTGGGCAGTTCCAGTTTCGATGTCCAGGATCTCCACACACGAAGCAGGCACTAGCTGGACGTGGAGCAGAGTAGCCAGGGACTCCGCCAGGCGCTCCAGGGTAGTGGTTGTTGTAGCCCCTGGGAGCCGCAGTGGTGAAGTTTGGTGGCCTTGGCGCGAAACTTGCAGGTCTTGGTGGAGCCGGGAGCGACGGTGGGGTGTTAGGAACCCAAACACGCCGCTTAGAAGGAGCTGCCATAACCGAAGAGCTTGATGCATCCCTGTTATGTTTCTTGGACTCCTCGAACACTTGCCTGCTTGCCTCCTCTTGCAGTGCTGTGTGCTGTAGTTCCAGGAAGGTTGCCGGTCTCGCATGCGTGATTGCATACTTGATCGACGCATTGAGCCCTTGCCTGAACCTTTTCTGCTTCTTCTTGTCATCAGATACCTCATCACCACCATAACGAGAGAGATTCATGAAGTTCCTGATGTAGGTGTTGACGTTATCATTTCCCTGCTTCAGGTTGAGAAAAGCCTCCTTCATCCTTTCCATCACAATATCTGAGAGAAACTGCTCCTTGAACGCTCCAGTGAACCTTTCCCAAGTTGGCTGAAAACCTGTGCAGCTTGCCTTCAAGTAGTTCTCCCACCAAAGAGCTGCATCTCCCTTGAGAAGGTGAGTAGCGCACTTGACCCACTCCTTGTTCCGGAACATCAGCAGTCTCGAGCAACCTTGAGATCTCACGCAGCCAATCATCTGCGTCCAGAGGTCGGTCAGACACATCAAACTGACGAGGGTTGAATTGAGGAAGCTCTTGATGTCTCCACGCCTGGGAGGTGGAGGAAGTGGAGCAAACTCGTTTCTTCTGACGCTCTCCTCAAAGCGCTGCTGGTTCTCTTGCATAGCCGCCAAAGCATTAGCAATGTTTGACAGCGCTGAGCCCAGTTCCGGAGGTATGTCCTCATCAGTCCGGCGTGGTGGAGCCATCCTGTCATTGATATAAAACTCAAGTCAGTACTATAATGGAGAATGATAATAATCCAAAATAGTACCAAGATGGAATTAACCAAGATTAAAGGATACAATTTACTGAGATGATATTAAAATATCAACAAAGTTCATAGCACCTAAAAGATATTAAGCATATCGCACACGACTGAAAAGGAGTGTGGTACACAATATATCAAAGAAAAATTTTCCACAAATTTCGGCATTACAATACCAATAGATGCGCAAAATTACTTAACGAATCAAGATTAGTGACTCTACCGATCCAATATACAAAAGCGAATGAGGAGAGTAGTGGTATGGTCGCGACTCCATCCCGCACTCAAATCATTACTCCGCACATGAACAAGTGGAACACATATCCTAACCCCTTCTTCTCACGACGAAACCTAAGGATTGGTAACTACGGAAACGAACACCCAAACAAGATAGCGTCGGATACAAGAGGAAGATAGATTGCGTCGGTTTACAAAAGCCTGTTGGTATGGAATGTACCAACAGTTGATAACCAAAGGCAGATAAGATAACAACTTGGATGCAACAGATAGACAAGGGATTACACACACACACACACACACTATGGTACTACGGAAACCCCGAACACGTGAATCCTAGTTTGAATTTTGAGAAGAGGATTGAAAACGTTGCACTTCCTTACCAGAAAAGGGTGGGTGGGAGGGTAAGAAGAAAATGGAAGCAGTCCTACTCTCGCGTTTTGTTTTTCCCTAATATACATAACTACCAAAATATTTGCTAGACTGACAACGACCGTTTGGCTGAAACCCTGAAGGTCGGGATGGCTCTGATACCAATTGTAACTACCTCGGTGAACTACGCTCCTAGATACAAGCCTGGATGAGTGAGTGGTTGAAATAGTACGGGGGGCCCCAAAAGCCACACACTGGTAGTCCTTTCAGACGTCCCAACCACTACCCTCTCAACGGGACCTGTACGGGCGGCGTAGTCGGCAGGCGAAGGGATCAACTACGTACACATGGGTATGTACGCAAGCCACCATACAAGAGTACATCAGAGCCATACCATCTAGAAAGAAAGGAAATATACAAACGCCATACGGCAAGATTCAAATGACCTAGATAGATCTATATTTTAGGATAACTCCTCATACAACACACATCAGAGAATCATGCGGAAGCGGCAAACAAAATCCGAGTACGGATAAGAAGCAAATCGGCATAAGATGCCAGAGAAATAAGCACATCCCAACTACAGGTCTCACGGATCCCCGATCCCGGAATCTCTACACCGAACGATCGTTGCCCACATCATCGGCTTCTTCCACCCAGTATCCGTCCTGCGGGGGTACCTGTTCATCTGAATCAAGAATTTATCGTGTGAGACCCTAAGGGTACTCAGCAAGTCTTAATGCCTCTAAAGGGGACACAACCTGGGTGACGCAATTGCAGCGAAAGATAAACCCTAGCAATTCTACAGATAAACGCTAACCATCCGCCTAACCAATGATAGACGGATGTCCGTGAATTAAGTACAACAGTTATAATGGTAATCTCATCCGATCCATCCTCCTCCCTGCTTACCAACAAGGAAGCGGACGAAAACCCCCCATCCGTTGGCAATTTTATTAACCATTCCATGAGCGTTGCACTATTTACTAGTCAAATTACTTAGTCAGATTAAGGCGGTACTTTAGTTATGCTTGTCTATGATCGAGAAACTGTGCTCCAAGTCGTCCATATCCGCGGACACGGCTTTCAGAAAGTTTTACCCGGCCGGGTGCACCAATAGCAACACACACTCGATCAACCTCGGAAAAACCAAATCAAAACCCAACGAGGCTTTCACGACTGAACAATCACAGAATTCAGAAATATTTCAGGGGGCCACCCCTTGGAGTATACCCGCAACGGAGTAAGCAAGCTTCGAGACGGACTACAAGGTTGTGGGCCGGCGGTAAACGACAGCAGATCCCCAAACGGGGACTGTCGATACCACGTAAACGGGTCCACCTCCCTAAACAGTACAGTGTGCTCATCGCACAGTAAAATAAAGCAGTAAAACATGGCATAAGTACAGGATCGTAATAAAACCTCAAACTAGTTTGTGGCCCCAAGAAATAAGACGGAATCAAGCTCTGGCTCAGGGGGGTCCCATATACCTCCCGGATGTGGATAGCGCGATAAATCAAGGAACAGGAATCAAGTACTCGGGGTCTTACGGGACACAGTGAGCAGGAAAAACCAAATAGCAGATGTTGCTCACCGGTGCCACTTTCTTTAGTTATCCCAGAACTACTCAGGTTAAGTTGTTTAGGTACCTCGTTAGCCAACAGACACTCACATACCCTACACATGCTGTTCTACGACTCGCATGGCTCAAACAACTCCTATAGTAGTGGCTCATGGATGGGGGAACAAGCTTGGTGGGGTTTAAAAGTAAAGGCTATGCATACTTGGGATTCAATTTAATGCAATCGCGACTCCATGATGCAAGAATAAGATAGAGGCAATAGGTACTGTATGTATGCAAGCATGTGGTAGTGCTTGCCTGGTATCTCAGTTGAAGCGAGGGACGGATCTGGGTAGTGCTCCTGGTTCTCTTGATACAACCCCTGCTCAGTGTCTATCCGAGAAAAACCAAACAAACAAGGCCAACATGAATATAGAGCACAAGCATAAGAATAAGATGCGTCAAGCAAACAATCATGCCATGATGAATGATGCAAAATTTACATGGCAAGTAAAGTAGCATGGCATGGTGAGGTGTGGTGGACAAGAAAATAACAATTTAAGTGGGTTTTTAGTCATATTTGTTGCATAACAATTGTTGTTCGCAATATATTTATATGATGCATGCTGCAATTGAAGTCATGGATAGCATAAACAGAAAGGTCTCGTCGAGCTGATCAATTTAGACTGTTTATTTGCTAAAGTTGGATTTACAAAACATTAGTTATGATTTGATGAAAATCCAGTGGCAATTTGATGGTAATTAACATATCTTGCAATTTTACTGTGCAAAATGCAAAATAGAAGGCATATTTGAATTCCCCTCATTTTCTGATATCAAAACATATAACATTTGCCCAATTTGGATTTTCAAATTAAAAGTTATTAATAATCTGAATAGAATTTGGAATTTTGAACTTAATTAAACAGGTTTGAATTTGAAAACAGCTCTGAAAACGTTTTCCACTCAGACTGACCCAGCCTGAGTCGCAGACAGGTGGGCCAGGGGTTCTCTCTGGCCCACCACGCCAGTGTCTGAGCAAGATCTGGACCGCGGGTTGATAAACAGAACAACAGGAACCTTTTTACAAAACTCCCAGAGACACTGACAACGGGCCTGGAAGGACCGCGGGTTGGAAAGGCAACAAAGGCCGGGGGTCATCTGCAAAACGCACACGCGGCAGGGGGAGGACTGCGTTCGACTGGGTTCTTGCGGGAGCCTTTTCGCAAGATTTCATCGGTCGCTGGCAGGTGGGGCCTCGAGGACTGCGGGTTGGCAAACAAACTGGGAGGGGGTTTTCGCAAAAAGTCTGCGGGTGCACTGTGCTTCTTCCCTGCCTGACGAAACTGAACCGCGCGCGACAGGGGAAACAGGGGGAGCGCGCTGGGGCTCGATCCCGCGACCGCGAGCGCCGCCTGCGAAGGCGGTGACCACCGGGCTGGCCTCTGGTTGATGCTAGACGATGCTCGCGTGCTGGATAGGGTTGGGCGCGCACGGAAGCTTGCAGGCACACGCTCGCCGCCGGCACGCTGAGAGCGTTCGACGAAACGAACGGGGCAACCAGGACGCGACTGAGGACAGGGGATTGTCAGGGAGGTTCGTGGGCTCACCGCGGGCGTGCTGGCGTGCTCGAAACGGGCAGGGGTGGAGGCGATCACTGGCGAAGCTCGCGAACTGGAGGCTAGGGTTTCCCGGCGGTGCGCGCGGAATCCTGGCGTTCCTGGTCCTTCTCCTCCTCGATGCGGGCCAGGGGACGTCGCAGCAGCCCCAGGAGCTTCCTCGACCACTTGCTGCAGCACGCCACCGGCTAGAACATCTGTGGCAGGAGGTAGCTGGCGGTGGGCGGCGATAGGGCGTTGGGGACGATGGAGAAGGAGGGCAGAGAGGGGAGAGGCAGGGCGACGCTGGGATGGGATCTGGGGAGGCCAGAGAGGGGAGGGAGAGGATAAGAAGGGGGAGGCGCTGTGGGTTGCGTGGGGGAAGGGGTTAGCTGCGGGGGGTGGCGTTGGTCACCTCCCTCACGTGCTCGGCATGGGCCAGGGGGTGGCGTGGTGGAACTGGGAAGGGGAGAGGGTGACTGGCAGGTGGGACTGGGGAGGCTCGTGGCCAGGTGCTGGTAGAGAGAGAGGAAAGAGGGAGAGGGGGATAGTCGGGCTAGGGTTTTTAGTTAGCTAGGGAGGGTTCCTGGTCACGTGGGGCAGGTAGGGAGCTGGGGTGGGGCGCCTGGTAGATAGAGAGGGGTGAAGCGAGCTGGGGTGGGGCATTAGGGTTTTAGCTAGGGGAGAGGGATGGATTAGGGTGTAGTTTAGAATAGATGTAAAAATAGGTTTTGTTTTAGGGTAGAAAAGAGAGAGAGGGAGCACTTTTGTTTTGTGTAGATTAGATGGGGTTTTGGGTTTAACTAGTAGGGGGTTTGGGTTAGAAGAGGTGAAGATGGTACTAAACTTGGCAAAGCAAGCTTCATGCAAGCCTAGCAAGATCAGACAAGAAAGAGGGAGAGGAGAGAGAGATGGTCATATGGTGGTGGTGGGGTTTTTGGGTCCATGCATGATCCCAACATAGGTCAAGCAAGAACAAAGAAAGAGTAGGGTAGCTAGGATTTTATACTAACCAAGACAAACAAGCAAAGAAGAAGGCTCCATTTAGAAAAACCAGACAAAAGCCAAAAGCTAGGGGAGATGGTACTTGCATGCCCCATGCAAGACAATTAATGCCCAAATTATCCTGTGAAAACAATGATATTATGATGGCATTGTCCATATGCATTCCCAAAGG